>CM061752.1:116320564-116980326 GCA_030979885.1 Lolium multiflorum | reverse complement strand
GGAAGCATGGATTACTATTTTTGTGCTAGGGCTTTTGTTTGAAAACATAGAAACAATTTTGTCAACGTTATAACAATTCATATGTGCTATGCATACTACTTACAAGTTGCATGTCTCATGCATAGAGTACTAATAGTGCTCGCACCTGTCCTACTTAGCTCGGAAACACGGATTCTCATCGCATAACATGCTTCTCAACCATGTCACAAAGGTACTTATGTCACTGCATGTCTAAGGAGAAAATACGATTGATTTCTCGCTTTGATTATTCTCAACTTAGACATCCATACCGAGACAACATAGAATGGACTCCTCTTTAATGCTTAAGCATTCAACAATAGTTAATATTCTCATAAGAGATTGAGGTTGCTGTCCAAATCAAACTTCCACCATGATATACATGGCTTTAGCAGCGGCCCAATGTTCTTCTAACATATGCATACCAAACCATTTGATCATGAAGTCCACATTTACTGACAAGACTAACATGTATAGTATCTCAGACATATCCAATAAAGGTGTGTTGATGGCGTCCCCTGTAAAACATGGTTACCGGTCATCAAGCAACTTATAAGAATTAAGACACATAACTACATATCTATCACCACAACAGTTTTTAAGCTATTTGTCCCATGAGCTACATTGTAAAGGTAGAGGAATGAAATTTTAAAGGTGGCACTCAAGTAATTTACTTTGAAATGGCAGGAAAAAATACCACATAGTAGGTAGATATGGTGGACAATAAATGCATGGAGTTTGGGCCTAAGGTGCTTCTGATGCACGAAGCATTTCCTCTCGCATAAGGTTTGGGCTAGAAAGGTTGTTTGAAGGCAAACACAAGTATGAACAGGTACAAAAAAAACTCACACAAGAACATATTGCAAGCATTATAAGGCTCTACACTGTAAATATCTAGACTTTTAGAGAGAACAATCATGCAAACCAAATTAAACAAGCTCTACGAAGTAGTTCTTCATTAATAGATTAAACTACATGATGGAAGAGCTTAAACATGATCTAATGAGAGCTCAAACAATTGCCAAAATTATCAAACCACATGCAAGATTTTCCAATTCCAACCAACAGTAATTTAACGTAAGCAATAAGCGCCATGAACATTAAAGCACAATCAAGAAAACAACAATTCCATATGAAAAAGCTGAGTTTAACATCTCCAATATAAGAATGTGATCCAACTTTATTCAAAACAAAACAAAAAAAAATAAACAAACCGAGCCCAAGTAAAGAACATAAGATGTGACCGAATAAAAATATAGTTTCCAGAGAAGGAACTAAGTTATCGATGAAGAAGGGATGCCTTGGTATCCCCAAGCTTAGATGCTTGAGTTCCTCTTAAAATATGCAGGGATGAACCACCGGGCATCCCCAAGCTTAGACCTTCACTCTTCTTGATCATAGTATATCATCCTCTTCTCTGACCCTTGAAAACTTCCTTCACACAAACTTCAAGCAAACTCATTAGAGGGTTAGTGCATAACCACAAATTCATATATTCAGAGGTGACACAATCATTCTTAACACTTCTGGACATTGCACAAAGCTTCTGAAAGTTAATGGAACAAAGAAACTCATTCAACATAGCAAAAGCGGCAATGCGAAATAAAAGGCAGAATCTGTCAAAAACAGAACAGTACGTAAAGATGCATCTGGAAGGGGCACTTAACTTGCTCAAATGGAAAACTAAAAACTAATGAAAGTTGCGCACATATCTGAGGATCACGCTTGTAAATTTGCAGATTTTTTCAATTTTTTGGCGTAGACTTATGCCAGAATTCAGACATGCCAATGCTGCTCTCCAAGCAGCGATCCCAACATAGCATCAACTTTAAATAGCAAAAACTTTTGCTTGGCACAAAAACATGATATGAGAGGTTGTTACAGTAGTAAACAACTTCCAAGATCAAAAATACAGTAATAAATAAAAGATATGGGTTATTCCCAAGTTTTTTTTAACGCCTTCAGCCTAGGGCGCAGAAAAAGTGCAAATCAAGTATTTTCTCAAGAGATGGAGCATCAACATTACCTCGGGCCTTACACTTACCCTTCTTGTTCTTTTTCTTACTCTTTGGTTTAGGAATACATGTCTGTCTCCTAGTGGGATTTTAGGTGCCTTCTCCGATTTATGATGTTCCCAATAGTTTCATGCTAGGATCTTCCAAGTGTGATTTGTCCTGTTCCTACACATTCAATAACAAGATAATCAGTGGATACTGTTCTTCCAAGAATGGTTGTGTGCACACCCTCGGCTATTCCCTTAGGAATTATAACGGAGTTATCAATAAGAGTTATTCCTTCTCCCCCTTCAACAAGTCCCCAAAGTGTCAAAGATTTATAAATACTCTCAGGCATAAGACAAAATTCAGACATAATATCACAACGGGCATGAAAAGTTTCACCACCAATAGTAACTTTGATAGTAGGATTCCACATTGAGGGTTCAGAGTTCACTAAAACTTCATCAAGACGGTTTCGAACATAACCACAACTTTCCTTCAAGTAAGATGCATTTGTCTCAAGAGTGTTTAATCTATTATAAATGCTAATAAGAGCTGAATCAAAGTTATTAGCTGAACTATGTGATGCAACCAATTTTTTTATGGCATTAAAAGCTTGATCACCATTGCAATGAAGGAAATCTCCTCCCACTATAGCATCTAAGGCATATCTATAGCGAATCATAAGCCCAAAATAAAAATTACTAAGGAGCAAACTTAGAGTCATTTGAGGTTCAACTTTACGATAAGCATCAAAAATTCTAGACCAAGCATCTTTAAAACTCTCCTCATCCCTTGTTTAAAAGTAAAGACTAATTCTTCAGGTGAAGAAGAACAAGTACAGAACTAGACATGATAACAAAAGTAAACTAAGTGCAAGTAACTAATTTTTTTGTGTTTTTGATAGAGAGAGCAAGACAATAAAGTAAAGCTAGCAACTAATTTTTGTGTGTTTTGTTATGCAGCAAACAAAGCAGTAAATAAAATGTAAAGCAAGACAAAAACAAAGTAAAGAGATTGGAAGTGGAGACTCCTGCAGCGTGTCCTGATCTCCCCGGCAACCGCCAGAAATTTATGCTTGATGCGCGTAGATGTACACGTCTGCTGGGGAACCCCAAGAGGGAAGGCATGATGCGTACGCAGTAAGTTTCCTCGCATGAAAACCAAGGTTATCGAACTGGTAGAGCCAAGAAGCACGTGAAGGTTGTTGGTGGAGGAGGGTAGTGCGGCCAACACCAGTGAAACCGGTGCCAACGTGGAACCTGCACAACACAATCAAAGCACTTTGCCCCAACGTAACAGGGAAGTGAGGCTGTCAATCTCACCGGCTTGCTGAAACAAAGGATTAAACGACGAGTGGAAGATGGTGTTTGTTTGCAAGAAACAGTAAAAGCAGTAGAATGTATTCAGATGTAAAAGAATGGACTGGGGTCCACAGTTCACTAGTGGTGTCTCTCCAATAAGATAACTAACATGCTGGGTGAACAAATTACAAGCGATTGACAAACAAAGATTCAATACATATCAACGATGATTACTATGTGATTTAATCAGGGCATTACGACAGTACATAGGACCGCTATCCAAAGATGCATCTATGCTCTAACAATCCACCTTCAGCACATCCGAACCTCTTCCGTATTGGTTGCAATGATAATTGCATTATATGGTGCGAATGTAATCAACACAAATATCCTTAGACAAAGCATCAATGTTTTATCCCTCTAGTAGCAACAGGACATCCACAACCTTAGAACTTTCTTTCACTGTGTCCTAGATTTAATGGAGGCATGAACTCACTATCGATATAATTACTCTCTGAGTTACAAAACAATTTGGCCAGAGCCTCTACTAGCAAGGGAGAGCATGCAAGAACATAAATAACACATATATGATAGATTGATAATCAACTTAATATAATATTCTATATTCATCGGATCTCGCCAAACACAACATGTAGCATTACAGATAGATGATCTTGACTATGTTAGGCAGCTCACAAGATCTATAACAATGATAGCACAAGCGGAGGAAGACAACCATCTAGCTAATGCTGCAATGGACCCATAGTCCAAGGATGAATTACTCACGCATCAATCCGGAGGCTGGCATGATGATGTAGAGCCCTCCGGTGATGATTCCCCTATGAGGCGATCTCCTGAATCTCCCGAGATGGGATTCGCGACTTGCCAGCGCTCGGAATGTTTTCCGTATCGTGCCTCTTATTGTGGGGCTCGCGACATAGGCTTTGCTACAAAGGTAGGTCGGGCGACGCGGAGGCCTGCATAATGTGGTCACATGCCGTGGCCCGCGCTCGCCTAGTGTCTCACACTGCGGCCCTTACTTCATCTCCCTTTCGGTCTTCTGGAAGCTTGCAAAAAGAAATTCTCAAATATTTCATTCAATTCCAGAATATTTCCTTACTAGATTTCGAAACTAAAAACAGCAAAACAGCAATCGGTACCCTCTGGCATCTTGTTAATAGGTTAGTGTCGGAAATGTATAATAATGCCGTAAAGTATGTATAAACATTCAAGTATTGTAATAAAAGTAGCATGGAACATAAGAACTTATAGATACGTTGCTTACGTATCACACATCATCAAGTTTATGCCGCCAACAACACAGGAAACACAAGGCACGGAGGAGACGGAGACCGCACGCCTCGTTCTAGTAGGCGAGCAAGTTTCGAAAACAGCGCCAGCAACCGCCGATACGATTACACATCGCACGAGGTATGGGCGGCAGCTGTGGCAGCCGTATTTAACACCCCGCTCCCCGTGTGAACTGCTGAACTCCAAATGCCTACCGCTCTATACTAGAGAAAAATCCTGGAGCCCCCGTCGCAGAGCAGGCCACCCTAGGAGACGCTTCCACCACAGACCGATCGAGCGAATCGACTGAGAGTCAAGAAGCGTCGGGTACTCATGGGGCAGTAAGCACCCACAAGGCTGTCCAAAGTTCTCGGAAGACGACGTAGAGAAATAACGTCGAATCAACCAAGTCCTTTATGACCACGGACACCGCGGGCATGCCACGGCCAAAAACCGTTGCAGCACAGCTAACCTCGCTGCGTACCTCATCAACCAGCGCCCCGAAGGATCCATGGCTCAAGCTCATCGAGGTGCCCTGGAGAGTCTCGCGATATTGGGGAACAACCTAGTCCCGCAAAAGGAAAAGACCACGGCGCAGGCTAGTGGTTCAAAACATCATGTGAGAGATGCTCGGGAGAAATGTAACGGTAGCAAGATCGATAAAGCAAGAAGCGACGCACGCGCCGCCAGAAGGACCACGACAAGATTCTTCTGAGATCAGAGTAATGACATAACTGTGGGGAGCCCGTATTGTTTAAGTTACAAAACTGGGCGAGACGATGCCGCCCTGCCAGTTGAAGCCTACTCTCACCGACGCTGCCAAGCACGATGGGCAACAGGAACTGGAGATCTTGTATAGATTTATTACCCAGACTCCAGATTCCGCATAAGGGGAACTGGGATAGACAATGTGGGCACGGTGGCTCTATCAGCGATTCAGCGAGCCTCGGGTTGGCAATAAGGGTTCCACAAACTTGACTCACCTAGTGACGCCTTTGTTGCTAATTTCCAGGCAACATACAAGAGACCCGTCGGAATCGAGGAGTTACGCAACTGCCAGCAGAAGCAGAAGGAGTCGATGCGCCACACTGGGAGATTCACCAACTCCCAAATGCTGTCAAGATGTATCCTGCGACAGCACCGGGACGAAGCCAAAGACATGCTCCGACATGAAAGCTACATCGGGCAACTCAACGTAAAAGCCAAAACCATTACCAAGTTACTTGAAGTCGCCAAATAACCGAAGATGAGACAACGTGCGAAGACAGCGCAGCGCAGCTATGATGAAGATGACGAACAGCCGAAGTACGACTGGTGGTCAAGGATCACACAAGAGAAGGAAGAATCAAGAATCATGACGACAACTGGAATATGGATACCCGATCGGCATGACGATCGGTATGATTTTAAAGAAAGAGACGATCGACAGGATAGCAATCGGAACAACTCTGGGAACCGTGGCAACTATAAACCACGGCAGCAGAGGACTCCTGAGCTACCCTACGCTGAGCAGATCAACGCCCCCTGTTACCTGCACTCGTATGTCGATTCCAAGGACGGCAAAACAAAGTCAAGTCACCTGCTCAGGGACTGTCGGCAGTTCACATGCACAAACTCATCCAGCAGTCAGGACAGCAACCGTTACCACCTCCACCTCCCCACCTCCACCGCAGCATCAAGTCCAGCAGGCTCAACCTCATCAACCCAACGATCCGTTCCCACCACCACGCGGGCAGATGAGCATGATCCACAAGACAGGTGTCTCGAGAAGAGAGATGAAGAAGCTCACCCGAGAGATTAATCTGGCCGAAAGCATCATGGCAAACATCCCCGAGTATGTCGAGTGGTCCTCTCAGAACATTACGTTCAGTCGAGCAGATCACCCGATGACCATACCAAAACCGGGACAACGCTGCCTTAGTAGTCGAGGCACAGATAGGGGGATTCAAGATGAGCAAAGTCTTTATGGATGGTGGAAGCGGGTTAAACCTGATTTTCGTCGACACAATCAAGAGTATGGGGATCACCATGGGAATGCTGGAAGAGACAGACACCTGCTTCCACGGGATTCTGCCAACTGAACCAGGTTACTCTCTTGGAAGAATTTACCTGAACGTTGTCTTCGGCAGATCCGACAATTTCAGGAAGGAGAAGCTAGCAGGAACAGGGAGTCACAGATCACGCTATACTGAAGACCAGCTTATGTCAGTTCATGGTCAAGCGCACTACGCGCACCTTTAAGCTGAAAATGCCCGGGAACAACGGACAAACATCATGTACTATGCAGTTTTTCGCGTCAACAATTGTGGATCGCATTTTCAGGATTGCTGCGAAGTTTGGGTTCAAACAAGAAATTATCAATCCTCCACCCAAGCTGTCGATACGCGAAATTAAGGAGGAGAAACAGGACAGGGAAATCAAGAAGAAGCCAGCTGATCTGTTTTCAAGCCCCTCATGCATTTAAGCCCTTTGGCACAGAAGTTTGGCAATGCAAGTTTGGGCAAGAAAGGGTTCGGCAGTTGATGGCACAGAAGGCATAGGAGACAGCAATACGCTGGCAACCACTGCCCAGACCCTTGGTGAAATCAACAACGCTGCAGCAACCACTAACGTGGTGAAGGCAGAAGATGAGAAGAACCCCTTCCTTGCTTAAGCAATTTATCATTATTAATTTTTTTCCATTGTTTTGTGGCCCAGAGCCTTCCTTTTTCGCCCTTCAGCCCCGTGCTTACTTTATTAATGAGAACTTAAGTTTCGATCCTTTGTTAAGCATTGCAGTAACTACAAACTTCTAAGCCCCATCACTATACAAACATAGTACAGGGCAGAAGATCGTGCTCCAAAAAAGTTCTACGTAGTGCAAAAAAGATACAACGTAAACAAGGATGTTAATCCTCCTTCGTATAGATGCCTTACAAGTGCCGTAAATGGCAAGAGTGCGGAACTACATATAAACACAACCCACGTTCGATATTTTACTTGTGGAAATATCAAAGAACAACGGGCTCATCGACAGAATCACTACACCCGAAATATTCGGGAGTGCCTGACGAAACATACATCGGTTGAAAGCAAAGTTGCGCATACAAACAGGTTTAGCAAAACCTGCAACACGAGCTGATCACTCAAATGTTTTGCTGACCAACGAGTACACATACATTTAAACGGGCAATTAAGATTTGCTCCTTCAAAACTTGCCAACGGCATTAACACGGTAAAAGTACATATACATGTATCTACCGAATAAAAAGGCGTTAAACAATCTTAAACACCTGGATAAAGTAGCCAGAAAAACCTATTTACAAAGTAACATCAATTCCCGAATTCACCTTTGTGAGTTTCCCTTTCCCTTGTGTAATTGTGAATCCTTCTCAAGTCATTAAGAATTATATTAAGGGGCAACAATACCTTTCATACAAGACTTAAATCACAACAAGGTTGGCAATAGACAGCAGACTTGCCGAGGGATAACGAAAGTACAAGGGCAAGCGAACCGCCCTCGCAAAAACTTGAGCTCGCACCAAGTCCCGAATCTCTTGGCATTTCTAAACTCACATCAAAGTCAGCAGCGCAGTGGGGGAACTGCGTTTAGGCGCGAACATTGTCTTCCAAAACCACCTCATTGCTTCTCAGCACTGTTTCAAGAAAATGGGAAAATTTGTCAACCCGATCCTCAATTGTGTACACGGTTTCCTCGAGTGTTCCCGTAAAATCTCTTCGGCCAGGACAAATGTCAGCATGTACACGCTCGTGAATCAATTGTTTTCCTCCGCACGGCTCGTGAGCGAGGATCGGGCAAGGAAATAATTAGAGACTCGGGCGTGTTGTCGATAAAAGTGAGTTGGGACTCAAAGAAACTTACAAACAAAACTTCTGGGTAGCTTTGTGCAGTTCAAGAAGAGTCAGCATCAGCCCATGTCGGCTGCAATCTCGCTCTCTATTGACAATTGCAGCTACATGGCATCATGCTAAGTCCTTTTCCATCTGAAAGGGATCCGATCCTTTCATACGCTGATTGATACTTCGTGAAGAGCACCAAGAGTCATCGACAATGACGCACTGAAACTCGCAGGAAATAAATACTAAAAAGGGGATGACAGATATGGTCAAATTGAGCATCCAAAGAAACTCCCATCGGGAGAAGTGCAAGTAAAAATATCATAATAGAGGTGTGCTAGCAACATTGCCAAACACGGAGTTTATTACAAGCACAAGTTTTGCAAAAGAACAATGTCTCCACAAACAGCCCAAAAGAAAGTTTGTTGCTGTACCATGAGCCTGGTCTAAGTCGATGATCGGGTCCAGCCGTTGTCTCTTTCGGACGAAACTAGTTCAAGGAGTCAGCGAGCACAAGTAAGGGCGGCGTTGTAAAGACGCTCAGTCAACAAATTGCCCATCCCCGCTTTCGGGCAGCTCCTTAGTCATCTCTTCGATAAGTTAGCCTTAAAAGCCGCGTGACCCATCATAAGTTGAAGGCAAGGAGAGCACCATAGGTACGTGATGGACGCTTGAATACCTCGATAACCTCCTTGGTGTCAACCGCGAAGGTATCGATCAGCTGTCCTAGGGTTTTTTCTTGCTTGATCTTGGGGAAGATCATCGAGTGCATCCGCGCCATGGCACCTTTTCCCTTTTCAAGAAGCTCCTATAAGCCGATGGGTAATAGCCATCGACACACCATTTGTCGAGAGTCGTTGAACCTTGTCCAAAGCAGATATGAATGTTCTTCTACAGAGAGATAAAATTGGAAAAGATCATTGATAAAGGAACGAATCCGTAAGAGTAATAATCGGCAGTGGCGTATAAAAGAGCTTACCAAGTAGAGCCAAAGAAGATTGACGAAGGACTTCATCCTTTTCGGCTGCTCGAGTTTCCTCCTCTTTCAGCCTCTCCTTCAGTTTGCCCAGCTCCTCCTTCAGGGAGTCGACCTCCTGGCGAGCCATGGCAGCCTTTTTAATGGCGCCGTCCAACTTCGAAGAGGAAGATTTAACTTCCTCCTGCAGTCGAACTTTGTCCGCCTCCAGAGAGGTAAATTGAGAGGCAAGGCCTCCAAAGAAGATAACACCTCAAGTCCCAAAGAGAAAAAAGAGGGGGATGTTTTACAAAGAATCAGAGACAAGGCATATTTCAAGAAATTGTGGTCCAAAAGGGACTTACGTAAGGAGGAGCATGGTGGTATGTGTGAACATCCTTTCCCTGAGAGGAAGAAGCGGGCTTGGCTCAGCCATGGAGTCGCTTTTCGAGGAGCCGAAGCTTCCAAGCTGCAGCTGCCGGGCTGAGCAAGATCGTATTTAGTCTTCTTGACTCGAGGTTTCGACGAAACCTCTATCCCCTGCAAAAAGGGGAAATGATCGTTGAAGGTTATGAAACGAATGTAGAAATAAGAGGACCAACATGGCGTCGTACAGGAAGTACTACTAGCCGAGAGATCTTCTCGTCGCGAAACCGCCGAACGATCTCGCGGGTGAAGCTTTGGCCCCTCCATAGCTGCATTAACAAAGGCATCACACTGGGGGCCATCACGCATTGATCCCTCTTCCGTGTCGCAAGCCGTCATCGGCTGGGAGGAGATCGGTGTGGGTAGTTTCAGACTCCACCTGACGATATCGCTTTCGGGCCTGTATACTCGACAGTGTGAAAATCAACAGGTACTGAGGAGCCTCTCCCTTCAGAGGTATCGTTTGGCGAATCATGCAAATTCCCAGAGACTATGGGAACCTGTCAAAAAGGAAAACGAATAAGAACAATGGTAATTATGTTAACTAAGAGAAGTACAAGAAGAATTTGAAAGGGAAAAGTTACCTCTGACGGTAGATGATCGGCATCAAGAGGAGTGTAAGAAGATATCAATGGGATCGAGTCTTCTTGACTGAAGAAAGTAAGGCGACGGACTTCATCAAGCAGCTCCTTTTCCGACAGTTCGGCAGCATTACCCTGGTTATGTCCTTTGGGCCTGAATACAACCACATCGGATGAACTCTGGCCATGGCTGGTTGGACCCGACGCTTCAGGAACACTGCTGCCACCTCTGTGCCGACCATGGTTTGGCCGTTCTTTGATTCGAAGAAATTTGGCAAATAATTCATCGGCTGCTACTTTTTCGTCGGGAGAGAGAATGTTCTTCCAGGAATTTTTAGGCTTGGCTTCAAGAACGTCGGTAGCTGAGATTCGGGTGACGAGGAATCCCTGACGTAAAACCATTTGAGTCTCCACCCTTGCACAGATTCTCTCATTGGGAAATTGAAGTAATTGACTTCTGGACGAGCTACGAAACCTACTCCTCCGGTGACAAAGGATCCATTACTACTGCTGTATCTCTTCACATAGAAGATCTTTTTCCACAGAAAATGAGGTTTGATACCCAGAAATGCCTCGCAAAGGGTGATGAACACAGCAACGTGGAGGATTGAGTTAGAGTGAGTTGCCATAATTGGATCTCGTAAGTTCGCAAGAGGTGGAGGAATTGTGAGCTGAGGAGCGAAAGACTCGATATAAGAACGACAAGAACATCACGGTAAAGCCAGCAGGGGGATTAGGCCGAGAAATCGCACCTTCCCCTCGTCGGAGGAGATCAGTCCCAGGCTTCGGGATCTTTTCTCGTCACGCTGGTGATCAGACGTTGTCCAATCTCCGGCTTGGCCACCGAACTTACAGGGTAATGGCACCAGCTAGGGGAGGAGCTGCTTTTTGGAGCGCCGGAGGAATCGAGGGGGGGTCGGCGGCGGGTGCTCCGCAGGTGGAGCTGGATGGCGGTGCCTCCGCTAGTGAGTTGGCGGGGCGTGCTCTCCGCTAGTGAGCCGGGTGGCGGTGGTGAGCCTCTTCTTCACCATCGAGATTTAGGGAAGGATCGAAAATCTGTAGACAAGCAAAGAAGTTGTGAAGGAAGGAAAGAAGAAGAAGGGCGAGGAAGCTATGGCAGATTGCAAATGAACCCGAGATTTTATTTTTGGAAGATTTAGAGGAGAGAGAATTTGGGACCGCACGGGCGCACGGGTCTAATGACGTTATGAGAAATGTTAAAAGCATTCGAAGGAATAAGAGAATGTATTTGATAGTGAATTTGATTCTATGCGTAGATTGCAAAGCATTCACGCTGACTCTGTTACTCCCATCGGGAGCACTCACACACTCCGATAAAAGAGGACGTGTAATCGAAGGAATGATGACTCAAGATATATTTGGGAGAATGACAGATGTTTATCTGTTCCATCCCACTGCAGTTGCTCGTGTGTCCTGCACTGGGCTACTCCCATCGGGAGCAATCGGTCGCGCACCATGAAACTTTGCGCTCCAGATCATGCCCGGGACTTGATTCTCGTATAGGTAACGTTGTTTGCCATTCGGCATCAACTGCCAGTGTTGGGCGTTACCATTATCCCTTTACAAGGGAAATGGACGGATGACTTATGAAATCAGGAACTCTTCACAGCAAAATATCTTCCGATAATTCTATCTACGCACGGATTGCAGCATCCGTACCTAGACTCGCTACTCCCATCGGGAGCACCGACGCGCACCATGTAAGAAGAACAAGGACAATCAAGAAAAAGGATGGTAAAATCAACTATGTTTTTAGTTCCCACCAACCATTCTGGCTAGACACTCCAGGCTAACGACGTGGCATTACCCTTCAAGTTAACCGACGCGTTCCTATTCTATATTTCCGGGTTGAGGCCCATGAAGGCACCTCGGGACGCGAGGCGGCCCATCCGACTCTGGCACTGTGAGGATTTCTTGGCAAGCAAGACAAGAAGCACCAACAAGAAAGATTAGGTCTAAAATCCATCAACCTAGTCGCACTTACAGATTCTTCTTGAGACCTGGCTCTCATATAAAGGCCAGAGAGGCTGCCGAGGGACACAATCGATCTTAGCAATCTTAGCCACCAAAAAGTCGAGCTAGGTCATCGTAAAGCTTAGCATCTCGACGAGATCTCAGCCGAATATTCGGCACCCCATTGTAACCTATTATCATCATAATCAAGAATAGCATGACGTAAGGGTTTTACCTCATCGAGGGCCCCGAACCTAGGTAAATCGCTCTCCCCGCTTGTCTGTGAACCTCTCGTGTCAGCTTGCAGGATTCCATCAACCCTAAGCCCCTATCAAGGGCATTGGTTTATAGAAGCACCCCCACACACTTAGTATCTAACAATTTCATTTCTTATGTCAAATTTGCTACCTCTGCTGGTTCTGAGCTGTACGAGATGATGACTCACTGCCTCAAGCTCCATAATATTTGTCGTGATTACGGAATCTGAGGGAGTAGTATACAACCAAATTGATCCTGGTCAAGATTTTGAGACAGCACTCAGGTGTAACTGCTGGTGGAATTGCTTGCAATTACGTGCACGATCCAAATTGCTTATGCATTCTGCGCTCCCGTGGAGTGTGGTGACAGCTGGTGGAGTGTCATCGATCACGCTCAAATCGGTGAGCGCCATCAAGTAGACCAAGCAAGCTAATGTATCATCTCTTCCCAGCACACATGGCTGGAGCAGCTTATGCTGCACATGCTTTCACAAGGCAATTTCTCGCAGTGCTTGTCTAGATGGAACTATGGAATATTTTTGCATTGGTTGTGTAACAAAGACGGTTCATAAGAACCATGTCTTCAGAGCCCACTGCCACATGTGAGGTTAAAAGTGTACTGTGGTCCACCCAAGTCCACTAGGTATAGCAATATGCCCAAATAATATCATGCTAGTTTTCCGTTTAGGGTCGATGGATGTGCAGCCCAGCGAGACGCCATGGAGGAACGATCCAGCAAAGATTCCAAACGCCACGGGGCTTCTCATTCACTTAAATGCCCACCAACTTACTTTTTGGCCTCTGCAGAAATTCAGCGACCTCGGATGAAACCATGACGGATCCACAAGCACACGAGAGGAAAATATGCTTCTTATGCCCCTTTATTCGAGGAAGATGTCAAAGTGGCTGTTTTTCAAATGAAACATAACAAGATCGGTCAGACATGGTGGTTTTCTTCAGCACAGAGTTTACCAATCCTTCTCCGAAAACTGCAAAAGAGGATTTGTTGTTGTTGTTTACTCTAGCTCACATGTTATATTTTGCTGTTCCGCATCAAATTTGGGGAGATTATCTTACTACAAAAGTTAATGAGCTGGGAATCTAATTCAACAATACATGCCACGTGTCTCCTTAATGTGGTTATACATATTTTAAAATTTTCAAAAGTTGGCAATATTAGACCTAATTTGGTGGCTGACTCATATGTGCCCCCACTGGGACTGCCATGCAAGGTCGATATCCTGATGGAATCGTAACGTTGCATGAAACAATACATGAGATGCACTACAAGAAGTTGAATGGGGTAATCAAAACAGACTTTAAAGGCTATGATAAAGCTAAGTGGTCTTCCTTTAACAAACTTTGAGGATGAAAGGTTTCTCCGAGGAGGACGCATTCAATTAACTTTGTTTTTAGAGTATGTGTTGCCATTAAGGCCAATGATGATGTTGTAAATACTTTCGCATAAAAAGGGTTGAGACAAGGCCATCTCATCTCCAATGTTATTCAACGTTGTGGCATTCCGATCAGGCTATCTAGGCATCTGATTCATTATCTAGAGGCTTACTCTTGCTGAATGGAAATAGTCAAGAAATACTACATAAGCGATTTTCTAGTTGAAAAAGGAAAATTATAATCTTTTAGGTGGAAAATTAGTTCTCATTAATCTAGTATCACTAATATGGTACTTTATAAAATTCTTTCTTCTAATTCTCAAAGAAGTCTCTATGTAGATTGGATTATTTTCGATCATGATTCTTTTGCAAGGAGATAGCAAGAAAGAAGTACCGGTTGAGAAATTAAGTGTTGTTTGATGTACAAAGATCGTGTAGGTGGATTTGAAACCATGATCTCGAGGTAAGGTTAAAAATGTATCTTGCTTGAAAGTGGTTGTCTAGGTTATTAACCTAGGATTCGCATGGCAAAACATATTGCGAGAAAGTATGTTGATCAAATGCGTATATCCTGTGCCATCTAGAACCGTGATTCGGCATTTTTGGGTAGATCTTATGGCTGCTAAACAATACTTCATCCCATATGGTTCTTTTCCACTAGAGATGGGGTCGAGATAAGATCATGGAGGATATATCACTAGTAGGAAAAACCATTATGTGTGGAAATTAACTCGTGCCACGAAACACACCATGCGCCACAAAATATTTCATGCACCACCTTAGTGCCATGTACTGAGTTTTTGTGGCGCATGCGCAGCTCATGCGCTACTGCATTACGAGATTGCAGCACCGTGACCTGCGCTCACAGAAAGTTTGTGGGACCCACGCTGGGTCCACCACTGCACATGGCCGAAGGAAATTCTGTGGCGCATGGACCAACGTGCGCCACAGAAACTTAACTTTCTGTGGCGCACGCTGGACCATGCGCCACAGAATTTCCTGCGGGGACCACCCCCCGGCTCACGCCACCATGATTCTGTGGCGCATGAGCTCATATGCGCCACAGAAGTTCATGTTTCTGTGGCGCATATCAGCATATGCGCCACAGAAAGTGAATAGTAGATCTCACTTTTGGAGACAGCTTTCCCCCTCTTTTCTTCCACCCACCACCCTTTCCATTCTTGTCTCCTCCAACCAGCTCGTGTTGCTCCTCTCTCCCACTCCATTTTGGTCATACTTTTCTCCATTGTTGATAGCTCTAAGCCTATTTTGTGGGCATATTTGTGAGGGGAAGCCACTCCAACTTGTAGAGGGGTACTAAAAACCACAATTCTCTTTCCCTCCTCCTCCACTTTCCCTCTTGCATGGTCCATTGTTTTGTCTCCACCACCCCATCCTCTTGCTCCACCATGATCTTGGTAGATTTGTGAGAGGTTGAGTACTATTGGATGCATGTTTTGTGTGTATGGATGTTTTGTAGGTGAAGATTATTATCGCGCTCCCGGACGGTTTGCGGTGGCGAGACGATGATGTTTATATGTGTTGAGCTTTGTGTTGTGGTTGAATGTTTGCTTGCGAAGAAGCTTATTTGTGTTGTTGGTTTGTGCCGGCGTGTGGTGCATGGATGTTTGCCGAAATGTTGATTCATTTCCATTTCGGCAAATTCTTGCACTAGCCATATGTCCTACTTTTAGGATAGGTCATGCCGAAATTTTCCGGCGATCATGCATGCATGTGTGTTTGTGCATGGTGTGTGTGGTTCTAATTAACTCTCTTTTTCGTCGCCTATGGGCCTAACCCGACGATATGGGTTCCGTTGTCGAAACTGCGTCAGGCAAAGTCCAACGACGATTTTTTCGGTCCGTCGCGCTTGGGCGCCCTTCCGCCACGGAAAATCGGACCGTTGCGGAAGTGTTTTCGGGAGCCCGTTGACTGCTGACGTCATGCAAACTAACTGGCAGTTAACGGCGTTAACCGGCTGAAACCCCGTGGTAGATGGTAGGCCCACACGAGGCCTGCCACGTCTTAAGCGGGCCGGGCCAGATGACATAGTTTGACCGGTCAAATATATAGCTGGGCTGGTCCATTAGTTACGTGGGCTGGGCCTAACCTCTCTAAGGTTGACTGGTCACCCAAATGGGCCGCCCATTTAAAAATGTGGTCCACCTTACAGCAACTGGGCTGGCCCAAGAAGCAAGTGGGCCGGGCCAAAAACACACCCACTTTCCTGTTAAAGCCCGGCCCATTTAGTGTGTGGGGTCCACCAGAGCTGTGGGCCGGCCCAACAAGCTAGTGGGTCGGCCAAACACAGTGGGTCCCATTTTCTGTTAAAGGTTTGCCCATTTAGTTCGGGTCCACTATAGCAAGTGGGTCACTAACAAAATAAGGCCGGGCCAAAAACACAGGGGTCCCACTTTCCAATAAAGGCCTCCATTTAGTGTGTGGGGCCCACCATATAGCAAGGTCGTCTATCAAGTAGCTCTGGGCAAAAACGCAGTGGGTCCCATTCTGTTAATCAGCGCATTTTGCATGTGGGTCCACTATAGAAAGTGGGTCAAAAACACGTGTGTCCCACTCTCCCTTAAGGGCGGTCCATTTACCATGTGGACCACCATAGCTGCCGGGCCCAACAAGATAAGGGCTACCAATAAGCTCAAAATTTTTTCTAAGAAGGGTCGCCCAACTAGTACGTGGGTCCACATTTAGCAAGTGGGTGGCCCAACAAGAATGGTAGGCCAAAACATGTGGGTCACTTTCCTCTTAAAGGGCTGTTTTATTATGTGGGTCCCAAAGCAAATGGGTATTTTAACATTAGTGGGCACCGAGAGGCTAGGTCCACCTGTTGGCACACAATTAGTGTGGGGTCCATCAGAATAAATGGGCTGGCCCACATGTGGGCCAGCTTATTTAGGTGTCATTATATGTCCGCATAATATGCGTTTATTTTGCGGTGGCACATATGTGATTTCTTAATTGGTAATGCTTAAGGAGTGAATTTGATTTAGTTGATTTCTCGTGGGATAGCCTCACTTACCACAAGCACCAAAGAAAAATGCGCGAAAGAACTATAAAAACTAACTAAATATTACATCAGCTGCAAGGCATTGAAAAAAATATTACAGAACCCAGAGAAATTGAATGGTAATTAAACCTAGCAATACAATGAAGCGATCCGGCAATCTTTTAAGTTGTCCATGCAGCACCTATATCTGAAACAAAGACATTACAAGTTAAGACAGCAACAATGGAAAGGCAAAGACACTACAATATGTTTGCCAAAGAATTTGGAACTCATCATTTCATCGTTATAACAAGATCATTGTAATGCGCACAATAAGCAAACAAAGAGTGCATGCCGCATACCAACAGCCAATATAATAGAGCATGTTAGAATGAAACAGCAGACTTACTACTGTCGAGTCCCATGCAAACCAACATGTTCAGGGAGTACAAAATTGGCATGAACAACATAGTAGCAGGCTATAAATTTTGTAACAACGACTGAGCAAGATGAAGTTATGATGGCTACATCTACAGAGCAGGGAATGTAAACCAAAAATAGAAGTTACGATGGCAAAAGCTAAAGAGGAGGGAATGTGAACCAACATGTGCCAAGTGCAATTACTTCATTTTGGCCGTGAACTAAATAATAATCCTGAACTTATAGTGAAGGGGATGCAAATCAAGATGTTTCGGGATATAAACTTGTAATGAGCAACACATGGAGGATAGTTAACGCTGGAGCTTAGGATGGACCAGATACAGAATATAGTGGGATCACCTGTGAACTTGTATAAGAGGGAATGCAAACCAATATGTTCAGCTTTCCATATGTGAGCGTCATGCCAAGTCAGAGAAACAAGTCAATAATGCAGCTTTTGAAGAACAAGATGGCACGCAAAATTATTATCTAGTAGTATGACAAGTTTATTTGTACTACAGGCTAGATAGCAGAGTGATAGCATGCCAAACTAAGTCCTTACTTTGTTAGCTTACAATGAACTAGATACAAAACAATGGCATCACCTGTAGTACGGGAATGCAAGCCAACATGTTCATGGAGTAAAAAATTGGCACAAACAACATAGTAGCAGGCCATAATTTTTGTAACAACGACTGAGCAAGATAAAGTTATGATGGCTAGATCTACAGAGCAGGGAATGTAAACCAAATATAGAAGTTACGATGCCAAAAGCTATAGAGCAGGGAATGCGAACCAACATGTGCAATTACTTAAAATTGGCCATGAACTAAATAATAGCAGGATGTTACTATAATACCTATAATTTTTGTAACAACGACTGAGCAAGATAGAAGTTATGATGGCTACATCTACAGAGCAGGGAATGCAAACCAAAATGTTCAATCGCTTAAAGTTAGCAATGAAGTAGAAAATAGCAACGTGTTACGGTCATAGCTAGGAATGAACTAAAAGAGCTTCAGATAAACAAGCAAACTCAGAACATGGCGCTAAAACAAGGGACTTACATTAGGAGAAGCACTCTGTGGGAGTCACAGCAGATCTTCCTGGGGTTGATAGATCCGGTGATGAAGTACGCTACATGTGCTACTTGGGGTTGGAGAGACGGCCATTACACTTCATGATTACTCATCTCATCTGCAAAAACGTAACGGCGGTCGTTAGCACAACAAGTTCCCCAAGATTAAACAAGAACTTGCAAGCAATAGAAAAGTTACGTAGAAGAGTTTAGATCATGCACGGGCCGGTGAAGCAGATCCGGTTCATACACGGTGTCGGTGAGCAAGATCCGATGCGGTGGACGACGGATCGGCGCGGCGGTCTGGGGTGGACGATGCCGCAGCTGAAGCGACGGTAGACTGCTGGATGAGCATATGGTTTCGAGGTTCATGGGATGATCTGTCCGGTTGATGACGGCGATGAAGGCCCGGCAGGCAGCCGATGACGAGGATCGCGAGGGCTCGGGTAGGCTAGGGAAGTCCCAGGGATGTTCCGGTGCGGTGGTCGTGGAGGTGGTAGAGAGAGGGACTTGAGAAGTTCCGGTGGGTGGTCTCAGAGGGAAATGTATTTTTTTTGGGAGGGTTTCCAGGCTAGGGAGGTGGTGATCGAAAAAATGACGGGCAAACCCCTCACCAACCGACTTTGCTGTCATCTCCACAGGGGTAGAATGGGAATTTGGAAGCGTGTGAAATTTTTGTATTTTGTGGGCGGGAAGTTTTGCCGCTATGAGATTTTGAATTTCGCTAAGGTACAAGTATAATGATAAAAAATTGTGAGACCGTACTAGTACCTCTGTTCAAGGCCGACTGTAAAATCAAATCATCATCAAGTTGAACATCGGTTACTACCATGATCATCATCGGACACGATCTGGTGACATGCACCTGAAATTGGTGCATTCGTTGCAAAGTATAATGCTAAAAAAATTAGTGACCGTACTAGTACTTCTGTTCAAGCCCGAGTGCAACATCAAATCATCATCACGTGGAAAATTTGTTACCATGATCATGATCTATCTCTAAATTTGGCGCATCCGCTAAATCTGGCAAAGTATAATGATAAAGAAATTGTGAGACAGTAGTAGTACTTCTGTTCATGGTCGAGTGCAACATCAAATCATCATCACGTTTAAAATTTGTTACCATGATCATGATCTACCTCTGAAAATGGGCGCATCCGCTAAAACTTGCAAATTATAATGATACAAAATTGTGATACCGTACTAGGACTTATGTTCAAGGTCGAGTGCAACATCAAATCATCATTACATTGAAAAGTGTGTTACCATGATCATGATCTATCTCTGAATTTGGCGCATCCGCTAAATCTCGCAAAGTATAATGATAAAGAATTTGTGAGACAGTAGTAGTACTTCTGTTCAAGCCCGAGTGCAACATCAAATCATCATCACGTTGAAAATTTGTTACCATGATCATGATCTATCTCTGAATTTGGCGCATCTGCTAAATGTTGCAAAGTATAATGATTAAAAAAATTGTGAGACCGTACTAGTACTTATGTTCAAGGTCAAGTGCAACATCAAATCATCATCACGTTGACAATTTCTGTTACCATGATCCTCTATTTGGGGATGCTGCTCCCACACCACACCAGCGGCCCCAAACGGCAGCCATTTTAAAATTAAAATTGACATTTAAAAACCCAAAATCATACGAAATTTATACCAAAGTAGCTCGACTTTAAACATAACTAAACTTAAACTTAATCCTGGTCTACGGGCCGTCGGTTGGGGCGCTCGACGGCACTGCCTCGTCGTTGTTCTTAGCCATTGCCGCCTGCTTTCGTGCCCGCTTCTCCTTCGTTGCTTCGCGCATCTGGCGGTGGAGCATGGCGGCCGGCGGCGCTGTCCCCGCGCTTCCAGCCTTTCCCGAGAAGCTTCGATCTCGGCGCGCCTCGCCTGCTGGCGAGCGAACTCGTCCTGGTGGCGATGAGCGTTGAGCTCTGCGAGCTTCTGTCGCTCCGCCTCCTTGAGGCGGCGTCCCGCCTCCTCCGTGACCGCTCGCTGGCGCGATATCTCGAGGACGTGCTCGAGGTTCGCGTCGTTGACGAACTCGCGCTCCTCCTCCCTCAACCGCTGGTATCGTTGTGCGTTCAGCGACGCGAGGATCGCCGCCTGCTCCGGGTCGGTGGGGGCCTGCGGCGGCTCGCCCGACTGCGCTGACTCCTCGATCCGCCGCCTCTGCTTCCGCTTCTGCTACGTAGACATCGTGCCAGGACTCGAACCGTGGGTCCTCGTCCTCGTCGGAGCTGTGCTCGTCGTCGGCCTGCAGCTCCGGCTCCGGCTCCGGCTGCGGCTGCCGTGGTGGTGGAGGCAGCGCGCGGCCGTTTAGGCCAAGCATCGAGTAGGTGGTCTTCAGACGGCGCGGCATCTTGATGTGGAGAGTAGAGAATGGAGCGGCGGTGGTGGACGGCGTACGTCCTATATATCTAGCGGTGGCAACTACCCACATTTACGGCGACTGGACGCCGCGTGGCCAGTCGCTGCCCTCGTGGCCAGTCGCTGCCTCGGTTTCCGCGCGGGAGGCCATTTAAACGCCGACGACCAACCTTCCCGCGTCGTGGCCAGTCGATGCGAACCGTCGCGTCCTCTCGGGGATGCCGGAGATTCTACTGGGCTCGAAAAATGGCCGGCGCCGTTTGGAGCGCACCGGTGCGAGCCATAAAACGACGCCGGCCCCCAAATCGCTATCAGGCCGGGCCGCCGGTGGAGATGCTCTGAATTTGGGGCAACCGCTAAATCTTGCATAGTATAATGATAAAAAAATTGTGAGACCATACTAGTAGTTCTGTTTAAGGCCGAGTGCAAGATAAAATAATCATTACATTGAAAATTTGTTACAATGATTGCAAACTATAGCAATAACAGGAAAAAATGCTCAAGGATTACAATAACAGCAAAAATTCTCAAATACAACAAGTCGAAATAACTCAAATGATACAAGCCATACAAATGGCATCATCGGCAAAACTGCATTTCTGTTAGGTAGAATTCATCGGAGTGCAAGTAACAGCTGGCTTTCCATTAGATCTGCAGAGTAGATTATTAAGGATCTGCTCAATCCAAGCTTGCCTATTTTTCAATTCATGTATCTCATTGACTGTTATGATGATATTTGAATCTATTTCATCTCTTTGCTGCTGAATTATATCAAGTGATTCGTGTGCAAAGGCAGCGATTGTTTGCGCTGGAATGGCTGGGACAGTAGCTATCATCTGACAATCAGATGAATTGGCATTGTCACGGCTGTGCTGTGGAAAGACCTGGACACTTGATGTACATGCCCTGCCATCTGCCTTCCTTGCTCTATTCAGGGGCTGAAAACAAGACAGTGCAAGTTACAGAACCATACAATTTGAGAAAACAACCATACTATTAGTTGTCACAGATTTTTGCAAAGCATCAAAACAGATGGCAGATTTTCACAAAGCACAAGGCATAATATAACAAAGCAAGCTATCAACCCCAATGCAACAGGCAGAGCAACCGGATGGCAAATATGAACAAAATAAATCAAGTAACTAGACAGTCTGTGCCTAATAAAATAAGCCAGGAAACTGCATAACAGCTGTCTATTAAAATTGACACTTGGAAGGGGTGCTTCAGATCCCTTAAGTTCCACAAAAGTGGTAGCCAGACATTCCCTAAATTTCATTATTTTAATCATCAGCCAGCCATGGGAATGCCTCAGATAAAAGAGAAATATATCCATTTGGTGCCAAATATAAACGAGCAGGACCAATTAAGACAGATTAGACAGCAACCATTCTGGGATTCATATAAACTGACATATTATTTCAATGTTTAACCCATGAGCGCAATATAAGGGAAGGAGAAACAAACAAATGAACCATTTTGTGCCTAAAAATAAAAGATGGGTCAGCCAAAAAGTAACAACAAATCTTATTTATGATACCTACTGAAGGTGGATTTCCTACTACAGAAGGTGGCATTGGATTAATCAACAGTGAAATCCGAAAAAAGTCTTACAAAAAACAAATATGCTCATTATATCCCACAACAAGCATGCCAGATAGTCGCAAGGTTTATATGTTTTAATCATCAGTCAACTCAATGAATCAAGGACTAATAACCAATTGAATCATCATCTGACTCATATTCACCAAGCAAAACATTCTTATCATTATGGAAGAAATCCAGAAGACATAACAGTATGAGGAAGTGCATGAGCAATCAAACATTATGTGGCTAGAATAAAATGCCAGATCATTTAAGTTAAGCAGAACAATTAAATTGGTTTAATCACGATCAAACAAAAAAAGATTAGACAGGCAATAGAACAAGTTTGAGAAGCTAGCAGGAAAATGAACGAAGACGTGCAGTCATACAAATAGCATGATTTATTTCAAACCAGTTATCCTATCTATATGGAGAGTAAATGTGTTAAACACAAACTGGTTCCAGCACGATAAGCATATCAATACAAAAATGAAAGGTACTTACTGGATTATAGGGGTGATTCACTCCACGATTTGCTGTGTTCCATGTGATAGTGCAACATGAAATTACAGCAAAGAGTTAGGGTTGCAGCTCTTGAAGAAAAAAAACAATGAAGAATTTAAATGTACCAGAGCAATGAGTTCACACATGTACTACAGGATGGCAAAAGGATAGCAGAAAGGAAATAGTAATTGGCATTTACCGTCATTGTTTACAACAAAACAGATGGAAATTATAATGTAAAACCTTGTGAACACAGAAGAGCACAGAATGGCGGAATATAAAACAACATTTTGCAACGAACAAAACAGACGGCGGCTATGGTCCCAGCACACAACCTGTCACCTGAGAATAAGAAAAGCAAACAAACATGTAGGTTTCCTAACAAAAATAGATGAATTACATAGCATGCAATTACTGTTCTAACATTAGGACGAACTAGATGGATACTATAGGGGTGTTTCTTGAGAGTTTATAGAGCAGGGAACGCTTTGCTAGTCTTAGTATGAACAAGACAAAATTAATACTATTTTTTGCAACACACAGTACAATCATAGACGCTCACACGTACATACATACACTCATCACTCAGGCACACACACTACCCCTTCGAGCACCTTCAGGAAACTGCATCCAAGAAACTGTTCCGACGGGTATTGAGATTGACGAAGTCACCACTAGCACCACAATGTCATCGGGAACGCCGCGTCCCACAGAAGAATATTCCTCCATTTTTGAGACACCAAAGCGTTAAATCTGGGGGTGCCACTGCCCTCCTAACCATCCAACCACAGGTTGGTTCTCAGTGATTTGGTACTTGACATGTACTACATGATATCTAAAATGAAGTCGGTGTCAGGCTAACAAGCAAGGTGCGGCGTCGTTGCTTGACGTGAGTCGGTGTGATGCCATCACAAGATGAAGTGCATGGTCCATGTGATCTGGATTAGGGGATACTAGCATAATACCCGTGTGTTGCAACGGGTTAATAACGAAAGATGGCTCCCTCCAAATATAGAATAAATGGAATATAATCGCAATGTCTATGTCCAGGATGTGTGGCCACATGGTCCTCATTTTTCTTTAGAATCTGTGGTACGTCAGTATCATACAATGTGCTTATTTTTTGTCATCACTGAGACAACTCTGATGCTCGATCGACCGATCCGAGTTGATCAATCGACCGATCTAATTAACATGTTTGAACAGACGATCGAATAATTCATAGTATTTATTGAATGATACTCCCTCCGTGCCAAAAATAAGGCGTCTAAGGATTAGTTAAAAGTCAATGTTTTTAAAGTTTGACCAAGTTTACACACAAAAATATAAATATTTACAATACTAAATCATTATCAATAGAGTCACCCTAAAGTATAATTTCTTAATATGTCAATTTGATATTGAAAATGTAAATATTTTTTAAAATATTTGGTCAAAGTTCGTAAGGTTTGACTTTTGAGTTTTGACCAATCCTTAGACGCCTTACATTTTGGGACGGAGAGAGTATATCGTAAAAGGTGCCCGTTTTACACCATCTTTTTTAACAAAACACGGTACAATATAAATGCTCACTAAATGCATACTCGCTCCTACGAACGCACAAATGCACATGCAATCTCTATGAACACCTTCAAGATACTTTGTCTGAGAAACTGATTTGTCGAGAACACACGTCGATACGTGGCCCCAACTGAACAGATATTTCTCTTTATTAATGAAACACCCACGCATGAAACATGTTTTTTTAGGGAGAATGTCACTGCGCTCCAAAACATGTGGTTGATTCTTGTGACTAACCTCTTAAAAGCTGCAGGGTATGAAAGCTTTGTTTTTTTAAGGATTTTTAGTTGCATAAGTGTTGAGATTTGTATGTCCTACGAATTTTAAAGGGAAAATGCATGCACGTGCAAAAATTAGGAAAAGAAACCTAGAGTCATATAGATTGTCACTGTATGTTTGCGAATGAAAGAAAAGTTAGAAAATTTAAAGTAGCACGGCAAGAGGAGCCTAATCAATGGGTCTCTTTTGGCCTTTTTCTTTTTTGCCGATTGTGTCGATCTAACCGGGATTGCCGGACACGCGTTGATGAACTACGGCAGAGGAGAAAGGACGGATCACCTGCCGATCTTTTACAGAACTATGCCAGAAAGGATATAAAGATTGACCGGTACAAAAACCATCTCCATCAATCTACGCTCGTTAAGGAGAGGGTTCCTTAGAGAATAAAAAGGGGAGCGAACAAAAAAGATGTGTGGCTGGACCGATCTATGCTTGTCTTACCGATTAGAATTAGGAAAGGGATGCTGATTTTGCTACCTAGTGCTACGGATTGGATTTTGGTCGTGACCTAACTAATCCTGATAAGAACTCCTCATGGAGCCGGTCACGCTGACCTTACTTTTTATGTTCGGGGTGAGTTGTATACACGTTTGACGTACCATCACCAACCACCGCGGCCTATTTTAAATTTAATAGTAAAGATAGTTTATATGACAAGATTATGGGGGGATTGTTAGTAGTAATCTTATCAATGTGGTTGGCTAGTAAAGGAGCTAGCTTAGTCATGAAGTATCCAAGGTATGTAGAGAGAACTGTAGAATGGGGAATGTTCTAGAGTAAGATATTTACGAGTAGTATGAAATATCTAGAGTTTGTAGAGTATTCTAGAAGTATGGTATAGGGTTTGGATTCTGGCACATGGCAACAATCTAAAGGGTCATGTACAAAAATTTAAATAGAGTATCACCCGTCCCATGTAAGTAAGCTTTGTACCACTGAGATATCCAATAAAGCTTCCTAGTAGTAGTAGCCCTGTGTGTAAGTGTATGTGAGGCACAAGCTTCCTAGTATTATAAGCCCTGTGTGTGAAGCACATCAAGACAGAGAGCTCGAGGAGTGGCATGGGCAAATGCGCAGGATCCTGCCATCTGCCACGCGCATTGAGAGCGGGGCGGAGCTGGATCTATGGGACACATTCTAGTTGACCAAGACATGCTTGAACCTTCTATGGTAACAGACCAAAACGTGTAGGGGGGAGGGGGTCTGGTTACCTCGACGGCGGCTTCGTGTAGTCATACTCGGCATCCTTGCGGGTCACGTCGACGACGGCGGGGGTGCTGCGGTTGCGGTGGGCGTCGGCGTCGAGGAAGCAGATCTGGGGCGGTCGATGATGGGTTCGGGGAAGCAGATCTGAAACGAGGGAGTCGGTGAAGCAGATCCGGTGCAGTGCACGGCGTCGTTGGTGAAGCGGATCAGGTACGGCAGACGAGGGAGTCGGTGAACTCAGATAGTGCAGTGCACGGCGGCGTTGGTGAAGCGGATCTGGTGCTGCGGATGAAGCAGTCGGTGAAGCAGATCCGATGCAGTACACGGCGGCGTTGGTGAAGCGGATCTGGTGCTGCGGACGAGGGAGTCGGTGGCCTCAGGTAGGTGAGGTGGTATGCCGGCTAAGTACGGCTGGGATATTCCGGTGCGGTGGTCCGGCAGGTGAGAGATGATGGGCCTGGAGTATTGCGACAGATTTTTTGCGGAAATGGGGAAGACGAATGGAAGGCGGTAGACTATATATATCAGAGGGGGTGTGTAAATTACGAACGAGACCCCAACCAACGCCGGCTTCACTTGTCTGCCTTTGCGTCATTGCTAATAGGGTCGAAAGGGAATCCGAAATATGTGTATGGAGGCGGGAGTTTTGGCGCTCAACTCGTATTTTGAATCTCCCTGGTGTATAAGCAGTACAGTATACTAGATATTGAATCATAGACCAGGGAAGACAAGTACAGTAGTACAAAAATACTGTAATGTCTACATTGCATGATGCTGATCTACCTTGCGTTAGTGTTTGTACTTTGTAGTGGTAGCTAAGTGGTGCAAAGAAGACATATTTGTAATTTCTACAACTTAGATATGTCTTTATACATCCGTATTAGACAAAACTAAGACACCTCCTTTTAGACGAAGGTAATATTAATTTTGAATCTCTTTGTACTAATGTTGATGATTTTTAATAGATCTTCAGAGTTTCGTAGAAAAAAACTAGGCTCCTCTCGAGAAACAAATAAGCATACAATTAATTAAGTACGTGGGCGGTTATTATTATTTTAACAGGGAAACTGCATTCGTGCCCTATGGCCCGTCATCTTCAAAACCGTCCAAATGCATGCATCTAGCGACGGGCGGTTTCCAGGCCCTGGCGTGGCGGTTAACATTCGTCTTCCTCATTTCGTCTTCCTCATTTCGTCTTCTCCCTGACACTCTCGCCTGTGCCCCTCTCTCGCTACCCTCCATGGAAGCGTTCTACCAAGGACACACTTTCCTCGCTCATGGAACAACCACCATTACGGCGAACTATACCAATATGGCGTCTAAGGTGGAGGAACACATCAACAAAATCGAGTTGATACTGGAGAAAGAAGACTCGTACAAAATTGTTGGCCTAGACGTAGAGTACACCTATGGGCCTGAACAGAAGGCTGCCCTCATACAGTTGTGCATGGGCACAGACTGCCTCCTGTACCAGATTTCCTCGGCCGACCAGCCCTGCCCCAAACTCGCTGACTTTCTTGGCAGGCCTGACATAACATTTGCAGGTGTTGACATCGGCAACGACATTACCAGGCTTGGGCGTTGCAACCTCTCAGTGGCGAACTTCGTGGACATCCAGAAAAGGTGGAAGCCTGCCGATTCCACTAGTAACAATAAGGATTCGTTGGCTGACTATGCTGCGGCCATTATAGACAGCCAGTACAAATCTATCATGAAAAAACTTACGAAAGAGGAACACAAGCTGTGGAAGCAGGTGCCCTTGTCCATGAAGCATATCCTGTATGCAAGCATCGACGCATACGCAACATATGAGGTATACAGGCGAATAGTGAACTTTGAGAAGGGTCAACAAAAATTGGCGGAATTCCAGGACAGCGGGAGTAAGAAGAAGAAGAAGAAGAAGAAGAGCAACATGGTACAGGCTGTGGAAGCTGAAGAGGAAGACCACTGAAAAGGATAGCCTAGTGTTAAAAGTAGTACAGGACTAGTATGTATACGATCGTGTGTGTATGCACCCAGTGATAAGTAGTACAGTATATTTTATCTTGCAAGTAGTTTTAAAAGTAGTACAGTACTACTGTAGTATGTACGATCGTGTGTGTATGCTCCCAGTGTCATGAGTACATAACTGATGATAATAATACTAATATGTATGGTAGATCTTTTTTTATCTTGCATACTCCCTACGATCCATAATAAGTGTGCCGTTTCACTCTAACAGCATCCACTGTGTTGTCCACAACAGCTATCCTCGTCCACAAGCAATAAGTGTAGTCCATGCCCATATATAGAGTGGACACGTACAAGCTTTTGGTTGCCCATAAGTAAATAGTAATTATTTTACTCTGTGCTCTGTCTTGCATGTGTGTACTTCTAACAAATATGTGCGTCCCAGCGTGTGCCAAAGTTAACCTTATACTGAGTATATTGTACTATAGTATTACTCCCTCCGATCCACATTACTTGATGCTAAAATGGAAGTATCTATAGTTACAATATGTCTAGATACATCTACATTAGAGTCATCTAAACCATGATTAAGCCGAACCTCTGCCCCAAGACATGACATCTCTTCTACGTAGTAGAATGCTCTCCGTCCATAATAAAATATAATCAATGGATGGGACTGGATACCTTTGTTGGGAAGGTATCGTCACCTGCCGAGTAGGGTGTATGTAGGCATCCTATCACGATCCAGTAGTAATATCCATCTCCCAGTGACCCAGTCTATGTATGTGTCTTGTCTTGTCGATCCATGGACATGGCACCTACGAGGTACTCCACTGCTGATGATTTTGTAGAGTACGTATATTTATATGAGCACGATGCTTTGTACAAAGTTGTCCCGGTCACCTCAAGGTTGCATTAGCAGGACGAAAAACAGTTAGTCCCTTTCTATATAAGGAGTACTTATTTTGAGGATTAATTGTTCTCCTTCTCGATGCGAATGTAGAAACGCAGCAGCTTGGAAGGTCCACCAAGCACCTGGTACAGCGGCGGTACCGAGAGGAACGACGTGAGTTCATCAAACGCGACGTCGCCCGGCAAGGCGCAGCTCGACGCCTCCAATGACACATTCACGGTGTCCGCCCTGCTCCTCGAGTGCGCCAACGAGCACGACGCCGGCCCATTCGCCCACATCTTTGCCGTGTACAGAGGCCACACGCACGCGGCCGCCCTAACGCACACGGTAGACACGATGGTGGTCGAAGTCGAACCGAGCACGCCGATGATCAGGACGAACACGGCGCCGTCCTCCCCTTCGGCGATGATCCGCAGGCACGGCGAACCCGGCACCGGCACCAGCACCTCGAACACTTTGGTCGTGTTGTACGGCGGGAGCTTGTGCACTTGGATCGAGTGGGCCGCTGCAAAGTGGGCGACGAGCGCTGTTGGCGGGGCGGCGAAGTCGCAGCCGGGCTCCGTGCAAGCGCAAGGGGCGTGCGGGCATGCAATCTTGTGGTCGTGGACCTGGTGGTAGGCCACCAAGCTCCCGCAGCTGCTGTGGGGGCACTCAACCGTCGCCGCTGATACGACGGCGTCCATTGCCGGGTCGTGCTCGAATCCGCCGCGGGGTTCCACGCACCTATGGCACCGGTTCCCGGGAAGCTCGCTGAGGCAGCGGCCGCAGGCCAAATGATTACCCTTGCACTGCACAAATCAAAGTTCGTGGATTGCCATTTTTGCAGTAGTGAACCCACAAAAGAAACATCAATGGAGTGTGGGAGGGAAAGGGATCGACCTTGAAGACGGGGGGCTTGAGGGGCTGGGAGCAGAAAATGCAGTGAAGCACGGTGGAGTCCATCTTCAGGGTAACGGTGACAGTTTCCAGCATTGCGAGCGCGCGAGGAGTATGTGGCCTATCGATGGCCTCTCTTATCTCCTAGCCTCGAGGCTGGAGTACTCTATTTAAGGGGATGGGAAGGGATTTTGCTTAAGACGAGGAAAACCCAATATAGTACCTCCATCTCAAAGCTTAGCTTATATTATTTTTAGAAAGTCAAATTATGTCAAAATTGACTAAGCATTTACCGAAAATCATGGTAGTTAAAAAATGTGTATCTCCACCATCATACTATTTGAGACTATATTTGTGATGGTAATAGGCACAACTACATACACAAAAATTGACATCATCTGATTATTAGTTATTTGGACTGCGGGATGAACTTTTTGGAACTGTGCATTAAGCACCGGTAACCACTTAGGGCTTCTTTGATTCATAGGATTGACATAGGAATTATGTTGGATTTGATTCCTATGGGAAAATTTCAATCCTACACCTTTCCTATTTCTACACTCTCCACATTCCTTTGAATCAAAGCAGCAGTGCTTCTTTGTTTTTTATAGTAAGTGAAAGGACATCTAAAAAACAGGAGAAATGATCTGGAAGTGCACATAGTTTTATATAAATCAGATGGAGGGGTTACAATTACATATAGTTGGAGTATTCACTTCCGATTCACAAAAAAAGGAGTATTCACTTCCACGCTGCATTATTATTAAGTACAGTATAAGTACTACTACAAACAGTTCAGCACAAATATGAAACGAAGAATCCATAAAAAAATAGCAGCCGTACGAACAATCAAGTACTTTTCATCGAAATTTATCATTCCTCATGACAAATTGACAGTTTTTTCAACTACGCAAAGTAGCAGTAGCTACATCTGCTTGCATATGCGAATGTAGAAACGCAGCTCCTTGGACGATCCAGCACCAACGAGGTATGGCCCCGGCACAACGAGGAACGACGTGAGCTCCTCAAACACGACAGCGCCCGGCGACGCGCTGCCAGAAGCATCGGCAGACATCTTCACGACATCCCGCCTGCAGTCCGATTTCGAGGACGGCGGCGGGCCGTGCGCCCAGATCTTCACCCTGTAGAGCGGCCACACGGATGTGGCCGAACTGACGCATACCAAAGACAAGACAATGGCCGGGCCGAGCGCGTCGATGTACAGGACGAACACGGAGCCGTCATCCCCTTCGACGACGAGCAGCCTGCACGGCGAGCACGGGTGCGTCATGGTCACCCGGAACTCTATGGACTTGCCATACTCTAACCTGTGCACCTGAATCGAGTGGGCCTCTGCGAGGTGAACGAGGAGCGCTGACGGTGGGGCGGCGAAGTCGCAGCCCTGCTCCGTGCAGTTGCACCGGCCGTGCGGGCACGCGATCTGGTGGCTTAGGGACTCGTGGTAGCTGACGATGACCCCGCAGCCGTCGTGGGAGCACATGACCTGCGCCGTTCCAGCGATGTTGTACGCGATGGCCTCCAAATTCGTAGCGTTTATTTCCATAGTGCCGTCCATCGCCGCCAGTTGGTTGAATCCGGAGCCGCGCTACTCTTCTTCTGGCGCCGTTTACTTGGAACCTCGCCGACGGTGGCAGGCGGCAGGCCTCATACCACGCTGCAACTCCGATCAATATTAATTGATGGTAAAATGGATGTATCTACAACTATAATGTGTATAGATGCATCTATATTACCATCAAATAATATGAATCGGAGGGAGTACAAGGAATGACAGTTTAGCACAAGTGACACCAGCAAATAAAAATCAATGGACTCTCAGAGGAAAAGGGGGCGACCTTGTTGAACTTGGGGCAAATCAATGGAGTCTGACAGACAAATGATGCGATAGAGAGAGAGAGAGAGAGAGAGAGAGAGAGAGAGAGAGAGAGAGAGTGTGTGTCCGTGGGGGGGGGGCGTTTGTTCACTTCTTTGTTTAAAACGAGGATTCGTACAAGGTAATAGAGCCCGCATGCTCGGCTGGGTAGACAGCCAGGAGTGACCCCAACATGGTCGTGCCACAAGGATTCATGTCAAATGAAAAGGGAAGCATGTATCTTTGAATCTTGTCAAATCCTAGGTTTGACCAAGATAATTTAAACAAGTTTAAAACAAGAAAATGAAAAGGGAAGCATGTATCCTTCTTAGTCACTCTAAAATGAAGTTTTTGGGAGGTTTTTGAAATTTCCATGTTTGAAACCCAAAACCACTTCTCTTCATGCTTGACTTCATAAGACGGAGATTAGGGGTTAGGGGTAGATACATGATTTGTATGGTTTGATATGTCTAGACCTTGTTTATCAATTTTAATGCTTACTATATGACATAAGAAGACTATGTGATTTTGTTTTTCATTTTTCTGTTTTTTTATTTTTCTGCCCATTTGAATCTTGGTCAAATCCTAGGTTTGACCAAGATTTAGACAAGTTTAACACGTAAATGATTTAACTTGGATTTCCTACCCTTGAATCCATAGGAAACTTTGTTCTAATGCACTATTATAATCAACCGAGTTTTTACACCAACAGGTATGTCACTTACGTGTGGTGCCCACGCGTGAGGTCCCACACTTCAGTGAGCACAAGTCACGTGCAGTAGGTACGCAAAGTCCCAGCCATCTTCTTTGTCAAGAGAAGACGCATCAGATGCGTATTGGAAGTCTGTGGGTCTTCTGGATCCTTCGGTTGTCCTCTCACAAAAACAAATCTCTCTCATTCTCGGCCTCGCTCGACTCGCTCGCTCGCTCGCTCGCACCTCCTGCTCACTGACAAACCCTGCACAAAAGTCAACATCATCACCCGAAAAAGGGGAGACACCCCTTCTTCTCTCCTTCCGAGTGATCCCTCTTCCTCCGTGTTTCACTCGACGGGCAAACACCCATGTGCTGCATAGTAATAATAAAAAGGTAGTAGAAAAATCGATATACGAATCTATAATTAAATAGGTTAAACTCGGGTTTTGCCCAGTTCTACAGATCAAGGGTTCAAAAAAATCCAACTACGGGGTTCGAACAACACGATTCTAATCCAAGAATTTTTTCGACCTCATCCAAATGGCCTCAAATTATAGGGTTAGCATCTAGTGCAGTTTGTGTGAAAATGTATGCACTATGTGTGCTATAACTTGTATGTCTTTCAAATTTGAACCAAATTTGAATAAGTTTGAAATATTTGAAAAGGGGCTTTTGGGAGGTTTTTTGAAATTTCCATGTTTGAAACCCAAAACCACTTCTCTTCATGCTTGACTTCATAAGACAGAGTTTAGGGGTTAGGGGTATAGATACATGATTTGTCTGGTTTGAATATGTCTAGACCTTGTTTATCAACTTTAATGCTTACTATATAACATAAGAAAACTATTTGCTTTGGTTTTTATTTTTGCTGATTTTTTTTCAATTTTGATGCCCATTTGAATCTTGGTCAAATCCTAGGTTTGACCATGGTTTAAACAAGTTTAAATCATGAATATGAAAAAATAAGCATCTATCCTTCTTAGTCACCCCAAAATGTAGCTCTTGGGAGGGTTTTTGAAATTTCCATGTTTGGAACAAAAACCACTTCTCTTCATGCATGCTTGACTTCATAAGACAGAGTTTAGGGTTAGGGGTGTAGATATATACATGATTTTCTAGTTTGAATATGTCTAGACCTGTTTATCAACTTTAATGCTAACTATAGACATAAGAAGACTATGTGCTTTGGTTTTTCATTTTTCTGTTTTTTTCTGAATTTTATTCCCATATATTTGAATCTTGGTCAAATCCTAGGTTCAACCAAGATTTAAACAAGTTTAAAACATGAAAATTAAAAGGTAAGCATGTATCCTTCTTAGTCACTCTAAGAGCTTTTGGGATGTTCTTGAAATTTCCATGTTTGAAACCCAAAACGACTTCTCTTCATGCTAGACTTCATAAGATCGACGTGGGGTAGATACATGATTTGTCTGGTTTGGATATACCTAGACCTCGTTTATCAACTCGAATGCTTACGATATGACATATATAAGAAGACTATGTGCTTTTGTTTTTCATTTTTCTGATTTTTTTGAATTTTGTGCCCACCCATTTGTATCTTGGTCAAATCCTAGGTTTGATAATGATTTAAACAAGTTTAAAATATGAAAATGCAAATGTAAGCATGGATCCTTCTTAGTCTGTCTAGAATGAAGCTTTTGGGAGGTTTTTGAAATTTCCATGTTTGAAACCCAAAACCACTTCTCTTCACATGCTTGACTTCATAAGACATAGTTAATTAATTTAGGGCTTAGGGGGTATAGATACATGATTTGTGTGGTTTGAATATGTATGGACCTTGTTTATCAAATTCAATGCTTACTATATGACATAAGAAAACTATTTGCTTTGGTTTTTCTTTTTTCTGATTTTTTTTCAAATTTGATGCCCATTTGAATCTGCTTGTCAAATCCTAGGTTTGACGACCAAGATAATTTAAACAAGTTTAAAACATGAAAATGAAAAGGGAAGCATGGATCCTTCTTAGTCACTCTAAAATGAAGCTTTTGGGAGGTTTTTGAAATTTCCATGTTTGAAACCCAAAACCACTTCTCTTCACATTCTTGACTTCATAAGATAGATCGAGTTTAGGGGTTAGGGGTATAGCTACATGATTTGTCTGGTTTGAATATGTCTAGACCTTGTTTATCAACTTTAATGCTTACTATATGACATAAGAAAACTATTTGCTTTGGTTTTCCTTTTTGCTGATTTTTTTCAATTTTGATGCCCATTTGAATCTTGTCTAATCCTAGGTTTGACCAAGATAATTTAAACAAGTTTAAAACATGAAAATGAAAAGGGAAGCATGTATCCTTCTTAGTCACTCTAAACTCGGGTTTTGCCCAGTTCTACAGATCAAGGGTTCAAAAAAATCCAACTACGGGGTTCGAACAACACGATTCTAAACCAAGAATTTTTTCGACCTCATCCAAATGGCCTCAAGCTATAGGGTTAGCATCTAGTGCAGTTTTTTTGAAAATGTATGCACTATGTGTGCTATAACTTGTATGTCTTTCAAATTTGAACCAAATTTGAATAAGTTTGAAATATTTGAAAAGGGGTTTTGGGAGGATTTTGAAATTTCCATGTTTGAAACCCAAAACCACTTCTCTTCATGCTTGACTTCATAAGACGGAGTTTAGGGTTAGGGGTAGATACATGATTTGTATGGTTTGATATGTCTAGACCTTGTTTATCAACTTTAATGCTTACTATATATAGAAGACTATGTGATTTTGTTTTTCATTTTTCTGTTTTTTTTATTTTTCTGCCCATTTGAATCTTGGTCAAATCCTAGGTTTGACCAAGATTTAGACAAGTTTAACACGTAAATGAGTTAACTTGGATTCCTACCCTTGAATCCATAGGAAACTTTGTTCTAATGCACTATTATAATCAACCGAGTTTTTACACCAGGTATGTCACTTACGTGTGGTGCCCACCCTTGAGGTCCCACACTCAGTGAGCACAAGTCACGTGCGTAGGTACGCAAACTCCCATCCATCTTCTTTGTCAAGAGAAGACGCATCGATGCGTATTGGAAGTCTGTGGGTCCTTCTGGATCCTTCGGTTGTCCCTCTCACAAAAACAAATCTCTCATTCTCCTCGCTCGACTCGTCATCGCTCGCTCGCTCGCACCTCCTGCTCACTGACAAACCTGCACAAAAGTCAACATCATCACCCGAAAAAGGGAGACACCCCTTCTTCTCTCCTTCCGAGTGATCCCTCTTCCTCCGTGTTTCACTCGACGGGCAAACACCCATGTGCTGCATAGTAATAATAAAAAGGTAGTAGAAAAATCGATATACGAATCTATAATTAAATAGGTTAAACTCGGGTTTTGCCCAGTTCTACAGATCAAGGGTTCAAAAAATCCAACTACGGGGTTCGAACAACACGATTCTAATCCAAGAATTTTTTCGACCTCATCCAAATGGCCTCAAATTATAGGGTTAGCATCTAGTGCAGTTTGTGTGAAAATGTATGCACTATGTGTGCTATAACTTGTATGTCTTTCAAATTTGAACCAAATTTGAATAAGTTTGAAATATTTGCAAAGGGGCTTTTGGGAGGTTTTTCAAATTTCCATGTTTGAAACCCAAACCACTTCTTCATGCTTGACTTCATAAGACAGAGTTTAGGGGTTAGGGGTATAGATACATGATTTGTCTGGTTTGAATATGTCTAGACCTTGTTTATCAACTTTAATGCTTACTATATAACATAAGAAAACTATTTGCTTTGGTTTTTATTTTTGCTGATTTTTTTTTCAATTTTGATGCCCATTTGAATCTTGGTCAAATCCTAGGTTTGACCATGGTTTAAACAAGTTTAAATCATGAATATGAAAAAATAAGCATCTTTCCTTCTTAGTCACCCCAAAATGTAGCTCTTGGGAGGGTTTTTGAAATTTCCATGTTTGGAACAAAAAAACCACTTCTCTTCATGCATGCTTGACTTCATAAGACAGAGTTTAGGGTTAGGGGTGTAGATATATACATGATTTTCTAGTTTGAATATGTCTAGACCTGTTTATCAACTTTAATGCTAACTATAGACATAAGAAGACTATGTGCTTTGGTTTTTCATTTTTCTGTTTTTTTCTGAATTTTATTCCCATATATTTGAATCTTGGTCAAATCCTAGGTTCAACCAAGATTTAAACAAGTTTAAAACATGAAAATTAAAAGGTAAGCATGTATCCTTCTTAGTCACTCTAAAATGAAGCTTTTGGGATGTTCTTGAAATTTCCATGTTTGAAACCCAAAACGACTTCTCTTCATGCTAGACTTCATAAGATCGACGGGGGTAGATACATGATTTGTCTGGTTTGGATATACCTAGACCTCGTTTATCAACTCGAATGCTTACGATATGACATATATAAGAAGACTATGTGCTTTTGTTTTTCATTTCTGATTTTTTGAATTTTGTGCCCACCCATTTGTATCTTGGTCAAATCCTAGGTTTGATAATGATTTAAACAAGTTTAAAATATGAAAATGCAAATGTAATCATGGATCCTTCTTATCTGTCTAAAATGAAGCTTTGGGAGGTTTTGAAATTTCCATGTTTGAAACCCAAACCACTTCTCTTCACATGCTTGACTTCATAAGACATAGTTAATTAATTTAGGGCTTAGGGGTATAGATACATGATTTGTGTGGTTTGAATATGTATGGACCTTGTTTATCAAATTCAATGCTTACTATATGACATAAGAAAACTATTTGCTTTGGTTTTTCTTTTTTCTGATTTTTTTTTCAAATTTGATGCCCATTTGAATCTGCTTGTCAAATCCTAGGTTTGACGACCAAGATAATTTAAACAAGTTTAAAACATGAAAATGAAAAGGGAAGCATGGATCCTTCTTAGTCACTCTAAAATGAAGCTTTTGGGAGGTTTTTGAAATTTCCATGTTTGAAACCCAAAACCACTTCTCTTCACATGCTTGACTTCATAAGATAGAGAGTTTAGGGGTTAGGGGGTATAGCTACATGATTTGTCTGGTTTGAATATGTCTAGACCTTGTTTATCAACTTTAATGCTTACTATATGACATAAGAAAACTATTTGCTTTGGTTTTCCTTTTTGCTGATTTTTTTTTTCAATTTTGATGCCCATTTGAATCTTGTCTAATCCTAGGTTTGACCAAGATAATTTAAACAAGTTTAAAACATGAAAATGAAAAGGGAAGCATGTATCCTTCTTAGTCACTCTAAACTCGGGTTTTGCCTACTTCTACAGATCAAGGTTCAAAAAATCCAACTACGGGGTTCGAACAACACGATTCTAATCCAAGAATTTTTTCGACCTCATCCAAATGGCCTCAAGCTATAGGGTTAGCATCTAGTGCAGTTTTTGTGAAAATGTATGCACTATGTGTGCTATAACTTGTATGTCTTTCAAATTTGAACCAAATTTGAATAAGTTTGAAATATTTGAAAAGGGGCTTTTGGGAGGATTTTGAAATTTCCATGTTTGAAACCCAAAACCACTTCTCTTCATGCTTGACTTCATAAGACGGAGTTTAGGGGTTAGGGGTAGATACATGATTTGTATGGTTTGATATGTCTAGACCTTGTTTATCAACTTTAATGCTTACTATATGACATAAGAAGACTATGTGATTTGGTTTTTCATTTTTCTGTTTTTTTTTTTTTTTCCCATTTGAATCTTGGTCAAATCCTAGGTTTGACCAAGATTTAGACAAGTTTAACACGTAAATGAGTTAACTTGGATTTCCTACCCTTGAATCCATAGGAAACTTTGTTCTAATGCACTATTATAATCAACCGAGTTTTTACACCAACAGGTCTGTCACTTACGTGTGGTGCCCACCCTTGAGGTCCCACACTTCAGTGAGCACAAGTCACGTGCAGTAGGTACGCAAACTCCCATCCATCTTCTTTGTCAAGAGAAGACGCATCAGATGCGTATTGGAAGTCGTCCTTCTGGATCCTTCGGTTGTCCCTCTCACAAAAAAAAAATCTCTCTCATTCTCGGCCTCGCTCGACGCTCTCGCTCGCTCGCTCGCACCTCCTGCTCACGACAAACCCTGCACAAAAGTCAACATCATCACCCGAAAAAGGGGAGACACCCCTTCTTCTCTCCTTCCGAGTGATCCCTCTTCCTCCGTGTTTCACTCGACGGGCAAACACCCATGTGCTGCATAGTAATAATAAAAAGGTAGTAGAAAAATCGATATACGAATCTATAATTAAATAGGTTAAACTCGGGTTTTGCCCAGTTCTACAGAATCCAACTACGGGGTTCGAACAACACGATTCTAATCCAAGAATTTTTTCGACCTCATCCAAATGGCCTCAAATTATAGGGTTAGCATCTAGTGCAGTTTGTGTGAAAATGTATGCACTATGTGTGCTATAACTTGTATGTCTTTCAAATTTGAACCAAATTTGAATAAGTTTGAAATATTTGCAAAGGGGCTTTTGGGAGGTTTTTCAAATTTCCATGTTTGAAACCCAAAACCACTCCTCATGCTTGACTTCATAAGACAGAGTTTAGGGTTAGGGGTATAGATACATGATTTGTCTGGTTTGAATATGTCTAGACCTTGTTTATCAACTTTAATGCTTACTATATAACATAAGAAAACTATTTGCTTTGGTTTTTATTTTTGCTGATTTTTTTTTCAATTTTGATGCCCATTTGAATCTTGGTCAAATCCTAGGTTTGACCATGGTTTAAACAAGTTTAAATCATGAATATGAAAAAATAAGCATCTTTCCTTCTTAGTCACCCCAAAATGTAGCTCTTGGGAGGGTTTTTGAAATTTCCATGTTTGGAACAAAAAAACCACTTCTCTTCATGCATGCTTGACTTCATAAGACAGAGTTTAGGGTTAGGGGTGTAGATATATACATGATTTTCTAGTTTGAATATGTCTAGACCTGTTTATCAACTTTAATGCTAACTATAGACATAAGAAGACTATGTGCTTTGGTTTTTCATTTTTCTGTTTTTTTCTGAATTTTATTCCCATATATTTGAATCTTGGTCAAATCCTAGGGTTCAATAAGATTTAAACAAGTTTAAAACATGAAAATTAAAAGGGCATGTATCCTTCTTAGTCACTCTAAAATGAAGCTTTTGGGATGTTCTTGAAATTTCCATGTTTGAAACCCAAAACGACTTCTCTTCATGCTAGACTTCATAAGATCGACGGGGTAGATACATGATTTGTCTGGTTTGGATATACCTAGACCTCGTTTATCAACTCGAATGCTTACGATATGACATATATAAGAAGACTATGTGCTTTTGTTTTTCATTTTTCTGATTTTTTTGAATTTTGTGCCCACCCATTTGTATCTTGGGCAAATCCTAGGTTTGATAATGATTTAAACAAGTTTAAAATATGAAAATGCAAATGTAAGCATGGATCCTTCTTAGTCTGTCTAAAATGAAGCTTTTGGGAGGTTTTTGAAATTTCCATGTTTGAACCCAAAACCACTTCTCTTCACATGCTTGACTTCATAAGACATAGTTAATTAATTTAGGGCTTAGGGGGTATAGATACATGATTTGTGTGGTTTGAATATGTATGGACCTTGTTTATCAAATTCAATGCTTACTATATGACATAAGAAAACTATTTGCTTTGGTTTTTCTTTTTTCTGATTTTTTTTTCAAATTTGATGCCCATTTGAATCTGCTTGTCAAATCCTAGGTTTGACGACCAAGATAATTTAAACAAGTTTAAAACATGAAAATGAAAAGGGAAGCATGGATCCTTCTTAGTCACTCTAAAATGAAGCTTTTGGGAGGTTTTTGAAATTTCCATGTTTGAAACCCAAAACCACTTCTCTTCACATGTTTGACTTCATAAGATAGATCGAGTTTAGGGGTTAGGGGGTATAGCTACATGATTTGTCTGGTTTGAATATGTCTAGACCTTGTTTATCAACTTTAATGCTTACTATATGACATAAGAAAACTATTTGCTTTGGTTTTCCTTTTTGCTGATTTTTTTTTCAATTTTGATGCCCATTTGAATCTTGTCTAATCCTAGGTTTGACCAAGATAATTTAAACAAGTTTAAAACATGAAAATGAAAAGGGAAGCATGTATCCTTCTTAGTCACTCTAAACTCGGGTTTTGCCCAGTTCTACAGATCAAGGGTTCAAAAAAATCCAACTACGGGGTTCGAACAACACGATTCTAATCCAAGAATTTTTTCGACCTCATCCAAATGGCCTCAAGCTATAGGGTTAGCATCTAGTGCAGTTTTTTGTGAAAATGTATGCACTATGTGTGCTATAACTTGTATGTCTTTCAAATTTGAACCAAATTTGAATAAGTTTGAAATATTTGAAAAGGGGCTTTTGGGAGGATTTTGAAATTTCCATGTTTGAAACCCAAAACCACTTCTCTTCATGCTTGACTTCATAAGACGGAGTTTAGGGGTTAGGGGTAGATACATGATTTGTATGGTTTGATATGTCTAGACCTTGTTTATCAACTTTAATGCTTACTATATGACATAAGAAGACTATGTGATTTTGTTTTTCATTTTTCTGTTTTTTTATTTTTCTGCCCATTTGAATCTTGGTCAAATCCTAGGTTTGACCAAGATTTAGACAAGTTTAACACGTAAATGAGTTAACTTGGATTTCTACCCTTGAATCCATAGGAAACTTTGTTCTAATGCACTATTATAATCAACCGAGTTTTTACACCAACAGTTCTGTCACTTACGTGTGGTGCCCACCCTTGAGGTCCCACACTTCAGTGAGCACAAGTCACGTAGGTACGCAAACTCCCATCCATCTTCTTTGTCAAGAGAAGACGCGGATGCGTATTGGAAGTCTGTGGGTCCTTCTGGATCCTTCGGTTGTCCCTCTCACAAAAAAACAAATCTCTCTCATTCTCGGCCTCGCTCGCTCGCTCGCTCGCACCTCCTGCTCACTGACAAACCCTGCACAAAAGTCAACATCATCACCCGAAAAAGGGGAGACCCCCTTCTTCTCTCCTTCCGAGTGATCCCTCTTCCTCCGTGTTTCACTCGACGGGCAAACACCCATGTGCTGCATAGTAATAATAAAAAGGTAGTAGAAAAATCGATATACGAATCTATAATTAAATAGGTTAAACTCGGGTTTTGCCCAGTTCTGCAGATCAAGGGTTCAAAAAAAAATCCAACTACGGGGTTCGAACAACACGATTCTAATCCAAGAATTTTTTCGACCTCATCCAAATGGCCTCAAATTATAGGGTTAGCATCTAGTGCAGTTTGTGTGAAAATGTATGCACTATGTGTGCTATAACTTGTATGTCTTTCAAATTTGAACCAAATTTGAATAAGTTTGAAATATTTGCAAAGGGGCTTTTGGGAGGTTTTTCAAATTTCCATGTTTGAAACCCAAAACCACTTCTCTTCATGCTTGACTTCATAAGACAGAGTTTAGGGGTTAGGGGTATAGATACATGATTTGTCTGGTTTGAATATGTCTAGACCTTGTTTATCAACTTTAATGCTTACTATATAACATAAGAAAACTATTTGCTTTGGTTTTTATTTTTGCTGATTTTTTTCAATTTTGATGCCCATTTGAATCTTGGTCAAATCCTAGGTTTGACCATGGTTTAAACAAGTTTAAATCATGAATATGAAAAAATAAGCATCTTTCCTTCTTAGTCACCCCAAAATGTAGCTCTTGGGAGGGTTTTTGAAATTTCCATGTTTGGAAAAAAAAACCACTTCTCTTCATGCATGCTTGACTTCATAAGACAGAGTTTAGGGTTAGGGGTGTAGATATATACATGATTTTCTAGTTTGAATATGTCTAGACCTGTTTATCAACTTTAATGCTAACTATAGACATAAGAAGACTATGTGCTTTGGTTTTTCATTTTTCTGTTTTTTCTGAATTTTATTCCCATATATTTGAATCTTGGTCAAATCCTAGGTTCAACCAAGATTTAAACAAGTTTAAAACATGAAAATTAAAAGGTAAGCATGTATCCTTCTTAGTCACTCTAAAATGAAGCTTTTGGGATGTTCTTGAAATTTCCATGTTTGAAACCCAAAACGACTTCTCTTCATGCTAGACTTCATAAGATCGACGGGGTAGATACATGATTTGTCTGGTTTGGATATACCTAGACCTCGTTTATCAACTCGAATGCTTACGATATGACACATATAAGAAGACTATGTGCTTTTGTTTTTCATTTTTCTGATTTTTTTGAATTTTGTGCCCACCCATTTGTATCTTGGGCAAATCCTAGGTTTGATAATGATTTAAACAAGTTTAAAATATGAAAATGCAAATGTAAGCATGGATCCTTCTTAGTCTGTCTAAAATGAAGCTTTTGGGAGGTTTTTGAAATTTCCATGTTTGAAACCCAAAACCACTTCTCTTCACATGCTTGACTTCATAAGACATAGTTAATTAATTTAGGGCTTAGGGGGTATAGATACATGATTTGTGTGGTTTGAATATGTATGGACCTTGTTTATCAAATTCAATGCTTACTATATGACATAAGAAAACTATTTGCTTTGGTTTTTCTTTTTTCTGATTTTTTTTCAAATTTGATGCCCATTTGAATCTGCTTGTCAAATCCTAGGTTTGACCAATATAATTTAAACAAGTTTAAAACATGAAAATGAAAAGGGAAGCATGGATCCTTCTTAGTCACTCTAAAATGAAGCTTTTGGGAGGTTTTTGAAATTTCCATGTTTGAAACCCAAAACCACTTCTCTTCACATGCTTGACTTCATAAGATAGATCGAGTTTAGGGGTTAGGGGGATACATGATTTGTCTGGTTTGAATATGTCTAGACCTTGTTTATCAACTTTAATGCTTACTATATGACATAAGAAAACTATTTGCTTTGGTTTTCCTTTTTGCTGATTTTTTTTCAATTTTGATGCCCATTTGAATCTTGTCTAATCCTAGGTTTGACCAAGATAATTTAAACAAGTTTAAAACATGAAAATGAAAAGGGAAGCATGTTTGTCACTCTAAACTCGGGTTTTGCCCAGTTCTACAGATCAAGGGTTCAAAAAAATCCAACTACGGGGTTCGAACAACACGATTCTAATCCAAGAATTTTTTCGACCTCATCCAAATGGCCTCAAGCTATAGGGTTAGCATCTAGTGCAGTTTTTGTGAAAATGTATGCACTATGTGTGCTATAACTTGTATGTCTTTCAAATTTGAACCAAATTTGAATAAGTTTGAAATATTTGAAAAGGGGCTTTTGGGAGGATTTTGAAATTTCCATGTTTGAAACCCAAAACCACTTCTCTTCATGCTTGACTTCATAAGACGGAGTTTAGGGGTTAGGGGTAGATACATGATTTGTATGGTTTGATATGTCTAGACCTTGTTTATCAACTTTAATGCTTACTATATGACATAAGAAGACTATGTGATTTTGTTTTTCATTTTTCTGTTTTTTTATTTTTCTGCCCATTTGAATCTTGGTCAAACCTAGGTTTGACCAAGATTTAGACAAGTTTAACACGTAAATGAGTTAACTTGGATTTCCTACCCTTGAATCCATAGGAAACTTTGTTCTAATGCACTATTATAATCAACCGAGTTTTTACACCAACAGGTCTGTCACTTACGTGTGGTGCCCACCCTTGAGGTCCCACACTTCAGTGAGCACAAGTCACGTGCAGTAGGTACGCAAACTCCCATCCATCTTCTTTGTCAAGAGAAGACGCATCATGCGTATTGGAAGTCTGTGGGTCCTTCTGGATCCTTCGGTTGTCCCTCTCACAAAAAAACAAATCTCTCTCATTCTCGGCCTCGCTCGACTCGCTCGCTCGCTCGCACCTCCTGCTCACTGACAAACCCTGCACAAAGTCAACATCATCACCCGAAAAAGGGGAGACACCATTCTTCTCTCCTTCCGAGTGATCCCTCTTCCTCCGTGTTTCACTCGACGGGCAAACACCCATGTGCTGCATAGTAATAATAAAAAGGTAGTAGAAAAATCGATATACGAATCTATAATTAAATAGGTTAAACTCGGGTTTTGCCCAGTTCTACAGATCAAGGGTTCAAAAAAATCCAACTACGGGGTTCGAACAACACGATTCTAATCCAAGAATTTTTTCGACCTCATCCAAATGGCCTCAAATTATAGGGTTAGCATCTAGTGCAGTTTGTGTGAAAATGTATGCACTATGTGTGCTATAACTTGTATGTCTTTCAAATTTGAACCAAATTTGAATAAGTTTGAAATATTTGCAAAGGGGCTTTTGGGAGGTTTTTCAAATTTCCATGTTTGAAACCCAAAACCACTTCTTCATGCTTGACTTCATAAGACAGAGTTTAGGGGTTAGGGGTATAGATACATGATTTGTCTGGTTTGAATATGTCTAGACCTTGTTTATCAACTTTAATGCTTACTATATAACATAAGAAAACTATTTGCTTTGGTTTTTATTTTTGCTGATTTTTTTTCAATTTTGATGCCCATTTGAATCTTGGTCAAATCCTAGGTTTGACCATGGTTTAAACAAGTTTAAATCATGAATATGAAAAAATAAGCATCTTTCCTTCTTAGTCACCCCAAAATGTAGCTCTTGGGAGGGTTTTTGAAATTTCCATGTTTGGAACAAAAAAAACCACTTCTCTTCATGCATGCTTGACTTCATAAGACAGAGTTTAGGGTTAGGGGTGTAGATATATACATGATTTTCTAGTTTGAATATGTCTAGACTGTTTATCAACTTTAATGCTAACTATAGACATAAGAAGACTATGTGCTTTGGTTTTTCATTTTTCTATTTTTTTCTGAATTTTATTCCCATATATTTGAATCTTGGTCAAATCCTAGGTTCAACCAAGATTTAAACAAGTTTAAAACATGAAAATTAAAAGGTAAGCATGTATCCTTCTTAGTCACTCTAAAATGAAGCTTTGGGATGTTCTTGAAATTTCCATGTTTGAAACCCAAAACGACTTCTCTTCATGCTAGACTTCATAAGATCGACGGGGGTAGATACATGATTTGTCTGGTTTGGATATACCTAGACCTCGTTTATCAACTCGAATGCTTACGATATGACATATATAAGAAGACTATGTGCTTTTTTTTTCATTTTTCTGATTTTTTTGAATTTTGTGCCCACCCATTTGTATCTTGGTCAAATCCTAGGTTTGATAATGATTTAAACAAGTTTAAAATATGAAAATGCAAATGTAAGCATGGATCCTTCTTAGTCTGTCTAAAATGAAGCTTTTGGGAGGTTTTGAAATTTCCATGTTTGAAACCCAAAACCACTTCTCTTCACATGCTTGACTTCATAAGACATAGTTAATTAATTTAGGGCTTAGGGGTATAGATACATGATTTGTGTGGTTTGAATATGTATGGACCTTGTTTATCAAATTCAATGCTTACTATATGACATAAGAAAACTATTTGCTTTGGTTTTTCTTTTTTCTGATTTTTTTTTCAAATTTGATGCCCATTTGAATCTGCTTGTCAAATCCTAGGTTTGACGACCAAGATAATTTAAACAAGTTTAAAACATGAAAATGAAAAGGGAAGCATGGATCCTTCTTAGTCACTCTAAAATGAAGCTTTTGGGAGTTTTTGAAATTTCCATGTTTGAAACCCAAAACCACTTCTCTTCACATGCTTGACTTCATAAGATAGATCGAGTTTAGGGGTTAGGGTATAGCTACATGATTTGTCTAGTTTGAATATGTCTAGACCTTGTTTATCAACTTTAATGCTTACTATATGACATAAGAAAACTATTTGCTTTGGTTTTCCTTTTTGCTGATTTTTTTTCAATTTTGATGCCCATTTGAATCTTGTCTAATCCTAGGTTTGACCAAGATAATTTAAACAAGTTTAAAACATGAAAATGAAAAGGGAAGCATGTATCCTTCTTAGTCACTCTAAACTCGGGTTTTGCCCAGTTCTACAGATCAAGGGTTCAAAAAAATCCAACTACGGGGTTCGAACAACACGATTCTAATCCAAGAATTTTTTCGACCTCATCCAAATGGCCTCAAGCTATAGGGTTAGCATCTAGTGCAGTTTTTGTGAAAATGTATGCACTATGTGTGCTATAACTTGTATGTCTTTCAAATTTGAACCAAATTTGAATAAGTTTGAAATATTTGAAAAGCTTTTGGGAGGTTTTTGAAATTTCCATGTTTGAAACCCAAAACCACTTCTCTTCATGCTTGACTTCATAAGACGGAGTTTAGGGGTTAGGGTAGATACATGATTTGTATGGTTTGATATGTCTAGACCTTGTTTATCAACTTTAATGCTTACTATATGACATAAGAAGACTATGTGATTTTGTTTTTCATTTTTCTGTTTTTTTTTATTTTTCTGCCCATTTGAATCTTGGTCAAATCCTAGGTTTGACCAAGATTTAGACAAGTTTAACACGTAAATGAGTTAACTTGGATTTCCTACCCTTGAATCCATAGGAAACTTTGTTCTAATGCACTATTATAATCAACCGAGTTTTTACACCAACAGGTCTGTCACTTACGTGTGGTGCCCACCCTTGAGGTCCCACACTTCAGTGAGCACAAGTCACGTGCAGTAGGTACGCAAACTCCCATCCATCTTCTTTGTCAAGAGAAGACGCATCAGATGCGTATTGGAAGTCTGGGTCCTTCTGGATCCTTCGGTTGTCCCTCTCACACAAAAAAACAAATCTCTCTCATTCTCGGCCTCGCTCGACTCGCTCGCTCGCTCGCTCCTGCTCACTGACAAACCCTGCACAGTCAACATCATCACCCGAAAAAGGGGAGACACCCCTTCTTCTCTCCTTCCGAGTGATCCCTCTTCCTCCGTGTTTCACTCGACGGGCAAACACCCATGTGCTGCATAGTAATAATAAAAAGGTAGTAGAAAAATCGATATACGAATCTATAATTAAATAGGTTAAACTCGGGTTTTGCCCAGTTCTGCAGATCAAGGGTTCAAAAAAATCCAACTACGGGGTTCGAACAACACGATTCTAATCCAAGAATTTTTTCGACCTCATCCAAATGGCCTCAAATTATAGGGTTAGCATCTAGTGCAGTTTGTGTGAAAATGTATGCACTATGTGTGCTATAACTTGTATGTCTTTCAAATTTGAACCAAATTTGAATAAGTTTGAAATATTTGCAAAGGGGCTTTTGGGAGGTTTTTCAAATTTCCATGTTTGAAACCCAAAACCACTTCTCTTCATGCTTGACTTCATAAGACAGAGTTTAGGGGTTAGGGGTATAGATACATGATTTGTCTGGTTTGAATATGTCTAGACCTTGTTTATCAACTTTAATGCTTACTATATAACATAAGAAAACTATTTGCTTTGGTTTTTATTTTTGCTGATTTTTTTTTCAATTTTGATGCCCATTTGAATCTTGGTCAAATCCTAGGTTTGACCATGGTTTAAACAAGTTTAAATCATGAATATGAAAAAATAAGCATCTTTCCTTCTTAGTCACCCCAAAATGTAGCTCTTGGGAGGGTTTTTGAAATTTCCATGTTTGGAACAAAAAAACCACTTCTCTTCATGCATGCTTGACTTCATAAGACAGAGTTTAGGGTTAGGGGTGTAGATATATACATGATTTTCTAGTTTGAATATGTCTAGACCTGTTTATCAACTTTAATGCTAACTATAGACATAAGAAGACTATGTGCTTTGGTTTTTCATTTTTCTGTTTTTTTCTGAATTTTATTCCCATATATTTGAATCTTGGTCAAATCCTAGGTTCAACCAAGATTTAAACAAGTTTAAAACATGAAAATTAAAAGGTAAGCATGTATCCTTCTTAGTCACTCTAAAATGAAGCTTTTGGGATGTTCTTGAAATTTCCATGTTTGAAACCCAAAACGACTTCTCTTCATGCTAGACTTCATAAGATCGACGGGGGTAGATACATGATTTGTCTGGTTTGGATATACCTAGACCTCGTTTATCAACTCGAATGCTTACGATATGACATATATAAGAAGACTATGTGCTTTTGTTTTTCATTTTTCTGATTTTTTTGAATTTTGTGCCCACCCATTTGTATCTTGGTCAAATCCTAGGTTTGATAATGATTTAAACAAGTTTAAAATATGAAAATGCAAATGTAAGCATGGATCCTTCTTAGTCACTCTAAAATGAAGCTTTTGGGAGGTTTTTGAAATTTCCATGTTTGAAACCCAAAACCACTTCTCTTCACATGCTTGACTTCATAAGACATAGTTAATTAATTTAGGGCTTAGGGGGTATAGATACATGATTTGTGTGGTTTGAATATGTATGGACCTTGTTTATCAAATTCAATGCTTACTATATGACATAAGAAAACTATTTGCTTTGGTTTTTCTTTTTTCTGATTTTTTTTCAAATTTGATGCCCATTTGAATCTGCTTGTCAAATCCTAGGTTTGACGACCAAGATAATTTAAACAAGTTTAAAACATGAAAATGAAAAGGGAAGCATGGATCCTTCTTAGTCACTCTAAAATGAAGCTTTTGGGAGGTTTTTGAAATTTCCATGTTTGAAACCCAAAACCACTTCTCTTCACATTCTTGACTTCATAAGATAGAGTTTAGGGGTTAGGGGGTATAGCTACATGATTTGTCTGGTTTGAATATGTCTAGACCTTGTTTATCAACTTTAATGCTTACTATATGACATAAGAAAACTATTTGCTTTGGTTTTCCTTTTTGCTGATTTTTTTTCAATTTTGATGCCCATTTGAATCTTGTCTAATCCTAGGTTTGACCAAGATAATTTAAACAAGTTTAAAACATGAAAATGAAAAGGGAAGCATGTATCCTTCTTAGTCACTCTAAACTCGGGTTTTGCCCAGTTCTACAGATCAAGGGTTCAAAAAATCCAACTACGGGGTTCGAACAACACGATTCTAATCCAAGAATTTTTTCGACCTCATCCAAATGGCCTCAAGCTATAGGGTTAGCATCTAGTGCAGTTTGTGTGAAAATGTATGCACTATGTGTGCTATAACTTGTATGTCTTTCAAATTTGAACCAAATTTGAATAAGTTTGAAATATTTGAAAGGGGCTTTTGGGAGGATTTTGAAATTTCCATGTTTGAAACCCAAAACCACTTCTCTTCATGCTTGACTTCATAAGACGGAGTTTAGGGGTTAGGGGTAGATACATGATTTGTATGGTTTGATATGTCTAGACCTTGTTTATCAACTTTAATGCTTACTATATGACATAAGAAGACTATGTGATTTTGTTTTTCATTTTTCTGTTTTTTTTTTATTTTTCTGCCCATTTGAATCTTGGTCAAATCCTAGGTTTGACCAAGATTTAGACAAGTTTAACACGTAAATGAGTTAACTTGGATTTCCTACCCTTGAATCCATAGGAAACTTTGTTCTAATGCACTATTATAATCAACCGAGTTTTTACACCAACAGGTCTGTCACTTACGTGTGGTGCCCACCCTTGAGGTCCCACACTTCAGTGAGCACAAGTCACGTGCAGTAGGTACGCAAACTCCCATCCATCTTCTTTGTCAAGAGAAGACGCATCAGATGCGTATTGGAAGTCTGTGGGTCCTTCTGGATCCTTCGGTTGTCCCTCTCACACAAAAAAACAAATCTCTCTCATTCTCGGCCTCGACCTCGCGCTCGCCGCTCGCACCTCCTGCTCACTGACAAACCCTGCACAAAAGTCAACATCATCACCCGAAAAAGGGGAGACCCCCTTCTTCTCTCCTTCCGAGTGATCCCTCTTCCTCCGTGTTTCACTCGACGGGCAAACACCCATGTGCTGCATAGTAATAATAAAAAGGTAGTAGAAAAATCGATATACGAATCTATAATTAAATAGGTTAAACTCGGGTTTTGCCCAGTTCTACAGATCAAGGGTTCAAAAAAAAATCCAACTACGGGGTTCGAACAACACGATTCTAATCCAAGAATTTTTTCGACCTCATCCAAATGGCCTCAAATTATAGGGTTAGCATCTAGTGCAGTTTGTGTGAAAATGTATGCACTATGTGTGCTATAACTTGTATGTCTTTCAAATTTGAACCAAATTTGAATAAGTTTGAAATATTTGCAAAGGGGCTTTTGGGAGGTTTTTCAAATTTCCATGTTTGAAACCCAAAACCACTTCTCTTCATGCTTGACTTCATAAGACATAGTTTAGGGGTTAGGGGGTATAGATACATGATTTGTCTGGTTTGAATATGTCTAGACCTTGTTTATCAACTTTAATGCTTACTATATAACATAAGAAAACTATTTGCTTTGGTTTTTATTTTTGCTGATTTTTTTTCAATTTTGATGCCCATTTGAATCTTGGTCAAATCCTAGGTTTGACCATGGTTTAAACAAGTTTAAATCATGAATATGAAAAAATAAGCATCTTTCCTTCTTAGTCACCCCAAAATGTAGCTCTTGGGAGGGTTTTTGAAATTTCCATGTTTGAAACAAAAAACCACTTCTCTTCATGCATGCTTGACTTCATAAGACAGAGTTTAGGGTTAGGGGTGTAGATATATACATGATTTTCTAGTTTGAATATGTCTAGACCTGTTTATCAACTTTAATGCTAACTATAGACATAAGAAGACTATGTGCTTTGGTTTTTCATTTTTCTGTTTTTTTCTGAATTTTATTCCCATATATTTGAATCTTGGTCAAATCCTAGGTTCAACCAAGATTTAAACAAGTTTAAAACATGAAAATTAAAAGGTAAGCATGTATCCTTCTTAGTCACTCTAAAATGAAGCTTTTGGGATGTTCTTGAAATTTCCATGTTTGAAACCCAAAACGACTTCTCTTCATGCTAGACTTCATAAGATCGACGGGGGTAGATACATGATTTGTCTGGTTTGGATATACCTAGACCTCGTTTATCAACTCGAATGCTTACGATATGACATATATAAGAAGACTATGTGCTTTTGTTTTTCATTTTTCTGATTTTTTTGAATTTTGTGCCCACCCATTTGTATCTTGGTCAAATCCTAGGTTTGATAATGATTTAAACAAGTTTAAAATATGAAAATGCAAATGTAAGCATGGATCCTTCTTAGTCTGTCTAAATTTTGGGAGGTTTTTGAAATTTCCATGTTTGAAACCCAAAACCACTTCTCTTCACATGCTTGACTTCATAAGACATAGTTAATTAATTTAGGGCTTAGGGGGTATAGATACATGATTTGTGTGGTTTGAATATGTATGGACCTTGTTTATCAAATTCAATGCTTACTATATGACATAAGAAAACTATTTGCTTTGGTTTTTCTTTTTTCTGATTTTTTTTCAAATTTGATGCCCATTTGAATCTGCTTGTCAAATCCTAGGTTTGACGACCAAGATAATTTAAACAAGTTTAAAACATGAAAATGAAAAGGGAAGCATGGATCCTTCTTAGTCACTCTAAATGAAGCTTTTGGGAGGTTTTTGAAATTTCCATGTTTGAAACCCAAAACCACTTCTCTTCACATGCTTGACTTCATAAGATAGATCGAGTTTAGGGGTTAGGGGGTATAGCTACATGATTTGTCTGGTTTGAATATGTCTAGACCTTGTTTATCAACTTTAATGCTTACTATATGACATAAGAAAACTATTTGCTTTGGTTTTCCTTTTTGCTGATTTTTTTCAATTTTGATGCCCATTTGAATCTTGTCTAATCCTAGGTTTGACCAAGATAATTTAAACAAGTTTAAAACATGAAAATGAAAAGGGAAGCATGTATCCTTCTTAGTCACTCTAAACTCGGGTTTTGCCCAGTTCTACAGATCAAGGGTTCAAAAAATCCAACTACGGGGTTCGAACAACACGATTCTAATCCAAGAATTTTTTCGACCTCATCCAAATGGCCTCAAGCTATAGGGTTAGCATCTAGTGCAGTTTTTTGTGAAAATGTATGCACTATGTGTGCTATAACTTGTATGTCTTTCAAATTTGAACCAAATTTGAATAAGTTTGAAATATTTGAAAAGGGGCTTTTGGGAGGATTTTGAAATTTCCATGTTTGAAACCCAAAACCACTTCTCTTCATGCTTGACTTCATAAGACAGAGTTTAGGGGTTAGGGGTAGATACATGATTTGTATGGTTTGATATGTCTAGACCTTGTTTATCAACTTTAATGCTTACTATATGACATAAGAAGACTATGTGATTTTGTTTTTCATTTTTCTGTTTTTTTTTATTTTTCTGCCCATTTGAATCTTGGTCAAATCCTAGGTTTGACCAAGATTTAGACAAGTTTAACACGTAAATGAGTTAACTTGGATTTCCTACCCTTGAATCCATAGGAAACTTTGTTCTAATGCACTATTATAATCAACCGAGTTTTTACACCAACAGGTCTGTCACTTACGTGTGGTGCCCACCCTTGAGGTCCCACACTTCAGTGAGCACAAGTCACGTGCAGTAGGTACGCAAACTCCCATCCATCTTCTTTGTCAAGAGAAGACGCATGCGTATTGGAAGTCTGTGGGTCCTTCTGGATCCTTCGGTTGTCCCTCTCACAAAAAAACAAATCTCTCTCATTCTCGGCCTCGCTCGACTCGCTCGCTCGCACCTCCTGCTCACTGACAAACCCTGCACAAAAGTCAACATCATCACCCGAAAAGGGGAGACACCCTTCTTCTCTCCTTCCGAGTGATCCCTCTTCCTCCGTGTTTCACTCGACGGGCAAACACCATGTGCCGCATAGTAATAATAAAGGTAGTAGAAAAATCGACCTCATCCAAATGGCCTCAAATTATAGGGTTAGCATCTAGTGCAGTTTGTGTGAAAATGTATGCACTATGTGTGCTATAACTTGTATGTCTTTCAAATTTGAACCAAATTTGAATAAGTTTGAAATATTTGAAAAGGGGCTTTTGGGAGGTTTTTGAAATTTCTATGTTTGAAACCCAAAACCACTTCTCTTCATGCTTGACTTCATAAGACAGAGTTTAGGGGTTAGGGGTATAGCTACATGATTTGTCTGGTTTGAATATGTCTAGACCTTGTTTATCAACTTTAATGCTTACTATATAACATAAGAAAACTATTTGCTTTGGTTTTTCTTTTTGCTGATTTTTTCAATTTTGATGCCCATTTGAATCTTGGTCAAATCCTAGGTTTGACCATGGTTTAAACAAGTTTAAATCATGAATATGAAAAATAAGCATCTATCCTTCTTAGTCACCCCAAAATGTAGCTCTTGGGAGGGTTTTTGAAATTTCCATGTTTGAAACAAAAAAACCACTTCTCTTCATGCATGCTTGACTTCATAAGACAGAGTTTAGGGTTAGGGGTGTAGATATAGACATGATTTTCTAGTTTGAATATGTCTAGACATGTTTATCAACTTTAATGCTAACTATAGACATAAGAAGACTATGTGCTTTGGTTTTTCATTTTTCTATTTTTTTTGAATTTTATGCCCATATATTTGAATCTTGGTCAAATCCTAGGTTCAACCAAGATTTAAACAAGTTTAAAACATGAAAATTAAAAGGTAAGCATGTATCCTTCTTAGTCACTCTAAAATGAAGCTTTTGGGATGTTCTTGAAATTTCCATGTTTGAAACCCAAAACGACTTCTCTTCATGCTAGACTTCATAAGATCGATGGGGGGTAGATACATGATTTGTCTGGTTTGGATATATATACCTAGACCTCGTTTATCAACTCGAATGCTTACGATATGACATATATAAGAAGACTATGTGCTTTTGTTTTTCATTTTTCTGATTTTTTTGAATTTTGTGCCCACCCATTTGTATCTTGGTCAAATCCTAGGTTTGATAATGATTTAAACAATTTTAAAATATGAAAATGCAAATGTAAGCATGGATCCTTCTTAGTCACTCTAAAATGAAGCTTTTGGGAGGTTTTTGAAATTTCCATGTTTGAAACCCAAAACCACTTCTCTTCACATGCTTGACTTCATAAGACATAGTTAATCAATTTAGGGGTTAGGGGTATAGATACATGATTTGTGTTGTTTGAATATGTATGGACCTTGTTTATCAACTTCAATGCTTACTATATATATGACATAAGAAAACTATTTGCTTTGGTTTTTCTTTTTTCTGATTTTTTTTTCAATTTTGATGCCCATTTGGATCTTGTCAAATCCTAGGTTTGACGACCAAGATAATTTAAACAAGTTTAAAACATGAAAATGAAAAGGTAAGCATGGATCCTTCTTAGTCACTCTAAAATGAAGCTTTTGGGAGGTTTTTGAAATTTCCATGTTTGAAACCCAAAACCACTTCTCTTCACATGCTTGACTTCAATTCATAAGACAGAGTTTAGGGGTTAGGGGGTATAGCTACATGATTTGTCTGGTTTGATTATGTCTAGACCTTGTTTATCAACTTTAATGCTTACTATATGACATAAGAAAACTATTTGCTTTGGTTTTTTTTTGCTGAATTTTTTTCAATTTTGATGCCCATTTGAATCTTGTCTAATCCTAGGTTTGACCAAGATAATTTAAACAAGTTTAAAACATGAAAATGAAAAGGGAAGCATGTATCCTTCTTAGTCACCCCAAAATGTAGCTCTTAGGATGGTTTTTGAAATTTCCATGTTTGACTTCATAAGACGGAGTTTAGGGGTTAGGGGGTATATATAGATACATGATTTGTGTGGTTTGAATATGTATGGACCTTTTTTTATCAACTTTACTGCTTACTACATGACATAAGAAGACTATGTGATTTGGTTTTTCATTTTTCTGTTTTTTTATTTTTCTGCCCATTTGAATCTTGGTCAAATCCTATGTTTGACCAAGATTTAGATAAGTTTAACACGTAAATGAGTTAACTTGGATTTCCTACCCTTGAATCCATAGGAAACTTTGTTCTAATGCACTATTATAATCAACCGAGTTTTTACACCAACAGTCTGTCACTTACGTGTGGTGCCCACCCTTGAGGTCCCACACTTCAGTGAGCACAAGTCACGTGCGAGGTACGCAAACTCCCAGCCATCTTCTTTGTCAAGAGAAGACGCATCGATGCGTCTGTGGGTCCTTCTGGATCCTTCGGTTGTCCCTCTCACAAAAAACAAATCTCTCTCATTCTCGGCCTCGCTCGACTCGCTCGCTCGCACCTCCTGCTCACTGACAAACCCTGCACAAAAGTCAACATCATCACCCGAAAAAGGGGAGACACCCCTTCTTCTCTCCTTCCGAGTGATCCCTCTTCCTCCGTGTTTCACTCGACGGGCAAACACCCATGTGCTGCATAGTAATAATAAAAAGGTAGTAGAAAAATCGATATACGAATCTATAATTAAATAGGTTAAACTCGGGTTTTGCCCAGTTCTACAGATCAAGGGTTCAAAAAAATCCAACTACGGGGTTCGAACAACACGATTCTAATCCAAGAATTTTTTCGACCTCATCCAAATGGTCTCAAATTATAGGGTTAGCATCTAGTGCAGTTTGTGTGAAAATGTATGCAATATGTGTGATATAACTTGTATGTCTTTCAAATTTGAACCAAATTTGAATAAGTTTGAAATATTTGAAAACGGGCTTAATTTTGGGAGGTTTTTGAACCAAAGAGAAGTGGTATTGGGTTTCAAACATGGAAATTCCAAAAACCTCCCGGCCACGAGCTCCATTTTGGAGTGACTAAGAATGGATCGATTTTACTTAGGTATGTAGTATTGTACATCACAAATGTGAAATGAAACAGATGATGTGAATCTCTATAAACCCTAAACCCTAATTATATTAAACCCCTAGACCCTAACACTAAACCTTATATATATAAACCATAAACCTATATATCACTACCAAAAAATGAGTCATGCGATTCAAATGTTTGGCATTGTTTTCTCGTAGCATGCAAAATGCTCTCACACACACTTCTGGGGAAGCGAGGCCTCAAACACATGGTGCAAAAAAATATGCAGGGTTCTTGTCTAAACATAGAAGTGTATATATGCCATGTTTATTTGGTACTGTTCATAGAGGTATTATGTAAACCACAAATGATATGACTATGCATGCTTTGTTTCGATCTTTTCTATCAATCCCCACACAATAACTTATTAATTCGGCTTGTTTTAAAATTTAGCTAGGTCGAGCAATCTCACGATGCTCTCACCCTGCTTGTTTTAATTTGCTCTAGTACGAGGGTGCGGTGCATGTGTTTGGCCATTATTATATAAAATGTACTTGGCTCGATCCACACATTCAGGCCACACACCCATGTATTTTTTAAATTATTTGTTTGATCTGTACTTCATCTACACACTGTGTCAAATTTGCATTTTATCGGATTTAGCCCAAGAAATTGTATATATATAGATGCACATTGAGATAATTCATGAAACCTTGGAAATGGTCATCCTGTCATGCATGTTTCCCCGCGAATGAAAACTTGATTGGTGGCAGACAAGCAAAAACACATTTATGGGCGACAACCCAAAATGCACATATTTTGCAAAGTATTCATGCTTGCATGATGAAAAGTTGCAAATATATACATAAAATTGGGCCATGATTCAAAAGTTTGGCATGGTTCTTGTGTAGTGGTACCAAGCTCACATGCATGTGGGAGGAAATTTAGCTAGACGAACTCCAACATGGTGCCAATCTACTTGAGGGTTCTTCTCTAAAACACTGGTATGGCATGTTTGGTATTTTCCCTAGATATATGTACTACAAAATGATGAATACTCCATGTTTTTAGATTGCCTTTTTTGAATCACGTGTGCCTTGATTTCAAATCTAGGTCAAATCACTGGGGGAGGGGGATAAACTTGGCTTCATGGAAAAAATAATGTCTTGTAAATGAGATAACTTGGCTTTCCTACCCTTGGATCTATAGGAAACTATGGAGTACTTATACATTATAATAATCACCCGAGTACACCAACTGGTCTGTCACTTACGTGTGGTTCCCATGCGTGAGGTCCCACACTTCAGTGAGCACAGGTCATGTGTCCACCAGTCTAGAGGCTCCCGTTAAAAGAAGAGCCCTCTATATTATTATAAAGAAACATCAATCTCCATAAACATCAATCTCCCTTCTCAGTTCTCAGCTTCTCACTGCTCCCCCCTCGCTCGCGCCGCCGCCGCCACAACCCCCCGCGCCCCTTTCCGATCCCTCATCAGACCTTAGACTATGGAGTTGCCTGTGCCGAAGAAGCAGCCTCTGAAGCCGACGATCCAGTGTATCAACGACTGGTGCGGGAGGGAGATCCCTTACAACGAGGAAGACAAGCACATGATGGCGTGCCCGCACGGCTCTTGCTTCTGCACGCACCCCGGCTGCGAATTCGCCGATTCGAAGGTACCGTTCATCCTACACCTCAGAGAAGCCCACTTGACCGCTGTGGATAGGTTCCCGTACGACGAGGACTTCGGATTTGTTCATCTGAAGGTGCCGGCACCGGGCTCGCCAAAACTACAGCTCATCGGCTACGGGACGGATGGCGCAGTGTTCGCCTTGCACATCCACCCTTGCGGCATGGACACCGCGGTATCCTTCGTGTGCGTCAGGCCGGCGGCGTGCAACTTGCCCCGGTATAGGGTGACAATGTGGGCGAACGGCCCGCCGATGCCGGGGCCGCGTAAGCTTACCGGGGAACACTTGTTTGACGTGGTGAAGGCGGTATTAGAGCCGACGAGCAGCCCGACTCCGGGCACAGTTTCTTTGGGAGATGTCACTTCCTTCCTCTCGGTGCCGCCGCGGTACCTGTGCGGCAATGAATCATCGAAGCAGCTGACTATCTATTTGCGCATCGATAAGGAGTGAGTGAACATAACACTACCCTCAATCTTATTGGGACGATGCTAATGCGGATTTAAGTAATGCTGAATTAATTTGTTTTTCTTGTGACAGGGCGATTAGCAAGGAGAAGAGGATCTCGGTGCACAGCTAGCGACCTATATCTCGGCGTCCACCAAGTGTCCCTGAGTAGGAGATCTTGTTCTGCCTCTTCTTTTGATGTTTAATATTGCTTCATCACCGTAAAAGGAAGGGTGTGTCTGGGGCTTCCTGCTTCAAAGTACTCAGTACAAGGACTAAAAGAGACGTTTTGCTGATGGTTCTTGTCAGGACGGCCGTAGTGTTGGAGGTGGTCATCTACTTCGGTGGGGAAGGACTACTTAGACCTTTATCTAAAAATATTGACGGATTGGATGTATTTTATGTTTACCATGAATTATTCTATGTAATATGTAACCCAATTCGCCGATTAATGCAACTCTGGATCCTTCACTGTCATACGACTACTAAAACAATATAAATAAATAGGCATTTTAAGTTTAATGCACATTTAATCAAGCCACATAATGTTGGCGTACTTGTAAGCAACCAGGTTTACTATTGTTGGCATGTGTGGTACAATTTCATGGGGCAATACCCAATCTAGCTTGTTCAATTACATTACATGAAGTAATTAAAATATGGATGCCTAGAATTATTCACTTCCGTACATTGCGATGGCTTATAGCGGTTTCTATGACCAATCTACATCACAAATCTAGTTCAAATTTGATCTATTTTTATGAACAAAATTGGAAACTCTACTTGGCATTTTCGTTTACTATGACCAGATTCACATATGTAGTGATTCATTTTCTTTTCAAATCGCCATACCATTTCCTCGTGAACTCTTCATCTTTTTTTTAGTTTTAATGAATTTCCTTTGGTTGCATTCAATTTGCTTCAAATTCACCGGCTTCACCATTCGTACAAATTGTTCATCTTTTCTTTGTAGATTTTTCATGCATGAAGCATAACACCTTACCATGGTAAAATCTGCATATTTTCTACCAAAACTCGTGCCGAACTTTAAAGAACATGCAATTTTAAATTGACTAAAATTGGTTAAAACTCAACATAAGTCCACATATATTACAAACTCGAGAAATAATCAACATATATATCACCTAAATGGTCATCTTATGAAGTATGCCATGTTTCAAAATTGTTACCTTGAAAATTTGGCCCTTCTCTCAGGCAGCCACTTCACAATAAAGCTCACATAAAGCTCTTATTTTACACTAATAAAGTAGAATGTATTTATGTGTGAAATGAAGTTGAATAAAATATATGTGAACGGTAAGATGCACATTGCTGCCAATATTTGGGATAATTATTATTAAGTTCATACTAATATACAATGCAATCAACATGACCACACATGTGCAAGCAAGATAATAAATCTTTCTTAAATTACCTTAAGGTTGTAAGTTTGTTATTTGTATAGCGATTTTATCTCATACGATGACTCAAGCTAGCACATTTTTTTTGAATTTGCTTCAATATTCTAGGACCCACCACATTCGTAAAATGGTAGTGCCAATTTTACGTATCGTAGTGCACAAAAGACACACACACACACACGCACACACGCACACATATGCTCACTTATTTCAATATTTAAACTATATTTTCTTCATTCAAATTTTCCGACCTGGCATTTGAACATGTAGTTGAATTTTGAGTAAAACCGCTCATACGTCAAACATGAATCCAAATAAGGTACAATTCGAGAAAATCTACACATCACATTTTGGCCAATATACATTGTATAATGCTTGTGAAAATGTAGACTATGAAATAGTCAACGTCACCTTTTTAGGTCATGAATGTGTTGGGCATCGACCAAAGTCTGGTAGGATGGTGAGGCATGAGTTACGAACATCCTTCTTCTCCTCTCACCCCCATTTGAGAGAGAGAGAGAGTGTGTTTGTGTGTTTGTGTGTGTGTGTGTGGGGGTAGAAAGCCATGTTAATAAATTAACTCATACATGAAAGCAAGAAATCAAACTTGATTTATATAAATCACTCTTAGTATTGTAGTTTGTTATTTTTATACCATCTATATCTCATATGACGACACAAGCTAGTCCAAGGGTAATGGAAATTTCTATGATCTTAGTGCAAGGCTTCACACAGAGACACTCAAAGTATTTCAATATTTTAAAATTCATTTTCTTCCCTAAAAATTGCCGACCGTCCATTCGTAACATGTAGTTCAATTTTGAGTAACATCACACATATGTCAAACATCAATCTTTTTTTTTGATATTTCGAGAAAATCTTCATATCCCATTTTTGGCCATCATATAAGGTGTACTGCGTGTGAAAACATAGACAGTGAAACTTTCAGCGTCACCTTAATTAGCCAAACTGGTGGGACGGTGAGGCCCGAATTAATAGCCACCACCTTCCTTCTTCTCCACTCGCCCCTCCCCTCCCCTCCCCATCAATATCTTCTTCAAAGCAGATTAAAGAGGATGGAGTGCCCCCACGACGGGTGCGGGAGCGTGGTCGCCTACAACGAGCTCCACGACCACGAGCTCGCGTGCCCGCACAGCCCGTGCGACTGCACAGAGGCCGGCTGCGACTTCTCCGCCTCGCCAGCAGCGCTCATCGCCCACCTCAGAGAAATCCATTCGATTTGTGTGGACATGATCCCGTACGGCACCGCGATGGCGTTCATCATCCCGGTGCTGGCACCGCCAGAGCCAAGACGTCCGGTCATCTTCTACGGGAACGATGGTACCGTGTTCGTCTGGCACACATATACGCAAGTCCAGCCGAAAAATGGATGCGTGCTGGCCTGCCTATCCGTTGAGTGCGTTAGGTCGGCGGCGTGCGTGTGGCCGGAGTACAATGTGAGTATGTCGTCGCACGGCAAGCCATTACTTAATCGCTCTGAGATTGGTTTAATGCTCCCCAACTATACGGCCACTATTCTGGCGAACAGCACGACCACGCCGGGCGCCGCCAAATGGTCGGAACTAGAGCGGTCGTTGCAATGGTATCAACCGTGCACGGAGCTGACTATCTGGGTTCGCATCGACAGGTGATACATGCGCCTATCTTAATCTTCGTGGTTATCTAATTGAAATTGCGGTTTATGCAGTACTGAATTAATTATTTTTTGTTGTCAGAAAGTTATCGTCGGACGGAAGTTCCTATTCGGAGCGGCGGGTTTAGGTTGCCAACTATGGGCTTTTTTCATTCAGAGGATTCACCAGGGCGGCCCTAACGACGATATATGATCTTATTTGGCGGAGAGGGTCCAACACTTGATTGTATTCTGTGTTTATGTTCACATACTCTATGGTGTATACTGTACTATGGAATCCCATGTCCGATTAAATGCACCTCTGGACCCTGCCAGGCATTTCCCTTGTTATCTTTTCTTTTACAGTATGCCACACATACTGTAACCATTGATCAACGCGCAGTCCATTGGCTTGGGTGCTAGATGCTTCCTCGGGAAGGTACCCTATCTTGCCCATTTGAGAACAGACGTCCCTATAATTGCTCAGAAGCCCCGCGAGGGCACGATGGTCTTTTCTGGGTGTATGTAAGATTTATCCTTGACCAGCCCTCCGCCCTTCTTCTCTTTCTGTTCTGCTGGTAGCTAGTAACTAGCCTTCACCAGCCCTCCACCCTAACTACTGAGTAGTAAAGTACTACGTACCTCGCAAGCCATGGCTCCATTGAGCCGGGCGGCCCGGCGGCAGGATATCCTAGGGAAGACGATGAGGACTAGGACCGCCGAGAAAAACTCATCTAGCCAGCTAGCGCGTCGTTGTATGGCCACTTATGATCGCCTGAGCATTCTCGCAGAGCAGTCTATCCTCTATTCGATGGAGAGCGAGCCAGTGGGCGAGGGTTCGTCCGGGTAGGTTTCTAGTGGCGTGTCCTCCAGTTCATTCTTATTTTCTAACTGTTTTTTCCATTTATTTACATCTCACAGGGCCGGCGGTTCAAACGTCTACCCGGTAACCCCCACGACGGTGGCGCCCCAAGTCCGGTCGTCGGAAGCTGAGTTCGGCCCCGTTTCACGGCCAAGCCAGGTAGGCTGTATGCCTCTATCCACTTTTTTTTAATACTCCCTCCAATCCATTTTAATAGACTCTGATTTAGTACTCCCTCCGATCCATTTTATTTGAAATTTGAGTCAAATAAAATTTGTACAACTTTGTACTAAATCCGAGTCAACTAAAAGGGATCATAGGGAGAATACAACTTTACTAAATCCGTGTTTACTACTACTACTACTAAAAGGGATAGGATGGAGTAGTTTATGTAATCACGGCTTTCCTTTTAATTATGTGTTGATGAACACTGTGATATTTGTGGAGCGTCCATGTGATGTCCATTCCTGTATCAAGATCTGTGCTAGAAATTAGTAGTACTCCTATTTTTTTGCGTGTAATTACTCATATATGAATTGGTTGGATTCTTTTTTGTTCCATACAATGATCGTGCCAGCAAATGGAGGTGAACATGGCCCACATAGGCAGCCAGCTGGGGAATGAACTCTCCCTTACCCCAGAGTTTGAGCCTGTTCACGTAGATTTGGCGTCCGAGAACAAGATCTGCCATAATCTTCAGCAAGGCATCAATACCTTTACTGCCGAGCTCGACAGGCTTAATGAGCAGAACCGCGTTTGTGTGGAACTGCATAACCAGAGCGTCACATTGATGAATGATGATGATGCAAACACCACCATCAAGGGCGAGGGTTCGTCCGGGTAAGTTTCTAGCGGGGTGTCCTTCAGTTGATTCTTATTTTCTAACCGTTTTTACATTTATTTACATCTCAAAGGGCCGGCGGTTCAAATGTCTCCCCGGTAACCACAACGACGGTGGCGCCCCAAGTCCGGCCGTCCGAAGCTAAGTTCGGCCCCGTTTCCCGGCCAAGCCAGGTAGGCTGTATGCCTCTGTCCACTTGTTTTTTTATAGTTTATGTAATCACTGCTTTCCGATTAATTATGTGTTGATGAACCCTGTGGTATTTGTGGAGCGTCCGAGTGTTGTCCATTCCTTTATCAATATCCATGCTAGAAATTAGTAGTCCTATTGTTTGCGGGTAACTAATACTCATATATGAATGGGTTGATTTCTTTTTTTTTCATACAATTATTGTTGTAGCAAAAGGAAGAGAACAAGGCCCACATAGGCAGCCAGCTGGAGAATGAACACTCCCTCACCCTGGAGTGTGATCGTCTTCACAGAGTTTTGGCGTCTGAGAAGGAGATCTCCTTTCATCTTGCGCAATGCGTCGACATGCTTAAGCAGCAGAACGCCTACTGGGTGGAACTGAACAACAAGAGCGTCACATGGATGGATACTGGAAGCAACCTCATCAAGTATCTCATGGAACAGAAGTTGAAATTAAAGCTCAAGAGGCAGATCTCGAGGGTGCTAATGCGCGGACAAACCGCCGTCCTTAATGCGATTATCAAGGAGAAGGAGGATCTCCGTGCACAGCTAGCGACCTATATCTCGGCGTCCACCAAGAGCGTCCCTGAGTAGGAGATCTTGTTCTGCTAGTTAACTGCTTCATCACCTTAGTATCGCCATGTGCTCGTAAAACTGCTAGTTAACTATCTGTTGGTATGTTGCACATTTGATCTGAACTTTGTGTTTTGCAATGCACAATTGATCAACTACTAGTAAGTGTATATTAAAATGGCGGGATACTCTTTTTAGCGGCGAAAATTTTCCATTTTTTGCTATTGTAGCGAATCTAAGCCCTTCAGAATCTTCCCTATCGTCAAGAAAACTTTCCAAAAACATAAGCATTTTGGAGGGAAACCTTGATGATATAGGCTATGAGGATGATCCTGGGTTGTGGTTCTTAGCGTGATCTGTAGATGGCAGTATGCTTCTTGTTCATACCTGAGGCTTTACTGAGGCTGCAAGATGTTCTCTAAGGACACTGTCAGTTATGTTCAGATAAGCTAGGGAAGAGATTACTGGTCTTGGAGCATATTGTCTTTTCGTGGGATTGAATTATCCGCTCACATTGCAGTAAATCATGCATATTTCGATTTATATTTTGGTGGAGTTTCATTCGATTTGAATAATTGGTTTGTGAGCAAATAATATTTAGTTTAAACTAGTGCTCGAATACGTAAGAAGCTATTTAATCACAAGCTAGTCATCCGAATGGGATGAAATATTCATAGATTTTAAAACAAGGCATCTACATATTACTGGATTTTTTTCAAAATTTTCTGAATAGTTTTTTCTTTTTTAGCTTCGAAATAACAGATAGTTTGGAACGTTGGATCTCGAAAGATGGTAGATGGTGGCACCTAGTCACAATGAGACTTGGAAGCATCAAGTCACTGAAGCTCCTCCAAACCAAGCTAGGAAAGGCATTGAAAATGAAGTTCTGCTCTAAAACATCTCTCATTTCATTTTGGTGCTCGCGCGGTTGCATGCTGCCCACGTGTTAAGGTACGTGTCTCTGGCATAGAGTACTACGATTATCGGCGAAAAATATATCGTAATGGAAACTGTAAAAAAAGCCCTCTCTGCTCAAGCTGATGTGACGAGACATCACTGCACCAAACGTCGTCGCAAATTTATAGATGGGTGGCGTGCTAGTCTACCATCTACCAACAGTCAAATCGGCGCCCAGTCGCAGCAGCAGCAGCCTAGAGTACTGCCTAGGTTTTGCCCCTTGCATGTCTATCGTCTTTTTCTTCACCCTCGCAGAATCACGCGCACGCGCAGGATCTCGATCCCCACCACGCCGCATCACTAGTACTATACCTACGCCTTATGCTTTGATCAAAAATCGAATTTATTTTTACGCCTTAAGCTCTGAGATAGAGGGAGTATATTAGTTAGACTAGTCATAGTGGGAAGTAACATCAAAGTAGTATCATATAGATGTCTTCATTAATTAGCTTATAGACTCATTGTATCTTGGGAAGTGTGATGTTACAGTAACTAGCTACTGTATGTTACTCCATCCTCCTCTCTCCTCATTAACTCACTGCCACATAAGCAAATTTGCTGAGTTGGACACTTAGTTACTAGTGAAGATACTCCCACTATGAGACACGCCGCGCCGATCATTGCTAGTGCCTTACTATATGACATAAGAAGACCATGTGAAGGAGACATGCATCACCTTTTTTGGTGATGTAACTAGTCTGATACTGATGGGAGGGCCTGCTCGCTAGTACAGTAGTAGTAGTTGCATTTTTTGGGCTCACACCGGCGAAGGGCGCGAATCGGGCGCGTCGGCGCCTCGCGGCACGACGGTTTTCGCGTGTGGGGCCGCCTTGTCAGCGGGAGGACGCGACTGTTCGCATCAAAGGCGACGCGGGAAGGTTGGTAGTCCCCGGCGTTTAATGGTCTCCCGCGCCTAAACCTAGGCGGCCACGAGGGCAGCGGCCGGACACGCGGCGTGCAGTCGCCTACGCCGCCGTAAATGAGGGTAGTTGCCTACCACCAGCATAAAGTACCTACTACGCCGTCCACCCCCGCGGTGCTATCCTCTCATTTCCACCACCGCTTACGCTCCATTCTCTCCTCTCCACCTCAAAAATGCCGCGCCATCGGAAAACGAGGTTCTGTAGGCTTGGCCTCAAAGTCCGCGCGCAGCCTCCACCACCATCGCAGCCGGAGCCGGAGCCGGAGCCGGAGCCGCAGTCCGACGCGGAGTACAGCTCCGATAACGACGAGGACCCACGGTTGAAGGAGGAGTACAGCGAGCACGACCTCCGGATCTTGGAGGCTTCCCAACGGAAGTTCTGCGAGGACAGGGCTCATCGCCATTATGAGGCGTTCGCCCGCCAGCAAGCGATACTCTTCTTCCAGAAGGAGATTTCTCGGCTAAGGACTGAACCGCTGGGACAGCGCCGCCGGCAAGGTCTTTTGACGGCGTCCGCCATGCTCGATCGCCTGAAGCGCGAACAGTGGCTGCGCCCGTGATGAAGTGCTGGGTATTCATTTTCAACCTGTGTATTCATTTTGCCAAAATCCTCATGTATTTGCCAAATTTTTCCCTGATTTATGAGGAAATTCTAAGGTTTTGTCAAAATCTTAGGTATTCAGCTGCATACGCAAGAATACCCCTGGGGCCGCCCCTATCGCGAAGCATGGGACCAGAAGCGGGCACGGACGTAGGCTGCATAGGCGAAGAACGAGGACGAGGCAGACCCGTCGCGCGCCCCAACCGACGTCCATTAGATTAGGATTAAGTTTAAGTTTTATTTAGGCCTCCCCAACCGACGGCATCACTTGTGTTCATGTAGTATTATTATGGTGGTGTACTTGTGTTCATGTACTTGCTTCAGACATGTACTGCTGTGTTTGTTGAAGGAGACATGCATCACCCTTTCTTGGTGATGTCTTCCTGTAGCCCTTGTGCCGGCGTTCTGTGATGCCATTGAACTCGGTGGCCAAGTTTTTGCGGTGGACGAAATTAGGGGCTGGACGTACTGCTGGGACACCCCAAATGGTATTTTTTCAGTCCTTATGTTGCATTGCATGATACACTGCCTTAATCAATGAAGTTATTCATGAACTACCTTGTTTATATTTTACCTTTCATAAATGACTTAATGATCACACCGCCTTTTGCTGAATACTATGAATGAACCGTTGCTTGCAATGAATTAGTACTAATTAGTCACCAACAAACATAGTATGCTCAGTATGTGATTGCATTCCTGAATTAGTACTAATTAGTCACCAACAAACATAAGCATTTTGGAGGGAAACCTTGATGATATAGGCTATGAGGATGATCCTGGGTTGTGGTTCTTAGCGTGATCTGTAGATGGCAGTATGCTTCTTGTTCATACCTGAGGCTTTACTGAGGCTGCAAGATGTTCTCTAAGGACACTGTCAGTTATGTTCAGATAAGCTAGGGAAGAGATTACTGGTCTTGGAGCATATTGTCTTTTCGTGGGATTGAATTATCCGCTCACATTGCAGTAAATCATGCATATTTCGATTTATATTTTGGTGGAGTTTCATTCGATTTGAATAATTGGTTTGTGAGCAAATAATATTTAGTTTAAACTAGTGCTCGAATACGTAAGAAGCTATTTAATCACAAGCTAGTCATCCGAATGGGATGAAATATTCATAGATTTTAAAACAAGGCATCTACATATTACTGGATTTTTTTCAAAATTTTCTGAATAGTTTTTTCTTTTTTAGCTTCGAAATAACAGATAGTTTGGAACGTTGGATCTCGAAAGATGGTAGATGGTGGCACCTAGTCACAATGAGACTTGGAAGCATCAAGTCACTGAAGCTCCTCCAAACCAAGCTAGGAAAGGCATTGAAAATGAAGTTCTGCTCTAAAACATCTCTCATTTCATTTTGGTGCTCGCGCGGTTGCATGCTGCCCACGTGTTAAGGTACGTGTCTCTGGCATAGAGTACTACGATTATCGGCGAAAAATATATCGTAATGGAAACTGTAAAAAAAGCCCTCTCTGCTCAAGCTGATGTGACGAGACATCACTGCACCAAACGTCGTCGCAAATTTATAGATGGGTGGCGTGCTAGTCTACCATCTACCAACAGTCAAATCGGCGCCCAGTCGCAGCAGCAGCAGCCTAGAGTACTGCCTAGGTTTTGCCCCTTGCATGTCTATCGTCTTTTTCTTCACCCTCGCAGAATCACGCGCACGCGCAGGATCTCGATCCCCACCACGCCGCATCACTAGTACTATACCGGCCTTTCTCTCCTCACCCCACCCGGCCGCGGCGCGCATCGTTTCTTCCATAGCGAAGTTGCATCCGCCATCCATCTAAATCCATCTTCACCTGATGGAATATTCAAGGCTTTGCCGGTGCGGCGGGGACGGCCACTTGGAGGCTCTCACCGGCGACAACATCGACCTCATCGCTGCGCATCTGGACGTTACCTACACCGTCCGACTTGCCGCATGTTCCAGGGAGCTCTACGACCAGATCAGCAATGATGAAGGTAAGATGCACCATTGGGATGAACCCTGCCTGCTGATGCCTCCGCCTGCTTATTGGTTCGATGATCCCTGGTTCGTGGCGACAGCATCTCGTCTGCATGTTACCGTGTACGACCTGGTGCCCCTTGACCATCCTCGCCGTTCTGTCACCCTGCCGTTCATGCACGACAGAAAATGGCTTGGCGCGAACGGCGACTGGATCGCCGCCGCCGATCATCGTGGGTGCCAGTGGTGCCTTGTGAACGTCTACACCGAGCGACATATCCCCCTTCCATCCCCACCTGATCCGAAGATTGGTCATGGTGTTACATATCAACCTGCTACTAAAGATTGGTTATACTATCTTTGCTGGAGTCGAGCAATTAATTTGTTGAAGATTGTAATCTGCCAAGTGCCCACAAAAGGTGGGAGGTACGCAGATTACAAGCTCATCGCCTTGTTCGACAAAAGGATTTTCTACCTTGAAGGGGGTGGCGACTGGAGAATGCTGAAGAACCCTACACCTGAACAAATTGTGCCGGCGTTCTGTGATGCCATTGAACTCGGTGGCCAAGTTTTTGCGGTGGACGAAATTAGGGGCTGGACGTACTGCTGGGACACCCCAAATGGTATTTTGTCAGTCCTTATGTTGCATTGCATGATACACTGCCTTAATCAATGAAGTTATTCATGAACTACCTTGTTTATATTTTACCTTTCATAAATGACTTAATGATCACACCGCCTTTTGCTGAATATGAATGAACCGTTGCTTGCAATGAATTAGTACTAATTAGTCACCAACAAACATAGTATGCTCAGTATGTGATTGCATTCCTGAATTAGTAATTCTACGCCACTGCAGAATATGGATGTAATTACCCAGTATCTCAAAAGATAAGGTAGCACTATGAAGGCACCCTTTTTGATAACCTTTTACACCCATTGTTTCATATATAACTAATTGATTTTTGCTCCAAAAGGAGGACGAGAGACCCCCGCCATCTGCATTAGAGAGATGCATAAGGACTTTCATAAGTATATGACTTAACGATCACATCCTTTATCTGAATATGAATGAACCGTTGCTTGCAACGAATTAGTACTAATCAGTCATCAGCATACATAGTATACTCCGTATGTGAATGCAATCCTGAATTACTAACTCTATCCACTGCAGAATATGGATGTAATTAACAAGTATCTCAAATGTTAACGTAGCACAATGAAGGCACCCTTCTTGATTAACTTTTACACCCATTGTTTCATATAACTAGTTGATTTTTGCTCGAAATAGAGGGCGAGGTACCCCGGCCTCTGCATCGAAGAGATGCATATGGCCGTTATTTAGTACTCCATCTCATGAAACATGTTATAACTTTTTCTTACTTTTGATTTACTCCCTCCGTCCCACCAAAAGTGTCTTGAATATCTGCCTTCTCCTTTTTTCCCTTAGAAAAGTAACTCAATCAAAATCCAATTATTTACTAAACAAGAATGAAATACTTGTTATGCCTAATTTACTTAGTTTAACCTGTACCTTTTTTAATTATGTTCTTTATCCGGCTAGATTTTTCTTTGCCAAATTGCCCGAAGCTTATGCATATTTCAACCCCATCGTGGATGTTATGCCTGTCATACCTCTATTTTTTTCTTCTATTAGCCTTTGTTTGGCAAGCTGCTTTAAGTTTCCCATGAAATGTTTAGTACTCTATCTACCAAATTGAATGTTGTATTCATTCCAAAAAATCAACAAAATGTGTACAAGGCGAGAACTTTTATATTTTTATATTACTAGTATGTATGCACGTCAAACCATTAAAGATTCTGTTTGATAATCAAAAGAATATTTATAGCATGCCTTTCGCAAGTTTTGAAAGAATATATAAAAAATCTAAAAAAATAGATGTAGAGAATGTATTATTCTACCAGAGTGTAAAATCTGAAATTGAGATACCCTATATTCGGGCCGCACAAAAATGACAGAATCTGATAGATTTTGAAGTTACAAAATGTTGGAAAATATATGTCAGATTTTTTTGTTGTTGCAAAACCTTAAATATAAGATATTTTGATTTGGACATTTGAATGTTGGTAGAACACAACATTGTTGACACCCGTATTTAATCTCCGTTTTCTTTGGAACTTCAAAATGCAGCTCTCAAAATTTTCAAAAACCATGCTACATGTAGCTCGAGCTATATTCATGGTTTTCGAAAGAAAATATTGCCAGCAATGCATATATAAAATACGAAAACAAGAGTGGTCCTACAAAAAATGATGTTTCTTCCCATCAGTCGGCAAACGAAGGGAACAAATAAAAAATTAAAAATATGTGTACATCTAACACTCACTCATTTCTTATCTACCTTTTCCTTTGATGTTTCCTTGAGAGTTGAGACCGTAAGAACCTTCCATTGATCCATGTAGCAGTGCTGAATAGCGATTTCTTTGATGGGGTTATTCATATGCTTCAGGGGTTTCAGATATTTGGTCATTTTTTGGGGTAGACCCAAGGCTCACGTGATGGTTCTAAAATATTGTAGAGTTAGCTATGTGCACTCTTCACAGAGAATCCTGCTGTTGTGCACCGTTAGATTTAGCACTCCAAGGGTCATGATTGAAGCTCTATACTCAGTTTAAAACTGGACCAACTGGTAGATTGTCTGTACTCCTATATTGTATACAAATATCTAATCATATACACCGTTGGATCACTTAAGACAAAGGGAATTAACTACAACACAGGACTTAAACTTAAGATGATATATTTGTCAAAATTTGAATGTATCTATATGCTTTCACTGTCTAGATACATCTGAATTTGGACAAATCTCAGACACTTTCGGTGGGACAGAGGTAGTATATAACTGTGTATACACTAACTAGTGTCTAGTTTTGGCGAAGTTAAGACTTGTTTCGTGGGATGCATGCAGTATAACTGATATATTGGACACTCGATTTGAACACATGAATGACCAATGTCCTTAGCTTACATAGTCGTATTTATACTGTGAGCATGAACGATGAACAATGCTGCTGTTTGAATATGGTTGCCAGTAACACCCTATTCGTCTCCATTTCTAATATTGCAGAAAACCCGATGTCCATGTTCGTAATCCCGCCACCGGTGGTGGATGATCAGCAGTACGCGTGGTTCCTCGCTCCAACTGCTGATGGCAAGCGATTGATGATCATCCTTACAGTAAACAACATTGGGATTGCCAATGCTGAAGTACCTCATGACATTCCCTATGCTGCTAATGGGCTTCAGCTACGGCAGTATCCTCCTGTTGCCACCTACGTCTTTGAGCAGGATCCCATATCTCTGTTCGTTGCAGCACGTGCAGGGGACTTTCATTGGAGGCAGGTTAACAGCCTCGGCGACCACTCTCTGTTCCTCGGACTCAATTACCCGATCATTGCCAACCTGAAGAAGCGTGAATCCAAAGCTCCTGATGGCACATTGGTTCCATTCATGAGGAAAAACTGCGTCTACACAGCATACCGGAAGTATCTTCATAATCAATACCCTAAAATTTTGCGCTGCAACCTCCAGCCAGATGAAGGTGAGACTGTGGGAGTTATCAGCCTTCCCAGAGTTAGTTGGGGTAGTGTCCGACAAGCGGCTATGTGGTTTAAGCCTGCTTTAAACATTGCCCGTTCGGTGTTACCTTTAAAAAAACACTGACACACTTTTTTATTATGCTTGAAGTGTTGAGAAGTAGTACACTGTTTTTAGTATGTACTAGTTTGAATCAGTTTATTTGAACACTGCCCTGCTTTTGTATTTCGTGTTGCCTTCATATTATAACCCATGCATGGCTGTTTTAGGATTGACTTTATTTCAGCACTATAATATAGCCACCTCTTGTTGATCATAGTCATGAGAGGACCATTCCTATTTTTTCGCCGCTAAAGGGTAAAGTACATCCCTGGGGGCAGCGATTCTTGCTGCAGGCCACTAAACATGCATCAACTATGAGCAAAGAAGTTGATGTGCGACCTAGGTGACTGTGCGGACCCCACATGTTAACCAAAGAAACAAACATGTCAATACGGAACTAATGTACATACGACAACTCCTATATGATATGTGTACGATTGAGCATCTGGAGGTGTGCTGCCACCTGCTTCCTCACACGTTGGGTTTGATCTTGTGTTGCGTACACGGATCGGACTGAAATTGTCGTGTGCATAGCAAGGTTCATGTCAAGTCTAGGTAACAAATACTTTTGGGTTTCAACGGCCATCTACATGGTATTTGCTATAGGCCTACTTGCTCAGGCTGTTGAAGCCCAATAACTAGAAATGGGCTTTTCTGCTCATGCAATTTCGGCCCTTTTCTAATGAACCATAGATCCTATGATGGCAAAAAACAAAAACACGGAGATTCTGCATAAAAGTTGTTTTTATTTATTTAGAATTATCCGGTTGCAATTTTTGAAACTGCTCATGGCCAATATGAAAATCCTTGATCGCTCCATACCCACACGGATCACGGTATTTTTAAAAAATTCATAAAGTGGATTTGAAATTTAAAACATATCCTAATAATTCCATGATTTATTCTATTAACTTGCAAGATCTTGGAGCGAAAGAGCTTGTATTAGCAGCGTCGTCAACGTTTTTAAAGACGGCAGAGGATCGGAAAAAAATCAGTTGGTAAAAAAATCCAAAAAAAAAGAAACATTTATCGTTTTGAGAGGATGACATGCGGGACCCATGAGGCAGCAGCATTCTCAACGTTTCCAAGGCGACACAGGATTTTAAAAAAGGCGAAATAGCCAGAAATTAGAGGTCAAAATAACTCCAAGAAAGGAAAGGTTTATTGTTCATAGAGGCTGACATGTGGGACCCATGAGCCAGCAGAATCCTCTAAGGCTGCAGGTGATCAAAAGAAAAAAGGAAGTAGCCAAAAATTAGGGGTAAAAATAATTCGAAGATAGGAAACTTTTATTGTTCGTAGATGATGACATGCGGGACCCATGAGCCAGCAGCTTACTCAACGTTTCAAAGGCGGCATGAGATCGAAAGCAAAAGGCAAGTGACAAAATATCAGGAGCCAAAGATAATCCAAGAAAAGAAACTTTATTGTGCATAGAGGATGACATGCGGGTCCCATTTAGCAGCAGCGGTCTCAACGTTTCAAATGCGGCTTGAGATCAAAAGAAAAAGTTGATTGTACATAGAGGATGACATGCGGGTCCCAAGTCGCAGCTTACTCAACGTTTCCAAGGCGGTAGGGGATCAAAAGAAAAAGGCAAGGGACCAAAAATGAGGTCAAAAATAATCCAAGAAAAGAAACTTTTATTGTACATGGAGAATTGCATGCGGGTCCCATTTTGCAGCAGCGGTCCCAACGTTTCAAATGCGGCTTGAGATCAAAAGAAAAAGAAAGTAGCCAGAAATTAGGGGGTAAAAAACTCCAAGAAAGGAAAGCTTTATCGTTCATACAGGCTGACATGTGGGACCTATGAGGCAGCAGAGTCCTCAACTTTCAAAGCCGCAGGGGATCAAAAGAAATAGGAAATAGCCAAAAATCAGAGGGTGAAAAAACCCAAGAAAATGAACTTTTGTAGTACATAGAGGATGACATGCGGGTCCCATGAGCCAGCAGGTTCCTCAACGTTTCAAACGTGGCATGAGATCGAAAGAAATAGGCAAGTGACCAAATATCAGGATCCAAAGATAATCCAAGAAAAGAAACTTTATTGTACATAGAGGATGACATGCGGGTCCCATTTAGCAGCAGCGGTCTTAACGTTTCAAATGCGTCTTGAGATCAAAAGAAAAAGAAAGTTGATTGTACATAGAGGATGACATGCGGATCCCATGAGTCAGCAGCTTACCCAACGTTTCCAAGGCGGCAGGGGATCAAAAGAAAAAGGAAATAGCCAAAAATCAGAGGTGAAAAAAACAAAGAAAATAAACTTTTATAGCACATAGAGGATGACATGCGGGTCCCATGAGCCAGCAGGTTCCTCAACGTTTCAAACGTGGCATGAGATCGAAACAAAAAGGCAAGTGACCAAATATCAGGATCCAAAAGTAATTCAAGAAAAGAAACTTGATTGTACATAGAGGATGACATGCGGGTCCATTGAGTCAGCAGCTTACTCAACGTTTCCAAGGCGGCAGGGGATCAAAAGAAAAAGGAAATAGCCAAAAATCAGAAGGTGAAAAAAATCCAAGAAAATAAACTTTTATAGCACATAGAGGATGACATGCGGATCCCATGAGCCAGCAGGTTCCTCAACGTTTCAAACGTGGCATGAGATCGAAACAAAAGGCAAGTGACCAAATATCGAGCCAAAATAATTCAAGAAAAGAAACTTGATTGTACATAGAGGATGACATGGGTCCCATGAGTCAGCAGCTTACTCAACGTTTCCAAGGCGGCGGGGATCAAAAGAAAAAGGAAATAGCCAAAAATCGAGGGTGAAAAAAATCCAAGAAAATAAACTTTTATAGCACATAGAGGATGACATGCGGGTCCCATGAGCCAGCAGGTTCCTCAACGTTTCAAACGTGGCATGAGATCGAAAGAAAAAGGTAAGTGACCAAATATCAGAGCCAAAAATAATTCAAGAAAAGAAACTTGATTGTACATAGAGGATGACATGCGGGTCCCATTTAGCAGCAGCGGTATCACCGTTTGAGAGGCTGCATGGGATCGAAAGAGAAAGGCAATTGACCAAATATCAGGAGCCAAAAATAATTCAAGAAAAGAAAGTTTTATAGTACATAGAGGATGATATGCGGGTCCCATTTTGCAGCAGCGGTCTCAATGTTTCCAAGGCGGCACAGGACCAAAAGAAAAATGTAGTAGCCAGAAATCAGGGGGTGAAAAAAATTCCAAGAAGAAAGATTTCAATTGGGCTGCATCTGGACATCTGGGCCTTCGAACTATCGTGCTTGGCCTTTTGACTCGTACAATTTCAGCCCACTCCAAAACAGGAAAGTTCGGAATTTTCTAAACAAAACAGGAAAGTCCTATGCTTCGCAAAAACAAAAAAACAAGGAGATTCAACATATAAGTTTGTTTATGTAAAAATAAAGATTTAATTTATCCGTTTGAAATAGCTCAGAGCGCAATACACTGTTTATTGTCTGCAAAATAATCAAGATATCACATGTTTGTTCTACGGGGAGGCTGACATCGGGGACCCATGAGCCAGCAGCGTCGTCAACGTTTTAAAGGCGGCAGGGGATGGAAAGAAAAAAATAAACCAAAAATCTGTTGGTAAAAAATCCAAGAAAAGAAACATTTTCGTTCTAAGAGGATGACATGCGGGACCCATGAGGCAGCAGCATCCTCAGCGTTTATTGTTCATAGAGGCTGACATGTGGGACCCGTGAGCCAGCAGCGTCCTCAACGTTTTAAAGGCTGCAGGAGATCGAAAGAAAAAATAAGCCAAAAATCATTTGGTAAACAAAATCCAAGAAAAGAAACATTTACCGTTCTGAGAGGATGACATGCGGGACCCATGAGGCAGCAGCATCCTCAGCGATTTCAAGGCGGCAGGGGATCAAAAGAAAAAAAGGAAATATCCAGAAATTGATTAGGGGTTCAAAATAAATCAATCAAAGGAAACTTTTATTGTTCATAGAGGATGACATGTGGGACCGACCTCCCAACAGCGTCCTCATCGTTTCAGAGGGGGCAGGAGATCAAAAGAAAAAGGCAAATAGCCAGAAATTAGGGGTCAAAAATAACTCCAAGAAAGAAAACTTTTATTGTCGTAGAGGATGACATGCGAGACCCATGAGCCAGCAGCTTGGTCAACGTTTCAAAGGCGGCATGAGATCGAAAGAAAAAGGAAAGTGCCAAAATATCAGGAGCCAAAGATAATCCAAGAAAAAACTTTATTGTACATAGAGGATGACATGCGGGTCCCATTTAGCAGCAGCGGTCTCAACGTTTCAAATGCGGCTTGAGATCAAAAGAAAAAGAAAGTTGATTGTACATAGAGGATGACATGCGGGTCCCATGAGTCAGCAGCTTACCCAACGTTTCCAAGGCGGCAGGGGATCAAAAGAAAAAGGAAATAGCCAAAAATCAGAGGGTGGAAAAAAATAAAGAAAATAAACTTTTATAGTACATAGAGGATGACATGCGGGTCCCATGAGCAGCAGGTTCCTCAACGTTTGAAACTTGGCATGAGATCGAAAGAAAAGGCAAGTGACCAAATATGAGGAGCCAAAAATAATTCAAGAAAAGAAAGTTTTATAGTACATAGAGGATGACATGAGGGTCCCAGTTAGCAGCAGCGGTATCAGCGTTTGAGAGGCGGCAGGGGATCGAAAGAAAAAAGAAATTGCCAAAAATCAGAGGGTGAAAAAAACCAAGAAAATGAACTTTTATAGTACATAGAGGATGACATGCGGGTCCCATGAGCCAGCAGGTTCCTCAACGTTTCAAACGTGGCATGAGATCGAAAGAAAAAGGCAAGTGACCAAATATCAGGAGCCAAAAATAATTCAAGAAAAGAAACGTGATTTACATAGAGGATGACATGCGGGTCCCATTTAGCAGCGGTATCACCGTTTGAGAGGCAAGCAGGGATCGAAAGAAAAAGTCAAGTGACCAAATATGAGGTGCCAAAAAATCCAAGAAAAGAAAGTTTTATAGTACATAGAGGATGACATGCGGGTCCCATTTAGCAGCAGCGGTATCACTGTTTGAGAGGCAGCAGTGATCGAAAAGAAAAGTCAAGTGACCAAATATGAGGTGCCAAAAAAATCCAAGAAAAGAAAGTTTTATAGTACATAGAGGATGACATGCGGGTCCCAGCAGCAGCGGTATCACCGTTTGAGAGGCGGCAGGATCGAAAGAAAAAGGCAAGTGACCAAATTTGAGGTGCCAAAAATAATCCAGAAAAGAAAGTTTTATAGTACATAGAGGATGACATGCGGGTCCCTAGCAGCAGCGGTATCACCGTTTGAGAGGCGGCGGGGATCGAAAGAAAAAGGCAAGTGACCAAATTTGAGGTGCCAAAAATAATCCAGAAAAGAAAGTTTTATAGTACATAGAGGATGACATGCGGGTCAGTTTAGCCGGTATCACCGTTTGAGAGGCGGCAGGGGATCGAAAGAAAAAGGCAAGTGACCAAATTTGAGGTGCCAAAAAACTCCAAGAAAAGAAAGTTGATTGCACATAGAGGATGACATGCGGGTCCCATTTAGCAGCAGCGGTCTCAACGTTTCCAAGGCGGCAAGGGATCAAAAGAAAAGGAAGTAGCCAGAAATCAGGGGGTCAAAAAAATCCAAGAATAGAAAGAATTTTGGTTCATAGAGGATGACATGCGGGACCCATGATCCTGCATCGTAAACGGCTCGATCGGAGAACGTTGAACGAGATGGCGCGATGTAGAAAAAAACAATGCCAGAGAGGCTGCCATCTGGGCCCTACATCCCTCGGCGGTGCGGATTTGCGTTGACTCGGCCGGCGAACCCGAGATTTTGAGATGCACCACGTCCCGGGCCACCATACGCCACGTTTTGGCCGCTTTCGTCGGGCTAGGTGGCCTCAAAAACGAGAAAAAAAGTTTTGACATGCACCACGGAGGGACCAAAATCGTCGGCCATGGCCACTTTTAGGATAGGTCATGTCGAAATTTTCCGGCGATCATGCATGCATGTGTGTTTGTGCATGGTGTGTGTGGTTCTAATTAACTCTCTTTTGCTCTATATATGTATGATGCAGTCAACCATGGTCGTCCATATGAGGGAAGGACAAGTGGTTAGATACAAGGTGAACGCGAAGGCCGACATGGTTAGGAACAACATGACCCTGATAAGATGTCCGTGTCGAAAATGCGGACTCCGGCAGTGGATCGACCCTGATTCTGGACAACTGGAGGAACACCTGCTCAGGCGCGGTTTCATGCTCGGCTTCAACGAGGAGCCGGCGGCAAATGTTGGTCATGAAGAAGAGGCCGACATCGGGCGAGAAGACGAAGAGTCTCCCGAACATGGTGTTCATCATGAGGAAGGAGAGGCCGATGAAGGAGATGATGATGCCGGAGGAGATGGTGGTGGAGATGCCGAGAGCAAGCAGACGCCGCTAACGTCGGCCCTGCGGGACCCTCATGTTCAAGAGCTTCTCCTGAAGGACACGGGCAACGCCAAACCTGAAGCCAAGCTGGCGCAAATGGAGGTAGACGGGATGACTCCATTGTATCCAGGGTGCCGGCCCGAGGATACACGCTTGAGTGTAACGCTCGAGTGTCTGGAGATGAAGGCGGAACACAAATGGACCGACAGCAGCTTCAGCGATAACATGAAATCCTGGCATGCTCGTCTTCCCAAGGACAACACATTGCCGACAAGTATCGACGAGGCCAAGAAAGTAGTTTGCCCACTCGACCTACCGCACGTAAAGTACCACGCATGCATCAATGATTGTGCACTTTTTCGGAATGAGTACAAGGATAGAACCACATGTCCGGTGTGCGGCCAAGGACGGTACAAGAGAGGGAACAAGAAAGTTCCTCTGAAAGTTGTCTGGTACTTTCCTATCACTCCCCGTCTGCAGCGGTATTTCGTAGATCCTAAGGAAGCAAAGCTCATGCAATGGCACGCGGAAAGGGAGAAGCCCGCAGATGATCCGGAGAAGGGCAAGATCCTGACACACCCTGCAGACGCTAGCCAGTGGAATGCGTTGGACATTGAGTTCGCAGATGAGTTCGGGAGCGAACCGAGGAACATTCGTCTGGGCATGAGCACCGACGGACTCAATCCCTTTGGAAACCAGAGTAGCACGCGTAGATGTACACGTCCGTTGGGAACCCCAAGAGGAAGGTATGATGCATACAACCAAGTTTTCCCTCAGAAAGAAACCAAGGTTATCGAACCAGCAGGAGCCAAGAAGCACGTGAAGGTTGTTGGTGGAGGAATGTAGGCGCAACACCAAAGGAAACCGCGCCAACGTGAACTGCACAACACAATCAAAGTACTTTGCCCCAACGTAACAGTGAGTTTGTCAATCTCACCGGCTTGCTGAAAACAAAGGATTAAGCGTATCGAGTGGAAGATGGTGTTTGTTTGCAAAGAACAGTAAAAGCAGTAGAATGTATTCAGATGTAAAGGAATGGACCGGGGTCCACAGTTCACTAGTGGTGTCTCTCCAATAAGATAACTAGCATGCTAGGTGAACAAATTACAGGTGAGCAATTGACAAATAAAGATTCAATACATATCAACGATGATTACTATGTGATTTAATCAGGGCATTACGACAAAGTACATAGACCGCTATCCAGCATGCATCTATGCCTAAATAATCCACCTTCAGGTTATCATCCGAACCCCTTCCAGTATTAAGTTGCGAACAACAGATAATTGCATTAAGTATGGTGCGTAATGTAATCAACACAAATATCCTTAGACAAAGCATCAATGTTTTATCCCTAGTAGCAACAACACATCCACAACCTTAGAACCTACTGTCACGATCCCAGATTTAATGGAGGCATGAACCCACTATCGAGCATAATTACTCCCTCTTGGAGTTACAAGTATCAACTTGGCCAGAGCCTCTACTAGCAACGGAGAGCATGCAAGAACATAAACAACACATATATGATAGATTGATAATCAACTTAACATAGTATTCTCTATTCATCGGATCTCACCAAACACAACATGTAGCATTACAAATAGATGATCTTGATCATGTTAGGCAGCTCACAAGATCTATAACAATGAAAGCACAAGCGGAGAAGACAACCATCTAGCTACTGCTATGGACCCATAGTCCAAGGATGAACTACTCACGCATCAATCCGGAGGCGGGCATGATGATATAGAGCCCCTCCGGTGATGATTCCCCTCTCCGGCAGGGTGCCGGAGGCGATCTCCGAATCCCCGAGATGGGCGGCGGCGGCCTCTCGTAATGTTTTCCGTATCGTGGCTCTCGCGGGGTTTCGTGATGGAGGCTTAAGTAGGCGGAAGGGTAGGTCAAGTGGCGGCACGAGGGCCCCACACACCAGGGCCGCGCGGCCAGGGCCAGGCCGCGCCGCCCTGTTGTGTCGGCGCCTCGTGGCCCCACTTCGTCCCCCTTTCGGTCTTCTGGAAGCTTCGTGCAAAAATAGGACCCTGGGCGTTGATTTCGTCCAATTCCGAGAATATTTCCTTACTAGGATTTCTGAAACCAAAAACAGCAGAAAACAGCAACTGGCACTTCGCATCTTGTTAATAGGTTAGTGCCGGAAAATGTAAAATAACGCTGTAAAGTATGTGTAAAACACTCAAGTATTGTAATAAAAGTAGCATGCCCAAGTTATACTACGAGTAGGTAAACGATAACACAAATAATTTCTGAAGTGACATGCTACCAACATAATCTTGATCAACATTATTGTAAAGCATATGAGATGAATGGAGTGATCTGAACAAAAGATTGCTAACAAAGATAATGACTAAGCAAATGAATCATATAGCAAAACTTTTCATGAATAATACTTTCAAGACAAGTATCAATAAGACTTGCATAAGAGATAACTCATAAGCAATAAATTCAAAGTAGAATGAATTGAAGCAACACAAAGGATGATTAAGTTTCAGCAATTGCTTTCAACTTGTAACATGTATATCTCATGGATATTTGTCAACATAGAGTAATATAACAAGTGCAATAAGTAAACATGTAAGAATCAATGCACACAGTTAACACAAGTGTTTGCTTCTAAGATAGAAAGGAATGGGTAAACTGACTCAACAATAAGGTAAAAGATTGGCCCTTCGCAGAGGGAAGCATTGATTACTATTTTTGTGCTAGAGCTTTTGTTTTGAAAACATAGAAACAATTTTGTCAACGGTAGTAATAATTCATATGTGCTATGCATAATACTTCCTACAAGTTGCATGCCTCATGCATAGAGTACCAATAGTGCTCGCACCTTGTCCTACTATCTCGGAAAACACGGATTCTCATCGCATAACATATGCTTCAACCAAGTGTCACAAAGGGGTACCTCTATGCCGCCTGTACAAGTGTCTAAGGAGAAAGCACGCATTGGATTTCTCGCTTTTGATTATTCTCAACTTAGACATCCATACCGGGACAACATAGACAACAGATAATGGACTCCTCTTTTAATGCTTAAGCATTCAACAATAGTTAATATTCTCATAAGAGATTGAGGTTGTATGTCCAAACTGAAACTTCCACCATGATACATGGCTTTAGTTAGCGGCCCAATGTTCTTCTCTAACATATGCATACTCAAACCATTTGATCATGAAATCCACTACTTCAGACAAGACGAACATGCATAGCATCTCACATGATATCCAACAAAGATAAAGTTGATGGCGTCCCCAGAAAACATGGTTACCGCTCAACAAGCAACTTATAAAAATTAAGACACATAACTACATATTCATCACCACAATAGTTTTTAAGCTATTTGTCCCATGAGCTATATATTGTAAAGGTAGAGGAATGAAATTTAAAGGTAGCACTCAAGTAATTTACTTTGGAATGGCAGGAAATACCACATAGTAGGTAGATATGGTGGACACAAATGGCATGGAGTTTGGCTCAAGGTGTTTGGATGCACGAGAAGCATTTCCTCTCAGTACAAGGTTTGGCTAGCAAGGTTGTTTGAAGCAAACACAAGTATGAACAGGTACAGCAAAACTCACACAAGAACATATTGCAAGCATTATAAGGCTCTACACTGTCTTCCTTGTTGTTCAAACACTTTACCCGAAAATATCTAGACTTAGAGAGAACAATCATGCAAACCGAATTAAACAAGCTCTACAATAGTTCTTCAGTAATGGATTAAACTACATGATGCAAGAGCTTAAACATGATCTAAGAGAGCTCAAACAATTGCCAAATTGTCAAACCATATGCATCATTTTCCAATTCCAACCAAATAGCAATGTGTGCATTGCATTCATGCATAGAAAATCCGGGGAATTTTCGCGCTTTAAAGTAAAACAGTCACAGTAACTGAAGTTTCACTTGATCTTGGTGGAATTGAAGTAGCTCATCAAGTCAAGCGCTATAAACCTCAATGTGACCTTTGTTAAAACCTTGTTTTGGGTAGAGATGATTTGATCTCGAGGGTTAGATCAAATGGCATTACAACCAACACAATAACTTATTAATCAAGGATCAATTACTCGATCTTATTAAGATCATAATATGGTATTTCTTGCCATAACATATGAACATCCATTTAATTGGAAATCAAGTAACAAAAAATGGTGAAACCATTCTTCACTTATCTTTTCCATGTCTTAAACTAATCCTTGATCCTACCATGAGCCTCATGGTATTCATTCTATTTCAATCTTGGAAACAAGACAAGGAGATCAACTTTAGAAGTATATATTCTTCTCTATTCCAAATAGTTTTACATCAAACCTAAAGAGGTGAGAGTCCTATTTTATTTAGGGAAGCAATGACAAACCTTGAGGCAAATCTTGAATATAAATATCCATATGATCACAACATTATCTTCAAGAGGAACCCTAGAGTATTATTCAAGCCTTCCCAAATGAGAGAGACCATTTATTCTAAACCTAGCTTTACCTATTAATGAACAAAGGACAACCTTTGAACTAAAGTATTAGGTTGTAAACCATTTCCCTTGGAGTGGTGAGATAACCTAATATCACATGGAATAATACCATATCCATGAATTGATAAAGTAAGGAAGAGATTAACTCAATCAAGATAGCCAAGTGGAGTTTTAGACTTAATACCTATTGAGATATTGTGAGTACACCATAAACCCTAGAATAACCATTCCTTTATAAGAGAGCCCAAGCTATGGTGTTACACTCAAGTAGTTGAGGCAACACTTGAATGTGAGGGAGAGAACTATCCATATACTAGATGATTATATCATCATTGATTAAGTAGAACCCTAACATAATATCTCAGGCATTCTCCTGGGATATAAACTTAAGAGGCAACCATAGTAGTCCCATTCAAGAAGATAAATTAGAAGTGCTATACTTAGTTGATCAAGACAATACTTAATCTTGGGAGTGAGAAACCTAATTCTTGAGAGATAACTTAGGAAGCCAAACCTTGATCATTATAAATTGAGTGATGATCATAAACCCTAAGAACTTGAGGTAGAGAGATTAAGAACAAGTTGATTATGACTAATCCATGATCATGCTCTTGAGATATGTGAGGATAAGTTAAAACTTAATAAGATAAGTAGATATCATTCACCACATGTAATTATAGGGAGGTAACTAGTAAGCAACCCTAGGCTTATATCCTAACCCTAACTTGTGAATCACTTGGTAATCATAAGTAGAATCCTACCACATCTATATTCCACTTATTCCTCAACTAGAGAACATAAGAAAACCTTAGAGTCAAACTCTATAATTTATATGGTGAGAAACCATCCATCCATATGACCAAAGTTAACTATAAAAAGAACTATAACCAAGGTAGTTACTTTAATGATAAATTGAGGATAATAATAGAAGTTAATTGGTAGAAGGTAAAACCAATTCTCAATATCCTAGTAACTAGAGGATAACATAAAATGTTAAGTAAGCAATCATCCCATCATGGTTAGGGGAGATTAAACCCTAGCACATTCAATATGGTGCCAATCCACATCTATAACCTAGGCCTATATCCCAATCCTAGTTTGTGCATCACTTGGGTGAACACAATTGAAACCTAGGCCATAATTGAGTTTCAAACCAAGTGCCATTAGGTGATTATAATTGGAACCCTAGAATTGCACCCTAATCAAATCCTATACTTCAATTATGGAATATAAGAAACACCAAGTGATAAATTCTATAATTAAAACCCATGTGTGGTGATTAACCACTTATATTAACCACTTATCCTTATAATTAAGATCAAACCATGATGGAAACAATACCACCTTAGATACTTTCCAAGATAATAATAGTGTTAACCTTAAAAGGGGTTTATAATAGAAATTATAAAACCATAACAAATTGGTGTTCACATAAAATCATATGTAAGTCATCCACTTCTCAAATGGAAACCAAGTTTTAATAATAACCTCTGAAATATTTTGAGTGGAAATTATCAACTCTAATAAATCATAACAGAATTGATTCACAAGAAAAAGGAAATTAAAAATAAGAATATAAACTCATACCTATTTGCTATTTTGAATAAAACCACAAGTATGAAATATAATCAAATATAAAATGTTGGTTTAAAATAAAGAATAGTGTAATAGTTATTGCACTATGTCTTAATTCAGTAACATAACAAGAAACCTGCAAATAAAATTTGAATTCAAATCAGATTCAAATAGAAAATAGAAAACAGAAAATAGAAAACAGAAAGAAAAGAGAATGGGGCTTACCTGGACCTTGCCAGCCGAAGGAGCCCAGGAGGAGCCCAAATTTGCAGCCCAGCAACCAAGCCCCACAGCAGCCATAGTCTAGCCCAACACCAGAAACAGCCCAAGCCACATACCCCTTCGCCAAAAGATCGGGAGAGGGTCATCCTCATCCTCTCCGTGTGCTGGAGGCCAGCACGACGACGTGCTCGGCTTCTCCCTCTCGCTGGCGAGTCCTCCTTCCTCGATGACGTGACGAGGCCCGCTCCGACGCCTATAAAAAACCGGGGACGAGCTCTAGCCTCGGTTTTCTTCCCTCTCTGCTCATTTTTCCCCATACCGAAACCCTAACCTGCTCCGGCACCGACCATCGCCGTCGATTGGGGATGCCCCAAACCTCGCCGTGACCACCGTTAGGACCGCCTTCCTCGACATGGCCACCGTGCGCCAGGAATCGAGCTGATACGCCTCCAATCAACCACGCCTGGCCGTCTTCTCCAACGCCGGCCATGGCTCAATCCGGCGACTCCGGCCCGCTCCGACCTCGCCGTCAAGCCTGCAGTGAACCTGGTGAGCTTCTAAGCCTCCTAGCATGCTCGCCGAGCTCAAGTACCTGCCGTAGCATACTCCTCGCCGATCGACCGTAGCCACCGCCGCAGACCATTGCCGCCGGCCACGCTCCGGTGACCAAACCGGAGTGGCGCCACCACCTTTGTGTTCGTCTCGTTGTCCTCTTTCCGACGCACACCCATACGGCCCCGCGGGAACCCTGTATCGCCAGCGATCGTCGCCGTCTGCCGCCGGTCACCGTGTCCACCTCCACGCCAGCGATTTTGACTCGGTCAAAGCCTGCGTGGCAGATGAGATGGACACGACCCCACCTCTCTGTGTCTGTGAGTAGCACATGACCGGGTGTGTTTAGTAATTTCGTTTAAATTCAAATTCCAGAAATAATCTGAAACTTTGCATGAATTTATAAAATTCATATTAACTCAGAAAAATTCAAAAGAGATATTAAAATGTTCAGAAAAATAAACTCTATTCAATAAAAATATAATATGAAATTTTATTTCAAATAAAAATTTAATTATTTAACCCTATTAATTTAAGTCTTTATTATTAATTCTAAATTCAATTAAAATTCAATAATTAAGAAAAGTTTCTAAAATAAATAATAAACTAGAAAATGAATAAAGGAAAACATTAAAACTAGTTTCCTTTACTAATATCATGTTAAATCTTTATTAGGAGGATTTAAACTCTAATTAATAATTAACTTAATTATTAATTGTTTTAAAATAACAAAATGCCAAGTCTCATATTGTTCAAAATTCAAAGTTATTAATAACTTCAACTTCATAATCAAATTATTACTTTAAGAGTCCATCCCAATTAGGAAACCCTAAGTTCCATATTGAATAAAGAACACAAACCCATAATTTTATATGAGATACTAAAACCCTAATGCCATTTAGAACCCTAGCTCCATTACTTCATATGAACCCTAAATTGTTTCAAACTTAAATCCCAAGTTAACATGTGATCATGTACCTCAAAAGTAGTCATAGAACCATAATTAGCAATTAAATGCTTGCCATGCCACATAAAATGTAGGAGCCCTATTATCAATAATTTAGTATTCCATGTAGGCATACCTATCCAACCTAGTTGATCAAGTAGGATCAACCAAGCCTAAACCCTAGATCCTACTACCAAAACCATCAACCTTACCTATCCATGCTTCGCATTACACCAATGTGATGAACCTCTGGAGCAACTATGCCAAATCTTGAGCATTACCTAACCATATTCCACTAAACCCTACTAGTGTTGGATACTTATCAACCATCCTATTTAGGAGCCAATTATTCCTTACTTAATAGAACCAACAGTAAAACCTAGACCACCTCAACCCTAATTGATATACTTCTTATTATTTAAGAAGTATGTTCTTCAAAAGTTATTCTTTTGAAATAGATAGAGAGTGCTCATCAACCCTTCCTAATATGACCTATAAACCCTAGCCAGCTATCACTAACAAGGTATACCAACCTTGATAGCACCCATGTTTAACAAATTACCTAAGATATGCTTCCAACCCTATTAGGATCCATCTACTACTTACTCCAGAAACCAATTAGAACCATAGAAAACTACAGAAACCCACCAACCCAATTGTCATACTTGTTCTTTATTAAAGAACATGTTCTTCAAAAGTTATTCTTTTGAAGAATATAACAAGTAATCTTTAACCATGCCATATAGTACTAAAACTGACAACTGTTCTTTACATATTAATATTATGCCAATTATAATTCCTTGTGTACTCAATTGATTACTATGCTTTATTATATAACTTGTACATGATACCAAGTAATCACACCTTAATAAGAACCTTGTTTGTGAATCACTCTAAAAGTGCAACACACCCTGAACTAATCTTCACAACTCACTAATCCTAAATCATCGGGGTTAGGTCACGCTTAGAGCGATTGCATCTCATACCTATGCATTATTGCATCCTTGCCAATCTTTTAAACATCGTCCTTACCGGACGATGATGATATTTCAGAATTTGGAGTTATTGCGTATCGAAGACCTTGCCTGCATAATCTTGCAGTCAAGAAAGGCAAGTTCATCGCTTGCTCATGTCATTTGAGTATTTTTACCAAATTACTTGCAAAGTACTATGTTTATCACTCTTGCATGAAAAGCAAAAATACTATTTTCATAACTATGAATATGACTATGTGGTGGGCAATGGAACCATGGTATGTGTTGATATGGTGGAGGTTCCATTGCAAGGGTTTATATCCATCTAGGATTAAACAACAAATGTCGTCCAGTGATTCTTGTGCCGTAATACCCGTGTTAACCATAAGATCTGGAATGGGACGGTATAGTCAATTGTATTTCCACCTCTTGTACATCAACGGACGCGCTTTACCGTAGACACTTGTTATCCAAGGGTGCATTTGGTGGCTGGGGAAGCCTAAAGTCCCCACGGCATTGTCCGTAGACACTTGTAGCCCGAGGAGCATTTGGTGGCTGGGGAAGCCTAAAGTCCCCACGGTATTGCGGTCTATGATGGGTTGCATCTACCGGCGAAGGAGTTTGGTTCGATCCCAAACTGTTGTCGTGGTCGGGGTCCACCCGTAAGTGGGAATAATGGGACCGACGAGGACCCAGGGTCGGGGTATGCAACAAAGGGTGGGTGTGCGAGGTAGCGGAGGAATATGATTGACTATGACCTTATACCGGGCCTCACACCAAAGGAAGTGTGGACGAGAACTAGACTCGGTTGGCACCAAGGTTAAGATCTCTTATGGGTAAAGCAACACACCTCTGCAGAGTGTAACGAACTGTGACCAGTCACTCCCTGTTCCGGGATATGGAAGTGCGAACGCTGCCGGAAAGGAACTCCATGAAGTTCTAGTCAACCGGTGAAGGCTGACGGACATAGCTGATACGCGTAGATGCACACGTCCGTTGGGAACCCCAAGTGGAAGGTATGATGCGTATAGAAGCAAGTTTCCCTCAGTATGAAACCAAGGTTTAATCGAACCAGTAGGAGCCAAGAAGCACGTTGAAGGTTGATGGTCGCGAAATGTGATGCGGCGCAACACCAGGGATTCCGGCGCCAACGCGGAACCTGCACAACACAACCCAAGTACTTTGCCCCAACGAAACAGTGAGGTTGTCAATCTCACCGGCTTGCTGTAACAAAGGATTAAACGTATCGAGTGGAAGATGTTTGCAAAGAAAACAGTAAACACAATTGCAGTAAATTGTATGCTATGTAAAGAATAGGACCGGGGTCCACAGTTCACTAGAGGTGTCTCTCCCATAAGATAAAAGCATGTTGGGTGAACAAATTACAGTCGGGCAATTGACAAATAGAGAAAGGCATAACAATGCATATACATGATATGATAAATATAGTGAGATTTAATTGGGCATTACGACAAAGTACATAGGCCGCCATCCAACTGCATCTATGCCTAAAAAGTCCACCTTCAGGTTATCATCCGAACCCCTCCGGTATTAAGTTGCAAAGCAACAGACAATTGCATTAAGTATGGTGCGTAATGTAATCAACAACTACATCCTTAGACATAGCATCAATGTTTTATCCCTAGTGGCAACAGCACATCCACAACCTTAGAACTTTCTGTCACTGTCCCAGATTAAATGGAGGCATGAACCCACTATCGAGCATAAATACTCCCTCTTGGAGTTAAGAGTAAAACTTGGCCAGAGCCTCTACTAGTAACGGAGAGCATGCAAGATCATAAACAACACATGAACAATAGATTGATAATCACCATAATCATAGTACTCTCTATCCATCGGATCCCGACAAACACAACATATAGTATTACATATAGATGATCTTGATCATGTTAGGCAGCTCACAAGATCCAACAATGAAGCACAACAAGGAGAAGACGACCATCTAGCACTGCTATGGACCCATGGTCCAGGGGTGAACTACTCACTCATCACTCCGGAGGCGACCATGGCGGTGTAGAGTCCTCCGGGAGATGAATCCCCTCTCCGGCAGGGTGCCGGAGGCGATCTCCGAATCCCCCTAGATGGGATTCGCGGCGGCGGCGTCTCGTAAGGTTTTCCGTATCGTGGCTCTCGGTCCGGGGGTTTCGCGACGGAAGCTTTAAGTAGGCGGAGGGTCAACGCGAGGGGCCACACGAGGGGCCCAGGGGTAGGTCGGCGCGGCCGGGCTTGGGCCGCCGGCCACCCTCTGGCTGCCTCGTGGCCCCACTTCGTTAGGTCTTCGGTCTTCTGGAAGCTTCGTGCAAAAATAGGACCCTGGGCGAAAGTTTCGTCCAATTCCGAGAATATTTCTTTACTAGGATTTCTGAAACCAAAAACAGCAGAAAAGCAACTGGCTTTCGGCATCTTGTTAATAGGTTAGTTCCAGAAAATGCATAAATATGACATATAATGTGCATAAAACATGTAGGTATCATCAATAAAGTAGCATGGAACATAAGAAATTATCGATACGTTGGAGACGTATCAGCATCCCCAAGCTTAGTTCTGCTCGTCCCGAGCAGGTAAAACGATAACAAAGATAATTTCTGAAGTGACATGCCATCATAATCTTGATCATACTATTTGTAAACATATGTAATGAATGCAGCGATCAAAGCAAAGGTAATGACATGAGTAAACAACTGAATCATATAACAAAGACTTTTCATGAATAGTACTTCAAGACAAGCATCAATAAGTCTTGCATAAGAGTTAACTCATAAAGCAATAAATCAAAGTAAAGGTGTTGAAGCAACACATAGGAAGATTAAGTTTCAGCGGTTGCTTTCAACTTATAACATGTATATCTCATGGATATTGTCAACATAAAGTAATATAACAAGTGCAATATGCAAGTATGTAGGAATCAATGCACAGTTCACACAAGTGTTTGCTTCTTAAGGTGGAAGGAGATAGGTAAACTGACTCAACAATAAAAGTAAAAGAAAGGTCCTTCAAAGAGGAAAGCATCGATTGCTGTATTTGTGCTAGAGCTTTTATTTTGAAAACATGAAACAATTTTGTCAACGGTAGTAATAAAGCATATGAGTTATGAAAATTATATCTTACAAGTTGCAAGCCTCATGCATAGTATACTAATAGTGCCCGCACCTCGTCCTACTTAACTTGGACTACCGGATCTTCGCATGCCATGTTTCAACCAAGTGTCACAAAGGGGTACCTCCATGCCGCCTGTACAAAGGTCCAAGGAGAATGCTCGCATTTGGATTTCTCGCTTTTGATTATTCTCAACTTAGACATCCATACCGGGACAACATGGACAACAGATAATGGACTCCTCTTAAATGCATAAGCATGTAGCAAAGTTATTATTCTCATATGAGATTGAGGATATAGGTCCAAAACTGAAACTTCCACCATGGTTCATGGCTTTAGTTAGCGGCCCAATGTTCTTCTCTAACAATTTTGCATGCTCCAACCACTAAAATGATAGACCTTCAGACAAGACGGACATGCATAGCAACTCACATGATATTCAACATAGTTGATGGCGTTCCCCAGAAGCATGGTTATCGCACAACAAGCAACTTAATAAAATATAAAGTGCATAAGTACATATTCAATACTACGATAGTTTTTAAGGCTATTTTGTCCCATGAGCTATATATTGCAAAGGTGAATGATGGAATTTTAAAGGTAGCACTCAAGCAATTTACTTTGGAATGGCGGAGAAATACCATGTAATAGGTAGGTATGGTGGACACAAATGGCATAGTAGTTGGCTCAAGGATTTTGGATGCATGAGAAGTATTCCCTCTCGATACAAGGTTTAGGCTAGCAAGGTTATTTGAAGCAAACTCAAGGATGAACAAGTGCAGCAAGACTCACATAAAAGACATATTGTAAACATTATAAGACTCTACACCGTCTTCCTTGTTGTTCAAAACTCAATACTAGATATTATCTAGACCTTAGAGAAACCAAATATGCAAATCAAATTTTAGCAAGCTCTATGTATTTCTTCATTAATGGGTGCAAAGCATATGATGCAAGAGCTTAATCATGAGCACAACAATTGCCAAGTATTACATTATCCAAGACATTTTAGAATTACTACATGTAGCATTTTCCAATTCCAACCATATAACAATTTAACGAAGAAGAAACTTCGCCTTGAACATTATGAGTAAAGCCTAAGGACACATGTGTCCATATGCAACAGCGGAGCGTGTCTCTCTCCCACAAAGTGAATGCTAGGATCCATTTTATTCAAACAAAAACAAAAACGAAAACAAACCGACGCTCCAAGTAAAGAACACAAGATGTGATTGAATAAAAATATAGTTTCAGGGGAGGAACCTGATGATGTTGTCGATGAAGAAGGGGATGCCTTGGGCATCCCCAAGCTTAGACGCTTGAGTCTTCTTAAAATATGCAGGGGTGAACCACGGGGCATCCCCAAGCTTAGAGCTTTCACTCCTCTTGATCATAGTATATCATACTCCTCTCTTGACCCTTGAAAACTTCCTTCACACCAAACTTCAAGCAAACTCATTAGAGGGTTAGTGCATCATTAATAATTCACACATTCAGAGGTGACACAAACATTCTTTACACTTCTGGACATTGCATAAAGCTACTGGACATTAATGGATCAAAGAAATAAATCCAACATAGCAAAAGAGGCAATGCAAAATAAAAGGCAGAATCTGTCAAAAACAGAACAGTCCATAAAGACGAATTTAGAGATGGCACCAGACTTGCTCAAATGGAAAAACTCAAAACTAATGAAAGTTGCGTACATATCTGAGGATCACGCTCGTAAATTGGCAGATTTTTTCGAATTTTCTACAGAGAATTGTGCCCAGATTCGTGACAGACAGCAATGCTGTTTCTGCGCAGCAATCCCAAATATAACATCAACTTTGACATAGAAACTTTACTTGGCACAAAAACATGATAAGGAGAGGTTGCTACAGTAGTAAACAACTTCCAAGACTCAACAAAACAAAAATTGCTGTAGGTAAAAACATGGGTTGTCTCCCATAAGCGCTTTTCTTTAACGCCTTTCAGCTAGGCGCAGAAAGTGCAAATCAAGTAACATCGAGAGTAGAAGCATCAACATTATTATTTTTCATGCAAACACAACTTGTTGCAGAGGGTACTTTAGGTGCTCCATTATCTAAATTTTCTATGGTGGTGCTAGGGGTTTTAGCAATTTTAGGCCTATAGTAATTCTTTTGTTTAGGCACTTTAGAGGCGTACATGAATTTTTGCTCTTTACCCACATAAGCTTTCTCATTATACTTGAGAGAAGAAAAGGTTGAACCCAAGGTTCTCATAGCTTTTTCAAGTTCATCAATCCTATTGGTTTGATTATCCTGGACAACACAAGTTCCTAGGACACTAATTCTTTCATCAATTCCTCCTAAGGATTTATCAAGTTCATAAGTTTTGTCAAATAACATTCCCAATTTAGTTTCAACACTTGGAAAATTTTTCTCTATGGTTTCCAATTTTTTCATAACATCTTCAAGAGAGATTTCAATTTTAGCTTCATTAACAGGTGGTATTCCAACTAGACTCTCAATGATGCAACTAGCTTCTAAAGCGGGAGTACCTAGGAAATTACCTCCCGAAAGAGTATCAAGAACATATCTATTCCAACTAGATAAACCAACATAAAAGTTCCTAAGAAGGATAGTGGTGGAGTGTTTCTTAATGCACCTTTGATGAGCATTACTAATTCTATACCAAGCATCTTTAAAACTTTCTCCACCTTGTTGCTTAAAAGAACGAACTTCAACTTCAGGATTACTCATGATAACAGTAATAAAGTAAACTAGGCAAATAAAGTAAAGACAAGTAACTAATTTTTTTGTGTTTTCGATATAGAGAGCAAGACAGTAAATAAAGTAAAACTAGCAACTAATTTTTTTGTGTTTTGATTTAGTGCAGCAAACAAAGTAGCAAATAAAATAAAGCAAGACAAAAACAAAGTAAAGAGATTGAGAAGTGGAGACTCCCCTTGCAGCGTGTCTTGATCTCCCCGGCAACGGCGCCAGAAATTTAGCTTGATACGCGTAGATGCACACGTCCGTTGGGAACCCCAAGTGGAAGGTATGATGCGTATAGAAGCAAGTTTCCCTCAGTATGAAACCAAGGTTTAATAATAGGAGCCAAGAAGCACGTTGAAGGTTGATGGTCGCGAAATGTGATGCGGCGCAACACCGGGATTCCGGCGCCAACGCGGAACTGCACAACACAACCCAAGTACTTTGCCCCAACGAAACAGTGAGGTTGTCAATCTCACCGGCTTGCTGTAACAAAGGATTAAACGTATCGAGTGGAAGATGTTTGCAAAGAAAACAGTAAACACAATTGCAGTAAATTGTATGCTATGTAAAGAATAGGACCGGGGTCCACAGTTCACTAGAGGTGTCTCTCCCATAAGATAAAAGCATGTTGGGTGAACAAATTACAGTCGGGCAATTGACAAATAGAGAAAGGCATAACAATGCATATACATGATATGATAAATATAGTGAGATTTAATTGGGCATTACGACAAAGTACATAGACCGCCATCCAACTGCATCTATGCCTAAAAAGTCCACCTTCAGGTTATCATCCGAACCCCTCCAGTATTAAGTTGCAAAGCAACAGACAATTGCATTAAGTATGGTGCGTAATGTAATCAACAACTACATCCTTAGACATAGCATCAATGTTTTATCCCTAGTGGCAACAGCACATCCACAACCTTAGAACTTTCTGTCACTGTCCCAGATTAAATGGAGGCATGAACCCACTATCGAGCATAAATACTCCCTCTTGGAGTTAAGAGTAAAAACTTGGCCAGAGCCTCTACTAGTAACGGAGAGCATGCAAGATCATAAACAACACATGAACAATAGATTGATAATCACCATAATCATAGTACTCTCTATCCATCGGATCCCGACAAACACAACATATAGTATTACATATAGATGATCTTGATCATGTTAGGCAGCTCACAAGATCCAACAATGAAGCACAACAAGGAGAAGACGACCATCTAGCTACGCTATGGACCCATGGTCCAGGGGTGAACTACTCACTCATCACTCCGGAGGCGACCATGGCGGTGTAGAGTCCTCCGTGAGATGAATCCCCTCTCCGGCAGGTGCCGGAGGCGATCTCCGAATCCCCGAGATGGGATTCGCGGCGGCGGCGTCTCTGTAAGGTTTTCCGTATCGTGGCTCTCGGTGGGGTTTCGCGACGAGCTTTAAGTAGGCGGAGGGTCAACGCGAGGGGCCACGAGCCGAGGGGGTAGGTCCAGGCTTGGGCCGCGCCGGCCACCCTCCTGGCTGCCTCGTGGCCCCACTTCGTTAGGTCTTCGGTCTTCTGGAAGCTTGCAAAAATAGGACCCTGGGCGAAAGTTTCGTCCAATTCCGAGAATATTTCTTTACTAGGATTTCTGAAACCAAAAACAGCAGAAAAAGCAACTGGCTCTTCGGCATCTTGTTAATAGGTTAGTTCCAGAAAATGCATAAATATGACATATAATGTGCATAAAACATGTAGGTATCATCAATAAAGTAGCATGGAACATAAGAAATTATCGATACGTTGGAGACGTATCAATAGCTCTTCAGAATAAAAGCAACCTTTTGAAGAAATGTTTACAAAAACTTGCATTGCCTATGACTTTCTGGTCTATGGCTGTAGCTAGTGCATTAAACACCTCTTTCCTAAAATGAACTTGTTGAGTACGCTCGTACTCATCCCACTCTTAAATCCCCTGCTTAGATATGGAGGCATCAAAGGAGGATCTACAGTGCAACTCGAAGGCCGAGGAGTCAACAACTACTTCAAGAGACAGGACCATGTCAGGAGAGTCAGATACCACATCCAACAAGGAGAAAACCTAGATTAGCAATAGAAAGGAACTAGCTTCCTAAACCTAGCTCCTATTTAGCTAGAATCTATTCTTAGCCTCTATAGCTAGTTAAATACTCTACAAATAGAGTTCGTGATAGGATTAGACTACGAGTCGTTCTTCTGGAGCTTATTTGCAGATTTACCTCATTGTAAAGTAGGAGGCTGTGCTGATCTTCTGTAACAGAGTCTGTGTGTAATTCTATAGACATGCCTTGGACCCGCATATGTTTCTGTTGTACCACTCTGAGCGATATAATACTAGTGGAACGGTGTTTCATTGGTGTTATATCAGACTTGCATACTACACCATGCAGTGGTATGCCGGGTCACCACATCAAACCATATGCATCATTTTCCAATTCCAACCAAATAGCAATCTAACGAAGCAATTAGCTTTCGCCATGAACATTAAAGCACAATTAAGAACACAAGTGTTCCATAAGAAAAAGCGGAGCGTAATATCTCCAATATAAGGATGGCGAGATCCAACTTTATTCAAAACAAAACAAAAATAAAAACAAACCGACGCTCCAAGTAAAGAACATAAGAATGTGACGGAATAAAAATATAGTTTCACTAGAAGTGACCTGATAATGTTGTCGATGAAGAAGGGGATGCCTTGGGCATCCCCAAGCTTAGATGCTTGAGTCTTCTTAAAATATGCAGGGATGAACCACCGGGGCATCCCCAAGCTTAGACCTTTCACTCTTCTTGATCATAGTATATCATCCTCTTCTCTTGACCCTTGAAAACTTCCTTCACACAAACTTCAAGCAAACTCATGAGAGGGTTAGTGCTTAACCATAAATTCACATATTCAGAGGTGACACAATCATTCTTAACATTTCTGGACATTGCACAAAGCTTTTGAAAGTTAATGGAACAAAGAAACTCATTCAACATAGCAAAAGCGGCAATGCGAAATAAAAGACAGAATATGTCAAAAACAGAACAGTCCGTAAAGATGCATCTGGACTGCGCACTTAAATTGCTCAAATGGAAAAACTCAAAACTAATGAAAGTTGCATACATATCTGAGGATCACGCTCGTAAATTTGCAGATTTTTTAGATTTTTTACAGAGACTTATGCCAGAATTCGTGACAGACAGCAATGCTGTTTCTGCGCAGCGATCCCAAATATAACATCAACTTTAATATAGAAACTTTTCTTGGCACAAAAACATGATAAGGAGAGGTTGCTACAGTAGTAAACAACTTCCAAGACTCAACAAAACAAAAATTGCTGTAGTAAAATAAACACATCGGTTATCTTCCAAGAAGTACTTTTCTTTAACGCCTTTCAGCTAGGCGCAGAAAGTGCAAATCAAGTAACATCAAGAGATGGAGCATTAACATTATTACCTTGGGAGCTGGGAGTTTTCTCAACAATGCATTGTATCTGGTCTATATAAGTAACTCCTCTCTCATTGCTCCTAGGCTTACTATTCTCATCAAATAAATTTTCAGGAACAAGCCAAGCATAGTTATTTTCCAAAGCTTCATGCATCCCTAGTAGTTTACTAGGTATTGGCGCTTTAATTTCCCTACCATCATTAACATTATTAGTATACTTAATTCTATCCATATCCATCTTTTCAAGTATTTGTTTAAAATTAGGAAAGAAACCAAGCCTCTTATGCTTAATAAAAACTTTTCTAGCTTCTTTAACTATATCCTCAAATTCTCTAACAAGGACTTTTAAAACAAAATTTCTCTTTTCTCCCATCTCCATATCCGAAAGTGTAAGAAACATATGTTGTATTATGGGATTGAGATTAACAAATCTAGTTTCTAACATGTGTATCAAACAGGCAGAAGCACTTTCATAAGTAGGAGCAGTTTTTAATAATGGTATATCTTTAAAATCTTCATCCATACTAACATGGGTGAAAAATTCTTCTATATTATCTCTTCCAATGATACACCCTCGTCCTACCGGTATCTTTTCCAAAGTAAACTTAGGATTAAGCATGATGAAATAAGCAAAAAGTAAACTAGGCAAATAAAGTAAAGACAAGTAACTAATTTTTTTGTGTTTTTGATATAGAGAACAAGACAGTAAATAAAGTAAAGCTAGCAACTAATTTTTTTATGTTTTGTTTAAGTGCAGCAAACAAAGTAGTAAATAAAATAAAGCAAGACAAAAACAAAGTAAAGAGATTGGAAGTGGACACTCCCCTTGCAGCGTGTCTTGATCTCCCCGTCAACGGCGCCAGAAAAAGAGCTTGATGCGCGTAGATGTACACGTCCGTTGGGAACCCCAAGAGAAAGGTATGATGCGCACAGCGGCAAGTTTTCCCTCAGAAAGAAACCAAGGTTATCGAACCAGTAGGAGCCAAGAAGCACGTGAAGGTTGTTGGTGGAGGAATGTAGTGCGGCGCAACACCAGTGAAACCGGCGCCAACGTTGAACCTGCACAACACAATCAAAGTACTTTGCCCCAACGTAACAGTGAGGTTGTCAATCTCACCGGCTTGCTGAAAACAAAGGATTAAGCGTATCGAGTGGAAGATGGTGTTTGTTTGCAAAGAACAGTAAAAGTAGTAGAATGTATTCAGATGTAAAGGAATGGACCGGGGTCCACAGTTCACTAGTGGTGTCTCTCCAATAAGATAACTAGCATGCTGGGTGAACAAATTACAGGTGAGCAATTGACAAATAAAGATTCAATACATATCAACGATGATTACTATGTGATTTAATCAGGGCATTACGACAAAGTACATAGACCGCTATCCAACATGCATCTATGCCTAAATAATCCACCTTCAGGTTATCATCCGAACCCCTTCCAGTATTAAGTTGCGAACAACAGATAATTGCATTAAGTATGGTGCGTAATGTAATCAACACAAATATCCTTAGACAAAGCATCAATGTTTTATCCCTAGTAGCAACAGCACATCCACAACCTTAGAACCTACTGTCACGATCCCAGATTTAATGGAGGCATGAACCCACTATCGAGCATAATTACTCCCTCTTGGAGTTACAAGTATCAACTTGGCCAGAGCCTCTACTAGCAACGGAGAGCATGCAAGAACATAAACAACACATATATGATAGATTGATAATCAACTTAACATAGTATTCTCTATTCATCGGATCTCACCAAACACAACATGTAGCATTACAAATAGATGATCTTGATCATGTTAGGCAGCTCACAAGATCTATAACAATGAAAGCACAAGCGGAGAAGACAACCATCTAGCTACTGCTATGGACCCATAGTCCAAGGATGAACTACTCACGCATCAATCCGGAGGCGGGCATGATGATGTAGAGCCCCTCCGGTGATGATTCCCCTCTCCGGCAGGGTGCCGGAGGCGATCTCCTGAATCCCCGAGATGGGATTGGTGGCGGCGGCCTCTCAGTAATGTTTTCCGTATCGTGGCTCTCGGTACAGGGGGTTTCGCGACGGAGGCTTTAAGTAGGCGGAAGGGTAGGTCAAAGGGCGTCACGAGGGGGCCACACACCAGGGCCGCGCGGCCAGAGGCCAAGCCGCGCCGCCCTGTTGTGTCGGCGCCTCGTGGCCCCACTTCGTCCCCTTTCGGTCTTCTGGAAGCTTCGTACAAAAATAGGCCTTGGGCATTGAGAAGCCCGAGATATTTCCTTACTAGGGCAAGATCCTGACACACCCTGCAGACGCAGCCAGTGGAATGCGTTGGACATTGAGTTCGCAGATGAGTTCGGGAGCGAACCGAGGAACATTCGTCTGGGCATGAGCACCGACGGACTCAATCCCTTTGGAAACCAGAGTAGCACGCATAGCACCTGGCCCGTGTTTGTATGGCCATACAACCTCCCCCCTGGCTGTGCACAAAGCAGCGGTACGTACACATGAGTATTCTTATTCAGGGGCCAAAACAACCGGGCGTGGACATGCATCTGTATCTCGGTCTGTTGAAAGAGGAGTTAGCCACGCTGTGGCAGACGCCGGCCCGTACTTGGGACGCGTACAAAAGAGATTATTTCCCTCTCAGAGCCGCATTGCTAACGACAGTGCAGGACTATCCCCCGCATCTGCAGCTGCCGAAGCCTCCCGGGTCTTGTAAAACTGTGTTCCAAGGGACTCGAATGTGGCTTCGCTTCGATCACCCGTGGAGAAAACGCAAGGATCTGTTCAACGGCGAAGAGGAGCTCGGAAGAGCCCCACGACCGAGGAGCGGCGAAGAAATATCCGAGCTTTTGGAAAATTGGGAAGAGTGCCCCGCGCCGGGAAAGAAGCGACCGCGGGAATCGCCGCTGCTGGGAGTATGGAAAGCGAGGTCTGTTTTCTGGGACCTGCCGTACTGGAAGGTCCTCCACACGCCCCATAGCCTCGATGTCATGCACATCACGAAAAACGTTACCGAGAGCCTACTTGGCACTCTGATGAACATGCCGGAGAGGACCAAGGATGGCCCGAAAGCAAGAACCGACCTGAAATTGCTTGGCCTCAAGAAAGAACTTCAGTACCCCACCGATAGTGATGATGATGATGATGAACAGACGGAAACGACTCAGGGTCGCCACAAAAGGGCTAAGAAGAATGAGGTGGTGGTGCTTAAACCTGCCTGCTTCACTCTGAGCGAGGAGGAGCTCGAGAGGTTTTTCGAGTGCCTCCTAGGAGTAAAAGTTCCTCACGGTTACTCGGGGAAGATAAGCAGATATCTGGACGTAGCGAAGAAGAGGTTTAGCGGGATGAAGTCTCACGACTGTCACGTGCTGATGACACAGATACTTCCCGTTGCGATGCGAGGGATAATGGACGACCACGTCCGCGAGACGCTGTTTGGCCTCTGCAACTTCTTCGACGTCATCTCTAGGAAGTCCATCGGCGTTAAGCAGCTCAACAGGCTACAAGAAGAGATCGTCGAGATACTATGTGAGCTCGAGATTTACTTCCCGCCAGCGTTCTTCGACATCATGGTGCATCTGCTTGTCCATGTAGTGGATGACATCATCCACCTCGGGCCGACATTCCTGCACAACATGATGCCATTCGAAAGGTTGAACGGTGTCATCAAAGGATTCGTTCGCAACAGGGCCCGTCCAGATGGAAGCATAGCCAAGGGCTTTCTCACCTACGAGTGCATCTCCTTCTGCCAGAACTACCTAAGCACCGAGAACGAGGATGTCGGTCTGCCCACCAGGAAGCACGTCGGCAGGCTAGCAGGGTTTGGTCACCGCGAGGGCTACCGCGCAATGCATGTCGGCATCGCTGGTCGACACGCCGACTTTGACAGGGCACACCGAGTCGCGCTACAACACATAGAATTGGTCAGCCCTTGGGTGGATAAGCACAAAAGCTTAATCGAGCAGAAGTTCATCGACCTAGGACGGCCGAGGAAAACAGGGGACGTTACGAAAGAGCACAACTCCACCTTCACGGGGTGGTTCAAGAAAAGGCTACTGGAAAGTCCCGCACCGATGCCTTCTACTGAAGAGCAGAAACTCATATTCTCCCTGTCACAGGGACCCGGGCACAACGTAAGGACCTATCAGTCGTACGACATCAACGGCTATAGATTCTACACCGAGGAAAAGGACAAGAATAGCGAATATCAAAACTCAGGAGTAACTATGCTATCCTACACCGATGACAAGACTGATGTCAAGGAAAGATTCTACGGAAGGATCGAGGAGATTTGGGAACTCGACTACGTTGGAGTGACGATGCCGATGTTCCGTGTGAGATGGGCCAAGAGCGTCGAAAAAGATGGACTATATTTCACCACCATGGTTATACCCGATGCCAAATCGAAGACCCCCTCCGCGAAAAATGAGCCGTGGGTGCTCGCTAGCCAAGTTGACCAATGCTTCTTCATTACCGACCCGTCAAAGCCCAGCCGTGTGGTCGTGAGGAGGGGCAAGAGGAGCATCATCGGAATGGAAGGAGAAGCCGACAAGCAAGACATCGACAAGAACGGCGATCCGAAGATCGAAGAGGAATTTGACAAGTACTTCGACAAGCCTACTACTTATTCGAAAGTAAGAAGGAAGACCACCCTACCGGCTAAAGGTTGCCCCTACACGAGAAGAAATCTCAAGGTGGCCGGGCTAAAGTATTCAACAACCGCGATGAAGAAGGGCAAGAACATTGTCAAGAAACGCTAGCTAGCCACCGATCGGAACCGAGAAGTGTATATGTGTGTGTGTATGACACACAAACATCCATATATGTGTGTATATGTGTGTGTATGACACAAACATCCATATATGTGTGTATATGTGTGTGTATGACACAAACATCCATATATGTACTTTTTTGAATTATCTATATTAATTAACTTGCATAATTGAACCTTCATTTCTTGGAATGTATTAAAGGAAATACTTTTAATTGAACCTTCATTTCTTGGAATGTATTAATAAAACACTAGCTAATATGATGCAGCGATTTAGAAATATGGCTAAGTGTAAACTTTCTGTGGCGCACCAAAGCCAAAATGCGCCACAGAATTAAAGATTCTATGGCGCATGTTGGCTTTGGTAATTCTGTGGCGCATTTTGGCTTTGGTGCGCCACGAAAGTTTACACTTAGCCATATTCCAAACACGAGAACTATATAGTGCCGAATTCTGGCGCACTGGCCAACATGCGCCACAGAATTTTAAGATTACGTGGCGCAAGTTGGCTTAGGTGCGCCACAGAATTCTGGCACTTAGCCATATACCGCCCTCTTCCTCGCGTCCTGCTCTTCTTCCCCAACACGCACACACGCCGACAGCCCTAACCGCCGTTGCTCGCCCGCGCCGCCGCTTCTCTCGCCTCGCCGCGCCGCCGCTTCTCTCGCCTCGCCGCCGCCCGCGCCCGGAGGAGCAGGAGGAGCGCCGCCCGTTCCCTCGCCTCGTCGACGACCACCACGCCCTCGCCGCCGCCCGTGCCCGGAGGAGCAGGAGGAACGCCGCCCGCCGCCCGTGCCCTCGCCTCGTCGACGACCACCACGCTCGCGCCGCGCCCGACGCCCGCCCTGGTGAGCTTCTCCCTCTCCCCTCTCTCCCTCTCTCTCCCTCTCTCCCCCTCCCCTCTCCCCTCTCTTCCCCTCCCCTCTCTTCCCCTCCCCTCTCCCCTCTCTTCCCCTCCCCTCTCCCCCTCCAGAATTGAGATGAATTTAGATGAATTGATTTCCTACAGTATATGAGATGAATTGAGATGAATTGAGATGAATTGGTTGTTAAGGAGTGTTAGAATTGATTTCCTACAGTATATGAGATGAATTGAGATGAATTGGTTGTTAAGGAGTGTTAGAATTGGTGTTTGAACACTGGTAAGTGTAAATAAGGCAAAATATAAAAAATTTGAACATGTGCATTAGTGCTTTACTGTGTGTACATGGATTAATGTGCTTCTTAACCTAGTTTTGCTGTCTGTACATGATTTACAGTGTTGAGCATTGTCATAGAAGGCACTACATTTATAGATTTAAATGAACCAGAGAGCATTGTCATAGAAGGCACACTACATTTATAGAACATGACCACAAAGCATGTTCTGAGAGCATTAAACAGTATTTATCACAATCTTAGTGCAATATGTCACTAAATTGATAAATTATATCCACTAAGTCAGAGAATTTATCTCACTAAATTATATCCACTAAGTCATTTAAAAATAACCAGAGATAAATTATATCCACTAAGTCAGAGAGATAAATTGATGTAGATAAATTATATGCTCTACTAAATTGTGATGTAGTAAATTATGCAGAGAGATTTATCCAGAGAGATTTTTGTAGAAAATGAGCTTGCTTGCAAGCAAGCAGTAGTGGCTTAGTGTTTATCATTGTATTGTGATGAGCTTGCTTGCAACTTTGCATTTTTTTGAGAAACAATGATACATGATATGGTACAGTAGGCAAGATATGCTACAGTGGTTTATATGATATGCTACAGTACATGTATAGTTGGTTTATTAGCAACTCTGAAAAGCACAAATGATCATTTTTGGTATATTATTGCAAGCAGTAAATGTGTATAGCAGTAGTAGTCTTATGCTTGTATTTTGGATGCTTACTGGTTATATTGGTTTATCAATGTTATTCTTAAGTAGAATTGCTTCCTACTGGAAAATATTATTATTATGTTTGTTATGTTTATTTCTTCTGGAATGCTTTATTCTTTGGCGGCCACTACTTGCTAGTTAATTGTTTTGAGTTATTTCCTTCATTTGGATCATGTGTTAGGTACATGTTCTCTATTTGAGAGCTACCCTATTTTTACTCATCCATGAATTGCTTGTATACACACCATGTTGGATTGAGGAGTTCCCTACAAACAATTACTCTATGAGTTGATCACCAACATTATTTTACAATTGTGTCCACCACATCCCTTGGAACTGCTAGATTGGTCATGTTCTACTCCTTGCATCTGTTGGAGTAGATATATGTGTTGAAGTGTAGCAAGTGTAGCAGTAGCAAGCTAGAGTAGCACTAGCAAGCTACTTAGCAGTAGCAGTAGCAGTAGAAAGCTACTTAGCAGTAGCAGTAGTGTATAAAATGCCCACTGGTTATAAAATGAGCAAGTGTAGCAGTTTTTGTAAGATTTTTCATAGTTTCAGAAGAAATGCACATAAGTAGTGTTCTATCACAAAGTGAGCTAAATTCACAGTTTCAGAGAAATGCGTACCTTTGGCCAAGCTGATACCTTGCAAATGCAAACCTTTTGGCCAAGTTGATGTAGCTAGGATTCTTCTATATATGCAAATGCAGAACACTTATTTATCCAGCCCTCATTCTTCCAGAGAGATTTATTTGTGTAAATTGAATTAGAGTAGCAGTACTGGGACATATATGTTGTGTATTAATGCATAGAGTGTACTGGTACTGCTTATGCTATGTTGTATTGGTTCATGGTGTGGGTGCTGGTGTATATGGTGTATCAATTCAGGACTGTACAAGTTATTGTTGATCATTGAAAAATGGGCAGGTTGCTGTTGCTGCTGGCTGTTGCTGGCTGTGGCTGCTGGCTGCATGTTGTTGTTGTTGGCCTCTCTATATATGTGAATTGATGATGTTGCTAGCATCTCTATATTATGTGAATTGTTGCAGGGACTTCAAATGAGCTGCCCATTTCTCCCGAAACGTTGATTCACTTCCGTTTCGGTTGAGAAATGGGGCTCCTATGTCCAAAAATTAGCAAAGGTCATGCCGAATTTTCCGGCCGACAATTGTACTAATAGATTTCATCCTCTACTTTATAGAAATTGCAAATATGTCGGCCAACGACAACGTGGCCGGCACTTCTAAGGCCGCCATGACCCTCGAAGAGGAAGCCAGAGCGGCGAACGTCGAGTTCTGGGAATTCGGCCCCTCCCAGCGACAAGAGGAGGAGGAGGTGGACTTGGCGGCGGAGGAAGTCGGAGCTGACCGTCAGATGACTGAAGCCGGGGAGGAGGAGGAGTATGAACCCACCACCGACGGCGGCGACCACACGGGGGGTGACGGCGTCGGGGAGGCTGACGGCAGCGGCAACCCGGCTGCTAAGAAGAAGAAGAAGCCGCGGAAGGATCGGAAGCCGACGGTGCTCGCCAACACCACCAGCGAGATCACATTGGTCTCCGAAAGTGGGCAACCACAGGAGCCTTTGGATGTTGCCGCTGGGTACGGCATGCAACTCGGGTGCATTGTCCGGGAAAGCATGTCGATCAACACGGTGAATCTCCGAGGTGAAGGCAATGAGCATTTGGTCGAGCTCTGCCTTCGGAAGCTTCACCGACGGTACACGTTCCCGGCGCCATACAATAACTTGGAAAGATCCAACCCGGTGAATAAATTGGCCATCACGAAGATGAGCAACGCCCTGAGCAGCTGGAAAAGCCGGGTGAAGGCCAAGATCGACAAAGGTGAAAGCTTTGAGAGTATTAAGAAGGGTGAGCCGATGCTCGATGAAGCAGAGTTCCAGATATTCAAGGAGCAGCTGGAAAGCGAGGATGCGAAAGCATGGACGGAGTGGGGTAGACAAATGCATGAGCTCAACTTAGGAGCACATCACCTTGGAAGCGGCGGTTATAGAGGAAAGATTCCCATTTGGGAAAAGGAGGACGAAGAACTTGCACGTGCTGGGAAACCGAACCCATGGTTGAAAATGACCAACTTGCAGGTGAGGTACTTTGTCCGGGCCCGCTACACTCTGGACAGGACTACAATGGAATTCGTTACCGAGCATGACGACGTGAGGAAGTTCGAGGAAAAGCTGGTAAGGGATCCATTGCTGCACATATTACATATATGACGTGAATGCAATGCCCTAAATGTGTTCACCCTATCCTTGTCTGCAGAACGAGCAGTTGGCGGCGGCCGATCTCCCCGAGGCCGAATCGTCGTCCCAGGGCTCGACGGAGCCGTGGGACACGCCTTTCAACAGGGCGTTGAATATCCACAAGGAGAGGCCAATATCCAAGCCGCCGACGTCGGCTGGACGTGTCTGCGGCTTTGGTACAAGCATGAAGTTTCGCGAGTACTACAAAGAGGAAAGCAGCAAGAAGAGAAGGAGGAGCGCGATGTCATCAGAGGATAAAGCCGAGGTGGAAGAGCTGAGGAAGAAGGTCTCCATGCTCGAGGAAAAACAGGCAAACTCGATGGACAAAGAAGAGGTGGACAAGCTTTTCGAGAAGAAGCTCCGCGATTTCCTGCCCCCTCAGGTCATCGAGGGGATAGCTGCGTGGAATGCGGCCGGTCAGGTGGGGTCGATAAAAGTGCCTAGCGCCGGGGCCAGCAACTCGATCTTCAACGCGTCGCCATCTCCGGATCTGGTTACCCCGCCGCCCACCATCGCCGCGGGGCAGCCGATGGAGTTGGATGAACCGGTGCCCCCCGCTCCTGCCGAGGCTACCAAGGCGCAGCCGGCGGCGGTGGTGCTTCATAATGCACCCGAGCCGCAGAAGATTGATAGGCCGGCCGCCACTGTCTCCACATTAGCACAGCTCAACGCCATCACCAAGGTACTTAACTAATTAGTTATTCCATGCCATCTCCTTCATGCGTTTTGATACCCGGCTATCTAATTAATGATGCCCAACATTACTCAGGACACTCCTTGCGTGCTCCTTCACTGCGCGCCCGGCGGCGAGTTGAAGGATGTTGCCACGGGAATGATCATACAACCGAAGAGCACCACGTTGCACACCGTGGCTATGGACGCCAACGTCCTGAAGGTCACTTTGGGTCGGGTGTTGCCGGGGTGCGAAGACATGGACCCCCCAATACAGCCCGAGGGAGCCGACGAGCACCTGACGCTTGAGAACTGCCATGGCTATACCATGGTATGGCCAAAGACCCAGATCCGTCTTGGGGGTCGCTCCACCGGCGCCTCCTCGATCATCCGGCAGCCGATCGTCCGGCCGCCTGCTCGGAGGGCAGCTCCTCCCGTCGTCACCGCCACAACAAGCCGCCACAAGAAACTGCTGGGAGAGTCTCTGCCTCAACCGCCACCGGCGGAGCCTAAAGGCAAGGCCGCTGCACCGCTATCGCCCATCCCATCACCCAACGAAGATGACATCGATGATGATGGGCCGGTAGACGTCGATGCCTACCTCAACACCGGCGCCGACATAGATGATTTGTACATGGCGGGCGCGGATGAAGAAGCATACCGCGCTCGCGACGAACCAGCTGGCCCACCCAAGGCAACCAAACAGCGCCTGGTGTTCCGCGGCTTCTCTGAAGAGACGCCTCCGGCAGCCGATACACAAGAGCCAACCGCCGCAAACATCTTCAGCCCCAATACGCTGATCAAGAAGGTCAACGAGCAGTTTGAAGCGTCGGGGGCCGTTGCTCCGAAGAAGCCCCGTAAAAGACCTAGTAAGAACAAGGAGAAGTCTGCGAGCCAGCCACCTCCGACGATCCGTCATCGGGACTCCATGGTACCTCCCAGCAAGGATGGCTTGACCAGAATGCATGAAGCTGGCAAACCAATACTGGGTCCGGAGCTGCAACACCTCGCTTCCGGAGATATGCTGCCTCTGCAGGACAGTATCCTGGTCCTAGAGAGTATCCTTCTTAAGGACAAAGATCCAAATTACCCGGTCTTCACGGTCAGGGTGCCAAGAGATGTGGGCTTCGTCACTGATGCCCCCGCGGATATATTCTTTATAGCGTACGAGGACATCTTCAAGCTATTCCACTCGAGAAGGCTGGACTATAACTTGGTCCGCCTATTCGCGCTCAATCTGGCGATGAAGATCAAGAGAGAGAGTACCCCGGACGTCGCGATAGCGGATCCCTACTACATGCGTGAAAGCCAGTTGGCCTTATCAGCGGTGCGGGTCCGGGCTTCGTTGTACCTACAGAAGTGCTTCTTGGACAACAAGAGGAAGGACAACATCCTCTTGGCTTACTTTCCCGAGTAAGTACACATCCGCTAGCCCTGTAATAAATTTCTTTTCCATTGCTCATTTCCAACCTCGATCTTGTTCCAAATTTGTGTTGCGCAGAGACACGCACTGCGTACTCATCTCCATTGCCCCGAAGTATTCTCTTGCCACCTATTTCGACTCGGGGAGTGCGAAAAAGAAGAACTACGCCAGAATAAGGGGTGTGCTAGATGATGCTCTCGAGGGCTACTTCAAAAAGGGAGGCGCCTTCAAAGAAAAGGCGGAATGTTTCAGGGATGATGGTAAACACAAGTTCAAGCACGTGTTCGAGTTCCCCTGTGTCAAGCAGCCGGAAAACAGCACTCTGGACGCCTTCTATGTCATGCATCACCTAAAAGGGTTTGTCCGGGATAGCCAGAACTTGTTGCTGCCATCTGCTCTCCGAGGATGGGCCGAAAAGTTGGCGCGGATCAACGATGATGACCTCAGAGAAGACTTCCATGATACCAAGGTCAAGTTATCACATATCATCATTCAAGACGTCACCACAGGGGGAGGGCCCTTGAACCAGGGTAGAGCGTTATGCAAGAGGGACATCGAACACCGCCTCAAAGCGCAGGGTGACACGAGGACGTGGATTACAAAAGATCTGTACAAGCCATTCCCGGAGCCCTGCGAGCCTTGACTTAGTGTGTGATAAACTAGCTATCTTCATCGGTTAGTTTGTATATATATCGATGGACGTGGTCTTTTGTGTGGGTCGTAATTAAACTCTAAGTACTATGTTCATCGGTTTATGTGTATCGGTGGACGTCGTCTTGTGTGTGCGCGTCGCAAACTTATTGTTGCCGTGCTCAACTTTACTATATACTTTGCTCTAATATTTATCAACATATATATATATATATATATATATGCATGATGTACTAATATGATATACTAATATGCCCTTGTCAATAGAGATGCCGACGTACGTTGTGTACAAGGGTCGGGTTCCAGGTGTCTACGAGGAGTGGCAGGACTGTCTCGAACAGGTGCACAAGTTCAGCGGGAACAGCTACAAGGGATACGCGACTAGAGAGGAGGCGGTAGCACAGTGGAGGGCACACGTGGGCAAGAAGAAGAACCGGCTGAAGTTCTTGGTCCCCCTCTTACTCACCGCCACCGCGGTTGTACTCTACTTTACTTTAGTCTAGGTGGCCGGTGACGATGCATGTGCATATGAGACGAGATGAACACATGTATGTGTATGCGACGATCAACACATTTCTACTTGTGTAATTTGGATCTAAATGATGTAATGATGAAGACTTGTGTGTATCATGTCATTTGTGTGTCATTTGTGAGTATTTCTGTTATTTCTGGAATGTGCTATGTATTTCTTGTATATATCTGTATATTTCCTGTCAAATACCAGTATATACTGCAGAAATGGAAAAAATTCGAAAATCCAAAAATTAACATTCTGTGGCGCATGCGTTGGCAGTGCGCCATAAAAAATTGTAAGTATTCTGTGGCGCACGTATCCACCGGTGCGCCATAAAAACATTCTGTGGCGCATGCGGGCTAATGCGCCACAGAATTCCAAACTTCTGTGGCGCACTGGTGCGCATGCGCCACAGAATTCCAAACTTCTGTGGCGCACCCACTGCTGCGCCACAGAATTTAAATACTAGTCGCGTGGCATCTGTGGCGACGGCCATATGCGCCACAGAATCTCAATTTGGTGCACCACAGTTAGCCCTTTTTCCACTAGTGTATGGTTGGGAACAACCACACTTCGAGAATAGTATCCCGCCTTATATAATATTGTACTTCATAAGATCGACACATCAGAAGGTGATGGAAACATCTCCTTCGTCTATGGCGTCCAGGCGGGATCTCATTGGACCTAGGTTGGCTTCTTGGAATGAGTTGCTACAACGCTTACACCCCGTTCAGCTGCTACATGGTTCCGATGAATTTCGCTGGGGTCTCACTAAAAATGGAGTATTCTCGATAGGTTCCATGTATAATGCTTTAGTTGAACCCATTCAGCTTGTGCTTAATGATAAAAACATTTGGAAGATGAAGATACCATTGAAAACTAAGGTGTTTGCATGGTACCTTCATTGTGGGGTCATTCTTACTATAAAAGGGATTGTAACACACGTTCTATTACTTGGGTGCAATGCAAACACATATATAGGTACAATGGGAGGCCTCCACATCCTCAGATACAAAAGAGAGGAGGGGTCTAAATGCTAATGTACTATACACAATATATATACTCAAACCCCCGCAATCGAAGCGTCGGCGGAACGGACGCAAAGAGAGGATCGAAACTCCTCAAAGACGCCATAGGCAGTCCTTTAGTCATTATATCCGCTAACTGCTGAGAGGTGGGTACGTGTAGCACACGTATGCGACCAAGGGACACTTGTTCGCGAAAAAGTGAATGTCGAGCTCGATATGCTTCGTCGGCGATGATGGACGGGGTTGGCAAAGAGGTACACGCGGAGACGTTGTCACGGTACACCACGGTGGCCTTGTCGACAGACAAGAAAGCCTGAAGAAGCTGTCGAAGCTAGGAGCACTCGGCGACGGCGTTGGCCACAACCCGATTGATGTGGGCATTACCCTTTGGATAACTAATATTGCACTACCTCCTACGGCCTTGTCAGGGGCCCATGAAGGCACTTAACGACCAGGTGGGCCGTTACGTCGGTTCCTAAAAAAGGATTTTTGAAGGACAATGCAAGAAGACGAAGAATACAAGGAAAGTTTAGGTTTAGGACTCTTTGTAACCTAGACGTATCCGGACAGACCTCTCGAGACCTGGCTCCCAATATAAGGGCCAGGAGAGGGGCTACCGAGACACACAATCATAATAGCGAATCCACCATAAGTCTAGAGCTAGGTCACCGTAGAACTTAGCCTCTCGACGAGATCACGTCGAAACCTTCGACACCTCATTGTAACCGATATTTTCAGCAATCAAGATCGGAAGCGGGATGTAAGGGTTTTACCTCATCGAGGTCCCCGAACCTGGGTAAATTTCTCTCCCGCTTGTTTGATAACCGATGTCTAGTGTGAGCCTACAGGATTCCATCTACCCTAAGACCCTTATGGAGGGCATTGCCGGGAGTACCCTCGACAATTGGCGCCGTGTGGAAATCTGGCGAAGGCATGTCATCGGCAGTTCCGGTCACATCTGCGGCGTTCGTGCTGGAATCGCCAACTCCGCCAAGTCCAAGAAACTCGATTCGTTGCGGATCCAAAGCAGTTTCGGTAGCAGAGAGGGGCAAAGGAAGAGAAAAAGGGATTCACGTCATGAAGAAGAGGAGCGGGCTGCGAACCGCCCTCGACAGTATGAACGAGGATGTTACAGTATGCAATCAAGCAAGAACCGTCTTCGCACACCTTATTTATCAGCCACAGAACAACTTGAAGCACCGTGTTATCTGCACTCTTATATCGACCCGAAGGATAACCTCGAAAAGCCACTCATCTGCTTAGAAATTGTCGGGTTCCTCGAAGTCCAGAACTTTTGCAACGACCTCAGGCTGAGACAGCCGCAAAAGCCCATTCGCGAGAAAATGGCGGTAGCTTATAGCCACCCACTGCAGCAGTACGTGCCGGAAGAAGGAGATGTGTACATACCAACCGAAGTATATCCAGCGTCTCGAGGGACAGGTCAACATGATCCATAAAACTAGCTCTTCGAAGAGGGAAGCTAAGAAGTTATCGCGAGAGGTGAAGTACGCATAGGTTGCTATGGCCGAGGTACCCGAGTATATCGACTGGTCAGACCAGAGCATATTGTTTAGCAAAGCGGATCACCCGACGACCGTTCCGATACCTGGTCACGCTGCTCTAGTTTTCGAGGCGCAGGTTGGAGGTTACAATATGAGCAAGGTGTTCATGGATGGAGGAAGCGGCCTGAACCTGCTGTTCGCAAGTACAATGAAGGAAATGGGTCTAACGGTTGATATGCTAAAAGAATCTGATACAGGTTTCCATGGTATCATCCCAACCCGACCCGTATAGATGTAACTGGTCCGGGTCGGCCCATTGGACCTCCGTCCCGGACCTATATTTTGTTACCATCAGGTTATAGGTTTGGCCCGTAAAAAATTAGGGTCCAACAGGTTCCGATCCTGATGACCCTAGGGTCAAACCGCTCCTCCATCGAAAGGAAGGCGCCGCCGCATCGTCTTCACCGTACATCAATTGACGCACGTTCGCCGAAAAGGGGGCCGCACAGATTGGAGCCCCGGCGAGCCAATCCGTCCACGCCATCGTCACCACCTCGTCTTCCCCGTCATGCCACGCGAGCCGGGACGCTCGGAATCGCCACCGCCGAGCCCATCTTCCCGACGCCGGTCGCTGGTGCCGCCGTCGATTTCGACCTCCCCAGCTGTCGACGACCTTCCCGGCAGCACCAGGGCGAGCCACCGGTTCTCCCGCGCCCCTCTGTGCCCTCTCTCTCCCTCTGTATCGCCGCCGCCGCGCGCCTGCGAGCACCGCCGCCGGGTGTGGCCGTCGGTGCCGCTCCGGACGCGGCTGCGTGAAGGTGTAGGTACAGGATTTCAGCAGCTGCGCGCCAAGGGAGGATGCTAGTCGAAGGCAACGCCGTGCCGTTGGGCGTCCCCGACGGTGCCGCCGGTCCGTAAATCCCCTTGCTTGTATTCTTAACAGCGTTGTGCTACTAGGGACAAACCTTGGATACCCTTTGACCCTACAAGGATAGGATCGGTCCGAACCGTGGACCTATGATTTTTTAAAAGATTTGGAGGTCCAATGCTAGGGGCAAACCGGACCGGACCGGTTGCATCATGACCGACCCGCTTATCCCCTTGGCAAAATATCGTTGGATGTAGTTTTTGGTACACCTAGCAAATTTAGGAAGGAGAAACTGGAATTTGAACTGGTCGATTGGGAATCACAATACCACGCCATCCTCGGCAGGCCAGCGTTTGCCAAATTCATGGCGGTACCTCACTATGCATACTTGAAGCTAAAGATGCCAGGCAATAACGGGACAACAATAACCATTCACGGAAGTTTTTCTCGTTCTGATAACTGCGACAGGGATTTCCAGAAGATCGCTTCAAAGTTTGGCGCCAAGGAAGAACTCAATGCACTCGACGTTGTTACAGATCACACGCAGCCTCCAGCCGATAATCGGAACGTAAAATCCGATGAATTTGACGTCGCAAAGGAGGCAAAGAAACTGCAAGTGCACCCCTCTCACCCGAAGAAAACGGTCAACACGTCGGTAGATCTTACTGTTGCATAGGAAGGCGCGCTCATCGAGTTCCTCCGTGAGCACTGGGAAATATTTGCATGGGAACCATCCGACATGCCAGGTATTCCCAGGGAACTCGCTGAGCACGCCCTCAATGTTGACCCCAAAGCTAAGCCTTTACAGCAGACGTTACGTCGCTTCTCAGAACCAAAAAGAAAAGCTATTGGCGAAGAAGTTAATCGGCTCCGCAAGGCTGGATTTATTCGGGAGCTCAAGGAAGCCGAGTGGGTAGCTAACCCAATCATGGTGCCAAAGAAAGATACGACAACTCTTCGCATGTGTATCGATTACACAAGCCTCAACAAGCATTGCCCAAAGGATCACTTTCCCCTGCCCCGCATCGACCAAATAGTCGACTCCACAGCAAGCTGCGATCGTCTCTCCTTCCTCGATGCGTATTCAGGATATAATCAGATCAAGCTCAAGAAGGAAGATTAGGAGTTAACTGCGTTAATTACTCCGCACGGTGTTTATTGTTAGAACGTTATGACTTTCGGACTAAAAAACGCGGGCGCCACTTATCAGCGGTGTATGCAAGCCTGTCTTGGAGAGCAAATTGGTCGGAATATCGAAGTCTACATCGATGATATCGTGGTTAAAACTAAAAATGCAGTTACCCTCATTGATGACCTGCGTGAAACTTTCGACAATCTCGACAGATACAAAATAAAGCTAAATCTGAAGAAATGGTTCTTCGGGGTACCAGGAGGTTACGTACTCGGATACTTTATTTCAACGAGGGAATGAGGCCAATCCTCTCGAAAATCAAAGCCATCCTCGACATGGAACCGCCAAAGAATTTGCATCAAGTGCAACAGTTGGCAGGGGCGGCTGGCAGCGCTTAGCAGGTTTATCGCCAAATTAGGAGAAAAAGCTTTGCCCTTTTATCGTTGATGAAGAAATCAGAAAAGTTCGAGTGGACAGCCGAGGCACAAATCGACATCTCCAGTACTCGTAACTCCACAGGAAAAAGAACCAATGCTTATGTACATAGCTGCAACGCTGCAGGTGTTCAGCACTGTATTAGTCGTCGAGCGAGCAGAAGCAGGGAAAGTTCATGGCGTGCAACAACCTGTTTATTATCTCAGCGAGGTACTTACACCAGCAAAGCAGAGATATCCTCATCATCAGAAGCTGACATATGCCGTCTGGAGGACGGCACGGAAGCTACGACATTACTTCGCAGAGAATCCGATCATCGTGGTAACCGAAGCACCATTGAAGAATATACTCACCAACCCAGAGGCTACGGGTAGAGTATCTCAATGGGCTATCGAGATAGCACCACATGATATAACTTATGTCAATCGGACAACAATTAAATCTCATGTCCTCCCGATTTTTAGCTAATTGGATATAGTCGCAAATCCCGGCAGCACCCGATATGTCTGGATCTTGGACGATGTATTTTGATGGATCAAAGAGGAGTACAGGCGCAGGAGAAGGGGTAGTATTGATCTCACCACAAGGGGACAAGATGAGGTATATTCTAAGGATGAATTTTCCACTGCCGACAAATAATGAAGCGGAGTGTGAAGCACTGTTACACGGGATGCGTATGGCTAAAGCGCGGTGCAACTCGCTTGGAAATCTACGGAGATTCGAATCTTGTGGTGCAGTCGATGAACTTGTGCGACGCGGTCGTGACAACATGATTGCTTATCATCAGTTATATCACCATGGAAGCCAAATTTGAAGGTTGCGAGCTAAACATATCGGCAGGCCAGCAACGAGGAAGCCGATGCTTTGGCAAACATAGGGTCCACATGCTCCCCTATTCCAGATGGCGTCTTCTATGAAGTTATTTCTCAAAGATCAATTAAAGAAAGGGACCCTTAAAGAAAAGGTTTCAGACCTCCGAAGTGTCGACTGGTTCAGAACCGGGCTCCGGAAGATGTCGAAGATCTTGCGCCGCAATCTACAAAGCAAGTTCTTCTCCTTGAACCCTTTGGATTGAGCCTTTTTAGCATACTTAATGGAGCAAAGGTTGTCGGATGATCAAACGGAGGCCAAGCGTATCGGCGTCGTTCTCTAAGGCCTTTACCATAGTGGATGGTGAACTTTATAAGCGTAGTATCTCTGTATCTTTCAAAGGTGTATTGCCATTGACGATGGAAAAGCTCTATTGCGCGAGATACACGAAGGAACTTGTGGTCATCATGCAAGTAGTAGGGCCCTTGTAGCCAAAGCTTTCAGAGCAGGGTTTTATTGGCCAACAAAGCATCCGATGCTCGAGACCTGGTGAGGAAGTGTGACCCTTGCCAACGTTTTGCACCAAAGCCGCACGCGCCCGCAACAGATCTAATGACAATACCTTTAGCTTGGCCCTTTGCCAATAGGGACTCGATCAGTTGGTCCGTCGAGATCATCACCTAGAGGCACACGTATCGTTGGTCGCAATCGATAAGTTCACTAAATGGATTGAAGTTGTCCCAGTCAGAGATCAAACAGGAACCGTTGTCCAATTCTTCAAGGGAATAACTTGTCGCTTTGGTATGCCACATAGCATCATTACAGACAATGGAACTAATTTTGATTCCAAGGAATTCCATAAATTCTATGATGACAGTGGTATCAAACTCAAATTTGCTTCTGTTGCACATCCTCAAACCAAAGGTCAAGTAGAAAGGATCAACGGATTAATATGTGACGACATTAAAAAATGCCTCACAGGCGCAGCTGGAGCTTGGGTCGAAGAATTACCGTCTGTTATGGAGCTGCGGACTACACCAAATAGATCGACCAGACACTCCATTCTTTCTTGTTCACGTGAGCCGAAGCAGTTTTGCCAGCCGATGTTCGTTTGAAGCTCTCGAGTGACCGCATACACAGAGACAACTTCCGTCCATGCACTACAAGATGTTGTGGATCTTCTTGATGAAGCTCGAGACATTGCCTTAGCCGAACGACAGTATATCAGCAGGCGATACGAAACTATCACAGTCGACGAATTTGCAACCGAAGCTTCAGCGTTGGTGACGTGGTACTACGATTGAAGCAGGAAAGAACTTTGAAACTTGAGTCTCCATGGGAAGGACCGTTTATCACTACTGAAGTAATACCAAGAGGAGCTTATCGTCTCAAGAACCCTGCTTCGGGCAAAGATGTTGGAAATCCATGTAACGTTGCACACTTGCGACGATTCTATGCATGAAGTTCTAACTTTCTTTATTCGATACATAGAGGCTTTCACCCTTCGCATATTATGAATAGAAGTTACCGGTTCATCGTTATTATTATTTACACACTCGAATGGATGTTCGGTTTCCTATTATTTATTACAACTCCCATTGGGATCTTCGGCAAAGCTGCACATCATGTAGATTAACTCGATAATACTCGGGGTGAGATAAATTCTGCAGTGTCGATAATTAATTAATACTCCCATCGGGAGCTATGATTATCGATACATCATTAAACCATCCAAGCCTCAAGAAAATTTGCGAGCGTCGATGGAAATAATATTACTTGCAAAAAAGGCTCATACCGGTGCACCGTGTTACGAGACCAAATAAATAAAGCGCCTAAATCCCTCGTTTACTCGAAGGGTGTCACTCTTAGAACTTACGAATCGACTGAGATAATGCAACTACAACAGAGTCGTCGAGTGAGCAACCGACATGATCACTCAGTTGCCATCGACAAAGTCTTTCAAATTGAACCAACAATTTAGAAACAAATGATGTTTAAGGAACACATCAAAAACATACAGGGTTATTCCTTGCAACGCAAGGTCTTTATTTTAAAAACAATCTATAAAACTTCATGGCAAAGCTTCTTGGTATTCTCGAGCCTTCAAATCTCTTTCGATTCCCGTTTCCATCCGAGAGATAATAACATATGCAGGATGTCTGGCTATGGGATAATACTGGTCTAATCTTCTATTGGCACTCGCAATGACCTCCAAATCTAGGATCGGGTGACACGCTAAGACCGAAGCAAGCGCAAGTTCAGCTCCAGCAAGGAGTTCCTTCCGCACCAGTAATCGAATTCTCTCCGGAGTCTTGAATCGGTTGAATAAAGCAGACAAAGTCTCGGGTGCTTTATCCAATGGAAACATAGTTTTCCATACCATGGAGAGATGAGCGTGCTATTTGTCAAAGTAGTAATGCACTTTTTCTGCTCGATGCTCAAACTTAGCCATGGCTACGGCGTTCGACCGATTGGACCACAGCTTGTGCTTTGGGTGAGCAACATCGGTCATTACTGCGATCTTCTCATGGATTCGCCTATTCTCTTCCGATTCATCAAAAGTTGCGACTGGTGAAGCAAAAAAGGTTAATAAGCAGAAGATTATTTAGCAAGTAAAATGACAGAAGTCAGAAGTTGGTCGGCTGCTTACAGCTTTTAGTAGCAACACGAAGGCGATCCAGCATGATGTTCAATTGCGGTAGCAATTTCTCTTTCTTTTCACCAACGCTGCCATAGCGTGAAGATTGGATATGTCTTTGTTCAACCAAGATATTTGATCACACAAACGACGAACAAGATCAGATTCATCACTAGCCGAAGGATTCAGAGAAGGTTCGGCACGAAGAAGTTGAAGGAATCTGCAGCACAATTCTCAATTCAGGAAAGCATGGATAAAAACTCCCATCGGAGCATATATATTACATCCAAAAGATTGTTGATACTAGCAACGAGCTAGTACAAAACAAGGCTAGAATAAATTGTATCGCTTGATTACAATAATGGAGCAAGAGTTATTTCAGGTTGAGCCGATGATGAATCAGGTGTAGCCTTAGATGTAGATTTGTTCTGCTCTTCATCAACTAAATTAGGAGCTGGTTAGCGCATATCACTGCCGACTGTTTGAAAGGTTCGAGGCTGACTAGGCATTTGTTAGCATCTACGGGCAATGCCTTGGACAACTTTTCTAATTCGGAACCTAGCCCGTGCCCCATAGCAATTGGAAAGTAAGAACCGCCCCGAACAAATGGGAGTGTCGCAGCACCTCTCTAGCTTTAGAAGATTCGATGAAGAGTGTCTCGCCATCTCACCAAGGGTCTTGTTTTGGCTCAACTTTGGGAACATCATCGAGAATAACTTTGAAAAAGCCCCTTGGTTTTTTGCAAAAGACCTTGGACTTGGGTATTGGAATCCGCAGTGCAAGGGCGCATTGAATCCTCTCTAAGCTTGCGTGCGCGGTCGATAGGCATATCGACACATCTGGGAAAATTACGAATAAGCAATCCAGAAGATAGTATTAGAAAATACCGTGCAGTAGGTGAAAAGAAACTTACTCGGCAAGTTCGAGATGGACTCGAAGAGCGCCTTCTTTTTCATCGGCTACGATGGCAGCTTGACGTCTGGCTTCTTGCTCGTCTTTCATTTTCTTCTTCAGCTTCTTCAGCTCATCCTTCAGTAGGATTTTCTCATTCTGAGCATCGGCCGTGAGCCTGTTGGCTTCCAGCACTTGATAAGCCGAAGTCTTGATGGCCTTACGAAGCTGAGCATTTTGGATTCTAGGTGGGTAAATTGATCAGCAAAATCTGCCACAACGTCAACCGTGGCAAAATCATTGCAAGAAAGAAGAAGAAAAGTTGTGATAGATTGCATGGAAAATGAATTTCAGTTAACACTTAATCTAGAAATCAATTATCGGTTCAAAAATAGAAGAATATCGAGGCGAATGTTATACTTACATGATCATGAACAGTCGAAGGGGTGGAGGCGCCGACGGAAGGGTTAACCTTCGACACGGGAACCTTGGCCACAACCGTTCTTGGAGGTGGCGTCGGCTCGACAATCGAAGGGGTCAACTCCTTGGCCGATTCAATTCTTCCAGAAAATAATTTTGCCCTCTTTGCGAGAGGGACTTCATCATCATCCGAGCTGCTTGAAAACAAGAACATGTATCGACGAATTGAAGGAAGTTAGATGCGAAGGAAAAGTGGAAACTTACAACTCCAGGTCATCTTCGACAACGTCGAGCTCTTTGCAGCAGGAGGAGGCGACACAGTAACATTAGCATCATCATCTTGTCCCCTAGGACTCGATTCAGCAATTGTCATCAAGTCCTTGTTGATCTTCCTGCGCCGCATAGCCTTAGTGCGAGCATCGTCCTCGGGGGCTTTGTCGCCTTGGACGTCGCTGTCCTCGAGAGCATGCTGCCCATCTTCAGTCTCCTCCGAATCATCATCATCCTCTGGCTCCACCACACTTTCGGGTGTAGGAGGATAACATTGAGCAACGATGGAAGACTGTCGACAGATAAAGAAACTATCGAGTTCAGATGCAGAAATAGAAATTACCCTTGAAGCAAATCTAAGGAAAATTACCTTGGCTAGAAGATGCTTAAGATTAAGAGGAGGGCGAGCGGCTGTCAGGACAATATTGTCCTTCTAGCTGAGACGAGTCAAGCGTCCACCTCATCACGAAGTTCTTCGTCAGATAGGTCGACTAAGCTGACCCTTGACTTATCGTTCTCGCCGGTGTACATACACGGGCGATGAGGCCGAGACATCGGTGGCTTTAGAAACACGAGACCACCTCGGTGCCACACATCGTCGGACCTTCTGCATTCTTCGGTCCAAGACCTTTTCATACAGTTGGTCGGCTATGGCACTTTCTTCGGTAGTCAAAGTGTTCTGCCAGGATTTCTTCGGCATAGCCAAGGAGACATCAACGGAGGCAGGTTGGAGCACCGTCCAGATGATGGGTTGTCTCGCAGATAAAACCATTTCTGTCGTCAGCCTGGACAAATTCCTTCATCGGATAGTCAAAATAATTGACATCCTTCGACAACAAAACCAACGCCGCCAATGGCGGGGGGACCGTCATTGCCATTGTGGCGCTTGACGTAGAAGATCTTCCTCCACAAGCCCCAGTGGGGGTCAATGCCGAGGAAGCCTCACACATTGTGATAAAGATGGAAAGATGAAGGATGGAATTTGGGGTCAGCTGCCAGAGCAGATAAGGAGAGAACGAAGGAATTCGTGGGCAGGGAGAGAAAGCCCACGAAACAAGTAGGCAGCGAACATAACAAAAGCCCTTTGGAGGCTTTGGGCGAGAAGAAGAACCTGGGAGACGGATGTCGGAATCGGAAGATGAGATGAATCCAAGCGTGCGCAGCTTGTTCACCTCACGATTGGAAATGGTGGAGGCGCACCAGTCGATGCCAACCTTGGCCGCGCCCGTGGAGGCACTTGAACAGCTGCTCCTTCTTCTTGCCCATGGTGGTTGAGTTCTCGAAGCTGGAACGATAGCAAGGAAGAAGCGAGGAGGAAGATGAGTAATGAGGCGTAAAAGTGAAACGGAAGAAGCTCTTTATTTATAGCAAGACTGTTGGGGAATCGTGACCGCAACTCTAGTAATCGTGGGGAGGTGGACGAAGATCCAATTATACATGTGTCCAAATAAGGGAGATGAAACCAGCGGCCCATTACTCCCACTACGCGCGGAAATCGAGGAGACGCCTCGGTCAATGCACAAGCACTAGTCATTTCCTAACTGACCGCGCAGAAGTAGGGTGGGCCCGTCAGGTCATGTCTGTCAATCAGGTCACAACAGCAGCGTGTCATCATGATGTCATAAGAATTATCGATTGCAATGAAGCATTGAAAGCGAAACAATCGAGTGGTTCAGTCTAAGTTCGCACGGTTGCAAGCATCCGTGCTAGACTCGGGAGCTACTCCCATCGGGAGCGCTGAACGCGCACCCGATGAAATTTGGAATTTTCAGATCCAGGAATCATGCCCGGGGACTTGATTCCGTGGTAACGTTGTTTTCCATCGGCGGTTAACCGGTATCGTTACTCGATAACCTTTACGTACTAAACCCTGCTTGAGAATATTAAAGTCCCGATATAGGAAAATATATCGGATGATCATGACGGTTTGCAGAAAAGCTTCAACAGAGGAAAACATTCGAGTGGTACAACTTGAGTCTACACACGGTTGCAAGCATTCGTGCCTAGACTCGGGGGCTACTCCCATCGGGAATGCTGAACGTGCACCCGATAAAGAAGATGCTGCTATTACAAGAGAGTCAAGGTTTTCCTAAGCATGAAGATTCGACATAAGACATGTTTTTGTCCCTGCCCGAAGTTTCTTCGGCCACTCAGGGGCTAATGATGTGGGCATTACCCTTCGGATAATTAATATTGCACTACCTCCTACGGCCTCGGGGGCCCATGAAGGAACTTAACAACCAGGTGGGCCGTTACGTCGGTTCCTAAAAGGATTCTTGAAGGACAAGGCAAGAAGACGAAGAATACAAGGAAAGTTTAGATCTAGGACTCTTTGTAACCTAGTCGTACCCGGACAGACCTCTCGAGACCTGGCTCACAATATAAGGGCCAGGAGAGGGGCTGCCGAGACACACAATCATAATAGCCAGATCCACCGCAAGTCTAGAGCTAGGTCACCATAGAAATTAGCCTCTCGACGAGATCACAGTCAAAACCTTCGGCACCCCATTGTAACCGATATTTTCAGCAATCAAGATCAGACAAGCAGGACGTAAGGGTTTTACCTCATCGAGGGCCCCGAACCTGGGTAAATTGCTCTCCCCGCTTGTTTGATAACCGATGTCTCGTGTCAGCCTACATGATTCCATCTACCCTAAGCCCCTTACGGAGGGTATTGCCGGGGAGTACCCTCGACACGGATAACCGCCTCGGCACTGAAGCGGGAGACCGTGGGCTGCCGCTTGGACGACCATGAGATGAGCGAAGGTCCAAGGTAGGCGTAATACCCGAAGTGGAGCGCGTGTCGGGGCAGCCGGCCCGCCCGGCGTCGAGTAGGCGATGATGTCCATGCGGTAGAGCATGTAGTGAGAGACCAAGGTCCAGGGTGCCGCGAACATAGCGGAGAATCACGGGGAGCATGCATATGAAGGCACACCTGCTGAACATCATGTTGGAGATATGCCCAAGAGGCAATAATAAAATGGTTATTATATATCTTTGTGTTTATGATAAATGTTTACATACCATGCTATAATTGTATTAACCGAAACATTGATACATGTGTGTTATGTAAACAACAAGGAGTCCCTAGTAAGCCTCTTGAATAACTAGATTGTTGATTAATAGATGATCATCATTTCATGATCATGAACATTGGATGTTATTAATAACAAGGTTATGACATTATGTGAATGATGTAATGGACACACCCAATTAAGCGTAGCATAAGATCACGTCATTAAGTTCATTTGCTATAAGCTTTCGATGCATAGTTACCTATTACCAAACGCCATGCGTAAATGGGTGGTTATAAAGGTGGTATTAAGTATCGGAAAGTATGAGTTGAGGCATATGGATCAACAGTGGGATTTGTCCATCCCGATGACGGATAGATATACTCTGGGCCCTCTCGGTGGAATGTCGTCTAAATGGCTTGCAAGCATATGAATGGTTCATAAGAGACCACATACCACGGTACGAGTAAAGAGTACTTGTCAGGATACGAGGTTGAACAAGGTGTCGCGATACCGATGATCAAACCTCGGACAAGTAATATATCGCGTGACAAAGGGAATCGGTATCGTATGTAAATGGTTCAACCGATCTCTAAGTCATCGTTGAATATGTGGGAGTCATTATGGATCTCCAGATCCCGCTATTGGTTATTGGTCGGAGAGAAGTCTCAACCATGTCTGCATAGTTCACGAACCGTAGGGTGACACACTTAAGGTTTGATGTCGTTTAAGTAGATATGGAATATGGAATGGAGTTTGAAGTTTTGTTCGGAGTCTTGGCTAGGATCCCATCACGAGGAGTTCCGGAATGGTCCGGAGAATAAGATTCATATATAGGAAGTCATATTCCAAGTTTGGAAATGATCCGGTGCATTTATGGAAGGTTCTAGAAAAGTCCGGAAGAAATCACTATGGAAGGCGGAGTCCCGGAGGGACTCCACTAGCATGGCCGGCCAATCCCTAAGGGGAGGAGTCCCAGGTGCATTTATGGAAGGTTCTAGAAGGTTCTAGAAAAGTCCGGAAGAAATCACTATGGAAGGCGGAGTCCCGGAGGGACTCCACTAGCATGGCCGGTCAAGTTCTTCTACGCGCTTTGCAAGCGGCAAGTGATCGACTACATCCACCACGGGATCTAATCTTGTTAGGCTTTGGAAATCTTCGAGGGTTAGTCTCATGATCTTCTCGTTGCTACCATCTTCTAGATTGGATCTTGGCTTGCTATTCGTTCTTGCGGTAGGAAATTTTTTGTTTTCTATGCTACGAATCCCATCAGTGGTATCAGAGCCGTGTCTATGCATAGATTGGTTGCACGAGTAGAACACAATTGTTTTGTGGGCGTTGATTCTTTTGTTGTCTTTAGTTCGTGTACTTTGCATCTTGCGGCATAGTGGGATGAAGCGGCTCGGGCTAACTTTACATGACCGCGTTCATGAGACTTGCTCCACGCTCGACATGCAACTTGTATTGCATAAGTGGCTTTGCGGGTGTCTGTCTCTCCCACTATAGTGAAGATCCAATTTACTCTTTCTATTGACAACACTAGTATCACCGTTGTGGTTCATGTTTGTAGGTAGATTGGATCTTACTCGAAAACCCTAAACCACGTAAAATATGCAAACCAAATTAGATGCGTCTAACTTGTTTTTGCAGGGTTTGGTGATGTGATATGGCCATGATGTGATGATGAATATGTATGAGATGATCATTATTGTATTGTGGCAACCGGCAGGAGCCTTATGGTTGTCTTTATATTTCATGTTGTAGTATTATTTCAAAGTAGTTGTAATAGTTGCTACACACGGTGAACAACCATGAAGACGGCGCCATGGACCTTGACGCTACGCCGACGATGATGGAGATCATGCCCGTTGATGATGGAGATCATGTCCGTGCTTTGAAGATGAAGATCAAAGGCGCAAAGACTAAAGGGCCATATCATATCACATATGAATTGCATGTGATGTTAATCCTTTATGCATCTTATTTTGCTTAGATCGCGACGGTAGCATTATAAGATGATCCCTCACATTAATATCAAGATAATAAAGTGTTCTCCCCTCGTATGCACCGTTGCTACAGTTCGTCGTTTCGAAGCATCTCGTGATGATCGGATGTGATAGACTCTACGTTCACATACAACGGGTGTAAGCCATGTTTGCACACGCGGAATACTTGGGTTTGCTTGACGAGCCTAGCATGTACAGACATGGCCTCGGGACAACGGAAACCGAAAGGTTGAACACGAGTCATATGGATGATATGATCAACATGTTGATGTTCACCATTGAAGCTACATCATCTCACGTGATGATCGGTTTTGGTGTAGTGGATGTGGATCGTGTGCCACTTAACAACTATGAGGGATGTTTTATTAAGTGGGAGTTCATTAGTAATTAGATTAAAACTTGAACTAATTATCATGAACATAGTCTGAGTAGTATTTTGAATTAAATTTTGTAGTATTGGCATCCGTTTTCTACCATGCGTTAGTCTTGTTATTGAGATTCAAATATTGTTAAATCTGACAAGTAACTTTACGGACTGGTACCGTATTGTTAAAGAATCAAAAAATGATTAAGTCCTATTGCAAACTTTTAGTAAACCTCACTTTATTGATTCAAAGAACAATGGTTTCAATTAGTACCTAAAGTCATCTTGTCTCCATGAAACTTGAAGTTCAAAACTGTTTGAAAAGTAAGGAGCTGGAAATTTTGTTTTCAGAAATATGCGAGGTATGAGATATATGTGATATCTAAGACCTTATTACAAGATGATAGAATATAATCAAGTGAGACTACATAAACTCATAAGTTTTATGGGAATGTACGAAGGTTGAAGATGACAGGCGTCTCAATCCTCCAACTATTGGGGCACTAACAATATTCGCATATCCATGAAGTGATCGTCCTTAGTATGCATCGTTGCTAAGACTCGTCGGTTCGAAGCATCTCATGATGATCGGGTGTTATAGATTCTACGAGTGCATACAACGGGTGCAAGCCAGATTTGCACATGCAAATACTAAGGTTAAACTTTACGAGCCTAGCATGTACAGACATGGTCTCGGAAAGTCGTCATGATATGATGGATAAAATTATGAGTGAAATTGTTCATCATATTACAAAGTTACTAATAGTGAAATCTGGAACACTTGTCATATGATGATCAACTTCAAAGTAAGAACCTCAAGGTTATTGGTATTTGACCAACAAACCTAGAAGTTATTGAAGGTGAAGTGTTTTCTGAGAATGAGGAAAACTAAAAGAGAAACTACAAAAGATATTTTGGCAGAAAGAAAGAAAAGACTAGAAAGTCTAGCTCAGGTGTATATACATGATATACATGTTATGGATGTATTCCTTGTTTTGTCACATAATGAAATTCTTGGGTATTTGTACCAGATTGGTTGGTATGAGATGTCATACAATACAACGCAATACAAGAATACGATGGCCTAAGTGACTGATAAGGAATATGGTAATAATGCACGTCTGGAATATAATAAAGTGTTATTATGTTTGTCGTTGGCATTCTACCTAGCCCTTAGAATTTATAATAAAGAACTTAATAATTTTTATTTTGCTCTGGTCAAATGAAAACAATGAGTTGTTCAAATTATGACATTACTCCATGTACGATGGATAAGTTATTATAAATATTAATGGTGAAACACACATACATAACACTGACGCTAAAATGCCATAAGGCAAATGATTTGAATTCTACTTATTTGTGGAACCGCAATTTAGGTCATGTTAGAAAGGAACGCATGAAGAAACTCCATGCAGATGGATTTTTGGAGTCATTTGATTTTTGAATCGTTTGGCACTTGCAAATCTTTTCTAAAGAGAATGACTAAAATACCGTTCATAGGCCAAGAGTTGAACGGGCAACTAACTTAGTGGAAACATACATGATGATGTATGTGGTTCACTGGGCATAGTTGTGTGCGGGAGATTCTTCTACTTCATGAAAACTTCCAACAATGAATTGAGTATATATATGTGGATATATTCGATAAGGAAGAAGTTTGAAACATTTGAATGGATTCAAATAAATTTCAGCATGAAGTGGAAATCATCGTAATAGAAAAGTCAAATATCTATGATTGGATCATGGTGGAAATATTTGAATTACGAGTTTTAGCGAACATCTAAGAGAGTTATGAAATTGTTCTACAACTCACATTTCTTGGAGTATCATAATGATGATGGAGTATCCGAAAGATGTATCCAAACCTTGTTGGATTAATGATGAGATAATATAATATGACGCCATTATAATTTTTTGTGGATTATGCTTTGGAGACTACCGCTTTTACACTGAATAGAGCGTCATCATGATCCATTGAAATGACACCATACGAGTTATGGCATGGGTATAAACCCTAATAGTCCTTTCTTAAATTTTGGTATGCATAGCATATGTAAATAAGTTTACAACCAAAATCGGATGAATGTCTTTGTTGGTTATCCCAGAGAATTGATTGGGAATTCTTTCCACTATGAAGTAAAAGACAAAAGTGTTTGTTAATGTTACTTGCTTATTTCCAAGAAATTGTTTTCTAGCGAAATATTTGAGTGGGAGGACAATAGAACTTGATAGGGTTTATGAACCTGAGCATAATGATCAGAGTAGCGCAGCATCGGAAATGGTTCCGGAAGCGGCCACGACGATCATGGCTCCCATGACTACAAAGTGTTTTAGCCATGGAGATCGAAGTACCTATTGAACCTTGTAGGTTTGGTTTACTTTGTGATCAAATAAATGATTTATGGACAAAGGATTGATTTTGAACAATGATAAACCAACTACATACAAAGAAGTTATGATGGGCCCTGACTCCGTTAAAATGGCTATGCGCCATGAAATCCAAGATAGGTGAATACTTTTTGAAAGTAAATGAATCTATGAATTTGATGGACTTGGATGAAATATCCTTGAAGAAGCTCAACTTGTCGAAAAGTTGTTTACGACAAAGTTCAAAGAGTTGACTACGATAAGATTAGATCTTCCGTAGCAATGCTTATAGTCTATGTGGATTATTTTAGTAATCGCTACATATTTCTTTTATGAGATATGTTAGTAGGATGGCAAAATATATTACTTAACAGAAGTGTGTATTAAAAGTGTATACAAGATACAACCAAGAGTTTTGCTAATCCGTAGAATACTAGATAGGAATACGAACTTCAATTGGATGAAGTGAGTATTGCGGAGTTGGAATCTTCACCGGATGAAATAGTCAAAGAGTTTTTGATTTCATCAGAAACGATGAAGATGCTTGCATTTGCAAGAAATTAAGTGGGAGCGCTGAGACATATTTGTAATACTTTATGTAGCTGACATATCGTTGATTATAAATATTGTAATTATATAATTGATTAAAATGTTTCATTGAGAATTAGCTTCAATGAAAGGATATGGACTGAAACATATTTAGTGTCAAGATCTATGAAGATAGATTGAAACACATAATAAGTTTAAGTCAAAGTACATAGAATGAATATTGAAGTAGTTCAATATAAAATTATAAAGAAGGTGTTCTTTTCATGTGAAGTTTTAACAAGACTTGAGTGTATATGACACTCAATGAGTAAAAACACATGAGTGATTATAGATCACAAATAATATGTACACAATCAGATGTCCTATGCTCTAAAAGTGTTATGAGCATATACCAGAATGATTCATGTGATGATCATTGGACGACAGTAAGAATATCCTTGAGTACTTTAGAAGAACCAAGGATATATATATATAGTTTTGTATGGGGTAATGACAAACAAATCGCTGTAAAGTGTTGCACCGATATTAGTTTGGTCACATATAAAAATGAATTTCAAATCTCAATTAGGCTAAGTATTGTTTAAAAGGTAGCACAATGCTAGATTTAGAAGAGTTCTAAATATTGTGACAGATTCTACAAACGAAGGCAGAGTATGTTATTGTTTTGACAATAACTAAGGATGTTAAGTCGAAAAGTTCTTTGAGAACTTGGTGTAGTTCCGATAGTGTCAGAACTTTGAAGCTATATTGTGTATGACAATGTTAGTGACATATTTTAGACCGCGGAATTAAGGTTCCACCACAGGACTAAGCATATATGCCGACTCATTTTGAAAATGAGTGATGCGTTGAGACTTAAATGAATTGCAAAATACATACGGTTCTGAGCGTGTCAGATCCGTTGACTAAAACCTCTCCCGTGAGCAAAACATGATAAAGCACCAGAAGGCCAAGGTGTTATATCTTTACAAATGTAAACTAGATTATTGACTCTAGTGCAAGTGGGAGACTGTTGGAGATATGCCCAAGAGGCAATAATAAAATGGTTATTATATATCTTTTTGTTTATGATAAATGTTTACATACCATGCTATAATTGTATTAACCGAAACATTGATACATGTGTGTTATGTAAACAACAAGGAGTCCCTAGTAAGCTTCTTGAATAACTAGCTTGTTGATTAATAGATGATCATCATTTCATGATCATGAACATTGGATGTTATTAATAACAAGGTTATGTCATTATGTGAATGATGTAATGGACACACCCAATTAAGCGTAGCATAAGATCACGTCATTAAGTTCATTTGCTATAAGCTTTCGATACATAGTTACCTAGTCCTCCTTCGACCATGAGATCATGTAAATCACTTATGCCGGAAGGGTACTTTGATTACATCAAACGCCACTGCGTAAATGGGTGATTATAAAGGTGGGATTAAGTATCCGGAAAGTATAAGTTGAGGCATATGGATCAACAGTGGGATTTGTCCATCCCGATGACGGATATATATACTCTGGGCTCTCTTGGTGGAATGTCGTCTAAATGGCTTGCAAGTATATGAATGGTTCATAAGAGACAACATACCACGGTACGAGTAAAGAGTACTTGTCAGATACGAGGTTGAACAAGGTGTCGTGATACCGATGATCAAACCTCGGACAAGTAAGTAAAATATCGCATGACAAAGGGAATCGTTATCGTATGTAAATAGTTCAACCGATCTCTAAAGTCATCGTTGAATATGTGGGAGTCATTATGGATCTCCAGATCCTGCTATTGGTTATTGGTCGGAGAAAAGTCTCAACCATGTCTGCATAGTTCACGAACCATAGGGTGACACACTTAAGGTTTGATGTCGTTTAAGTAGATATGGAATATGGAATGGAGTTCGAAGTTTTGTTCGGAGTCTCGGATGGGATCCAGGACATCACGAGGAGTTCCGGAATGGTCCGGAGAATAAGATTCATATATAGGAAGATATTCCAAGTTTGGAAATGATCCAGTGCATTTATGGAAGGTTCTAGAAGGTTCTATAAAAGTCCGGAAGAAATCACTATGGAAGGCGGAGTCCCGGAGGGACTCCACTAGCATGGCCGGCCAAACCCTAAGGGGGGAGTCCAGGTGGGCTCCACCTAGGGTGGCCGGCCACCCTCCCTCAAGGAAAGGTGGGAGTCCCACCTTGAGTAGGACTTCCCCCTTGAGTAGGTTTCCCACCTATGGTAGGTTTTGTGTTGGGGTCTTATTCGAAGACTTTGACTACAACTCTTGGGGACTTCCACCTATATAATGAGGAGCCTAGGGGAGGGGCCGGCCACACCTTGCCACCCTTGGCCGCAGCCCCTAGTTGGCCGGCGCCCAAGCCCCCCTCTCCCCAAACCCTAGCTACCTCTCCTCCACATACAACTCCCGCATAGGCGAAGCCCTGCCGGAGTTCTCCATCACCACCACCATGCCACGGTTGGTGGATTCGAGGAGGATCTACTACTTCCGCTACCCGCTGGAACGGGAGGAGGACGTTGATACGTCCAAAACGTATCTACTTTCCCGAACACTTTTGCTATTGTTTTGCCTCTAATTTGTGTATTTTGGATACAACTAACACGGACTAACGCTGTTTTCAGCAGAATTGCTTTGGTGTCTCGTTTTTGTGCAGAAATCCAACTTTCGGGAAAATCCTCGGAATTTATGGCCCTATTTTCCCAATACTGACGGAGCCAGAAGGACAAGTGAGGTGGAGGCCCGAGGGCCCCACACCATAAGGCGGCGCGGCCTAGGGGGGCCCGCGCGGCCCTATGGTGTGGCCCCCTCGGTCGGCCTCCGACGCCCCCTTCGGACTACTTATCGGCCTCGACCTAAAAACGCACGGGGAGAAGTCGAAGTCGCCAGAAACCCTCCAGAGAGCCGCCACATCGCGAAACTCCGTCTCGGGAGCCGAAGTCTCCGTTCGGCACGCCCGGACGGGAATTGGAGGAGATCTTCACCGCCATCACCGCCAACGCCTCTCCATCGACCAGCCATGTTTCCCCCATCCATGTGTGAGTAATTCCCCCGCTGTAGGCTGAAGGGGATGGTAGGGATTGGATGAGATTGGTCATGTAATAGTTATAAGATTGTTAGGGCATAGTGCCTAGTATCCGTAGATGTCACTTTTATGATATTGTTGCAACTTGTTATGCTTAATGCTTGTCACTAGGGCCCGAGTGCCATGATCTCAGATCTGAACATGTTATTGATTCATGAAGATATTCGTTGTTTATGATCTTACCTGCAAGTTGTATACACATGTCGCTGTCCGGAACCAATGGCCCCGAAGTGACAGAAATCGGGACAACCGGAGGGGATGGTAGTGATGTGAGGATCACATGTGTTCACGGAGTGTTAATGCTTTGCTCCGGTACTCTATTAAAAGGAGTACCTTAATATCCAGTAGTTTCCCTAGAGGCCCGGCTGCCACCGGCTGGTAGGACAAAAGATGTTGTGCAAGTTTCTCATTGCGAGCACGTACGACTATATATGGAACACATGCCTATTGATTGATTAGTACTTGGATACCGTTTTATTATTATCTGCAAATGCCCCTGCTTTGATTGTTACATGAGTTTCTCTCATCCATGCAACGCCCGTTAATCCGTCCCGTGCCTACAGTATTTTAATCCTGCTGTTTACTATAATCACTTGCTGTCTTTATTTCACCGCTGTTATTTTACTATTCCTACTGCTATAAACTGTACTACTGATAAACTCTTGCGATCAAGTCTGTTTCGGTGCAGCTGAATTGACAACTCCGCTGTTAAGGCTTACAAGTATTCTTTGTCTCACCTTGTGTCGAATCAATAAATTGGGTAATACTTCCCTCGAAGACTGTTGCGATCCCCTATACTTGTGGGTCATCAAGACTATTTTCTGGCGCCGTTGCCGGGGAGCATAGCTTTATTTGGAAGTTCACTTGGATTGATATTGTTCGCTGCAAATTCTCCATCATGGGTAAACCTCGCGATACTAAGATCGCCATATTACCATCCACTACAAGAAAAGGTACAACTCTTAGTACCTCTGCTGCTCTTGATTCACCATCTGTGATAAGTAAACTTGTTTCACCACCACAAGCTTCAAATGCTGGTACTTCTCTGAATCTGAAAATTCCTCTCATAATTGTGATGATGCTTCTGCTGTGCTTGATAATGATGGTTCGTTAGGATCTTTTCTAGATGCTACAATTGCTAAGTCTAGACAAATTGAAAATACTGAAACTCCTAATGAAAATGCTGCTACACCTGTTAATTCACCTGAGTCTGTTGAATATTCTAGTGATGATCTTGATGAAGATTATGTAGAGCTTGATGATGATTTTATTGAAAAATGCAATGCTACTACTGATGCAAGAAAAATTAAAAAGTTGCTTGCAGAACATGCTGTTAGATATAAACTATCTCCCGATCCTAAATTTGCCACATCTCCTATAAACATTAGGGATAAAGATTATGATTTTTCTCTTGATCTGTCTCATATAGCTATTGTTGAGAAAACACCCTTTTGTGGTACTGAAAAAGAAAGTGATGTTGAACACATGACTGAGTTATCTACTCTTAGTGGCTTGTTTTCTGATGATATTAAGATGCGTTATTTTGTCGCTAAAATTTTTCCTTTCTCATTAAAGGACGATGCTAAAACTTGGTATAATAATTTGCCACCTGGTTCTATTAAAAGTCCAAAAGAATTGCTTGATGTTTTCTTCCGGAAATACTTTCCTGCTAGTGCTCAACATGCTGCTTTGCAGAGAATTTATAATTTTGACCAGGAAGATGGAGAGAAATTGCCTGAGGCTTGGGCGAGATTTTGCTCTCTTATTAGAGCTCAGCCTGACCATGATTTGGAAAAGCATGATTTACTTGATATATTTTATAGTGGACTAACTATTGAGTCTAGGGCATACCTGGATAGTTGTGCTGGTTGTGTTTTCAGGAAAAGAACTCCAGACGACGCTGAAGAATTATTGGCTAAAATAGGCCGGAATCATGATGATTGGTCTACACCTGAACCAACCCCGACACCGATAGTGAAGAAGAGGGGTATGATTAAATTAAATGATGAAGATATGAGGGAAGCCAAGAAGTCTCTTAAAGAGAAGGGTATTAAACCTGAAGATGTGAAGAATTTACCTCCTATAGAAGATTTATGTGAGATAACTCCCCCTTCATCCATGATTGAGGTACACTCTCTTCAACGCTTTACTAGGGAAGATATTCCGTATTCAAAACCTCCTGCTCAATGCTTAGATGAGTTTGATAATTATATTGTTAAGCAAGAAAACTTTAATATGAGAGTAGAGAATCATTTAATGGAAAATTCTCGAGCTATTAGTGAATTGCATGGTATTGTGGAGAGAACCTCCAATGATGTTAAGATACTTGTTAAACATTTTCAAATGGTTCAAACTCAAATTGATCAACTTACTAAAGTGCAAAATGACTTGTTGGGAAATAATTCTAAAGAAAAACATGCTTATGAAGTAACAACTAGAGGTGGTGTTTCTACTCTATATCCTGAAGGGCATCCCAAAAGAGTTGAACAAGATTCTCAACTAATTAAAACTAGTGCTCCATCTAAGAAAAAGAAAAAGAAACATAAGAATGTTGTAGAATCCTCTGAACCTATTAATGATCCTAATAGTATTTCTATTTCTGATGCTGAAACTGAAAGTGGTAATGAACATGAGGAAGATAATGATAAGAATGATACTCCTGATAAAGAAGAAATTGAAAAAGAACCTGAAAAGCATGCTAAAAATAAAAAGTACACTAAAGAAGATTTTATTGCTGAGAAACATGGTAATGAAAGAGAACCTTGGGTTCAAAAGCAAATGCCTTTTCCTATTAAGAAACTAAAATCAAAGGAGGAGGAACATTATAATAAATTTTGTGATTGGATGAAACCTTTATTTTTGCAAATCCCGTTGACTGATGCTATTAAATTGCCTCCTTATTCAAAGTATATGAAAGATATTGTTACTAACAAAAGGAAAATCCCCAATGAGGAAATTTCCACTATGCTCGCTAATTACTCCTTCAATGGTAAGATTCCGAAGAAGCTTGGAGACCCAGGTATACCGACTATTCCTTGTTCCATCAAGAATAATTATGTTAGAACTGCTCTATGTGATTTGGGAGCAGGTGTTAGTGTAATGCCTTTTTCTCTTTATAAGAGACTTGATTTAGATAAGTTGATACCAACTGATATATCTTTGCAAATGGCTGATAAATCTACTGCTATTCCTGTTGGTTTATGTGAGAATGTTCCTGTTCAAGTTACTCAGCATTGCTTGATATTAACTGATTTTGTTGTGTTGGAAATGCCTGAAGATGATAATATGTCCATTATTCTTGGAAGACCCTTTCTTAATACTGCAGGGGCTGTTATTGATTGCAATAAAGGCATGGTTACTTTCAATGTTGATGATAAGGAACATACTGTCTATTTTCCCAAGAGGATTGATAAAGTATGTGGAGTTAATACAATTTTTAATGTGAAAACTATCAAAGTGGGATCCATTGATTGTCCTATATATGAGCCCAAAGAAGAATATCAAACTCTTGTGATTGGATCCATATCAATTCAATATAAGGTAACATGATTGATTTGAGGTTTATTTCTTCTTATGTCATATAAAATTTATTTGGTAGCAAGACTTGATCAACCTTGTTAACAAGTATATTTTAATGCATAAGAGAGCTAAACAACATTTCTTTCTTTCTTTCTCCCTCCACTTATTTTACTTGCTGTAGCAACTTTTGTTTTGCAATATGCTTTAGTCGTTTAAGATTTTGGAAATCATTTTCCTGCGCAGTAATAATTAATTTAACACCCAGAAATGTGCATTTTTCGAAGTTCTCTAAAAATTACAAAAATTACACCGTTGGTCCTATTTTTCGACAAGGCACCTGGGAGTACCAGAGGATGACCTGTGGGGCACCCCAGGGTGCCACACCACAGGCCGGCGCGGCCAAGGAGGTGGGCGCGCCACCCTGTGGTGTGGGCCCCTCCTTGCCCCACTACTTCATCTCTTCCTCCCAGCATCTTCTCTCTCCCGAAAAAACTCGCACCAAGTTCCTCTCACTCGTGTTTCTGCTCAAGAACTCGCGATTTTTCGATCTCCTTGCTCAGCCCAGATTTCTGTCTGAAATTTGGCACATTTACTCCTTGGTATGTGACTCCTTTGATTGTCCAATTAGAATTTTGTTTGGTTGAGTATATCTTGAATATTTTGCTGCTGTAGATAACATGTTTAGTGAGCTTGCATGCTTGTTCTAAGTGGAAGAAACTAGTTTTGATGCATGTGTAGTACTCTAGCAAGTTCCTATAGTAGTTCCCTTCAATTATATACCTTGAAATCAAATTTTATAATGATTGTTGAAAATTTCAGAAAATGGAGGGGAGTATGCACCAACTTAACCAACAAGAGTTGGAGGTACAGCAAGTCATGAGAGTTCATCGTGAAGAGGGAGTATACCCCTCTTATTACCCATGCACGGATTTTATGCGGAATGCAGGAATCCTGCAAGATGTTCAAACACTGATTTCCAATGCAGGGTTGGAAGGTTTTACTGTTGGTGAACCTCACCAATATGCTAAACTAACGGTGTCGGTTGTGCAGGATTTCGAATTTCATCGGTCTCAAACTAACCCCATGGTCCGGTACAAGATTTATAACAAAACTATCAACTTGCCTTTCAGTGATTTTTGTACAGCAATTAGAGTGCCGCGGTGGGGATCCTGCGAGAAGATCAGGGGAACGCCGCGGGAGCTCTCAAATCTTTATACAATGATTTGTAATGGGAGGAGCTTCTCCAATGATGGTGGTAAGATTAGTAGCATTCAACAGCCAGCTATCCGCTACTTTGCTTATTTCGTTACAAAGTGCGTTCTTGCGAGAAAGACTGGAGGTAAATTATCTGTCCAAGATTTGGCTTTCTTAGCTGCTGCTTTGCAACAGGATAGGACTTATAATTTGGGTGCTTTAATAGCTTGTAGACTTGCTACTAACCGTGAGAAAGGAGGAATTTGTGGAGGTCTTATCGCCTCTCGCTTATTAGCTATGCATGGTGTAGGACCTCACCATTTAGATATTCCGCTTTCTATAGAGAAGCTTGATGTTGTTTCCATGATTAAACATGAATTTATTTCAGATGCATCTAATTTGAACAACCTGCATTATAGGATAACTTTGTATAAGAAAAATTGGAGCATAACTAAGAAAATTGAAAAACTAGTACGATTGCCTGCACCTGCTCTGTTTAACCTTGATGCCAGGAAAGGGTGGTCGATCACAGAAAATGAGCTAAACGCATACATAGAAAGGGAAAGCCGTCGTGCAAGGGAAGGTGAGGAGGAGGCCGAGGAGCACCCCGACTCTTCATCCGATGCAGCGAGCTCCTCATATCAACATCATGGTCATGTGGAGCCTCCACGATATTCTTCTGCGCAGGGGCCTTATTATCACTCCATGTATGACCCACCGGCGTGGAACTCCGACCCTCGTTGGGAATGAACTCCACTTGGGCCAAAAGCCTAAGCTTGGGGAGGTATACCGGCATCACTCATTCTTTGCATATTATGGTTGCTGGATACTTGTACATACTTGTTTAGTCTCTTAGAGTGGTTTTCTAATGAGAGGGAGATGATATTTGGGGAAGTGCTGTCCAAAAACAGATTCTGGGCTGTTACCAAAAAAATTCGTACGCACAGCCAGAACGTTATTTTGAGCTGCCAATTTTTGAGCATGTTCCCCAGGTTGTTATCTAACTTTCATTAGTTGAACACTTTTTGGTCTGAGCAATGGAAGATTTTTGTTAATTTCGATTTCTGTACTGCTGTCAGGATTTGGCAGATTTCTGTCATCCTGCTTTTCTGTGTTTCTGTTAGTTTGCATTCTTTTGTTTTCGCTTTGTTTCTTTCCTAAAACACAAAAAGACCAAAAATATTTCTGTTGTTTCTCTTCACCATTTGTTTATTTGGTTCCTTGCTCTTAGTTTACTTTATTTGCTATCGTTGGTTTGCTATGAGAAAACCCAAAAAGATTCTGCTTTGTTTTCTTGTTTCTTTTGTTCTTGTTTCCAATTCAAAAACACCAAAAATATTTGCTGTTCTTCTTTGGTTTGTAAAGTTCATCATGAGTTCAATGGTCTTCGGTGGCTGGAGCGTGGTTTTCATTTCATATTATCCAAGCTACACAAGTGAAAAGGCAATAATGACGATCTACGACAATCTGATTGCGGTGAGAGGCTGGTATGAACTCTATTTGTTTTCATTTTTGTACATATACTCATCCATGTGAGCATGCTTAGTTGGTTCATGTGAGGTATATGTTATTTGAGAAAGTCTAGTAGTTCATGATCTCTCATGTTTAGCTCCAATTTATTAATATGAGTAGCATGTCATGGATGTTCGCTTGCATTGTTTTATTCATAAGTAAGTATGGCATTGTGGTATCCTCCTCTGAATAATTCATTTATATCGACTTGGCACATGCTCACGCATGCATATGACTGAACAAAAAGTCAATTAAGCCTCGATGATTTATATTGCTTCAGAGTTCTTGTATCATTTTTATGCCTCCGTTAATTTATTTTGCCGCAAGCATGATTATGACAGTTATTGCTCTCTTGATTTGTCGCTCCCTAGTCTTTTGCTAGCCTTCACTTGTACTGAGCGGGAATGCCGCTCGTGCTTCCAAACACCTGAAAACCAAGTTGTTCCAAAGTGTCCACCATAAATACCTATGCATGGCATTTCAAACCATTCCAAGTAAATTCTCATGCGCTACCTTTAAAACCTTCAAAATGCTTCTCAATTTGTGTTAATGTTTCATAGCTCATGAGGAAGTATGTGGTGTTTAGCTTTCAACCTTGTCATTTACTTTTGACGGACTCTCATATGGACTAGTGGCACATCCGCTTATCCAATAATTTTGCGAAAAGAGCTGGCAATGGGATTCCCAGTCCCAAATTAATTAACTTAAATAGACACTCCTCCATGGTTTGTGATTGTTGGACGGCACCCGAAGGATTCGGTTAGCCATGGCTTGTGTAAGCAAAGGTTGGGGGAGTGTCATCATCATAATAAAACTTAAATAAAAAGGCACTCCTTCATGGTATGAGATTGTGGCAGGCACCCGAGGATTCGGTTAGCCATGGTTTGTGTAAGAAAGGTTGGAAGGAGTGCCACATAAACATGCAAATAATTCATGGGAGCCGCTCTTGGGAGTCCGGTTGATGAGGTAGTTAGTATACCCATTACCATTCGTTGACAACAACAAACACCTCTCAAAATAATTTTACTCCTGCTTTACAAATGAAAAGCTCTAGCGCATGTTAATCCCTGCTTCCCTCTGCGAAGGGTCAATCTTTTACTTTATGTTGTGTCTCCATTCTTTCTTCGAGCACTATCTTGAGAGCACAACTGTCATTCTTAGTATAATATGCTTGTCTCAAAATATGATTGATTGTGGTATAACTTTGATGCTTTTATCTTTGACAATCACTACTTCTAGTCTTTCTATGAACTCCAGAGGTGCCTCGGCATTTATGTTTTGCCGATCAAATACGGGCAAGTAAGATACCACTTTATCATATTCTCTTATGAACATTGCAATCCTGCTTATATACATGATTCATGATGCTTATTATTAATTGTTGGTACCTCTTCATGATTGACATAGCTGTTGGATGATCTTATTTGCATGTATCTTATTATGAACTGCTTAAGTATTAGCCATAGCATGAGAATATATACATCATATGAGCAAATGTGTTCGTGAAAGTTCTTTTATCGCTCAGTTGTTAACTGAATTGCTTGAGGACAAGCAATAAGCTAAGCTTGGGGGAGTTGATACGTCCAAAACGTATCTACTTTTCCGAACACTTTTGCTATTGTTTTGCCTCTAATTTGTGTATTTTGGATACAACTAACACGGACTAACGCTGTTTTCAGCAGAATTGCTTTGGTGTCTCGTTTTTGTGCAGAAATCCAACTTTCGGGAAAATCCTCGGAATTTATGCGAAGGCCCTATTTTCCCATACCGACGGAGAAGGACAAGTGAGGCGGAGGCCCGAGGGCCCCACACCATAAGGCGGCGCGGCCTAGGGGGGCCCGCGGCCCTATGGTGTGGCCCCCTCGGTCGGCCTCCGACGCCCCCTTCGGACTACTTATCGGCCTCGACCTAAAAACGCACGGGGAGAAGTCGAAGTCGCAGAAACCCTCCAGAGAGCCGCCACATCGCGAAACTCCGTCTCGGGAGCCAGAAGTCTCCGTTCTGGCACTCCGCCGGACGGGGAATTGGAGGAGATCTTCACCGCCATCACCGCCAATGCCTCTCCATCGACCAGCCATGTTTCCCCCATCCATGTGTGAGTAATTCCCCCGCTGTAGGCTGAAGGGGATGGTAGGGATTGGATGAGATTGGTCATGTAATAGTTATAAGATTGTTAGGGCATAGTGCCTAGTATCCGTAGATGTCACTTTTATGATATTGTTGCAACTTGTTATGCTTAATGCTTGTCACTAGGGCCTGAGTGCCATGATCTCAGATCTGAACATGTTATTGATTCATGAAGATATTCGTTGTTTATGATCTTACCTGCAAGTTGTATACACATGTCGCTGTCCGGAACCAATGGCCCCAAAGTGACAATCGGGACAACCGGAGGGGATGGTAGTGATGTGAGGATCACATGTGTTCACGGAGTGTTAATGCTTTGCTCCGGTACTCTATTAAAAGGAGTACCTTAATATCCAGTAGTTTCCCTAGAGGCCCGGCCACCGGCTGGTAGGACAAAAGATGTTGTGCAAGTTTCTCATTGCGAGCACGTACGACTATATATGAAACACATGCCTATTGATTGATTAGTACTTGGATACCGTTTTATTATTATCTGCAAATGCCCCTGCTTTGATTGTTACATGAGTTTCTCTCATCCATGCAACGCCCGTTAATCCGTCCCTGTGCCTACAGTATTTTAATCCTGCTGTTTACTATAATCACTACTGCTGTCTTTATTTCACCGCTGCTGTTATTTTACTATTCCTACTGCTATAAAACTGTTACTACTGATAAACTCTTGCGAGCAAGTCTGTTTCCAGGTGCAGCTGAATTGACAACTCCGCTGTTAAGGCTTACAAGTATTCTTTGTCTCCCTTGTGTCGAATCAATAAATTGGGTAATACTTCCCTCGAAGACTGTTGCGATCCCCTATACTTGTGGGTCATCACGTCGTCTTCATCAACACCGTACGTGTGACCGAGTACGGAGGTGCTGCCCGATTGTGGCACCGTCAAGTTCTTCTACGCGCTTTTGCAAGCGGTCAAGATCTTCTACGCGCTTTTGCAAGCGGCAAGTGATCGACTACATCCACCACGAGATCTAATCTCGTTAGGCTTTGGAAATCTTCGAGGGTTAGTCTCATGATCTTCTCGTTGCTACCATCTTCTATATTGGATCTTGGCTTGTTATTCGTTCTTGCGGTAGGAAATTTTTTGTTTTCTATGCTACGAATCTCAACACATCATACTGTAGCTCTGGCCTAGTAAGAGTGAGGTACTGGAGATCACTAATTATAGACCGGTAGAGCGAAGCATCGGGGGCCGGAGAACCATCCGTAACAGAGAGTTTGGCCTTGGTGTCGATAGGAGTGGCCACGGGGCTGCAATTAAGCATCCCGGCGGGGTCGAGGAGCTCATGAGCATACTTCTTCTTATGAAGGAAGAAGCCATCCGGTCACGCACAACTTCAATGCCGAGGAAATAGTGTAGGGGCCCCAAATCCTTGAGAGAAAACTCAGCACGTAGACGGTTGGTAAGCTGTTGCAAAAGCGCAGAAGTGCTGGCTGTCAAGATGATGTCGTCGACACAGCAGGTACGCCATCGCGTCTCCCATGCGGTAGACAAACAGCGATGCATTGGAGCGTGTGGAGCAGAAGCCGAATTGATGAAGAAACGTTGCGGCGCGCTGGTACCACGCACGAGGCGCCTGCTTGAGCCCATACAAAGAGCACGAGAGCAGGCACACATGATCCGGATGAGCGGAGTCAACGAAGCCGGTGGGCTGCTGGCAGAATACTTGCTCCTCAACATGACCATGGAGGAAGGTATTGGAGACATCCATCTGGTGAACAGGCCAACGGCGAGATACGGTGAGCTGGAGCACGGTGCGGATGGTCTAGGGCTTGACAACCGGAGCGAAGATGTCGGTGAAGTCGACGCCGACACGCTGATGAAATCCACGGACGACCCAATGTGCCTTATGCCGAGCGAAAGAGCCATCCGGATGGAACCTGTGCTTGAAGACCCACTTCCCCGTGATGACATTAGCGTGGCGGGGTCGAGGAAAAAGCTGCCACGTCTTGTTGTGCTGCAGGGCGTCGAACTCATCCCGCATGGCCGCGAGCCACAGCGGGTCGCGGAGGGCCGCTCGGGCCGAGGCGGGCCACGGAGAGGGCGCCGGTGGCGGCGACGGAGCGGTCGCAGCAGTGCAGGCGTACACGTCCGAGGGGTACCATGTGGACGGACGAAAGACGTCGGCGCGCGCACGGGTGACTGGACCCATGGGGGTAGCCGCGGCATCACCCGAGTGATCACTCGAGGGTGATGCAGTCGATGAGGCGACGCCCAAGCAAGGCGACGTGGACGAGGGCGACGTGGAAGCACCCGAGGCGGAGCTCGAGGCCGCTGCAGGCGGGGTCGACGGGGTGTCACCCGAGCTAGGGCTCGAGGGCGACACGGGTGGCGTCAGCAGGTCGGCGTCCGAGCGAGGGCTCGAGGGCGACGAAGGCGGGTGATGCGCGTAAATGTACACGTCCGTTGGGAACCCCAAGAGGAAGGTATGATGCGCACAGTGGCAAGTTTTCCCTCAGAAAGAAACCAAGGTTTAATCGAACCAGGAGGAGCCAAGAAGCACGTTGAAGGTTGATGGTGACGAAATGTGATGCGGCGCAACACCAGGGATTCCGGCGCCAACGTGGAACCTGCACAACACAACCAAAGTACTTTGCCCCAACGAAACAGTGAGGTTGTCAATCTCACCGGCTTGCTGTAACAAAGGATTAACCGTATTGTGTGGAAGATGATTGTTTGCGAAGAAAACAGTAAAGAACAATTGCAATAGATTGTATGCGATGTAAAGAATAGGACCGGGGTCCACAGTTCACTAGAGGTGTCTCTCCCATAAGATAAAAGCATGTTGGGTGAACAAATTACAGTCGGGCAATTGACAAATAGAAAAGGGCATAACAATGCATATACATGATATGATAAATATAGTGAGATTTAATCAGGCATTACGACAAAGTACATAGACCGCCATCCAACCGCATCTATGCCTAAAAAGTCCACCTTCAAAGTTATCATCCGAACCCCATTCAGTATTAAGTTGCAAAGCAAAGACAATTGCATTAAGTATGGTGCGTAATGTAATCAACAACTACATCCTTAGACATAGAATCAATGTTTTATCCCTAGTGGCAACAGCACAACACAACCTTAGAACTTTCTGTCACTGTCCCAGGTATCAATGAAGGCATGAACCCACTATCGAGCATAAATACTCCCTCTTGGAGTTAAGAGTAAAAACTTGGCCAGAGCCTCTACTAATAACGGAGAGCATGCAAGATAATAAACAACACATAAGTAATAGATTGATAATCACCATAACATAGTATTCTCTATCCATCGGATCCCGACAAACACAACATATAGAATTACAGATAGATGATCTTGATCATGTTAGGCAGCTCACAAGATCCAACAATGAAGCACATAAGGAGAAGACGACCATCTAGCTACTGCTATGGACCCATAGTCCAGGGGTGAACTACTCACTCATCACTCCGGAGGCGATCATGTTGATGAAGAGTCCTCCGGGAGATGAATCCCCTCTCCGGCAGGGGCGATCTCCTGAATCCCCGAGATGGGATTCGCGGCGGCGGCATCTCCGGAAGGTTTTCCGTATCGTGGCTCTCGTTTCGCGACGGAGGCTTTAAGTAGGAGAAAGGGCAAGTCAAGGCGGCACGAGGGCCCACACACCAGGCGGCGCGGCCCAGCCCTGCCGCGCGGCCTCAGCGTGGCGGCGCCTCGTCGCCCCACTTCGTTATCCTTTCGGTCTTCTGGAAGCTTCGTGCAAAAATAGGACCCTGCGCTGATTTCGTCCAATTCCGAGAATATTTCCTTACTAGGATTTCTGAAACCAAAAACAGCAGAAAACAAAGAACTCTTCGGCATCTTGTTAATAGGTTAGTTCCGAAAATGCGTAAATACGACATATAATGTGTATAAAACATGTAGATATCATCAATAATGTAGCATGGAACATAAGAAATTATCGATACGTTGGAGACGTATCAGCATCCCCAAGCTTAGTTCTGCTCGTCCCGAGCAGGCAAACGATAACAAGGATAATTTCTGGAGTGACATGCCATCATAATCTTGATCATACTATTGTAAACATATGTAATGAATGCAGCGATCAAAACAATGGTAATGACATGAGTAAACAAATAAATCATAAAGCAAAGACTTTTCATGAATAGTACTTCAAGACAAGCATCAATAAGTCTTGCATAAGAGTTAACTCATAAAGCAATAAATCAAAGTAAAGGTATTGAAGCAACACAAAGGAAGATTAAGTTTCAGCGGTTGCTTTCAACTTATAACATGTATATCTCATGGATAGTGTCAACATAGAGTAATATAACAAGTGCAATATGCAAGTATGTACGAATCAATGCACAGTTCACACAAGTGTTTGCTTCTTAAGGTGGAGAGAGATAGGTGAACTGACTCAACAATAAAAGTAAAAGAAAGGTCCTTCAAAGAGGAAAGCATCGATTGCTGTATTTATGCTAGAGCTTTTATTTTGAAAACATGAAACAATTTTGTCAACGTTAGTAATAAAGCATATGAGTTATGTAAATTATATCTTACAAGTTGCAAGCCTCATGCATAGTATACTAATAGTGCCCGCAACTTGTCCTACTTAGCTTGGACTACCGGATCTTCGCAATACACATGTTTCAACCAAGTGTCACAAAGGGGTACCTCCATGCCGCATGTACAAAGGTCTAAGGAGAAAGCTTGGATTTCTCGCTTTTGATTATTCTCAACTTAGACATCCATACCGGGACAACATGGACAACAGATAATGGACTCCTCTTTAATGCATAAGCATGTAGCAACAATTATTATTCTCATATGAGATTGAGGATATATGTCCAAACTGAAACTTCCACCATGATTCATGGCTTTAGTTAGCGGCCCAATGTTCTTCTCTAACAATATGCATGCTCCAACCATTAAGGTGGTAGATCTCTCTTACTTCAGACAAGACGGACATGCATAGCAACTCACATGATATTCAACAAAGAGTAGTTGATGGCGTCCCCAGAAGCATGGTTATCGCACAACAAGCAACTTAATAAGAGATAAAGTGCATAAGTACATATTCAATACTACGATAGTTTTAAGGCTATTTTGTCCCATGAGCTATATATTGCAAAGGTGAATGATGAAATTTTAAAGGTAGCACTCAAGCAATTTACTTTGGAATGGCGGAGAAATACCATGTAGTAGGTAGGTATGGTGGACACAAATGGCATAGTGGTTGGCTCAAGGATTTTGGATGCATGAGAAGTATTCCCTCTCGATACAAGGTTTAGGCTAGCAAGGTTATTTGAAGCAAACTCAAGGATGAACCGGTGCAGCAAAACTCACATAAAAGACATATTGTAAACATTATAAGACTCTACACCATCTTCCTTGTTGTTCAAAACTCAATACTAGAAATTATCTAGACCTTAGAGAGACCAAATATGCAAATCAAATTTTAGCAAGCTCTATGTATTTCTTCATTAATGGGTGCAAAGTATATGATGCAAGAGCTTAAACATGAGCACAACAATTGCAAAGTATCACATTATCCAAGACATTTTAGAATTACTACATATAGCATTTCCCAATTCCAACCATATAACAATTTAACGAAGAAGAAACTTCGCCTTGAACATTATGAGTAAAGCCTAAGGACATATTTGTCCATATGCAACAGCGGAGCGTGTCTCTCTCCCACAAAGAATGCTAGGATCCAACTTTATTCAAACAAAACAAAAACAAAAACAAACCGACGCTCCAAGTAAAGAACACAAGATGTGACTAAATAAAAATATAGTTTCAGGGGAGGAACCTGATGATGTTGTTGATGAAGAAGGGGATGCCTTGGGCATCCCCAAGCTTAGACGCTTGAGTCTTCTTAAAATATGCAGGGGTGAACCACGGGGCATCCCCAAGCTTAGAGCTTTCACTCCTCTTGATCATAGTATATCATACTCCTCTCCCATTGAAAACTTCTTTCACACCAAACTTCAAGCAAAGTCATTAGAGGGTTAGTGCACAATTAATAATTCACATATTCAGAGGTGACACAATCATTCTTAACACTTCTGGACATTGCACAAAGCTACTGGACATTAGTGGATCAAAGAAATTCATCCAACATAGCAAATACGGCAATGCGAAATAAAAGGCAGAATCTGTCAAAAACAGAACAGTTTGTAAAGACGAATTTTAAAATGGCACCAGACTTGCTCAAATGGAAAAACTCAAAACTAATGAAAGTTGCGAACATATATGAGGATCACGCTCGTAAATTGGAAGATTTTTTCGAATTTTCTACAGAGACTTGTGCCAGAATTCGTGACAGACAGCAATGCTGTTTCTGCGCAGCGATCCCAAATATAACATCAACTTTAACATAGAAACTTTACTTGGCACAAAAACATGATAAGGAGAGGTTGCTACAGTAGTAAACAACTTCCAAGACTCAAATATAAAACAAAGTACTGTAGTAAAAACATGGGTTGTCTCCCATAAGCGCTTTTCTTTAACGCCTTTCAGCTAGGCGCAGAAAGTGCAAATCAAGTATTTTCAAACGAAGAAGCATCAACATTATTACCTTGAGAGTTGGGAGTTTTCTCAACAATGCATTGTATCTGGTATATATAAGTAACTCCTCTCTCATTGCTCCTAGGCTTACTATTCTCATCAAACAAATTTTCAGGAACAAGCCAAGCATAATTATTTTCCAAAGCTTCATGCATCCCTAGTAGCTTACTAGGTATTGGCGCTTTAATTTCCCTACCATCATTAACATTACTAGTATACTTAATTCTATCCATATCCATCTTTTCAAGTATTTTTTTAAAATCAGGAAAGAAACCAAGCCTCTTATGTTTGATAAAAACTTTTCTAGCTTCTTTAGCTATATCTTCAAATTCTCTAACAAGGACTTTTAAAACAAAATTTCTCTTTTCTCCCATCTCTATATCCGTAAGTGTAAGAAACATATGTTGTATTATGGGATTGAGATTAACAAATCTAGTTTCCAACATGTGTATTAAACAGGCAGCAGCACTTTCATAAGTAGGGGCAGTTTTTAATAATGGTATATCTTTAAAATCTTCATCCATACTAACATGGGTGAAAAATTCCTCTATATTATCTCTTCCATTGATACACCCACGCCCTACCGGTATCTTTTCCAAAGTAAACTTAGGATTAAGCATGATGAAATAAGCAAAAAGTAAACTAGACAAATAAAGTAAAGACAAGTAACTAATTTTTTTTGTGTTTTTGATATAGAAAGCAAGACAGTAAATAAAGTAAAACTAGCAACTATTTTTTTTGTATTTTGTTTAGGTGCAGCAAACAAAGTAGTAAATAAAATAAAGCAAGACAAAAACAAAGTAAAGTGATTTGGGAAGTGGAGACTCCCCTTGCAGCGTGTCTTGATCTCCCCGGCAACGGCGCCGAAAAGTGCTTGATGCGCGTAATGTACACGTCCGTTGGGAACCCCAAGAGGAAGGTATGATGCGCACATGACAAGTTTTCCCTCATAAAGAAACCAAGGTTTAATCGAACCAGAGGAGCCAAGAAGCACGTTGAAGGTTGATGGTGACGAAATGTGATGCGGCGCAACACCAGGGATTCCGGCGCCAACGTGGAACCTGCACAACACAACCAAAGTACTTTGCCCCAACGAAACAGTGAGGTTGTCAATCTCACCGGCTTGCTGTAACAAAGGATTAACCGTATTGTGTGGAAGATGATTGTTTGCGAAGAAAACGGTAAAGAACAATTGCAGTAGATTGTATGCGATGTAAAGAATAGGACCGGGGTCCACAGTTCACTAGAGGTGTCTCTCCCATAAGATAAAAGCATGTTGGGTGAACAAATTACAGTCGGGCAATTGACAAATAGAAAAGGGCATAACAATGCATATACATGATATGATAAATATAGTGAGATTTAATCAGGGCATTACGACAAAGTACATAGACCGCCATCCAACTGCATCTATGCCTAAAAAGTCCACCTTCAGGTTATCATCCGAACCCCATTCATTAAGTTGCAAAGCAACAGACAATTGCATTAAGTATGGTGCGTAATGTAATCAACAACTACATCCTTAGACATAGAATCAATGTTTTATCCCTAGTGGCAAAAGCACAACACAACCTTAGAACTTTCTGTCACTGTCCCAGGTATCAATGAAGGCATGAACCCACTATCGAGCATAAATACTCCCTCTTGGAGTTAAGAGTAAAAACTTGGCCAGAGCCTCTACTAATAACGGAGAGCATGCAAGATCATAAACAACACATAAGTAATAGATTGATAATCACCATAACATAGTATTCTCTATCCATCGGGACAAACACAACATATAGAATTACAGATAGATGATCTTGATCATGTTAGGCAGCTCACAAGATCCAACAATGAAGCACATAAGGAGAAGACGACCATCTAGCTACTGCTATGGACCCATAGTCCAGGGGTGAACTACTCACTCATTCCGGAGGCGATCATGGCGATGAAGAGTCCTCCGGAGATGAATCCCCTCTCCGGCAGGTGCCGGAGGCGATCTCCTGAATCCCCGAGATGGGATTCGCGGGCGGCGGCGTCTCTGGAAGGTTTTCCGTATCGTGGCTCTCGATACTGGGGTTTCGAGACGAGGCTTTAAGTAGGCAAGGGCAAGTCAAGGGGCGACACGAGGGCCACACACCAGGGCGACGCGGGCCCAGCCCTGGCCGCGGGCCCTGGCGTGGCGGCGCCTCGTCGCCCACTTCGTTATCCTTTCGGTCTTACGGAAGCTTCGCAAAAATAGGACCCCGGCATTTCGTCAATTCCGAGAATATTTCCTTACTAGGATTTCTCAAACCAAAAACAGCAGAAAACAGCAACTGGCTCTTCGGCATCTTGTTAATAGGTTAGTTCCAGAAAATGCGTAAATACGACATATAATGTGTATAAAACATGTAGATATCATCAATAATGTAGCATGGAACATAAGAAATTATCGATACATTGGAGACGTATCAGCGGGGTCGATGAGACGACGCCCGAGCCGGAGCTCGAGGGCGGGGTCGATGCGGCCGGGGCGAGGGCGCGACGCCGCAGGGTTGCACCCGCGGGGGACGGAGAAGACACCACCTGTTCCTGTGCAAAGGGGAAGCAACACTCATCAAAGTAAACGTGCCGGGAGGTGATGACGCGGTGAGACACCGGATCATAGCAGCGGTAGCCTTTGGTGTTAGCCGGGTAACCGAGGAAAACACATGGAACGGAACGAGGGGCGAGTTTATGAGGAGTGGTGGCGGCGATACTAGGATAACAACGACAACCGAAAATCCGAAGACCGTCGTAGGATGGAGGGGAACCGTAAAGGAGGTGATGAGGTGCATAGTTCCAGCGGGGACGACACGGACGAAGGTTGACAAGGAGGGTGGCGGTGGCTAAGGCGTCAGGCCAAAAGGTGGGGGGAACATGGCTGTGGAATAGGAGTGTGCGGATGCAGTCATTGAGGGTGCGGAGGATACGCTCGGCATGGCCGTTTTGCTGCGATGTGTATGGACAAGTTAGGCAGAAAATAGTGCTGTGAGAAGATAGGAGGGTGCGTAGGGCAACGTTGTCGAACTCTTTTCCGTTGTCAGTTTGGCGTGAACGGGACGACTAAACTGTGTAGAGACATAGGTGTAGAAAGCAGTGAGAGTGGTTGTTGTTGCACTTAGTTGAGCCTAGCATATTTAGTTTCTGTGCTTTTAAAATAAACGTTTGTTATTCCGCATTCTTACAAGCCAAATCCGTCAGATTTTTTAATCGCCTATTCACCCTCCCCCTCTAGGCGACATCTCATCCTTTCATTTGGCTTCATACTTCTTGACTTGTTATATTTTCTAACTTTTCAACGCCTCTTCTCCAGCTCAACACTTTGGTGGAGGAGGATTTTGGAGAAATATTCTGGATCGCCGACACTGACTCCGGAAAGGCGGAAGAGACTCCGGAAGAGGAGGAGGAGGAATAGTGACGAGCGTGCTCCTCGACAATGCCCTCCGTTTGGGGCTTAGGGTTGATGGAATCCTGTAGGCTGACATGAGACATCGGTTAACAGACAAGCGGGGAAAGCGATTTACCCAGGTTCAGGGCCCTCGATGAGGTAACACCCCTACGTCCTGCTTGTCTGATCTTGATTATGAAAATATTGGGTTACAATGGGGTGCCGAAGGCTTCGGCTACGATCTCGTCGAGAGATTAAGTGCTACGGCGACCTAGCTCTAGACTTTTCGTGGCTAAGGTTGCTAAGATTGATTGTGTGTCTCGGCAGCCCCTCTCCTGGCCCTTATATAGGAGGCCAGGTCTCAAGAGATCTGCACGAGTACGACTAGGTTTACAAGAGACCTAGCTCTAAACTTTCCTTGCTCGACTCTTTGTCTTGTACTCCAAGGAATCTCCTTCAGCACCGTCCTAGTGGCCCACCTTGCCGTCGGGTATCTTCATGGGCCTCCAGCTGGGCCGCACAGGATAGGGCAATATCGGTTACCCGAAGGGTAATGCCCACGTCAGTAGTCCCCGAGTGTCTAGCCGAAGATTTTTCGGGTAGAGACTAAAGCATGCCTCCACTGAATGTTCTTCTCCTTTATTTGTTCTTGTCCATCCTGCAATAGCTTCATCTTCTTTTATCGGGTGCGCGTTCTGCGCTCCCGATGGGAGTAGCCCCCGAGTCTATATACGGATGCTTGCAATCCGTGTGTAGACTCAAGTTGTACTACTCGAATGTTTTCCTCTGCCGAAGTTTCTTGCGGGTCTTCATAAACCACCCGATAAATTCACATCGAGGCTTGTGTTCTCCCAAATGCGTAAAGGATAATGAGTAACGTGCCCAGCTTTTTGCTGGTTAACTGCCTTTTGGCAAAACAACATTACCTACACAGAATCATGTCCCCGGGCATGATCCTGGAGTGCAATAAACTTTCATCGGGTGCGCGTCCTGCGCTCCTAATGGGAATAGCCCCCGAGTCTGGGCACGGGCACTCGTTGTCCGGGTGCAGACTCGAGCCGAATATATTGTACTTTCCTTCAATGCTTCTTCACAACCCTTTCCTTTGTTCATCACCCGAAAAAACCTTCGAGTCTGCTTCTATCGGGTGCGCATCCCGCGCTCCCGATGGGAGTAGCCCCCGAGTCTAGGCGCGGATGTTTACGATCCATGCGTAGACTCAAGTTGACCACTCGACAGTTTATTTCTTCGACCCCTTGAAGAATCTTTACGAGGTCAATGATGACATCACCACTGGCGTAGTCCTGACATGATAAGACACGACATGTCGGGCCCATCCTACTCCTGTATTGTCCTTTTTTCAAGGAGCGGCCACTTCTTGCGCACAGTTACCAAAACGACCCCTCGATTCCCGCGATTTGTTGATGAAAAAGAGACTCTTTCAGTAAATTGGAGACACGTGTCCATTCAATCCTTGACTCCGCACCTTATAATCCCTTACAACAAATCTTTCTCTCCTTACGCCTTATCAGTGTATCCTTGCCTCCCTCGTTCTTCTGCCACACTCAAACCTACCGCGCCGCCGCCAAAACTAGACCTCGTGAAAATCAGAGATGGGGAAGAAGAAGATCTCCGCCACAGCCACAGATGCTACGAGCAGCGGCGCCGCCACCAAATCCGGTGTGAATCCTCCAAAGAGGAGCACCTCATATGCTCCTCCCCTAACTCCGGCGCCGCCGGCGCCATCGAGTTCCGCCGCCGGGTCCGCCCCCGACGATTGGCCTGCTTCCACTACTACGAAGCGGGACGAGAAGAAGGCTAAAAGCCTCGGTTACATCCCTTCTGAGGAGGGGAATGTTATCCTTCCAGGTGCGATCTCACGGCCCAATCCTCCCGCTGGTTTTACCGTGATGTTCTTATCATTTTTGTATCGAGGTCTTTCGCTTCCTGCCCACAAATTCCTTCGCCATCTTCTACAAGTTTACGAGATCCAATTATGGGAATTAACCCCCAACTCATCCTCCATCTCGCCGTCTTTATAACTCTCTGCGAATCATTCCTGGGCATTGAACCGCACTTCGGCCTATGGAAGAAAATCTTCTTCGTGAAAAGGTACAATTGTAGCGGCGGATCTTTCGTCATTGGTGGATTCGGTTTTGTTGCCCGTAAAGAGGTGAAGTATTTCAACTTCCTGATGAGGGAATCTATTCAAGGGTGGAGGCTGAAGTGGTTCTACATTAGAGATTCTTCGGCTGCTGAACTCCAACTTCCTCATTTTTTCGATGTCCTGGAAGCCAAGCCTAAACAATATTGGAAAAATATCCTCTCACCCGAAGAAAACCCAATAGTCGATAGATTATTCGCCAGATTCCTTCGGATCAAGAGAGCCGATGGCCAAACCATGATAGGCACAGAAGTAGCCGCTGTATTTTTGAAACGTCGAGTCCAACCAATCATGGTCAGAGCTCACCCGATGTGGCTCTATTCGGGTCCCAAGGACGAGACCAGGATTAATGCTGCTGAACTATCTGAAAAAGAATTACTTGATGAAGTTCGTCGCCTCACCCACTTCAGTCAAGAGGACTCGAGTCCTCTCATATCTTCTCACATTTCCTTTGATGCTGATCACCCACCAACCGAGGTAATCCCTTGCTCTCACATTCTCATTGTGCTGTTATCCTTGGTTAACACAACTGTGGTTGCACTTACTTGTTCTACCCTTGACAGGATCTTATAAACCCTGACTTCGCGCAAGACCTTCCGAATGATGCCTCCGAAAAGGAGGATTCTTCAGTCCCCGTGGGGTTCCATACTGAAGGAAACACGAGTTCGGAAGCAGAGCATGACGACCCGATAAATCCTGAAGCCATCCTTATCGACCCCAAATCTGCAACCAATGACATTAGCGACACAGCGGGGTCGATGCACGATGATGACGCTGATGTCGCTGCCTTTGTTGATGCAGCTACGGAAGAAGCCGAAGCTCTGCCTTCGAAGAGGTCATCCGGCGGTTTTGCCGATGAGGATGACCTTTGGGATCTGTAAGTCCTACATTTTCCCTCATTTTCGCTCCTTCCATTCTTTGTTTTAACCTTGCAAACCATTTTCTCCATAGTGATGAAGATTTCATCGAGCCTCCGCCCAAGAAACCTAGAACCGAAGCTGCCCCGCCGGATCTTGCTGCTTCTGAAGCTTCGGCCCCTGCCACAATCCTCGTGGCTCAAATGTCAACTGCTTCTTCCCTTTCCAAAGGGAAGAATATTCCTTCGACTGGTGCTGCTGCAGCTCCTTCCTCTGGAAATCCTGTAAGTTTTTCCTTTGTTCAAGTTCAACAACTTTAGACTAGACAAGACGTGCATCATCCAATAATCTTTTTGCTTTTGTCTTTAAGGACCTGCGAGCTGTGATTTCCTCTTTGGAATCCTTCGCCTCCCTCTACGCTTCCTTGGAGGTTGATAAGGCGCAGCTGCAGAAGGAGGTCGAATCCTCTTCCTCAAAGTTAGAAGGCGCAATCAAGATTGCCGCCGAGGCACGCACGGAAATTGATACTTTGAAGGAGGAACTCAAGGAGCTGAAACAGAAGCTGAAGGATGAAGAGGCGGCCAAGCTTACTGCCGAGGCCCGGTCGCTGGAGAAGGATGAACTTCTTCGCCAGTCCTCCCTGGCTTTGCTCAGTAATGTCCCTCCTACACCCTTGTTGATTATTGCTTTTGTAAATATTGGTTCTTGTATTAATGTTCCCTTCGTTCTTCTGTTCTTCTCAGGGGCTGCCGACATTCCTAGCGAGGCTCTGGACAAAGTCCCGAGCAATTCTCCTTCGAATGCTCTGTCGATGACGCTCGCGTCCCATCAACTTATTCAAGATCTTCTCCAGAAAGGCAAGGGAGCCATGGCGCGGATTCACTCGATGATATTTCCCAAGATAAGCCAGGACAAGACTCTGGGCCAACTGATCGACGCCTTTGCTGTCAACACCAGGGAGGTTATCGAGGTATTCAAACGTACTTCACGTACCTACGGCGCCCTCCTAGCCTTCCAACTTATGTTGGGTCACGGCTTCAAGGAAAATATTGAAGAAATGTCTAAAGAGCTGCCAAAGGGACCTGATGGAAAAGCCATTGACCTGGGTGCTTTCAAAACCTCAGCCCTTACATGCGCTCGCCAGCTCCTTGAGTTGGGTGAGACTAAGAAATCCTCGGCTGGTCCTAGTCTGTCGAACCACACCCAAGCCCTTTGAACCTTGTAACTTTTGTTTTTTTCCAAACAATGTTGAGTCAGAAAACTCTCGCAATTGTAATAAATTTTCCGTTGACGATATCTTTAGCTATAATAATTGAATTCGTACGCTCCCGATGGGAGTTATTTACTCATGCTGGCTCTATATAATCCATCGCGCCTTTGATCAATTTTTGCAGGTTTATCCTGTGCCTTCCTTTATCGATGATTCTTCAAGTGCCCTTCCCGAAAGTGATCGGCTGCAGCGCATGAGGGATCGGGTCGCCCAAATGGAAAAGGACATGCGCAATACTTATGCTCTGGCTGCCATTGTCAATAAGAAGAACGAACTTGCAGCTGATACTGAGCGCTACGCGCTGACTGAATTGCACAAAGCCACTGAGAGTTTGAATTGTAAGGGCTTCAACCTTTTTATTTCATCTTTTTCTTGAAATGCACTTTCTCATCGTCCGCTGGTTCCTTTTGCCAGTCATAGCTCTGAACAAGGCTGAAGAAAACAAGCACATACAGGAACGCGTACATGCGTTGACCCAGCTATCGTCGGCAAATGAAGTGTTCTGGAGAGAACAAGGAAAAGCTTCGACTGTCGCCAGATTCCAGGACCGGGTTCAGCAAGTACATCGCTTTTTCGACAAGGTGTACAAGGCACTTAGAGTGATTTGGAAAACGACGTTCCCCTTGAATGCAGTTCCTCCTACATTGTTAACCTTGATGTCAGAATTTAGCAATGCCAAGAAGGTTCGAGACTTGGTTCATGCTCAAATGTTTGCAGGAGCCGAATTTACATTGTCACTTGTTCTTGCGCGTTATCCTTCAGCAAATATTCTTTCAATTTCCAAAGCGACTGGAAGCTTAGAACTTCTATATCCGAAGGTGATGCTGCCGTCCAATATGATTGTCGACAGACTTGAACAAGACTCGAAGGCACCTGAAGAAAAAGAAACTCCGCAAGAGTAATTTAGTGTTCTATTGTAAATAATATTCTTTTTATGATATTAAAGTATTTATCGATTAGTCTGCATGTAAGTGTATAATTGTCGTTTGACAAATTTCGAAGAAAGCGAATCGCTCGTGAAAATGTATGTATACTGGTTGGTTAGCAAATTGTTTGAGTGATCAGCTCTTGTTGCGGGTTTTGCTAAACCCGGTGTGTGTGCAACTTTGCTTTCAACCATTGTATGTCTTGACAGCAGCTCCCGAATATGTCGGGAGCACGAACTCTGCCGATGACTCCGTCGCGTTTTGGCACTTCCATAAGTAAAGTGCCAAGCGTGGATCGTTTAATTTATTTGTTCCATGTTCCCTGCTATTTTTGGCACTCGTTGAGGAATCTATAGCGAAAGGGTACGATTCTCGTCAATTTTGCCTCATAGAACTCGTAGTTTTAGAGGCTTTAGAGTGCAATTACCAGACGTGTGTTTCCAACGCGCCTCCATTTGCCGCAATATGCAAAACAGGGTACGGATGATGTGTTTCGGGTAACCCGTGTTACTGCAATGCTTCAGAGAAACGAAACTCAAGTTTTTATTAATATCATGAGCGAATAACGAAGGGATGAGAAAACATCCTGCCTAAAAACGAGAAAAATGAAATACTAGCCGTCTTTTAAATGAGAGGAGGATTCTCCTTGTCTTCAAGCTTTTCCACCGTGCCCGCAGTTTTTGAAGCTTCACCGATTTCACTAAGATTCTGAGCAGTGAGTGCCAGAGATTTGTTTCCTTCGGTGACTGTGGTATCATCGGCTGCCAACGTTTTCGCGGCAGTGACCTCCGTGACCAGGTCAGTTGGCTTCTTCTTTATCCTCCTGGCGCGTTCATCTACCCTATCATCGTGTGTCGACGATTTTGAAGGGAGATCGACAGCTTCCTGCCTTGACCCAAACTTTGCAGCAATCTTCTGAAACTCGCGATCACAGTTGTCTGAGCGTGAAAAAATTCCATAGACTGTGATATTTGTCCCATTATTCCCAGGAATTTTCAGCTTGAGGTATGCATAATGTGGCACAGCCATGAACTTGGCATAAGCTGATCTTCCAAGTATAGCGTGGTACTGTGATTCCCAATTCACTACTTCGAACTCGATCTTTTCCTTCCTGAAGTTATCGGGTTTGCCAAAGACAACGTTCAGGAAAACTTTGCCAAGAGAGTACCCTGGCGACGTGGGGAGGATCCCATGGAAACAGGTATCTGTCTCGTCGAGCATCCTCATCGTGATTCCCATGGTTTTGATCGTGTCGAGGAATATCAGGTTTAGTCCACTTCCACCATCCATAAAAACTTTGCTCATCTTGAATCCTCCAATTTGTGCTTCAACCACTAGCGCAACATGTCCTGGTTTTGGTATTGTCATCGGGTGATCCGTCCTGCTAAACGTGATGCTCTGAGAGGACCAGTCGATGTACTCGGGTATGTTGGCCATGATACTTTCTGCCAGGTTGATTTCTTGGGTGAGCTTCTTCATCTCCCTTCTCGAAACACCAGTTCTATGGATCATGCTCATCTGCCCACGAGGTGGTGGAAAGGACTCGTTGGGATTGTGAGGCTGGGCTTGCTGACCTGGTGCTGAGGCGGAGGTGGTGGTGGTGGCGTTGTTGCTGCTTCTGCAAGATGAGCTTCTGCATTTCAATAAACTGTCGAAAATCTCTGAGCAGATGGCTTGACTTCTTCTTGTTGTCTTTGGAATCGATGTATGCGTGCAGGTAGCAGGGTGCATTTATCTGTTCGGCAAAGGGTAGTTCGGGTGTCCTCTGGGGTCGTGGCTTGTAATTGCTACGGTCCCAGAGTTGTTCCGGCTGCCATCCTGCCGATCGTCTTGCCTATCATCATATCGATCGTCCTGCCGATCAGAGTAGCCAGTAGCTACTAAGTTGTTGTCATCATAACCGCGGTCTTTCCTCCTCTTGCGTCGATCTCTACGACCACCCGAATCATTCTTCGGCTGATCATCGTCTTCGTCATCGATGCGCTGTCGTGGTCTTCGTACGTTGTCCTCGCCATCAGCCCAACTGTTGGCGATCTCCATTAATTTGGTTATAGTCTTTGGCTTCTTACGCCCAAGTTCTTCTATATAAGATTCACGTCGGATGCCGTCGCTAAAAGCGTCGATTGCCCTGTCGACGGAAACGTCTTCGGCTGCGTTCAGGAGCTTTGTGAATCTCCCGATGTACGCGCATTGACTCTTTTGGCTTCTGCTGGCAATGCCGCAATTCTTCGATCCCGACAGGCCTCTTGTATGTTGCTTGAAAGTTGGCGACAAAAGCATCCACCAAGTCGCCCAGGATTTGATAGATCCCTTCGGCAGGCCCTCAGCCAGGCCCGTGCCGAATCTTTCAGGTAGAGTTGCAAACACTGCATCGCTGCAATCTAGTTTCCTTTATGCAGGATCACAGTCTGCAGGTAGTCATCTATCCATGATCTTGGCTCCTTTTGCCCATCATATTTGGCAGCGTCGGTGGGGGTAGGTTTGAACTTTTTGGGCGGCATCGTTTCTCGAATCTTGTAACTCACACAGTCAGCTCCCCTCAGCTCACCATCGTATTCCTCGCTTTCTTCTGAGGAATCACTGTCGTAATCCCCCCTTGCCGCTCGTCGTCGTCTGGCTTTGTCGATTCTACTCTGGGTAATCTCGTCTCGGGCATCTCGTGAGCGGTGTTCTGAACCTCCGGTTTGTGGCGAGGCTTTTTCTTTTCGTGGGACCAGCTTGTCTCCCAGGATTGCAAGGCTTTCTAGAGCACCTCGATGAGCCTGAACCATAGAACCTTCGGGCTGTTGGTTAACGAGGTACGCTGCGAGATTAGCAGTTGCCGCTTCGACGGTTTTTGGCCTCAGCATTCCCGCGGTATCCGTGGTCATGAATGACCTGGATAAGTTTGACGTTATCTCCTGAGCATCGTCTTCCGAAAGCCTGGATAACCTCGATCGGTGTTTTCCCGCACCTTGACTGCTTCGAGAAGCGCTTCCTCTTTAATGTCCACTGGATCGTTCTGCCGCACGTAGGCGTCTCTCGAGGGTGGTCTGCTCGAGAGACAGCCGCTCCTGATTCTTGTCGAGTATTTCACGAAAAGCGTTGAGGGTTCCGACCGAGGCTCCAGCGGGGAGTGGTGTGTTGTTTTGCACGGCCGCGCAGGCAGCCACCCATTCTTCTTCTGCGATGGTGTAATCGCTACCATGATTACTGGCACTGTTTCCGAAGCTTGGTCGTCTGCTGGAACGTGGGGTGCGATCTCCCTCTCCCCCATTCCTTCCTGTGTTATTGGCAGCGTAAACTTGGTGGCGCGCCGCTTTCCAAGTGACTTCCCTGGCGATGCTGTCGACGCTGTCCTCTCCCGATGAATACTGGGCGCTACAGATGAACGACGTGTCACTAGACCCTAGTCCGTGCCTTGTGTCGCAGTTCAAACAGTAGTATGAGGTTATCTCTGATGGCGCGGGGTTGTCGGATCCGACTGACATTGAAGACGTTGATCGAGGAGTCGAAGGTGCGGACGGGCCACTCGAATCTGTCAGCCCAGCGGAAAGATCGATTGATGATGACATGATCGGCCCTGTGACCGGTAAGAGAGGCTTCCTAGTCGACTTTGGAGCGTGTGGCTCGAGCAGTCGAAGGATTCCTTCTGCATTGACGTTGTACTGAACGCTTCCGAACGCCATCTCCATGTTTCCTTGCAGACTCGAAAAAGTCGAGCGAGAAGAGTCGTTGTGCGGGGTGAACTCGTAGGAGCCGAATCGAATCGGACTCCCCAAGATCGGTGATGATGATGATGGCGTAGATGAAGCTGTCGACGACATGGTTGGATCTGCCGATGACGGGTCTTGCGCCAACAGGTTTCCCACAGACGGCGCCAATTGACGAGGGTGCTCCTCGACAATGCCCTCCGTTTGGGGCTTAGGGTTGATGGAATCCTGTAGGCTGACACGAGACATCGGTTAACAAACAAGCGGGGAAAGCGATTTACCCAGGTTCAGGGCCTTGATGAGGTAACACCCCTACGTCCTGCTTGTCTGATCTTGATTATGAAAATATTGGGTTACAATGGGGTGCCGAAGGCTTCGGCTACGATCTCGTCGAGAGATTAAGTGCTACGGCGACCTAGCTCTAGACTTTTGGTGGCTAAGGTTGCTAAGATTGATTGTGTGTCTCGGCAGCCCCTCTCCTGGCCCTTATATAGGAGGCCAGGTCTCAAGAGATCTGCACGAGTACGACTAGGTTTACAAGAGACCTAGCTCTAAACTTTCCTTGCTCGACTCTTTGTCTTGTACTCCAAGGGATCTCCTTCAGCACCGTCCTAGTGGCCCACCTTGCCGTCGTGTATCTTCATGGGCCTCTAGCTAGGCTGCACAGGATAGGGCAATATCGGTTACCCGAAGGGTAATGCCCACGTCAAATAGGAAGAGCAAACGAAGAAGTACGTCCTCCAGGCGTGGTGGTTTTTCTCTCGTAGGAGAGCTTGACGGGGACGAGTTCAGTGATGTGAACCTCGCGGAGAACCGCGGGACTCGGGGTGGAGGAAGCAGCGGAGGCGTCGGAGGCGAAAGGGTTGTCAGAGGACATCGACGACATGGCAGCTCGCGGGGAAGGTGTCGTGGCAGCGCTAGGATTGGGTGGAAAGGGAGGAGGAGAAGTGTGCGGCTGCACGGCAGATGACGGCGGGGGCGGCGCAAGGGGGAGCGGCGGCGCGTCGGTGGCGCACAAGGGAGGCAGCGCGGCGGCGGCTAGGGTTAGGATCGTAGGGTGTCTGATACCATGTAGAAGGGATTGTAACACACGTTGTATTACTTGGGTGCAATGCAGACACATATATAGGTAAAATGGGAGGCCTTCACATCCTCACATACAAAAGAGAGGAGGGGCCTAAACGCTAATGTACTATACACAATATATATACTCAACACTTGCTAAAGATAACCTTGCAATATGTAACTGGAATAGATGTACGAGATGTGTTTTCTGTCATGAAGAAGATACAATGAAACATCCTGTCTTCCAATGCAAGGTTTCTATATCTATATGGTCAATCATGGAGATATGTTCTACCTTATATCCTCCAAGAAGCATTGCAAATATTTTTGGCAATTGGCTGAATGGGGGTGGTGTGGGGACCCCGAACTAAGTGTCCGAAATACCCTGTTATGTATTCCTCTCACGACCCCATGATCAGTCTGCCGTGAGAACATAACCGAACTGAATATCCAGATTACAACATCCATTACAAGTACCGAATAAATAGTCTTACAACAATAGGGTCACATGACCCAGTCTTACACAAACGCCACTTCGGGCAAGTTCACACAAACATAGCAGCAGATACACGTCAACATCGTCGGTCCCAAGTCATGCCTTAAACCTACAGGTAGCTGACTTGGAGATCGTCCTAGGTCGCATAGTCGTCCTGGTAGCCTCCGTCATCTTCATAGTCTTCCTCATAGTCTGGCCTAGTAAATAGCCAGGGACAAAAGCCGTGAGTACATTTGGAATTGTACTCGCAAACCATCACAAGGGTGCTATCATAAGCTATCTAAAGGAGACAAGAGAGGGAGGATAGTTTCTCTTGTGGATATAGCAAGCATAAGACAAAACAGTTTCTCTTGTGGATATAGCATCCCGACATCTCAAGTGATGGGGACACTCGGGTGATCCTATGACATCTCTATATCTTTGTTAAAGAAGATACTTCAAAAGATATCCTATGACATCTCTATATCTTTGTTAAAGAAGAGTTAGCATACCGCCATCTCAATTGATGGAGATGCTGGAGAAGTCCTATGACATCTCTATATCTTTGTTAAAGAAGATTTCCTTTACATGAAACATTAGGAAAAGTCCCCCACATTGTTTTATTTTTCCGCGACCATCTCCATATGGTCGACACACGCCTTTCCCGTACCCTTCCGGTAAATTCATCTCAACACTTCTCTTTGCAAACATTTGTCAAAACAAAACTCAAGCCCAGGTTAAGGTTGGCCTTTTCAACCCGTCCATGACCGCGGACGTGGCTATTCTAATAGATTGATACTCTGCAGAGTTTGCGCACTTTCCCCACAAGAACCAACAAATCCGCAGGGATCATCCCCGGGTCGTCATACTAAAGTATGCAAGTTTCAGATAGTCAGTCATAGTCTTTCGCTTGTCTCCATGGACATGAGTCCTTCCCTGCGGGCTTACCCCTTCCCGGCACCCCGGCAGCATACCTCCTTATTTGAGCGTGTCTCCGGCGCCACGACAAAAGACCCTCAGTAATCGTCCGGCTATAGACAACTACAGTGTATTGCCTCCTCCAGAGCGCAACCCCGCGTTAGAGGTCATCGTGACCCTCCTAGAGAGTTGTGAAGGTGGCTCATGCCAATTTCAACAAACATTCGACTAAGCCCGTGCCCACTTTGAGTAATGTGGTTGCGCAAGTAAAGTTGGTCGGGCGAACACTTATACGCAGTGCTCGTTTTCTTAAAACCATTGAACTCACATCACTTCCACTGGGCCAACAACCATACAACACCTTTCCAACATCTTTACCAAAGACATTTGCTTTCATAAACCTTACGCTTGAGTAAGCTTACCTCACTCAAGGTTTTCTTAAAACATTTACAACAAGGTAAACCTTGAGGGGTTCCCATCCTAAAGTTTCATGAGAAGGATCTAATAACATCACAATGGCCGAGATGGTGATCAAGATGCCATTGAGGGGGTTGTGTGAGTGATAAAAGAAAGGTTCATACTTGCTTAAGGTAAGCATGTATAAGACAACACATGTTGGATAAAATTCTCAAATTTTGTGATGCTATCTTCCTACTTGAATGTTGTATAGCATTAACCAATTATTAGTACTTGAGTGTATAGGCATACTCATCTCATTTTGAGAATACACCAAGATCATGGCATTGATACCTCTATACTATAAGAAGGGGGTGTGGTGTATCTTGTGACTCAAAAAGAAGCATGCTTAAACTAAGCATACAAGTTACTCATGAAGGGGGTAGCACGGCCATGTTGCCATGCACTCAACACATAAAACAATGGAAAGGGAATAACCACTAGGGTTACTATGCTTGCATGCAAGCATGCATGACATCAAAAAGATAGAGTAACACACATAGAAACAAGGGACTATGGATAGCATCAAAATGGTATCCAAAGAGACACCATATCAGAGGTCAAAGATGGCTTGCATTGGTTGGTTTGCCCCTGGTCTTCCTCAAGTTCTTCTCCAAACTCCTTCCCTTCAACTTCACCCTCGTTCGTATCTAGCGTCGCAAAAGTAAACGATGCATACAATCAATACACGACATAAGAACCAAGGGTAAAATAAATGAAAGATGCAAAACATGCAGGGGAGTTGCTTGGCAGTAACAAAAGATGGGTTGGGTATTTTTGAAATAAAAAGGTAACAAGGATTAAATAAAACAATCAAACTTTGAACCTATCATTGCATGTGAAACACATACATTCATAACCAGAGACAAAATTTTATGAAAAGAGATTAACGATATTTTTCCTAGGTGCACAGTAACAAAATAACATTAACACAATTGGATTCATTCATAAATATTAATTTTTAGATTTTTAGAATTAAGAATACTAACCAGAATACAGTGATCATGTTTTATTCATTCAAAATCATACAAAAATCCTAAAAATACAAGGTCCGTGGCATTGGATAGATATTTTTATCCTGTTTCTACTGCAATTCGAATAACCTCATTTAGATCTACCAAACTCAAGTTATTTGCATAACAGTACACTGGCAGATTTCAATTTTTATTTATTGTTTAAATTTTTTTAAACATTTCGTTTGGGCGGGAAGAGCTCTGGGCCGTGCTGGTGCTGTGATGATGGGCCGGCCCAGTGGGGCTCTCCGGTGGTCGGAGAAAAAGAGAAAATAAAAAGGTTGGGGCCCGTGGCGGGCCACGTGGCCATGCACGTCGACGTGGCCGTGCATGCGCCATGCGCCCGCCCGATCTGGATCCGACGGCCGGGAGCCGTCGTGTCCACGACGTCTGCGGGGCGCTCGCCGGCGCGGAAGAAGAAGGGGACGTCCAGGGCTTACCAGCGTCTGGCGGCGGCGTGGATCGGCGTAGACGGGTCGGCGGCATAGGCGTGCGGCTCGTGGACATCCTGGCGGCGCTCGTACACGTCGTCGTTGCCTTGCTCGGCGGCATTTGCATCACGGGCGTCGTCGGTTCGTCGTCGTCGTCGCCGCCTCGCTGCAGAACTGCGCAGCAGGGGCAGGGGAAAAGGTTAGGGGTTGCAGGAGATGGTGCTGTCGACGAGAGAGAAGAAAGGGAGGCGTTGATGGCGTCACGGCGGTGACCACCTGCGCTTCACCCACGCGGTGACTGCGGTGAGCGTCTCGGCGCGTCGCAGCAGCGACTCGGGCTGCTGCTCGAGCAGCCAGGCAGGGGGAGAGGCAGCCTGACGGCGTTGTGAGTGGGGAGCTGAGGGGAGCGGAGTGGCTCTCGGTGGGCTTTTATAGCCAGAGAGGGAGGGGTAGTGGAGCAGGCGGTGCTGGTGGCCAATGGCGAGGTGAGGGCTCGCGTCAGCCGCTGGGCCCGCGGTGACGTTGGCCTGGTGGCGTCAACACGGGGGAGAAACGAGGGGGCGCGCGTGCAGTCGAGGTTGATGGCGCATCGAGCGAGGCTCCGTGCCATCATGTCTCTGGCAGGGTGGGGGGAGGGCTAGGGTTTGGGTGGAGAGAGGTGGCCGGTGGCCTGTGGGCCAGAATAGAGAGGTGGAGAGGGACAGGGTTGGACCAGGGCAAGGGAGGGAGGGTGGTGCTGGTCCACGGCCCAAACCAGAGAGAAAATAAGAGTGAGAGAGAGAAGAGAGAAAAAGAGAGGGGGAAGAGTTCCCCTCCTCTTTGTCTCTCGGCTAAAAACCCAAAGAGAAAGGAAAAGAAGCAGTGTGAAGAGAGAGGGGGCCATGCCATAGTGCATGTGCCAAACTTTGACAAAAAGTGCATGTGCACAAGTGTTGGAGAAATAAAGAAAGAAAATAGAGTGGTGGTGGTGTTGATGGTGTAACCCTAGGTGAGTTGGTGGTGGTGATGTGAAGAGGGGAGAGTGTTTCCCCCTTATCCTGAGGTGGTGATCTCAATTTAGGGTTAGGGTTTTGTGAGGCAATGAGCATTATTAGAGGTGGTGTTATTTGTTTAAGTGGTTCAAACCCAACAATTTAAAGAGGGGTGCATAATTTAGTTGATGGTGTTATCACATAAATTAACACACCAAGTGAAATGTTGAGTTAAGTTAGGCAAGAATCTAACCTACACTCAATCACAAATACAAAATAAAAGTTTTTGTTGGCTCAAATTTTCAAGTTGTTTGAAAATATGCAGGTTCTGAAAAATGAGGTGTTACAGGTGGTTTCTAGGGTGGGAGCGATTGCCATAATTTGGTCGCTTTGACTATGTAGAAATTACAAGGTATTTAATAATAAACGTTTTTTCCGTATGCAGGTCATCTATCGGTGTACGGCTTTGCTCCGTTTATGGCCACCGCTCCAGCGCCTGGAGGACCGCGACCTCTTTACAGAGGCGATTGGAGTAAACGGCCAAGGAGTTTTTTACCTAACATGGGTGGCTGCATAGTCATAGAATTTTGCCTTCTGTGGCTGTTTCGGATGACTAGCTATGTTATTTCACTATTTGTAGTGTGAGTTTGACGTTTTGGACGGCTATGTGCATCCTGGTTATCCAGAAGATAGATGTTGTCAACACCCGGATTTTTAAGTCCCGGTGCCTATTATGTCGTACATCGCAATCCCAGGAATAATGTTGTTGCGAGACATAATAGTTGAATATCATAGAGTCATCATTTATTACAACACATAGAGTCTTACATCCATAGATCACATGATCCCATATTACACAAATAGTTGATCTACTGATCAACGAACACAACAAGTAGCGGAAGCGTCGTAGTAGGTGAAACTATCTATCCACAGGCCAACGCTTGACGTTAGAAGCATCCTAGTTTTGGTAGACGTCCTGCTGACCGTCATCCTCGTAGTGTTGCTCCTCTTCATAGTCTGGCATTGGAATAGCCAGGGACACAGCCATGAGTACTTTAAGTACTCGCAAACTAACACTAATGTAAATAATTATCAACTTTAATGGTTTGCTAAGCTCTAGGTTTATTTGCATAAAGCCAAGTTTAGTTCATAAACATTTAGTAAAGATGCTTGAGTCGCTAGACTAACTCATGTGGGAATATTAGTGTCATCCCCACGACATTAGTTGTGTTCTCAAAACTTAAGTCACCCTTCAACTCATCATTTCTTTTTTTAAAACAAGTTCTGACAACGGAACAGTATGGCCTTTCCAATTGTCCGTAACCGTGGACACGGCTATTCGAATAGTTTTAACACTCTGCAGAGGTGGTACTCTTGTGCCACAACTTTTGATTACATCGGGATAACCCCGAGTCATCGTAACTCAGTACGCGGATCATCAACCATAACCTTTCACTTAAATAACCTAGTATAGGCACCTCTCCCCATGAGCTTGGCCTCCCGGTGAAAACCAACTGTTAACCCGAGAACTGCACAGGGCTTGGGTCGTACATTCACCTCATATTCACATCATATTAATTGTAACGGAGGCAGCCTCGGCATAACCCCTATGATGCTTGTTTAGAGGGAACCCATACTAAACTACATAAGTTTCTAGTTACGCCTTACCCATAATCAGGTATTGTGGGGGTACTCGTATAATTGGAAGGGTATCGCATCCGAACCCAATCATCAGTTTTTATCAAAATTGACCAAGTCATCAATGTCATATTCACCTTCAACAATCTTTCAAGTCATTTCAGTTCACATTGTTCCCATCTAGAGTAGTCAATTTTAATTTCTTAGCAATAGCAACTAGTCATGAGGGGTGCTATCTAGCTTTGTTAACTTAGGCTAATCTTGAAGCTCTTGTTCTACTCTAGACAAGTGAATCATGAATCACAAAGTAAGCTTTGAAACATAAAGCAAAATAAATTACAAGGTAAAAACATAGGATAGGATCATTTAAGCATAAGTAAAATGTAAAGGTGCCTTGCTCTTGTAGAGCTTTGCATTAGGGTGGCTTGCAAGAATGTTAGCTTGCCTTGGTGGGGATAGGAGTCAAAGTTTTCCTCCTCCTCTTGAGAGTAGCCTTCCTCCTCTTGGTACTCCTCGTTACTAGCGTCTATACACGAATACGGGGTACACAATCACCACACAAACTTAAGTGCTACTAAACACACCAAAGATTTCACACAAGCCTATGCTAACATCACATATTATTTAACATGGTGATTTACTTTGTTTATGTTAAAGAAAAATAATTTCCTCTCATTATAATTATTTATTAGTATAGCTCTTTAATGCTTTGGAGGAAATAATTTCCTCTCATTGAATCTTATTAAGATTTAACCTCTTCAAATAATAATAAGGTATGAGTATAGGTTGACCAAGGTCAACACTCATATCTATTATTTGAGAGTAGAATTTAAATGAGGTGCTACACCTCATGCATTTTAATACTAGCATGATAATGATTTAATATCTCTAAGTAATCAAGCATGAGGCTTATTAGACCAAGGCCAGTACCTCTATTTGAATTACTTAGGATCACAATTTAAATGAGAGGGTAGCTCTCATACTACTTAAATAATTTAGGTGTATGTGTTCAATGGACTAGAATTGGTTCCATAGCCATTATTTAATCCTAGTTCATGATTATGCAAAACAACTATACCATATTTTTGCATAAACAATTAGAGCTTGTCAAATGTGATTTATGAGAGTTGGAATCAACTCAAAATCATTTGTAGATCATTTTTAATAATTATTCGAAGTTATAAAAGGCCCTGCCTTGTTATTTTTGTCATTTAAATTTAATTATGAATTTGGAAATGAGGCCAGTGGCATTGTTTAGATAATTTCATGAGCCTTCTGAATATATAAAATTTGCTAAATTTGGTGTAGTAGATTCTGAACTCTTCAAATTTGAAGTTGGCAACAGTATTGAATTTGAACTAAAAGAATTAAACCAGATTTGAATTTTTGGGCCGCGCGGGAAAACTAAACGGGCTAAACAGACTTAAACGAGCTGGGCCGGCCCAACAGTGTGACTCGCACACGCGGGCCGCCTGACGGCGTGGGCTCCACCAGTCAGTGACCCTTAAAAGGGCGAAACGGTATGAGCGATGCGATCCGTTGGATCAGAAGGGAGATCAACGGCGCACGACTGTCGTCGTCTCCGGCGAGAACCCGACGAACTCACGGCGAGCCTAGGGGGTCAGAGGGCGTACCGAGGTTCTCGCGGTGTTCTGCTTGGTGCGAGAAGACGTTGTCGTGGACAGGGAAGCTCCTGGTACCGTCGGCGAGGCGTGGGGTGGCGTCAATCGTCGATGGTGAGCTGCTGGCTCTGGCGGCTCCGATCTTGAAATTGGGGCTGCTCTGGCGTTAATTGGATGAGCTAGTGGTGCGAGGAGAGGCAGTGAAGAGAGGTGAGCAAGGTGGCATGAGAGATTGGGTCGAGGGAGTGCTCCTTTTATAGGAGGGTGAGGGTGCCGTGGGTGCTGTGGAGGAGCGTCGTCGGCGTGGCTTCTCCGGCGTGCCAAAGGGCAAAGTAAGGACGACATCTTGTAGGCGACATCATGGCGATGCTCAAGGTACAGACAGCGCGTCCAGGGCGTGATGGAATGGCTCGAGCGCGTGCGAGGTCTGCCACGGCGTGCGCGGCCGAAAGGTGATGAGCACGGCGGCGACGGCGTGGGCGTGTGCACTTGAGGTTGTCTACTGGCTAGAGGGTGGTGAGGCGATGCTTGACGCAGGCGTAGCCTTTGCAGGGGCGGGCGAGAGTGCTTGAGCGCGCGGCGTCCTGGCGCGTCCAGAGCGCGATGAGCGCGTGCTCTGGCATGCACTGGCATGGTTTGGGCACGCCTCGCCTGGCCAATGCCGTGAGCGAGCGAGCTAGGGCTGGGTACAGGCAGTGTCCTTATGCTCTGTAGATGCTCTGGGACAAGGTTAGGAAGAGAGGAGGTGGCAAGGTCGATCAATGGCTTTGGGGCCGGCATGGTGCACGGCATGGAGCTTTTGCTGCCATTGCTTCACTTTAATCGGCCAAGGCAAGTACAGGGATTGATGCAGGGGTTGCAGAGGTTGATGATCATCACGAGTTAAAAGTGATTTAGGCCAAAACCCACTGGACAATTGAGTGTAACACAATTCAGAGATGCTGCCTACCAGGTGTTCGACACAATGGCCGCAAGAACAAAATGTTTGAATTTTGAAATTCTTTTTGGTGAACTTCATTCATATCTTTAATGTGATGTAATGGTGGTGGTGGTGTCCATTTTGATGAAGGTTTGCAAGAATTCAAAATGGGGGTCATCTTCTCTTTGTTTCAAAGTCCTCCCTTGTCTAATCATTTCTGGTCAACCTGGTCAACTTCAGCAGTGATGGTCAACAGAGAAGTTGTTCACCTTGACTTGGTCTTGGATGAGGTGTCAAATGTTGACTAAGTTTAGATTAAGAAAAGTGAAATGCAGGGGTGCAAAGAAGTGAAGATTTTATAAATGGGTCATATGACCATTATCATATGTATGTTGAATTTGGAATTTTCTTTGATTTGAATCTTGTTTCTTTTATGCATTTGTGTTTGTTTTTGTTATGTAAGGGTTTTATAACCAAAAGATCAAGCAATGGTGGCCTTTGGTGATGCCTTGCATAATTGATCAAAGTTGTATGTGAGTGAGAGATGAGTTATTTTCTATTTCCCTTCTTCTTCTCAAATTAGGGTTAGGTGATCTTGTGTTAAGGTTTAAGCACACTTGATCAACACTAAGCACTCATCATGGCAATTGCACAAAAGAAAAACTCACTATGCATTGTAACTATATGTGACACTATATGCATGAGAAAAGTTTTTGTTTGTTGTGAAATTTGGGTAGTTGAAATATCTCTCTTCTTTATTTATTATTGGAAACTTGGGATGTTACAGATGTATTCCTTGAAACTTTTGAGTAATAAAGGACCCTTTATTAGAAAAAAAACTTTACCCAAAAACGCTGTCTAGTATCATGCACATATACAGATATACTTAAGTAGTATATCGGTTAATTAACCCTTATATAGTCAGTTACACTCAAATAATATAATTTTCATTTCATTTGCGATATAAATTTTCGTAAGGATTACAAATGATATTACACGACAACCACTTTCAAATTTCAAATAAATTCAAAAATAAAAATCAAATAAATTATAAATTTCTCCACTTATCATTAAGGTGGACAAGTGGAGAAACCTTAGTAATCTTATTGTTGAGCGCCTTTCTATTCCGCGATAGCTAAACTGCGATGGCGGGTGGCATCCTCCTCAAAGGTGCTGCACCGATGGTGACATGGACGACATCCTCCGCAATGACGACGCCGGCTAGCATCCTCGTCGCAAGGTGCTGCAACTGTGGTGACATGGACGCCATCCTCCACGATGACGACAGCGACATGGACACCATCCTTCATGAAGGTGCTGCCCACCATTGTCCACGCACACTTGGATCTGAAAAGGGCGGCAAATCGATTAGATTCGGGAATGGTTCGGTGCAGGTGGAGGTTAAAGAACAAGAGCAAGAACAAGATGCAACACGGTCTCAAGAAAAGTTGAGGAGCGTACCTTCGAATAATGGGATGGTGCCTGACATGGAAAACCCTCAGATCAACAACTTGCTCTTCATCTCCTTGACACAACTAGAGTGGAAAGGATGATGGAATTTGGTGAGATCAAGTTTTTCACCGATCTAGAGGTTTGTCTTGGCTACTAGGTGTACAGAGTGGGGAGTGGTGATGGCTGTGAAATACGCCATATTTTTCCGCGTTTAAAACCCTAGCTAAGTCAAGAAATTGACTAAGTTTGCCTCTCAACTTTCCACTAAGGCCTAATCAATGCAAAGATGTGCAATCTCTTCTATTTTGGATGTTGTGGAGGATATCACGTCATAATGACAAATGGACATGCAATTACTGATGAAACTCGCGTCAAGAGCATGTCAAAGTTGACTACGCTCGGAAAGGTGGTTCTAAGGGCTTTAACGGGCACCGGTACGGGCAAGCCCCGCTCCTACCGTCCGCCCGTACCGTGTGTCGCTGTGTTCGCGGGGTCAAACACTTTAAAAGTCGTGAAGGGACCGATGCTGAAAAGAGAGCCATTCGTCGCCAAACAGAGCCGCCATCCACCAGATCCACCTGCGACACACCGAAGGAGATCCATCCCCATAGTTCATCCATTCCATCCTCCATCTCATTTATAGCCATAGCCATCACCATTGTAATAGAGATCTCCTTGAAAATTGGCGACCATTGTAAGAATATTGTGATTTTAATCAAAGTATTTTGCACAATGATTTCTATGTTTGATCTTGATCTTGATATTGTGTGTGAGTAGTCCTCACGGGCTGCTGGTTGGGGTGAATCCTCGCAGCAACTATGTGCATCTAATCTTATGTTATGTGTAAGGATTGAATAGGAGTTTTGCGATCTTTTATCCTTGTCTTTTTGCCTCGTCTTTGATGATCTGCAGGTACCCATGTCATTAGAGAGGATCAAGAGAAGAAGAGCGATGAGTGGAGAATGGCGTGTACGCGCGAAACCTCAGTGATAGATAGGGGAAAGTACCGATACATGTTTATTGATTCATTCAGGATCATAGCACAATCATTTAGCTTAAGGCTTTGGTCTGTATTTACTTAATAACTGTTGTTGCTTGCAGCTGTGAGGACATTTGTTGGATCATTAGACTCTTGTCACCTCTGGCTTTAGGGGTAAGGGTATTTACGGATGTGCTACCCACAAATCTCTTATTTATATTTTATTTGTTACACATATAAGCTTTATTTATATATGTATGCATAGCTGCAGGTGGAAGCTTAACCCTAGCATATTTCCATCATTGAACACATCCCCCTTAAAATTAAACTAGATAGGTCTGGTAAACTGAAGATAAAATACAATAGCAAAGTCTTGTAGACGTTTCCTTCATACACCATTTAGCAGTGCTTCCTAAGGTTCGATTAAACCTAGATCTTCTAGAAAAAAAAAACTTACCATACTACGATCCGTAATCCAGATCGAAGGTATCAAGTAGGCACTAAGTGTTTGAAATGTTATATAACAAACGAGGCTGGTAGTGGGGATTAGTTTGGTTTTGGGCTCCAGAACAAGTGCGACGATTTGGACCCCATTTACACACATGAACCCATAAACAAATTATAACCCCAAGTTTCCAGCCCCATTTAAACAACATGCTTGCTTCAAAAAAAAAAATTAAACAACATGCCCATATAGCGATATGTTGCTGACACAACGTCAGCGGGACATACTTCTATTCTTTAGTTTTGGCCCAACTTCTTGAAGGCGTTTACAATGAACGAACACAATGCTAAAAGCATCCCTTAATCTGCAACGGCATTACCGGGTGTCGGGATAGCCTGCCACATTCCACGACGTATTACCAACCGGTATGAGTTCTACTGTTCTAGCATGGCGAACATTTGTGCCGTCCTTGTTTGTCGCTGGAAATGGCCATCTGTTGCTCAAAATATTTCTGCAACCTACTACAGCTTGTGCCATCCAAAAAATGCACCGGGTAAGGGGAGCTTTTTTGTAGTGCTTCGGGCACGACAAGAGGAGATCGTGTGCCGGCAAGCCCTCCTTCGTCCAGATCTCCTCGGGGACTCGGCCTACGAGTTCGACTCGATGTTGTTGGACACCTACGACAAGGTCAAGAGGGATCCTCGGTACCACTCCGGGTTTCTAGGCGACGATGAGTCCGTATACGGCCCTCCACCGGCTACATACATGAAGATGGATGCCAAGAAGGAGCCGCGTGCAGCCAAGATGGACACAGACGACTTCCTGGGTTACCGTGCCTACTTAGCGGTTAAGGCCAAGGAAGAGGGCAGAGGACAAGCTCCCCATCATGCCGGAAGGAGTGGACGAGGAGGAGGCGCTCACGCTCACCATAAAGGCCTCCGAGCTGCAGGAGGCACCGAGCGCGCAAAGGCGGTTGGGGCAACTATGTAAAGTAGGTTTGGTATCTATAAAGTTTATCAACAAACTGTTTTACGCAATGGCGTTGGGGTTGCCCCCGACCCAAACAAATAAGGGATATCATGGTCAATTTTGTGTCCTTGGTTCAATCCAAACGAACCACATATTGTCTTTGATGTTGGATTTGCGTCAGATCGGAGATGGCAATCCGTGTACCAGCCCAATCCATTTGGGTCCCCTAGCTCGACGTGCTTGCTTAGAGTCGCGTCCCCCAAACCGTTCCCCAAAGGGATTTGGGCGCGCCGGACAAAAAAACGTTCCCAGCCGCGTCCCCAAAGCCGTTTTTTGTCCGGCGCGACCCGATACGGTGTCGGGCGCCCCGAGCCCGTCCCCGCACCACAGGGGACTCCGGACACACTGAAAAGCAAGGCGGGGAGTGGCGGGGCCGACCCGTCAGCGGCACATTGAATTTTAACCTAACTGTCGCCTACCTCGCAACGGAAGTTATTGGCGCGCAGCGACGGTGTAGTTTCCGCAGAGGCGCAGCGAAGCGTCTCGTCGCGCCTAGCTCTGCGTGCCGGCGTTAATGAGCGCCACCGCTCCCCCGCCTCCCTCCGGCCTATAAAAGGGCCGCCTCTCATCGTCCCTCTCACACACAAACCCTAGCGCCTCTCTCTCCCTAACCCTAGCCGCCACCATCTCAAGAGTCGACGCCATGGATGGTAGAGGCGGAGGCCGAGCTTCGCGGCCGTAGTCGTGGCCACGGCCGCGGCAGAGCTACATGCTCGCCATCGCCTGCGACACCATCGTCGTCCTCATCGTCTTCGTGTAAACCACGTTCCCAATTATGTATTAGTTTGTGGAATATTTCATCACTTTATTGAAATAAAAAGGGAAACAAAAGTATTTTAATGTTTGGGGGCGGCATTTGGGGGACGCGGTTGGGGAGCGACGTCCCCCAAACGCGGCACGAACGAAACACGTCTCCAAACGCTCAATCCGGCGCCGTTTGGGGGACACGACTGGAGATGCTCTTAAGGGCCCTGATGACCGTAGACTTCCACTGTGCCTTGTGCGGGTTGCAATATATCAATATGGGTGCGACTCGTTCTTCACACATTTATTTGTTATTATGTGTAGCTTTTCGAATGGAGTATATTTATATGTGGCTTGACATGACCATGTACGTTTGTTGTCTGTCTTTAGGCCAGATCCTCACCTGGAGATAGCTACAGCTTACATAGCATAAATTTCTTTTCCGGATTGCCGGAAGCTTTTCATACTGATGATAAAGGCGCCGCCTCTCCATACACCACTAGGCGTGTTTTCTAATTTGAGTGTTTATGCACTACGAGCGGACCTTGTACCGTCTTCTTTCCACACTTTCTCACCTACTTTTCCCATGGTATTCTATTAAAATGCATCCGACGCTTTGGGACGCTACTGGTGGCCTCTTTTTGTAGATTTTTTGTTCGTCTGGCGTGTCCCAAACGCCCCCAAATCATTTAGGACGCTGACGCGACGGAGATGCTCTTACATAGCATAAATTTCTTTTCCGGATTGCCGGAAGCTTTTCATACTGATGATAAAGGCGCCGCCCTCCATACACCACTAGGCGCTTCCGTTTTCTAATTTGTGTGTTTATGCCACTACGAGCACACGCACGTACGACCTTTTTCTGTCCGAGATTCCAACTATGATGACAATTTTGTGGCAGATTGTAGGCGTTAATCTTCCACTATTTCTATTATATCCAAAACGAGGACCATGTTTTTTGTTTAGAAGAAATGGCCATTTTTTTATGAAGCCACACATGACTTGCAGTAAAGAGAGAACTTGGTGTCACTTTATCGTAAAGGGACTGGGAATAATAATACTACAGGTTTATCCAGTACTTAGCTCGTCAGATTTCAGTCATGTTAGCATATCATCAATCTGATCCGGTGACATGCGTAGCAAAAGGAGGAGATATCTCAAGGGACATAGAAAAATATGAAGCTAGCTCTTCATTATTATATTTAGACGCGTGTAAATTAAACAATATCTTTATTTGTACGTACACCACGGTACCCAACCCATGAATTTTGCAAAAAAAATTGCAATCATATGTGATCATAGAGCTTTTGAGTGAGCAATCGAGGCACTGAATATCAGTGAAGTGAAACCACGAAATGCGAGGAAGCGAAAACTTGTCGGAGATGGTGCATGCTTAGGCGCCATTCATCAAGGGTCTCTTCATCTCCCACGCGGTCAGCTTGGACACCTTGATATCCGTCTCCCCGTTGTTGAACACGTGAAGGTGCGCGTCTTTCCCTAGGGCCATGGACGGGTACACCCTTGAGAGGATGCAGGTTTTCCCTCCCGCGCCGAAGCTCTCAACCACCGACCGATCGATCTAAAGACAGAGATTAATGTTGGTCAACACAATTTTAGTTCTGAGGCACAGTACAAGTTAAAGCGATGTTATGAAAGTGAAATTGGTACCAAGCTTCTCAGAGAGATCTTCCCGGACGAAATGTCGGTGTCGACGAACCCGGCGAAAGTCGGCTTGTATAGATCTGGTGTAAGAGATGACCTGAATGACACAAAAGAAAGATAGAAGGAGAAGGGTCAGTAGAGCTAAAATGTTACTGCAAGGTTTCTGAAGATTTACTTGTGCCCTGTTTTTTACGATCAAATATCTCTATTGCGATTTCATTTGCCCATTAATTAGAAGAGGATAAGAGAGACATGTAGGACATAAGAGGTATTTGGTCGTACATGGTGGGGTCGCTGCACATGAGGACGATAGGTTTGCCGTATCCATCCTTGAAGACTCTGAAGAACACTGCAGTCTTCTCTGCCAGGTCGGCAGAGGACAGCACCCACAGCCCAAAAGGCCCCACCCCGCCCTTGACATCGGCGCCCTTGATGCCGCACAGCTTCTGCGCGTTGTTGCTGTAGGCCGGATCGAAGGGCTCAGCCTTATCCAGGCTCGATACCTCGAAGCTCACCTCCACGTCAGACTGCGAAAGAAATATCTTGGTTAGATTGTTGCATTGTCACCCGTGAGTCACACTAGGACTAGGTAAAAAGAAAGAAAAGGGAAAGTAAAGCGAAGGTTCTTTGCAAGTTAAACTATGACTAGTAGGAGTGTTCACGAATGCACGGTGCTCTCAGTCCTACTCCTAGCGTAATATTCTTGGCCAACAGCATTACACCAAGGCATCGGTAGTAGATTTTCTTACCTGATATTAGTTGACAAAAGAAAGTTCAAATCTTGCGGGTGATGCGGATGTCTGAATAAGAGAGATTAAAACGAGAGCTGCAGCTAGCGGCGACGGCAAGCCCGTGGACCTCTGACTTTGGGAGTCCATGGCGAGAAGGACGAGCAGGAATTGCGCACGTAATAGGCAAGAATCGTCTCCCATAAGATCGACATGGACTGGAAGCTACATCGATGGCGACATGGACCGGAAGCTACATCGATGGCGACACGCCGGCACGAGGGATCCACGATGGCGACGACTAGCTGCTACTTGTAGAATTTTTGTTCTCTTTTAATTAAGCACAGTAAATTCCACAGTTATCACTAACCTGGTATGACTGCAGGCCCGTGACCTCAAAATGCTGGCCGGGCTTGACGACCTTGTCGCCAACGTTGACAGGCTTGCCCCGAAGCTTCTCCAGCTCCTCCACCGGCCACTGCACCAGCTGCTTGCCGCTGGGGTCAAGCCATATCTTCCTCGGAATCGCCTGCACGCCACCACATTCACACACAGTTCAACCAATCAATTCCACACAAAGATGATTCAAAGATTTGAGTTCAAATTAAATGGTAGCGATGGAGGAGGATGCAGACGGCGGCAAACAGTACATTCGTATCGTTCGTACCTGGATCCCGGCCCAGCCCTTGGCCTTGTCGTGGGCCACGCTATCGGACTCGTTGGCCCACCCCAGGAGGATCCGGCGCTGCTTCACGGGGTCGAAGAAGGTCTTGGACGCGTAGAAGTTGCCGTAGTCGTACTGGAGGCGCTGGTAGACGTCGCCGGTGGGGTTGTCCGGCACGTACCGCTCCTTGACGTTGTCGTACGTGCCGATGGTGTAATAGTCGTAGCGGGTGAGGTCGAGGCTGTTCTTCAGCACGTGCTTCTCCACGCCCGCCGCCGCGCCGTACTCGGAGGTGTCCAGGCCATTCTCCACCCCGGCCTTGCCCACCGGGAAGAAGTCCGGGCACTCCCACATGCCGGTCAGCGCCGAGTGCAGCGGGTGCTTGGCGCGGACCCAGTGCTTGAAGTCACGGCTCCGGTACAGAATCGCCTCCCCGCGGAGCGTGCCCGGCCTCAGCCCGCCGACGAGCATCCGCCAGTGCCTGCCGGCGAACCACGCGGTGGTCGGGTCGCGGAACTGCGTCGCGTTTATACCGGCCATCGGCACGGCGATCGGGTTGTACCCCGGCTTGTACCATTCCCGGAGGAGCGGGTCCGACGCGTTCTTGGGCAGGGCGATGTTCTGGATCTGGTAGTTGACGCTCGGCCGGTCGATCCCCGTGTACAGGATCGCCGGAGTGCCGTCGTGGAGGATCGTCGTCGAACCGGACCACACGCCGTACTGGTCCGTCGGGATGCTCGGCGAGATGGCCGGCTCCAGGGCGATCCAGTTGATCAGGTCGCGGGACACCGAGTGCGCCCAGATGATGTTGCCCCACACCGCGCCCTTGGGGTTGTACTGGTAGAACAGGTGATACCATCCCTTGTAGTACAACGGCCCTGTTCGTTCACAAAATTTACATACATGTCAGCTCAAGCTAACACCATTACTTCATTCATGCATCTCAAATGGTTTGTAATTTCTCTAGTCAAAATCCGTGCTTGTAGATGCACACTACTAGCTTATTGCTTGAGCTCAACTTGCTGTGGGCAGCAGAAGGTCCTGCATCCTATACGTTGCCACATGTGCATGTGCATGTGCAATTCGAATACAAAATTTCCTATCCGTTATATTCTTCTACACAAAATGTATGGTCTTCCATACTCCCATCATTTTTAAAATCAGCCGCACACATGAAGCAATCTTCCTATTCTTACAACATGACAGATCTAGTAGCTAGTAGAAGACAGAGACAAGTACAAGAAATGGGCTGGAGAAGTCGTACCATTTGGATCTGGAGTCCACGGGTTTTGCCGTCCAAGCAACCAGAATCAGACACAGAGAGGCAAAGAAAAAATGTATTAGAACCAGGCATCACTGTGAGAGAAAACAAGACTCAACAACTTATACTACTATTAAAATACAGATAAGCTCTAATATTATATCCAGAACCACCACGGGCCACGGTGGACTGGAAGACTTCATCGTTGTCGGCTACTACTACGAAAACTATGAGTTTGCAGCTCGACTTTTCTCAAGGGACTTGAAGAAAACAGCTGCAAGACTACCTAACTAACACGGCGATAGAGAAAACCATTAATTTTGATGCGCCCTTGCAAGGCCGCAATCTTTTGCTCTCCAAACTAACACCTGACTACAAATGAACCAGAAACCAAACAACTACAGTAAAATCTGTACGTATTACTACCATTCTCCAACTCTCAAACATACATTTATTAAGTTTTCTACTCTTTGTGATGTCTATCTGCCCCGATGAGGAACAAAGCATACATCTCAAATTAGCATCGGCATTGCAGACATATCTTTCCACAGCTATGTCTCTAATGGCTAGACATATACTTGCAAAGCTTTCGGTAGCTATATATGTGTGCTCACATGATATATATATAGCTTAGCTTGAAGACGCAGAAGAGCATAACGAGAGACAATTCAGACAACTCCAGCGAGAGTAGACCTGTAGTATATGTCTTACCGTTGATCCAGTTCATGGGGGGCTGGAAGTGGTAGCCTGTCCTCAGCAGCGGGCTAACAATGGAGGCTGGGACCGACGGCGATGCGGCCTCGGTCTCCAGGCTCAGGCGGGCATGGTGAGATGCGCAGGCGAGCTGCAGGAGAAGCAGCACCGCCCATGGCGCGAGGATCCATTTCGGATTCCCCATTACTTGCGCAGTTAATAGGGGAAGACTAGAGGAGACAAGGATGGATGGATGGGGAGAATACCAATGGGCAGCTCAGGTCTATATATAATACTCGAGGCAGAGGTTACGCGTATGACTACGGCAAAAATTTGGATGATTTTTCTAAGGAGCTAACGATTGGCGCTTCCTCCATGGAATTTTAAACCCAGCCACTCGATAGGTCCGGCCCATTTGTCATGGAGAGCAGGAAGGCCTGCATGTCAGTCAACGGGTAACCCCAACTCAACTTTTTTTTTTTATATAAACTGGACTTCCTCTTATTTGCCCATTCCGCTAAACACTACTACAACCGACAGAGTCCAGCGATAGGGACGATGGGTTCTTCAAAAAAAAAAAAAAGCGATAGGGACGAGTAGGAATTGGTGGTAAGTTAAAAAAAAAAATTGATGCCACCCGCACCTTCCGCCCGCGAGGGGAGAAGGGACATGAAGGAGGTGCTCACAGGCCGATAGGGTTTCTCCCGTACTACTAGTAACATGAGAGTGTGACAAGTCTTTTTATTGGCACACTGTTGACAAAAATAATCAATGTTACAACCAATAGTGTACTCTAGGATATCAGTAACAGTTATCCATTAACCTTAGACCACACATTCAAAAAAAGTGATTAATGGATTTAGGCTTAGAGTAGAACACGCGTGTGTCATATGAAACATGACGATGTTTCTGGAGATTATCACGGGTAAGAATGGGAAGCAAATGGATGAGAATACAGCTGGAATAACTGGGCCAGCTCATAAATAAAATATCAATAATCCCTAGTGGAAAAAATAAACCCAGAGATCCACTTGGCTCATACATATAATCACGGGTAAGAATGGGAAGCAAATGGATGAGAATACAGCTGGAATAACTGGGCCAGCTCATAAATAAAATATCAATAATCCCTAGTGGAAAAAAATAAACCCATAGATCCACTTGGCTCATACATATATGGAAATATGTAGGAATAAAAGTTTTGTTCCACATTACTATATTACCAGGAGTTGGACCTTCTTGTAACGCTCTCTTCTATCACTTGTATGAGCATGAGAAGAGGGCGCCTATACATGTGCATTTCTTTCTTCGAAGCTCGTCTCGAAATGAACGTTTGTCGTGTTTCGTGAATGAGCCGAGGTGAAGGTGGGACCTAGGCCATATGTGTGAAAGTTAAAATGTTTTGCATTAGTGTGAGATTTAGGCTTGGATGTTTGCGTGTTCGGTTCGTGTCCCAACTTTTTATATTGCCTTCTCGCATGATTGTTCACTCTGCCAATAAAAGAGGTCACTCCGCTTAGGTCTTCCCCATCGCTTCTTTTGGCATGCATTGTAGGACATGAAAGTAGCCCCCTGAACCCCGCCTATTGGGATTCTATACATGAGAGAGGTGGCAAGGTTTTTGGGGGAGCACTCTTGCGCAAATACTAGCTTCTTCTCCAACTCGGATGTTGACGACCACTTCCCTGACATCAACGACGTCCCCGGTGGCATGTATGCTATCAACACCGTGAACGTGAACGGTTCTTCTTGTTCTTTCATCTTGTAAACTAGTTGGCATGACTGGTTTAATTCATATTTTCATGGTTATAATATGCCTACTATTTTTGTATTAAATCTTCTGGAAAATTTCTCATATATTGAATATGTATTTTTTTAATGAATATATTGGCATATACCGCAAACACACGTTTTAATAGAATCTGTTTCCCACGCTAAGATACCCCCCGTTTGTAGATTGTAGAAATCTGGGAGGTAGTGCCTACATCCCTAGTTGGAGGTACACGAAAAGTGCAAGCGTAAAACGGTGTACACATTTGCTAAAAGTGGCTTGTAATTAGTCGTTAGACGCTGAGCACTATCAACACGAAAACATGTTAAATAAGACCTTAGCAAATGAGAAATTTTCTAATAGCATGATCAATTTCAGTCCTTTTCAATTGAGAAAGTATAATGCTCAGGAGAATCCGTAACGGGAAAAGGTCCTCCGTTCACTCCAAACAACCTCATGAAAGAAAGTAAACGTGTAAATCCCAGAGTTCAAAAGTGTCTCCGATTTGGCCTTTATAACGGTCAAGCTCCACGCACTTGGATTTGCTTGCTTGTATATTATAGGCAGTTGAAGGGAAAGTGGCAAGAATTTTTTGGTGCACCAATCGCTGCACGCGAAAAATGGGTTTGCAGGGTCACTAATCTGCCCCGTCGGCCGGCAATAAGATCACGTTTTGCACAATCGTCAACACCGACTCGATGGCCACAAGCTTGCACGCGTACGCTTGGACTTGGGTGACTATGAAACCGACGAATCGTCCCGAATTTGATTTCAGTTCAAGCGTGCAGTGGGGACATAATGGGGGCGCGAATGGTCAAGTTGAATTTTCTCGCTGTACTGTGTACAGTTATTCAGAGCCGTACGTACGTGCTAAGCCTAAGCACAAGTCAAAAAGCAGTGTAGGTTCAGAATAAACGGCAAGCGTGGAAAACACAAGGGGCTCTTAGGCCATATCAACTGCGCCTAAACAGAACGAGCCGGTCCTCCCTGACAGGGACACCAAAATCGTGGCCTAGCGCCTAGCGGGTCGACCTAAATCGAACAAAAACGGACTGGCCGTGCGTCCTTCGTGTTTACCCGAACCTACTTCCTCCGTTCATAAATAAGTGTACATGCGGATTTTTAAGATAATTATGAAGTGAAGTGAAAAATATATTGGAAAGATGCATCTCTCTTCTTTAATTATTTCACCTCCAATGAGCTAAGTGTTTGTAGAAAATAAGGAGAACATGTGGTCAATATTATTGGTTTAATTTCTGTGCGATGAGAGTGAAGTAATTAAAGTGCACTGGAAAGATAGGAGTACACTCTTTTGTGGGGAGTAGGTGGTAGCAACCCACCACCCTCCTCATTTCCTGCATCACTTTTAATGTCGGTCGCGTGCCTATCCTTGAATGATGACCATCGTGTTCCCACCCCACACGGAGACGATCTAGATAGGTTTCACTTCCAGTCTCCACGCTTGCGGGAACCCTTAGCTCCCCCATTGATGACAACAATCACAAAGAAGGGCCAGGGTAACCATGAGGTCGGCTCCTCTTCATGTTACCGCCGTCAAACATCGCCACCGCCGCAACCGCGCAGCATGGAGGTGGCCCGCGCTTTCTAGGAGGCTAAACGGCCAGGGGTCCCGGTGCTACCCGTGTCGGCACAAGTGGCGAGTGTAGGAGCTAAACGACTACAAGCACTTCGCGATCGTTGACAAGCTGGAGCTGGAGGATGCCCTTGCAACTGTGTGGGCTAGAGACGGGCTTCTTTAGTATCGACGGTGGGTTCACCCCCCCCCCCCCCCCCCGCCCCTGCAAAAAAACAGTTCAGGGGAGCACACATGCATGCATGCTTCTTTTCTATCCACGGATCGCCTCAAACATATTAAAACGGATACATTTAATATCTAAAATAAATCGATCCACTAAAGATGCCTTATATCCGTTCATGACACAACTTAATGAATTTTCCACAACATATATATCAGGGCAGGTGTCACTCTCACGCTCGAAACAGCCCGTCATGCTTTGGACGTGGGTGCATTGACCGGGGCGGTGCTCGAATTGGTATATTTGGTTCGTGCTGCGCGTGCCTGATGTTCGTTGGGACGTCCGCGGATCGCCGATCGACTTGCTGCAGCTGGCTGTAGCCGCGACCACGCATCTGTGATCTGCGACGATCCGCTTATAGTAGCTCACTGCCTATTTTGTATTATCCGTTCCAGAGTTCCAGTTAAGGCAATAGCGTGCCGGGCATTTTATAGCTCTGCCCATGTCGGCCGTGCTAGCTGCTTTGACCTGGCGGCTAAGTGGTTTACGACGACATCTAGATGCCGCGAGCCAGCGACGACTTGCATTATATTTTAGATCAAGAAGTGGTAGTACATATATATATGCATGGTGATACAACTATTGCTGTTAACAGCTCGTTTTCGGAGTGAACATCACATATATGAAAAATTAAAGGTGAGCCGGTACGCCATCTATGTCGGTGCCAACGACATATCCTCTAATTATATCTTACAAAAAAGCAGTTCGCTCTAAATTAAGTACCATTTCATATTAGTTTTCGTTGATTTAGTAAACAGAGAGTACAAAGCATGCTGTTAAAAACTCGTTTTCAGAGGGACAAAACTCTTATTACACACAGCGCCAACAAAATGTCGTGTAAAACTAATAAAAACTAGTTTTTTCGTTTGGAGCCGCTCGGAGCATTAGTCATGGCCGTGTTTGGAACCGGGACTAATCTGAGCATTAGTCCCGGTTTCAACGGCTAGGACGCCGCACGGGGACGGCAAGCAACAACAGTCCCGATTTAAACGGGATCTTTAGTTTCGGTTGGAGAGACCAACCAAAATTAAAGGGCTTGCGTGGGTGGCAGCTAGGATGCGGCAGACACGAAGCCCATTAGTTTCGGTTGGTGTCTCCAACCAGGACTAAATACCTTTTTTGCGCTAAAAATAAATTATGTTTTGTAATCTGTTGTAGTTTTAATATTTGGTAAGTGTTTGAATATGAATTTGAATAACTGTTGCATATTTTTGAATCTGACAAAACTTTAAACATGAAAAGTGTTTGAATTTAGAGAAGTAATACAAAACCTTTTATGGTTTCTTAAATAATTAATCTAATTTTTAACTATTCAAACTATTAACCATTTTTCCATTCCTCCTCTTCCTCCTCCTCCTCATCTTCATCCGCATCATCCATTGTGAAGCCATTCTTCTCGTACTCATTTTGTCCCTCCTCTTCTCACCACCAGCTCTAGCTTCCTCTTTTTTCTCCTACTCATCTTCATCCGCATCATCCACTCTGAAGCCATCCTTCTCGTATTCATTTTGTCTCTCATCTGCTCACCACCAGCCGTGGCTTCCTCTTTTTCCTCCTCCTCATCTTCATCCGCATCATCCACTGTGAAGCTATCCTTCTCGTACTCATTTTGTCTCTCCTCTGCTCACCATCGGCCCTGGCTTCCTCTTTTTTCTCCTCCTCATCTTCATCCCCATCATCCACTGTGAATCCATCCTTCTCGTATTCATTTTGTCCCTCCTCATCTTCATGATCGTAAAAGAAAATATATTATATATATTCATCAACATGGACAGTATATAATGGTGTAAAATTGAATGGAAAACACAAATTGGAAAAGGGAATACACAAAATAAAATAGAATTGAATTACGGAAAATCGAAAGGAAGAGCCTGATGATGCCAACCCGTGTGGACATATTTAGTCCCGGCTCGTAACACGAACCGGTATTAAAGGTCATCCATCGGCCGCTCCAGACAACTGCCACATGGATGTCTTTTAGTCCCGGTTCATGACGCAACCGGATTTGGCAGTCCCGGTTTCAGATTTGGCAGTCCTAGTTTGGCAGCACTACTAAAGGTGGGGCATTTAGTTCCGATTTGGCAGTCGCGGTTGCGCAACCGGAACTAAAGCTCCTCTAGAACCTGGACAAAAGACCCGTTTTCTACTGGTATAATTACATCTTATGATGCAGTTCGATCTAAAACATTTTACAAGGGAGTGACCAAAAACGGGCCCGGTATTGGCTAGGACAAAAATCTCTCACACATTGATTAATCAATTTTAATATGTAGTAACATTATGATGGCATTGTTATCTGTTGGAATTCTACCTCATTTAGGCAGCTGGTCCATGTGTGCAGGAGGCCCACTGTAAATTCTGAAATTTCTTAGCAAATAGGCACATACTGCTAAGCAATAATAGGCCTAAGAACAACTTGTAAGGGAGCTCATGCTGTGTTCCAAAATACTGAAGAAACACGTGAGCAAATAGGCACATACTGCTAAGCAATAATAGGCCTAAGAACAACTTGTAAGGGAGCTCATGCTGTGTTCCAAAATACTGAAGAAACACGTGAGCAAATAGGCACATACTGCTAAGCAATAATAGGCCTAAGAACAACTTGTAAGGGAGCTCATGCTGTGTTCCAAAATACTGAAGAAACACGTGATTGTGACTTGCGGCGAGTGTGTATATTACCACTGGCGAGGCTCATCACACGAGTTGTCAATAACGAGTTCTTACCATAAAACTATCATTTTTGTGCTCAAATATCAGAAAACTACCGTATTTTAAAATTTTCCCATAAATATGTCACTGTACAGCAGATTTTTTGCAATGTGCATTAGAACAAAATTAATCTCGAATTGACAGCCTTTCACCACTTCTCCCCAACCGTTTGAAGATTGGCTTGCAACGCAAGTAGTGTGGCAAGAAAGAAAAGCAAGACTAGCTTTTATAAAGACTAGCAAAAGTGTCCGTGCGTTGCACCGAGAGAAACAAAGTACGTTGCAGCAAACCATTCATGTTGGCACTTCTTCTCTTTAATATGGGTGTCGTCCTAAAATTTATTAATATATAAATTTAAACAAACTTATAGTTAGTAAACACATAATATTTTGCTAACAATCTAAAATTTAGTATTAAAAACATCCGTAAGACATAAATTTTGCAACAATCTCTTCAACATCAGCACGGCATCCAAATTTACCTTTACTCAATGGACATCACGTGTTATCCAAGAAAGCAAGAAGTTGCTCAAGACCACCAAGCCAAAGAAAAACGGAGCACATAATTTCAGGATCACATGAGGCATTGCCTCCACTATTTGTTTCAGCTAACGAAAAATTCAAGGCTGCGCTAGTAGTACCTTCTCTATTCCTTCAAGAGCACATCACGCCTTGTCCCCACCTTCCTCAAACGCAAATATGCCAAGGAATGCCAAAGAGAATCAAACCTGGAACATGTCTATATCCAGCTCCGGATTTGTACCGATGACCTCTAGCTTATAGAATGCTTGCTTCAGATGAACTGTGCTCTAAAAAAAAAATCGAGAATACGTCCTGGAAGACATATCAAACACATAGAAGATATGCTCTCAATTCTCTCGTCAAGTCTCCAATGGAATATATGGAACTCGCGTAATGCAGTCATTGTAAGGAATATGAATTTCAGAGTATGTCCGGAAATCGATTCAATGTTTGCAATTCAGCCACGAGTTCGCTGTGTGTAATCTGTAATTCAGCAAGGTATATATCATGCAGCTTGATATCGTAGAGTTGTAATGACGTATATTGCAATCAAGGATAATCCAAGCTCCAGGCTAACCATAAACAGTACAGATTACCTTGGGGGCAGCATCTTCCCCTCGGACCTGAGCTTATCTTTCTCGAGGCCATCGGACACTGGACACCATAGCCGCCGCAGCTGCCAGCTCGTCGCTGCCGCTTGCGCGCATTTGCTTGCGTGGATGTCCGCGTCCGGCCACCGCACTCGGGACCACAGGTAGGCATCTCCAACGCTGCGAAACGATCCAAACGGACGCGCTGGGCGTCCGTTTTGGCGGTTTGGGTGGTCGTGTGGACACGCGGACAGCGTCTGCGTATCCGTTTGGAACGCACAATGCGCCCAACGCGGCGACCTAAAAAGCAGCTACATGGTTCGTCTTCCCTGGGCGGCGCTACGCCATGGTAGGCCTCGACGGGACAGCAATGGCGGGCTGGTGAACGCGCGGGAAAGTTCCCGCGCGCACCAGATTCAACGCGCGCGCGAAAAGGCCCTGGGCGCGCGCTCGCGCCCAAGTTTCCCGCCAAGGCCGGCTATAAAAGGCGGCTCCGGTCTCGCAGACCTCACACCCGTTCCGCCGTCCTCTCCCCCTCTATCTTCTCCGGCGCCCTCTCCTCCTCCATTGCCATGCCGCGCACCCTGCAGACCACGTGGGCCAAGCTCTCCCTCGCCGCCCGCGCCAGGTTCCCGCGGACGGAGGAGGAGGAGCGGCAGGACGCGCGTTGGGTCGCCGACTGATACGTCACCAACCTATCTATAATTTCTTATGTTCCATGCTAGTTTTATGACAATACCTACATGTTTTGTTCATACTTTATGATGTTTTGATGCATTTTCCGGCACTAACCTATTAACAAGATGCCGAAACGTCAGTTCCTGTTTTCTGCTTTTTGGTTTGAAATCCTACACAGGAAATATTCTCGGAATTGGACGAAACAAAAGCCCACGGTCTTATTTTTCACGGAAGGTTCCAGAGCACCGAAAGAGATACGGAGAGGGGCTACGAGGCGGCCACACCATGTGGCGGCGCGGCCAGGAAGGGGGGCGCCGCCCTATGGGGTGGGCCTCGGTGCCCCTGCGCTGCCCCTTCGCCTACTTAATCCCTCCGTCGCGAAACCCTAGTACCGAGAGCCACGATACGGAAAAAGTTCTAGAGACACCGCCAATCCCATCTCGGGGATTCGGGAGATCGCCTCCCGGCACCCTGCCGCGGAGGGAATCATCATCGGAGGGCTGTACATCACCATGCCCGCCTCCGGAATGATGCGTGAGTAGTTCATCCTTGGACTATGGGTCCATAGCAGTAGCTAGCATGGAGGTGTTGCGCCGCACTACACTCCTCCACCAACAACCTTCACGTGGCCTTCATCTCCTACTGGTTCGATAAACCTTGGTTTCTTACTGAGGGAAAACTAGCTGCTATACTCATCATACCTTCCTCTTGGGGTTCCCAACGGACGTGTGCTTTACCGTCACAAGGAAGTTGTCGACTACACGCCAGCACCGACGACGAGGCGATCCAAGTCGCGGCCCAGGGGGCGGCGAAGAAGGAAGAGGACGCGGAGCTGGTGGAGGCAGCCGCGAAAGGCTGGCACGAGGCCGCGGAGGAGGAGCAGCCCGTCGACGCGGAGGATTACCTCCACGACCTCGAGATGGTGAAGATCAACGTCGCCATCGAGGAGCACCTCGCCGACCTCACGCGTGTGACGAAGGAGCACGAGGCTACCGTCCGGGCCGGTCGCCGCCGTTTAGGCGACCTCATCGGCCAGAAGAACGAGCTCATCGCTCTGCAAGCAGCTCGCCACCTCCTCCAGCTGCCCTCGCCCGAGCGGCGCGTCCGGGAGGCTGCTGAGTCGGCGGAGCGCGGCCGCCAAGAGTGCATGCGTCGTCGTGAGGAGAACCACGAGGGCCAGGGCACCGGCCGCGTCCGCCTGGAGGCACAGACCGCTGAGTAACGCGCCGCCGCGCAGGAGCTCGTGTTGTGCGGGAAGCGGATGCTGACGCCACAGGAGGTGGAGCGCGAGCACGTCCATACTGCGAGGACGGAAAGGAGGAGGGCGGCCGCGGAGGAACGCCACAAGAGGGCCGCCGTCGAGCCACCCAGCTGGTAAGCTGGAGTGGAATCCTCACGCGTACGGACCGCCCGCGTCGAGTGAAATCCACGGCCCCAGCGGCGAGTCGGCGGCGAGGCTGCCGGCCCCGAACTAGTAGTAGGTAGTATTAAGAAAAATGTAGTGTCTAATTTTAATGAAAACATGAAGCTGTCTCCCTATGACACGCGGGCCAGGGGCGGACAAGGGGAGGACGTGGGCGGCCAGCGATCGGCGTCCGCGGCCACGCAAACGAAGGAAAGGGTTGATTGGCCCTTGAAGTCTTGGGCCAATCCACGTCTAAAATTTTACCGATGGAATTATGAGTTCGTGTTTATCGATTGAGTGACCGAACGACGATCGGTTTGTAGAGATGAAATAGAATAAAAAACGGACGAAACCAAGAAAATGATTTTGCTTTTACTAGCAAAAATGCCCGTGCTTTGCAACGGAAAAATAATATGACGACTGCTAAGTTTGGACCGTTGATAATTGCTTTATATTGGATGTTTTGTGGGCCATCAAATGAGATGCATGATAGTTGATCTCGCCGTGAACCACCAATGATAAAAAAATTCATACATAGTATGAATATTGTATTAAACATGTGAAAAGTGACCACGAGGCCGACATATGAAATATTTCGAAGAAATACTCGATCCTTTAATATTAGGTAAAGATAAAGATATATCTCTTACCATTAGAAATTAGCATCAATATTTTGCCATTTTACAATTTTCGCTCAACTCAGAAAGAGTTTATGGCACAAATAACATTGTAGTGCGGATGTAGCCGGTAAAAAAAGGGAATAGTTGCCACTGTCGAACACCACACCTTATGCATCGTCTTCCTCTTTTAATCTATGTAGCTCCATATTTGTCTTTGATTTTCTCTTTTTAGACATCGGGCAACATATACTAAATGCCGACAAATATCTTAATGACAAGTGCCCAAATACCCAGTGACAAGGGATTAACTTGTCCATACCTACAGATTGTAGACTTGGGTTTTCGTAGAAAGTAGAGGGCAAGTAGATCTCGAAGATTCAGCCGAAAAGGTGCTCGACAAAATAAAAATTAGGGTTTGTGGATATTAGATTCGATGATTCTCTACCCCCGGCTCCCCTTTATATAAGAGGGAGAGTTGATGGATCTTCTTGTTGTACAAGTTACAAACTCCAGGAGACTCTCTGAGTCTCTCCCGTATAATTACATGACTCTCAATTCCTAATATAACTCTATCTTCCATATCGATGTTTGCTGGGCTTCCGGGCCTTGAAAGCTTCGAGTCATGGGCCTCCAAATAACCTCGGGTACCTTATTCGGCAGGCCCATCCGGGATGCATATGTCAGTAGCCCCCGAGATTTTGTTTGAATCGTAGAATCGAGCAAAATCTCCACCGTAGAATTAAACCATGTCTTCTAATACCAATAAGTCGAATATTTCTTTGTTCAACGTCTATCTTGTACAGGGATACCAGTAAATGGGGCTGGTTCATCTGACGGATCAGGTACCAGTTAACTGCTCTTGTGGCAAACCCGCATGAACCTACTTCAAGATCAAGTCCCTGGACATGAACTCGGGATACTGGCGTAATTCGACACGTGCCACTTAAGGACTTATCGTGAATCGAATCCCAGATATGTTTTATCAAGTACCTAACGCGTACGCTAGGATTTTTCTTCGTATATGTTGATACGAATAAAGTAGTAGAGCGCATTCGGGTGCGATACCACGCCACGCAGGATGGATCCTGGGGTCTTACCTTCGTAAAGTATTACGGCATTCCGAGTTTTATCGCGACAGGGCGCTCTGAGAATATATTGTTGAGTGCCTTTTTCGGCTGCTGGAATTAAGAATTTCTTCGAGTTGTCATATGACAATTTCTTGAGATCTCCCGATGGGAGTACATAACGAGTTATATGTAACTCGAAGATGTACGACGTAAACTCCTCGTTCGTTCTTTTATATTATCTTGTTTTTTTATTCTTCATATTTCATCGGGTGCGCGACCAGCGCTTCCGATGGGAGTAGCCTCCGAGGCTACAGTCGAGTGTTTGCACTTGGTTGTAGGCTCAACTTTTGCTATTTTTGACCAACTCTATATTTTTGTCTTTCACCTTATCCTCTGATCAGAAGTATAGACGATACTTCTGATAAGAGTAGCCCCGAGCATATGAACAGATGCTTGCATTTGATCATATGCTCCCAAAGCTTCTCTCTTTGAGTACCTGACATTTTCTTGTTGCTATATTTTGTTAAAGCAGTCGAAGCTTTCTTGAATGATGTCGTTGCTGACGCTAGCCACGATGCTCACCTTGGAAAGCCACGACTCCTGTCACCTCACTGGGTCGTGGGTCCAAAGTTATGCGCCATCGACACATCGCGCAAGTGGGGGACACACTGTCAACACCCGGATTGATAAGTCCAGATGTCTATTATGCCATACATCGCAATCCCAGGAATATTGTTTTTGCGAGACATAATAGATTGATATCACAACACATCATTCATTACATACCATAATCGTCATACAATAAAGGATCACATGATCCAGTCTTAATACAACAACAGTTGATCTAATGATCATATTACAAAACACATAGCGGAAGCGAAGTAGCGGTTGCGGTCCATCTGTTCCACAGGCAACTGTTGACGTCAGGAGTAGTCCTAGTTGTCGTAGACGTCCTGCTGTCCATCTTCTTCGTACTGTTGTTCTCCTTCATAGTCTAGCCATTTGAATAGCTAGGGACAAAGCCATGAGTACTTTAAAGTACTCGCAAACTAATACTAGTGTAAGCACTATCAACTATAGTAATGGGGTTCTAAGCTAGTGTATATGCCACTAGTCCATTTGTGAAAGTCTGCCCAACAAGATTGAAAGATAAAACACCACATACTTCCTCATGAGCTATAAAACATTGACACAAATAAGAAGTAATAGAGTTTGAATTGTTGAAAGGTAGCACATGAAATATTTACTTGGAGTGGCGCAAAATACCACATACTAGGTAGTTATGGTGGACACAAATGGCATGGGTTTGGTTTAAGGTTTGGATGCACGAGAAGCATTCCCTCTCGGTACAGGTCTTTGGCTAGCAAGGTTGGCTAGCAAGCATAAGAGTTGAGGGAAACAAACAAATACACATGTGATAGAAACAATCATGCATCTTCCTTGTAAGCACAAGCAATTTTAACTTCAGAATACTAAGCTCATTAACAAGAAAGAAAGATAATGAAATAATATATCTACATGTACTTCCCTCTTTTCTACTTAGGCCTCAAAGTATCGTTGCTATTGACTGATGTCTACGGGTGCTTCTATTCTTGTAGACAGTGTTGGGCCTCCAAGAGCAGAGGTTTGTAGAACAGCAGCAAGTTTCCCTTAAGTGGATTACCCAAGGTTTATCGAACTCGGGGAGGAAGAGGTCAAAGATATCCCTCTCATGCAACCCTGCAACCACAAAGCAAGAAGTCTCTTGTGTCCCCAACACACCAAATACACTTGTCAGATGTATAGGTGCACTAGTTCGGCGAAGAGATAGTGAAATACAAGTAATATGGATGTATATGAGTGGTAATAGCAATCTGAATAAAATATGGCAGCGAGTAAACATGCAACAGAACAGTAAGTAAACGGTGTTTGCAGTATTGGAAACAAGGCCTAGGGATCATACTTTCACTAGTGGACACTCTCAACATTGATCGCATAATAAATACTTCTTCTCATATGTGCTACATACACTCTTGTTTGATAATGAACATCATTCGTTGCGTAGGATTACACGAACCCTCAATGCCGGAGTTAACAAGCTCCACAACATTCAATATTCATGTTTAAGTAACCTTAGAGCATAATAGATCTTTGCAAGATAAACCAAGAACTAACATAGTGCACACCTGTCCACATTACACTATGAAGGAGGAATAGATCACATCAATACTATCATAATGATAATTAACTCCACAATCTACAAGAGATCATGATCATAGCCTACGACAAGAACCACACGGTGCACACACTAATCACCTTTACACCAAGTAGGAGGAATAGACTACTTTAATAACATCACATGAGTAGCACATAACTAGTAGCGATACAAAGCTCATCATATGGATCTCAATCATGTAAAGCAGCTCATGAGATCATTGTATTGGAGTACAGAGAGAGATTAACCACATAGCTACGGTAGAGCCCTCAGCCCCGGGGTGAATTACTCCCTCCTCATCATGGAGACAGCGATGGCGGTGAAGATGGCGGTGGAGACGGCGGAGATGACTCCGGAAATTCCCCGTCCGGCAGGTGCCGGAACAGAGACTTCTGTCCCCCGAATCTTGATGACGGCGGCTCTGGAAGGTTTTCTCGGGTCTCATCTTCTCCGTCGGTGTTTTTAGGTCAGAGACGATTAAATAGGCGAAGAGAGGAGTCGGAGGGCCACGGGCTGCCCACACCACAGGCGCGCCCCCTGGGCGCGCGGGGTGTGGTGTGGGGCCCCGGCTCCCCTCTCGTCCTTCTCCGGTGCTCGGAAGCTTCCGGAATTATAAGGTCCTCGGTCTTTATTTCGTCCGATTCCGAAAATATTTCTTTACTAGGATTTCTGAAACCAAAAACAGCAGAAAACAGCAAATGGCCTTTCGGCATCTCGTCAATAGGTTAGTTCCGGAAAACGCACGAATATGACATATAATGTGTATAAAACATGTAGATATCATCAATAAAGTGGCATGGAACATAAGAAATTATCGATACGTTGGAGACGTATCAGCATCCCCAAGCTTAGTTCTGCTCGTCCCGAGCAGGTAAAACGATAACAAATGATAATTTCTTAAGTGACATGCCATCATAACCTTGATCATACTATTGTAAAGCACATGAGATGAATGCAGAGATTCGAAGCAATGATGAAGATAATGAGTAAACAAATGAATCATATAACAAAGACTTTTCATGAATAATACTTTCAAGACAAGCATCAATGAGTCTTGCATAAGAGTTAACTCATAAGTAATAAATTCTTAGTAGAAAGCTTTGAAACAACACAAAGGAAGATATAAGTTTCAGCGGTTGCTTTCAACTTTAACATGTATATCTCATGGATAATTGTCAACACAAAGTAATATAACAAGTGCAATAGGTAAACATGTAAGAATCAATGCACACAATTTACACATGTGTTTGCTTCTAAGATAGAAAGAATAGGTAAACTGACTCAACAATAAAGTAAAAGAATGGTCCTTCAAAGAGGAAAGCATCGATTGCTATATTTGTGCTAGAGCTTTGGTTTTGAAAACATCAAGAGAGCATAAAGTTTTGAGAGGTGTTTGTTGTTGTCAACGAATGGTAGCGGGTACTCTAACCCCCTTGCCAGACAAACCTTCAAAGAGCGGCTCCCATTTTATTTTATTTTTGGGTGGCACTCCTTCCAACCTTTCTTTCACAAACCATGGCTAACCGAATCCTCGGGTGCCTGCCAACAATCTCATACCATGAAGGAGTGCCTTTTTATTTTAGTTTTATTATGATGACACTCCTCCCACCTTTGCTTTCTCAAGCCATGGCTAACCGAATCCTTCGGGTGCCGTCCAACAATCACATACCATGGAGGAGTGTCTATTTTTGTTAATTAATTTGGGACTGGGAATCCCATTGCCAGCTCTTTTTGCAAAATTATTGGATAAGCGGATGAAGCCACTAGTCCATTGGTGAAAGTTGCCCAACAAGATTGAAAGATAAACACCACATACTTCATCATGAGCTATAAAACATTGACACAAATAAGAGGTAATAACTTTTGAATTGTCAAAAACAGAACAGTCCGTAAAGACGAATTTAAAGCTGGCACCAGACTTGCTCAAATGGAAAAACTCAAAACTAATGAAAGTTGCGTACATATCTGAGGATCACGCTCGTAAATTGGCAGATTTTTTGGAATTTTCTACAGAGACTGTGCCCAGATTCGTGACAGACAGCAATGCTGTTTCTGCGCAGCGATCCCAAATATAACATCAACTTTGACATAGAAACTTTACTTGGCACAAAAACATGATAAGGAGAGGTTGCTACAGTAGTAAACAACTTCCAAAACACAAATATAAAACAAAGTACTGTAGCAAAATAACACATGGGTTATCTCCCAAGAAGTTCTTTCTTTATAGCCATTAAGATGGGCTCAGCAATTTTGGTGATGCACCCGCAAGAAATAGTATTTGAAGCAAAAGAGAGCTTCAAGAGGCAATTCAAAACACATTTAAGCCTAACATGCTTCCTATGTAGAAGAATCTTATACACAAATGAATTCATGAAGAGCAAAGTGACAAACATAAGAGGATAAAACACGAGTAACTTAAAGATTCTCAACATAAAGAGGGGAAACTTAATATTATTAAGATGCATATAACCATATTTCCCTCTCTCATAATAACTTTCAGTAGCATCATTGATGAAATCCACAATATACCCGTCACTTAAAACATTCTTATCATGGTTCATATGCATAGAAGTATCATTAATTTTGGCATAAGAAGAGTTATTCTCATTAATAGTAATTGGAGCAAGATTATTATCAAGAATTTGAACATGGTAAACAAGTTGCATACTAAGGGAATGGTTTTTGGCAAGCCCATCATAATTATGACAAGTTTCATAAGGATAATTGTAACATGTGTCATATACATCTCTATAGCAATTATCTAAACCAGAATATGTAATATCATCATTTTCACTAAAAGTAGAGGTCTCAAATACAGGATCTTCAAGCACAACATCCCCAAGCTTAGAGCTTTCAATATCATCGTTTAAGGGGACATGAATAATGCTATCATCATTACTTTCATAATCAGTACCAAAGAGATTTTCAATATCAAAGGCAGTGTGTTCATCCAAATCATGATCACTAATATGGGTAAAGGGTATAGGAAGATCATCGTACTCAGATTCATTATCATAATAATCATTAGGCGCAACATACTTACAGTTACCTATTGTTACCTCATACACGCGGGGATATGCCATTGCCTCTTTCTCTTTATTCTCTTCTTCTTCTTCTTCTTCTTCTTTTCCTTCTCCTCGCTTCCTTCTTTAGGAGGAAGAGGCTTGAAGGGTGGCTTGTCCGCATAACCTGATTTACTTTTAGAAACAATAGAAGAAACTTGGGAGGATCCCTCCTTTTCATTAATTAATTGAAAACACACAACGGTCCTATCATATTTTGGCAAGGTGTCATCTTCTAAAATATTCTGTATGTAAGTATTTGTATGGCAATTATTAATGCAGTAAGAAAGACAACCATGCAGGACATCATCAATATCAAGATCGTTAATATTTAACAAAGAAATTTTTCTTGATAACTCTTCACACTTCAAAAATAAGGTAAGTTCATCATGCTGATTAGGAATAATTTCATCATCACAATACAAATTTGCAGCACTCATGGGGTTTGAATTATCATTGGAGGAGCATTGAAAATTAAAATGACCAACTCTATGGCAAAGTTCACAAATAAAAGGATAGAGGGCACACACTTTTTCTCCAAGATCATCTAGAGCTCTAGACCACTTTCTAGTTTTTTCATTCCTGTGATGGATACAATATTCATCTTCTATTTGATTAATTCCACAAGGTCTATGTATTCCACAAAAATTAACATGCTTATAGGAAATAGCATTCTTAGGAGTTTGAGCACGCTTATTGCAATCATTAACAACAATTTCATTCTTCATGCAAGCGTCTTTAAAAGGTTCATGATACTTATCAAAATTCTTTTTAGGCAATTCTAAATGAGAAGCAAAGGCTTTATAAAGATTTGCAGCAACTTGAGAGTCAAGACCATAAGTAGCACTCATATCTCGAAATTTATCAGTATCCATAAAAGTTTCAATGCATTCATAATCATAATTTATACCTGACTCTTCACCTTTGTTGTTCTCCCAATCTTCAGCGTTCTCCTTAATCCGATCAAGAAGGTCCCTTTTAAACTCTTCTTTATTGCTCGTGAATGATCCAGAACAAGTAGTATCCAGCAAGGTCTTATCTTGAAAAGAAAGTCTTGCATAGAAATTATCAATGATGATATTACCTGGAAGCTCATGATTGGGGCATTTGAGCATTAAAGTCTTCAATCTCTCCCATGCTTGGGCAATACTCTCTCCATCATGAGGCCAAAAATTATATATATGGTTTCGATCTTTGTGAATTTCACTTGGAGGATAGAACTTGGAATAAAATAGAGGCACAATATCCTTCCAATCAAGAGAGCGCCCGTCCTTCAATAGTTTATACCAATGCGCCGCTTCACCAGATAGCGACATAACAAATAATTTCTTTCTAACTTCATCCATTGAAATACCTGCACACTTGAATAACCCGCATAATTCATGCAAAAACAGTAAATGATTCCTAGGATGGACAGTTCCATCCCCTTCATAGCGGTTATCCATAACACGTTCAATAATTTCCATAGGTATTTTATACGGAATACTTTCAGCAGGTGGATTTAAAATATCAGAAGCATCATTAGAGTTATCGCATATGGGAGATAAAGCATCATCAGAGCAAAATATTTCTTCTAAAGCGGAGGAGCAAAAAAGATTATTTTTATGTAAACTAGCTTCCCCAAGCTTAGACTTCTTCATAGCATTAGCAGTAATTGCATTCATACTAATAACATTGCTATTATCATGTAAATAAGGTTCCATAGGTTTTTTAATTTTTGTATCAAACAATTCTAAATCAGGAAAAAGATTAAAAAGCTCACTAATTTTTTTGTTGTTTTCCATTATGCCTAACTAGTGAAAAATAAAAACAAGAAACAAAAAGATGTAATTGCAGAGTCTAAAGGAAATAGCTTCGAGCACACACACAATGGCGCCAGAAAAGTACTGTTACCTGGAACCGGAGTATGAGTGCCTTTTACCTTTCCTCCCCCAACGACGCCAGAAAAGTGCTTGATGTCTACGGTGCTTCTATTCTTGTAGACAGCGTTGGACCTCCAAGAGCGAGGTTTGTAGAACAACAGCAAGTTTCTTAAGTGGATTACCCAAGGTTTATCGAACTCGGGGAGGAAGAGGTCAAAGATATCCCTCTCATGCAACCCTGCAACCACAAAGCAAGAAGTCTCTTGTGTCCCCAACACACCAAATACACTTGTCAGATGTATAGGTGCAGTAGTTCGGCGAAGAGATAATGAAATACAAGTAATATGGATGTATATGAGTGGTAATAGCAATCTGAATAAAATATGGCAGCGAGTAAACATGCAACAGAACAGTAAGTAAACGGTGTTTGCAGTATTGGAAACAAGGCCTAGGGATCATACTTTCACTAGTGGACACTCTCAACATTGATCGCATAATAAATACTTCTTCTCATATGTGCTACATACACTCTTGTTTGATAATGAACATCATTCGTTGCGTAGGATTACACGAACCCTCAATGCCGGAGTTAACAAGCTCCACAACATTCAATATTCATGTTTAAGTAACCTTAGAGCATAATAGATCTTTGCAAGATAAACCAAGAACTAACATAGTGCACACACTGTCCACATTACACTATGAAGGAGGAATAGATCACATCAATACTATCATAATGATAATTAACTCCACAATCTACAAGAGATCATGATCATAGCCTACGACAAGAACCACACGGTGCACACACTAATCACCTTTACACCAAGTAGGAGGAATAGACTACTTTAATAACATCACATGAGTAGCACATAACTAGTAGCGATACAAAGCTCATCATATGGATCTCAATCATGTAAAGCAGCTCATGAGATCATTGTATTGGAGTACAGAGAGAGATTAACCACATAGCTACGGTAGAGCCCTCAGCCCCGGGGGTGAATTACTCCCTCCTCATCATGGAGACAGCGATGGCGGTGAAGATGGCGGTGGAGACGGCGGTGGAGATGACTCCGGGGCACCTCGTCCGGCAGGGTGCCGGACAGAGACTTCTGTCCCCCGAATCTTGATTTCGCGATGGCGGCGGCTCTGGAAGGTTTTCTCGGGTCTCGTCTTCTCCGTCGGTGTTTTTAGGTCGAGACGATTAAATAGGCGAAGAGAGGGAGTCGGAGGGCCACGGGCTGCCCACACCACAGGCGCGCCCCGGCCGCGCCGGGTGTGTGGGGCCCCCGGCTCCCCTCTCGTCCTTCCGGTGCTCTGGAAGCTTCCGGGAATTATAAGGTCCTCGGTCTTTATTTCGTCCGATTCCGAAAATATTTCTTTACTAGGATTTCTGAAACCAAAAACAGCGAAAACAGCACCTGGCCTTTCGGCATCTCGTCAATAGGTTAGTTCCGGAAAACGCACGAATATGACATATAATGTGTATAAAACATGTAGATATCATCAATAAAGTGGCATGGAACATAAGAAATTATCGATACGTCGGAGACGTATCATTGAACAATGCTAAGTTTGCCAAAACCAAATAGATTTACTTGATGCTCCCAAAGTGATATCAATACTAACAACAAGATCAATCATATAACAGAAATTGCAAACTAAAATAAGGTGTGCAAAAAGTAAATGATAAAACTTCTCATTAATATTCCATAACGATAACTCACACCAAGGGATACATAGATAACCAACTAAAAGAGAGATACTTCCACACTGCAAACCATCTTATATGATAACTTCCCTACTCATGATATGACACTACTTGATAGTAAAAAGGTAAAAGATAGTGATGATGTGATACCGCGGCACTCCCCAAGCTTGGAACTAGCCAAGGGGATGGCAATACCAATGATGAATTACTCCTTCGGTGGTGATGGTGGAACAACCCTGATGGGAGTGAGGAACCGCTTGATACGTCCAATTTGCATCACTATTTTGTATCATAATTTGCTGTTATTCATTGATATATTTCATATTGGGACACAATACTTATGTTATTTCATCTATTTTGCATGTTTCATCATTATTGGAGGATCAAGCACCGGAGCCAGGATTCTGCTGGAAAAAGCACCGTCAGAACGCAATATTTCGGAAGATCAACTGTGGAAGGAAATTACATAAATTCCTATTTTTCCAGATGACGAAGGGAGCCGAAGGGGGAGCGAGAGGGCTCAAGGTGGGGCCAGACCACAGGCCGGCGCGGCCCATGGCCTGGCCGCGCCACCCTGTGGTGTGGGGGCCCCACAGCCCCTTTCGCCTCCTTTTCTTCGCGTACTTCCCGAAAACCTAAGCCACAGGGGGTACCTCACGAAGAGTTACAGCCGCCTCTGCGGGGCGGAGAACACCAGAGAGAAAAGAGCTCTCCGGCGGGCAGGAATCCCGGGGAAATTCCCTCCCGGAGGGGGAAATCGACGCCATCGCCATCGTCATCGAGCTGGACATCATCTCCATCATCATCATCATCATCTCCACCATCTACACCGCCATCACCACCGCTGCACCTCGTCACCGCTGTAACGATTTGAGTTGGATCTTGATTGTTTGATAGGGGAAACTCTCCCGGTGTTATTCTCTACTTGTTATTGATGTTATTGAGTGAAACCATTGAATCAAGGTTTATGTTCAGATTGTTATTCATCATCATATCACCTCTGATTGTATTCCATATGATGTCTCGTGAGTAGTTCGTTTAGTTCTTGAGGACATGGGTGAAGTCTAAATGCTAGTAGTGAATTATGGTTGAGTAATATTCAATGTTATGATATTTAAGTTGTGGTGTCATTCTTCTAGTGGTGTCGTGTGAACGTCGACTACACGATACTTCACCATTTATGGGCCTAGGGGAGTGCATCTTGTATTCGGGTGCTAATTGCGGGGTTGCCGGAGTGACAGAAACCTGAGCCCCCGTTAGTATATCGATGCAAGAGGGATCGCAGGATCTCAGAGTTTAAGGCTGTGGTTAGATTTATCTTAATTACTTTCTTGTAGTTGCGGATGCTTGCCAGGGGTATAATCACAAGTATGTATTAGTCCTAGGAAGGGCGGTGCATTAGCATAGGTTCACCCACACAACACTTATCAAAACAATGAAGATTATTTAGCTACATGAAGCGAAAGCACTAGACTAAAATCCCCGTGTGTCCTCAAGAACGTTTGGTCATTATAAGTAAACAAACCGGCTTGTCCTTTGTGCTAAAAAGGATTGGGCCACTCGCTGCAATTATTTCTCTCGCATTTTACTTACTCGTACTTTATTCATCTATTACATCAAAATCCCTTGAATACTTGTTTGTGAGCATTTACAGTGAATCCTTCATCGAAACTTGTCAACACCTTCTGCTCCTCGTTGGGATCGACATTCTTACTTATCGAAGATACTACGACACCCCCTATACTTGTGGGTCATCAAGACTATTTTCTGGCGCCGTTGCCGGGGAGTGAAGCGCTATTGGTAAGTGGAATTGGTAAGGAAAACCTTTACTGTTTGTGCTGATTTTATTTCTGCCTGCTGCTATAAGTCATTATGGAGAGATCTTCTCTTCAATTTCTATTTGGGAAATCTACTACTACTGCAACGGTAGTGGATGAAGCGCCAGGTGAGGAAGTGATACCATATAAAATACCTATGAAAATTATTGAACGTGTTATGGATAACCGCTATGAAGGGGATGGAACTGTTCATCCTGGTGATCATTTACTGTTTTTGCATGAATTATGCGGGTTATTCAAATGTGCAGGTATTGCTATGAATGAAGTTAGAAAGAAACTATTCACTATATCGCTGTCTGGTAAAGCGGCGCACTGGTATAAATTGCTGAAGAATGGTGATTCTATTGATTGGGAGGACATTGTGCCTTTATTTTATTCCAAATTCTATCCTCCAAGTGAAATTCACAAGGATCGGAACCGCATATATAATTTCTGGCCTCATGATGGAGAGAGTATTGCCCAAGCTTGGGGGAGATTGAAGTCTTTAATGCTCAAATGCCCCATTCATGAGCTTCCTGGTAATATTATTATTGATAATTTCTATGCAAGACTTTCTTTTCAAGACAAGACCTTGCTGGATACTTCTTGTTCTGGATCATTTACACGCAACAAAGAAGAGTTTAAAAGGGACCTTCTTGATCGGATCCAAGAAAATACTGAAGGATGGGAGAACGACAAAGATAGAGAGTCAGGTATAATTTATGATTATAAATGCATTGAAGCTTTTATGGATACTGATAAATTTCGTAATATGAGTGCTACATATGGTCTTGATTCCCAAGTTGTTGCAAATCTTTATAAAGCTTTTGCCTCTCATTATGAATTTCCTAAGAAGAATTTTGATAAGTATCATGAACCGTATAAAGATAACGTAGATTCATCTGTAAACAAATGTGTAGTGATTGAAACTGTTGATAATGTTATTCCTGAAGTTTATATTGAAAAAACTCCTTTCCCTGCTAAAATGAAGGAGTATTCTGTCATATCTAGTGCGGTTAATAAAAGTGAAAAGAAACCTAAAGAACCTGAAGAACAAATTAAAATTGAACCTGCTGTTGCAATAGTTAAAGATCTTGTGACTGAAAATGTGGAGGATGGTCATATTATTTTCTGTGAAGATGCTTCTAATATTGTTTCACATCCTAATAAACCCAAACAAGTTAGTGTTCCTATGCTATCTGTTAGAATTGGTGATCATTGCTATTATGGTTTATGTGATATTGGTGCAAGTGTTAGTGCTATTCCTTATGAGCTTTACACGGAGATTATGCACGAAATTGGTTCTTGTGAACTTGAAGATATTGATGTGGTTATTCAGCTGGCTAATAGAGAAACTATTTCTCCAATTGGTATTGTTCGAGATGTGGAAGTTCTATGTGGTAAGATTAAATATCCTGCTGACTTTTTGGTACTTGGTTCTGCTGCTAGTGATTATTGTCCTATCATTTTTGGTAGACCTTTTCTAAATACTTGTGGAGCTATTATAGATTGTAAGAAAGAGAAAATTTTGACTAGATTTGCTGGTGAACCTTATGAATTTAACTTTTCTAAATTTACCAAAATTCCTTATAAAGCTGACTTGCCTAGTAATGATTTTAAAATGGAGCAGTGTGCATCTATTGTTCTTGTTCCTAATAATCCTTTGCAACAACATTTGGAGAATAGTGAAAGTGAAGCTTTTAGGAAAGAGAAATCGACGATACCTGGAGGAGGGATCCTCACGAGGGGGAGAAGAAGTAGGGGCCATAGGGCGGAGTGCACACGGGACGGTGGTACGTGAGTTACCCAGCTTCGGAACACCTGCACGATGACAGGGCCTACTGCTGCTTGTCTGGAATTATCTGGGCGCTTGCGCGTTGTTACAATGGTTGTGGTTGTGCCTCTAGGGCTCCCAGGATCCGGCTTATAAAGGCACACGGATCTAGGGTTTACATGGAGAGTCCTAGCCGGAATACAAGTTGCCTAACTACGGTACAATATCTTGCCGTGTACGTCAAGGATCCGCCTTCCTTATGGCCGTACTGGATCCGGATACTTTATGGGCCTCCACGGATCCGGCCTCCTTCGTAGGTCGGTTAGGATCCGGCTCCAGGTTCCTGGGCTGGACTTCATCCTTCTTGATCATCAGCAACTGGGCCGCCCGATGGGCCCCATGCCACCATCACCGTCTGTGGGCCACCCGGGCTTGCCGGATCTAGGCCATGTCGTTGATATACCCATAAAGTATACCCACAACAGTAGCCCCCGAAGTTCTCCGAGATTCATCATTCTTCCGTCTTCAAATAACTCGGAACCGAAGAGAATCTTGAAGAGCTTCCAAACTTTCCTGTTTCCGATATCATTTAACCGGAAATCCTCATGTCCTTCAGTATCGATAATGTAACGGAGTTTGCATTTTTCCCGCGCACAACTTCCTATCTTCCCGCGCTAAATTTTCGGAGATGCGAATCTTTAGCCGGAAATTTCGGGAGTGCACGGTTAAATCACCTCCACGTCATTTTACCGTTTTTAACCTAAGACACGTGTCATGCATCCAACGGTGAGACCGTTCAGTTTCCGCCGTCGGATCCGGAACGCGAATCTCCGCGCGTGGTCTATAAATACCCCAACACGCGGTGATTTCTCATTCTTTTCACCCGGTCACCACTTCGTCTTCCTCCTCCAGCCGCGCCGCCAGCCAGATCTTAACTCCGACGAGCTCCGCCGCAGAGACCTTCGCGCCCGGTCGCTTCAAGCCTCCCTTCGCTCCAAGATCGCCGCGGTTGATCGGGAAATCTTCCCCGCCGCCGATTCGTGGTCACGCGGGCCGGTTTTCAGCAAGTTCGACGACCTTCGACCTCGCCGGAGCATCGCCGGTTCGCCGCGCCATTGACGGTACGTGCACCGGACTTGTAGAAGAAGAAGTAGAGTAGATTCCGGTTACTCAAACACTTTGCATGGGTGCAGCCGGAAGCATGCCGATCGACTCGCACTGTACTGGTAGTTCTCCGAATAGCCCGGATCCCAGTTCATTAGAGCCAATCTGTCCGGATCCCATGCATACCTACCACCATATGTTTCCGACATCCGGCTGGCTCAACCTTTTTCCGCATCTTCCAGCACCAAGTTAGGCCGGATCCCAACCGCACAAGAAATCGAAGAAGAACTTCAAGGGCAAGCTAGAATGGCTGCCAAGGTGCAAGAGACGGAGAACAAGAAAGCCTCTAAGGCCCGGAACCGCGAAGGAGAGCGGGGTCAATGGTGGCCCTGCGAAACCACTGATACGGAGCTTAGAGAGCTCCAGAACGAAGGTATGATCTCCGCACATTGGAGTTTCATACGCGACACCGTCGTCCCCAAGCCAGGAGCCGGAGAAGTGGTCATGACCAAGGCTTGGGTGGAACGCGGATTATCGCTCCCTTGCTCGGAATTTTTCCTCTCCATCCTCACAACATACGGGCTTCAGCCCCACAACATCTGCCCCAACTCCTACCTTCTGCTCTCCAACTTCGCAACTCTCTGCGAAGGGCATCTCGGAATCCGGCCAGACGTCAAGTTATGGCAGTTTTTCTTCCGAGTGAAGAAAGAAACAAAAGACAAAGCTATGCTGAACTGCGGGAGCATGACATTCATGCTCCGACCTGGTCGTATGTATCCTCCACACGACTCGCACGAATCCGTCCGGTACTGGAATGCCGGATGGTTTTACGAGAAGAATGTGCCAGTTCCGGAGATCCATGATGGTCTCCCCAAATTCAACAACGAGCCTCCGGAAGAGCTCGCAAGCTGGAGCTTCATCCCGTCGCTTTCCCTAACTCCCATCCTGGAGAAGGCAGCGCGGAGAATCTCCTGGTTAGTCCACGACGGGCTAACCGGAACCCAGCTTACACTGAGCTGGTTCACTCGGCGGATCCAGCCTCTACGATATAACGCGCGATTAATCTGCGCATACACCGGGGCGGACGACCAGCTCCGAGCTACCCGCCACGATCTTCCGGCTGATTCTCTCAAAAGGAGATTCAAGACGCTGGTGAAGGTGGGCCGGGGTCAACCGATCCCGGAACTGATCAAAGATATTTACACGAACGACCAGTGTCCTCCGGTAAGCTTCGATCCTTTCGTTACTTCAAACTTCACAAGTTTTTGGATATTGACTAACACTTGATATCTTTCCCTCCAGCTCGCTACATTGGCGGAGGAAAACTTACGCACCATTCTTCGCGTCCCCGTCAGCGGCGACACGGCGGAGGAGGTTCCGGAAGACGAAGAAGAGGAAGAGGAGCCTGCACCCCGCAAGGCAGCTCCTCGACCTACGAAACGTCCCCGCGCCAAAGCTTCCGGCTCCGAAGCCGGAGCCAGCGGCGAGGCCTCCGCCAAGAAGCCCAAGGTCGTCAAGCCCCCTCCGCTCGACTCAAGGAAGGCGGAGCGGGAACGTTTGAAAATGCTTTCAACAGCAGGCAAACGCTCACGCCCCAACATCCCCGGCGCCCCGTAAGTTTCCGGGCATGGTACATATTTACTTTGATGCATCTGTTACTTATGCGATCTTCTTCTATTTGTTCGCAGGACTCCGACTACCACCGCCACTCGGACCGCCAGCCAAAAACCCATCACAGAATTCATGAAGAAATCTCCGGCTGTCGGTCCTGCCACCCCAGCTCCGCCAAGTGCTTCCCACACTGCTCCTCCGCCGTCCCCTCCTCAGGCGAATCAATCTCCCCCTCCTGCCGCAAACACTCCACCGGAGATAATTCCGGTCAGCAGCGAGAAGGTGGGCGGAGAAGATCCCAAGGCCAAAGGCCCTGCCCAAGAAGAAACTCAAGACCAAGGAGAGGCTGAAGTCACCTCCTCCGAGAAGGTCGGAGCCGGTGCTGGCGATGTCGTCGTTTTTCCAAAGAACTTCGGAGATCCGACTGACCTCACCTCCACCCCCAAGGCATATGCTACAAAAATTTTCAAACAGCTCACTGAGGCGGAAAAATGGGAGCTTGAACAAGACTTGCTCAATGCTATGCTGAACAATGCCTGGGGGAAGCCGGACGCCGGTACGTCGGAAATCCAGGACTTCAAGAAGGGTGTCGGCGAGTTCTTCGACAAGCTCATCTGCAAACAAAAGGTACTCCCCAGTAGCCCCCAAGCATGTAGACGGAAACTAGGTACTAGTTAGCGCTTAGATGCTTTAGAGTACAGCCACTTTTGGGAAGATTTGTTTAAAATGTCACAGTAGCCCCCAAGCATGATGTCGGAAAGATTCCGGCAATAATGCTTCAAAGGACACCACTATGTTGTAGGCGGAATTTTTACTCCTGCTCTGTTTGTTTTTTACAGGAACAGCAGGCACTGCACTATGAGCTGCATAAAAACATTGCTCTGCAGCGCCGCGTTACCTTGGGTCAAGCGGAAAACATCCGGACCCTTACAGATAAGAATGCAGAACTGAACAAACAGCTGGCGGACGCCCAAGGTTGGTTTCCGACCTTTCTTGTTATCAGTTCACGTTCCGACTTTGAATTGTATTTAATTTGAATCCTTATAGGCGCATCTTCCTCCCTGGCTACGACCTCCTCCGAACTGGAAAACCTGCGCTCCTCCTACCAAGAGTTGGAGATAAAGCTGAAGGAGGCGGAGCAGCAGAAGGAGCAAGCCGAGAAGCAACTAGCGGAGAAGAACTCCGAGCTTATCAGGGAGAAAGGCGAATTCGTGCTGAAGCGAAATGCTGATAGCGAGACCATCAAGAGGCAGCAAAAGGAGCTCAATGGACTCCGGAAGTATATGGAGACCGCGGAGCACCATTGGGACCTGCTGGCCGAAAATATTCTGGGTACTTATACTCGGAATTTCTTGTCTTGATGCTTAGTTTCTCGTGCTCAACTTGAATGTTTATTCTTGTATTTTTGTGCAGAGCCACTCGGATACCCTGAAAAGCGCCGGAACAAATTCCCCCGGGACGATGTTCTTTCTCTTGCTGGTGATGACTGCAAGGATCTTATATCCGCTTCTCGGAAGATATGCCACAACTTGTCCCTGAAGAGGAGCCGCACCTGCGGTCTGCGCAAACTGATCAAACGTATGGACATTCTTCCGGAGCTGGTGACAGATCTACAAGCGTCGTCTGCCCGAGGTGCAGCTGCCATGACTCTAACCATGTGCTTGGCGCATAACCCGAAGATGGATCTGGACCGGGTGACTTCTGGTGTTCCTCCGACCGCAGATGTCGGAAAGCTTCTTGATGCAGTGAGTGGCTATGACACCCGCATCGCGCGGAGGATCCGTCACGAGGAATTCTACGACAAGGTGGTTCTCCCAGCGGACGAGCCCCTTGAAGATGAACTTCAAAAAGAGCGCGACGCGGAGGCCCGTCCTGCGGAATCCGGAACCCAGTTTACCTGGACCAGCTCCAAGGATGCTCCCGAAGAGGAAGAGCCCAAGACCAGCGCTGCAACCTCCGACGAAGATGAAGAGAGCGATGAAGATGTGTCGTCTCCGGCTGAGGGCGCCAAAGGAAAAGATCCAGAGGGCAATGCTTCTCCGTCCAAGGCGGAGTGAAAACGTTTATGTCCTGCGGGATAAAACAATGCATCATTTTGGCCCCAGCGAGGGTTTGTAATATAACTTAAATTCTTAAGTAGTTAGGGACGAAACAAGCATGCATGTGTGGGCGGAAAATACTTATCCTGCTATCCGTTTTAATATTATGTGCATGTGTTGTTTCTTGAAAGCAAGTGCTGGTTTGATAATTTCCGGCTTGCCCACTTGACCTTCCACGAGCCGGAAAACCCGTGCCGGAAACGCTCGCCAGCGGCGACGAAGCCCAATGGCAATCCGTCAATAACCGCGGAAACAAGCCCCCAGCCCAAGTGCCGGAAGTCGCTACCAGGAATCCATGGGTTCGCAACAGAAAAAATTTCCGCCAGAAAACTTAAGCTTACGTCCTAAGGGACGATTTTGAAAATCACAACTTTCATACACGCCTAGGCGGAAAGATCCAGCTCTGCGGTTTTAGTCGGAAAACATACACGATCCAGAAATGAAAAATTAAAGGAGGTAAAAGACTCTAAGAGTGAACCAAAAGCTTTATTTCATTGATCATGTATCATAGATATTACAAGGTATGTAATGCGTAAAGCGCTAAGTGTGGAAAGGACGTAGCTGTGCTATGTTCCAGGGACGATCTGTTTCATCATATATGTCACCCGGATCTTCTCGTTTTCGTTTCCGGTGCCAATTGGCAGGTCTATCCTTTAGTTCCCGGAAATCAACGAGATAGTAGGATCCGTTGTGTAGTACTTTGCTGATGACAAAAGGTCCTTCCCATGGAGTCTGCAACTTGTGATCTTTCACCTGGCGAAGGCGGAGGACTAAGTCTCCGACCATGAACGAGCGGTTCCGAACTCGACGGCTGTGATAGCGTCGGAGCTTCTGCTGGTAAATGGTGGAGCGTTGGTCAGCTAGATTCCGAGCCTCTTCGATCAGGTCCACAGATAGCTGTCGAGCCTCGTCAGCAGTTTCTTCATTGTAGGCGGAAACTCGCGGTGAATCATGGATGATGTCAGTGGGAAGCACAGCTTCGGATCCGTATACCAGGAAGAAAGGAGTAAATCCTGTTGACCTGTTAGGGGTAGTTCGTAAACTCCACAGAACAGAGTCCAGCTCATCAGCCCAAGCTCCAGCTGCGCGGCGCAGCGGTTCTTCAAGGCGAGGTTTGATTCCGGCTAGTATAAGGCCATTGGCTCGTTCGACCTGACCGTTGGATTGTGGGTGAGCCACAGATGCAAGGTCAAGCCGGATCCCAACTTCATCGCAGTAATCCTTGAGTTCTCCCTGCGCAAAGTTTGTGCCATTGTCTGTGATTATGCTGTGTGGGATGCCGAATCTCGTTACGAGGCTACAAACAAATTTTAGTGCCGTAGCACCATCGGCTTTTCTCACTGGCTTTGCCTCGATCCACTTACTGAACTTATCAATAGCGACCAGGAGGTATTCATGACCACCAGGAGATGATTTCTTTAACTTACCAACCATATCGAGCCCCCAGACCGCAAACGGCCAGGTGATAGGTATGGTCTTCAGCTCTTGGGCTGGAGCGTTTGGTTGAGTAGCATAGTACTGACAACCGCGGCAAGTTTTCACCAGCTTGTCAGCGTCTTCTTTAGCTGTTAGCCAGTAAAATCCTAACCGAAAAGCTTTTGCAACGAGGGACCTGGGGGCGGCATGATGCCCGCAATCCCCTGCATGGATCTCTCTGAGGATTTCAATGCCATCTTGACTGGAGACGCATTTGAGAAATACCCCGTTTGCGCTTCGTTTGTAGAGCTGTCCATCAACAATTGTGTAGGATCTTGCTCGTCTGATGATCTGTCGTGCGTGGACCTCGTCCTCCGGCAACTTTTGATCAATGAGGTAATCCAAGAACGGCTGAGTCCAGGCCGGAATGACTGCCATCACTTCCTTAGCCGGAGAAACTGCCAGATCGGGATTTTCCGGGTTTGCACCCTTCACTGAGGGTACTCGCAGATGCTCAAGGAAAATTCCAGGCGGAATTGGCTTCCTGCCGGATCCGAGCTTGGACAGCATGTCCGCTGCTGTGTTATCGTCTCTCCTGACGTACTTGACTTCGTATCCGAGGAAGCACTTGGCGATCTCGTCAACTTCGTCTCTGTAAGCCGCCATGACGGAGTTTCTGGCGTTCCAGGTTCCGGCTACTTGTTGTGCCACCAGGTCGGAATCTCCAGCATATGATGTGCTTGATCCCAATTTCCTTAGCGATGCGCAGACCGTGTAGTAGAGCCTCGTATTCCGCCATGTTGTTGGTTGCTTCGAAGTGAATCTGCAGAACGTACTGCAGTTCTTCTCCGGTAGGTGACTTCAGGGTAACTCCAGCCCCCGAGCCTTGGTGTTGCTTGGATCCGTCAAAGTGCATGACCCAAGCTTCAGGTTCCGGCACAGGTGTGCCCTCCGGTGCTTCAGTCCAATCCGCGATGAAATCCGCTAGAACTTGAGACTTGATTGCAGTTCTGGCTTCGTAGTTGATGTCGAAGGCAGATAACTCGATGCCCCATTTTGCTACGCGTCCTGTTGCGTCGGAGTTGTTGATGATCGTTGCCAGGGGAGCCTTGCTCACCACTGTCATTGGGTGCTCCTGGAAGTAGTGTCTCAGTTTCCGGCTTCCTAGGAAAACTCCGTATGCCAGTTTCTGAAAGTGAGGGTATCTCTGCTTGGATTCCGTCAAGACTTCGCTAATGTAATAGACAGGCCTTTGGACTCCGTGCTCAAATCCTTCTTCCTTTCGCACCACCACGATTACGAGGCTGATAACTTTGTTGGTAGCCGCTATGTAGAGGAGCATAGGCTCTGACTCAGCTGGAGCTGCCAATATAGGTGGGGAGGAGAGTATGTTCTTCAACTCCTGAAGTGCTTTATCTGCTGCCTCATCCCAGACAAACTTGTCGGTTTTCTTCAGCAGCTTGTATAGAGGTAAGGCTTTCTCGCCAAGACGGCTAACAAATCTACTGATTGCCGCAACGCAACCAGTTAATCGTTGCACATCTTTGAGACAAGTTGGCCTTTTGATGTTCAGGATAGCCTTGATTTTTTCCGGGTTAACTTCAATGCCCCTGTGAGAAACAATGAAGCCAAGGAGTTTTCCTGCTGGTACGCCGAAGACGCACTTCAGCGGATTCAACATCATCTTGTACCGTCGGAGATTATCAAAGGTTTCCTTGAGGTCGCTCAGCAGGTCGGATCCTTTCCGGGTCATGACCGCGATGTCGTCGACGTAGGCGTGCACGTTCCGACCAATTTGGTCCTTCAGGCACCGCTGCATCGTCCGTTGGTATGTGGCACCTGCGTTTTTCAAACCAAAAGGCATGGTAACATAGCAGTATGTGCCAAAGGGTGTGATGAAAGAGGTCGCCTTTTGGTCAGACTCCTTCATCAAGATCTGATGATACCCGGAATATGCGTCAAGAAAACACAGAAGCTCCGCCCCTGCCGTCGAATCAATGACTTGGTCAATGCGCGGCAAAGGGAACGGATCTTTCGGACAATGCTTATTCACGCCGGAGTAATCGATGCACATTCTTAGTATTTCAGAATTCTTTTTAGGTACAAGGACGGGGTTTGCGACCCAATCAGTATGGATAACTTCTACTACAAAACCTGCCTCTAGTAACTTTGCTAATTCCATTCCTATGGCGCGGCGCTTCTTATCTCCAAAGCGTCGCATAGCTTGCTTCACCGGTTTTGCACCCGGATTTATGTTGAGGTAGTGCTCGGCGAGTTCCCTTGGTACTCCGGACATGTCAGAAGGCTGCCATGCGAAGATATCCATGTTAGCTCTGAGGAACTCGACGAGCGCGCTTTCCTATTTGGGGTCCATGTTGGCTCCGACTGAAACCTGCTTGGAGTTGTCCCCTTCAACGAGGTCATGCTTCTTGGTTTCTATCGCGGCCTTGAACGAGGTCTTCTGTTCGGAGATCTGCTTCTTGGTGGTTTGCATCTCAGTCGGATCCACCGCGGCTCTGTAGCCTTGCAGCTCCTCTCCAGATATGACGGATTCTGCAAAGGCGGCTTCGCCTTCCTCGCAGTCCCTAGCTTTCTTGTAGTCTCCGGACACGGTGATCCAACCGTTAGGACCCGGAATCTTGAGCTTGTTGTAGATGTAGCATGCCCTGGCGTGGAACTTGTGGTAGGTGGGCCTGCCGAAGATTACGTGGTAGGAGCTTTTGAAGGGCACCACTTCAAACGTGATCATTTCTTCGCGGTAATTGTTCACATCGCCGAAGGCCACGGGAAGTTTGATGCTGCCCAGAGAGTTTGCCTTTTTACCCGGAACCACACCATGAAATTCAGTGGTGCTGTGCTTGAGCTGGTCCTTGGTGAGGTTCATCTTCTCCAGGGTCTCCAGGTACATGATGTTCAGGCTGGCTCCTCCGTCCATAAGACACTTGGAGAAGTCATACCCGTCTATGCGGGGACTCACAACCAGAGCGTAGCACTCTTTGGGGATGACGGCCGGATGATCCGACCTGTCAAAGGTACAGGCTTTCTCCGACCACTTGACATACTGCGGCACAGCCGGAACTGTGGCGTTCAAGATCCGGAGCGCCGATTTTTTCGCGCGGACAGTGGGGGTTCCGAGGAAGGTGTGGTAAGTTCCGACACTCTTTCTGCCAAAGGGGTTGGACTTGTTTGCTGCGGTACCCTCCTTGGGTTCCGGCGAAGCGTCATCCTCGTCCATGGCCTCGGAACTGTCCTCCTCTTTGTCCTTGTTCTTGCCCTTGCCTCCTTTGCCGCGTGGGCGGTGCTTCCGGGCTCGCTTGTATCCTGCCTCCGGGTCGTTCTTCAGATCATTGACCCACTTGCAGTTGCGATTTGTGTGGGTAGACTTGCCCGTAGCCGGATCCAGATGGGCCAGGCACGGCATATCCCTGTATTCTTCGTACGTTTGGGGGGCGCGGGATCCGGCTGCGGTGACTTCGTCAGCGCGCTGCTGGCCCCTGCCTGCTCCGCCTCCGCGTCCGCGGCCTCTTCCGCCTCCTGGACCTCCGCGTTGGAACGTCATGGCTACCATGTCGGATCCTCCGCCCTTCTGGTCTTCAGGGGGGTTCTTCCGCTTGTTGCTGTTGCTGACGCCGTTATCACGGTTTTTCTTCTGTTGGTGCAGGGGTATGGCTGTAGCTGCAAGATCTCCGCCTGCGTCGTCATCGGCGGCAGTATGATCGCTGGCGATGTTTATCATCTCATCAAGAGTGAGTTTGTTTGCGTTCACCAGGCAGGTAAGCTTATGGCGCAGCAGCCCCCCACGCTGCAAACCACCAATGAAGGCGTGCATTGCTGTGCGGTTATCTACGTTCTCGCACTCGTTCTGGTTGCCAACCATCGGGTGAGGAAACTCCTAGATGTCTCACCCTTCTTCTGGATGCAAGCTTGAAGATCGCTGGTGGTGGCCGGTCTCTTGTAGGTACCCCTGAAGTGGTTCTCGAAAGCCTTCTTCAGGTCCAACCAGCAAAAGATGGTGTTCTCCTCGAGGTCGCTGAGCCAAACGCGAGCTGGACCAATAAGGTACAACTGGAGCATGCGGCAGGCTATATTCGGGGTTCCTCCGGCGAAGGTTACCGCATTGTAGTAATCCTCGATCCAGGTATCCGGCCTCTCGCTGCCATCATAATGCTTCAGATTTCCTGGTAGCTTAAGGTTCAAGCTTCTTGGCTTTGGTTCCTCTCGGATCATCTGGCCAAAGCACCTTGGACCAATGTAGTCGGATCTATACTCGTTGAGGCGATCCCGGGCATCACGAGGGGCACCGCCGGGTGATTTTGAGCGGGAACGGGATCTCCGGCCTCTGCCTCCGCCTCCACCTCCTCCTCCACTTGGTGGTGGTGAGGGAGATCTGCGAGGGGGCCTGTAGGATGATCTTCCGCCTTCGGACTCGTGGCGTGGCTCCCTCGGCTGGCTCCGGCTTCGGTGGCTCCTTTCCTCTTGGTGGTGGTCGCCTCCGTCGTTCCGGCTCCTGCGTGGCTCAGGTGCGTACTCCTCATTCCGGCTCCTCCTTGGTTCCGGATCGCGTCCTTGGCTTCCGCGAGGCTCAGGGTCGCGTTCTTGGTTCCGACGAGGCTCAGGCTCGCGGTCTTGATTCCGGCTTCTGCGTTGCTCCAGCGTACGCTCCCTGTTCCTGTCTCTAGGTGCTGGCATGCTGTCGCGGATGTTGATTCCTCCTGGCCCATGGGGCCTGGGGTTTCCGGCGGGACTGCGACGTCGAGGGGGTAGCGGAGGACGCGAAGCTCGGGGTGGTGGAGATGGAACACGATATTTGTCTCTGCCAGTGTACATCGCACCCTTTCCCTTTTCCTGATCTTTCGGAGCTGAATCCGATGGTATTGGGATTGGATTTGGATGATCTCTGACTTTCCTCCTGCGCTCCGTAGATCCGGTGCGCGACTCGTCATCACGATGTTGACTTGGTATGGCGTCCTTCTGCGCGGTGGATACGCATTGTTCCGGATTGGATGCTAACCTGCGCGAAGTGTCTGCCTTGCTCTGTTGCTGCATTGCTGAAGCAACGAGCTTCCGGACGTAGTTGATGTCAATCTCCTCGTCCTTCTTTTTCAGGAGCTCCGCAGCCTTCTTCATGTTATCCTTTGGAGTTGCGAGCGGCTGCTGCTCTGTAGGTGTTGCGAAGGTAATCTTGCGGGGAAGGATGGCCTCTCGCCTGATTCTAGCTTCTTCCTCCTGCACAAATTTTACCTTGGCCTCCCAGTGCTTCTCGAGTTGCCTGACCTTTTCAAGAGATTCATCGACCTCGCGATCCTTCTTCTGAAAGTGGTCCACGAAGTTCGCCGCTATGGTTCTTTCTTCTAGCATTGCGGCTGCGGTCTTGGCAAACTTCTGAGCTGTCGCTAGCATCTCCTGTCTCTTGGCTTCTAAGGCCTCCGGATCTGCAGCTTCCTCGGGAGTTATTGGCTTGTTGAGGATATCGGACTTTGCGACTAAATCCATGCGTGCTTGTTCGACCATCTCTTCTGGAGACAGGACATCGTTTCGCGGTCGTGCCCGATCTAACGGAGACCTTACGTTGGATGGTCCTGGGTCGGAGTTGGAGGCTTCGTCTTCCGTTTCCGGCTGATCCAGCGGTGCCACGGTTGCTAGAACCTGCATCGGCTGGGCGGATTCCACTTCAGCTTGCTCACCGCCTCCGAGTTCCTCGAGCTTGCGGTTGAATTCCTCTGTATTCATGGATGAAGCGCCGTCATCTTCTTCCCCGATTGCGAGCTCCTTCGTCAAGCGATTGTATTCTTCTGTGCCTATTGAAGAGGCATCATCGGAATTTGGGCTCAAGTTTCCGAGGATTGATTCCTCAGGGTTTCCGGCTTCCTCTTGTCCCGGAGCGTCGCTGTCTCCGACTGCTTCTGGCAGATCCGGAGCGTTGTTTCCGGGTGCCTCAACCTGCAAAGGATCGGCCTCGTCCTGGTGGAGGGCGTCTCCTGCGGTATGGGCCAAGAAGTGCACGAAGTGACACCTTTGCTTCTCTAACACCTGGGAGACCCAGGCGGATCTGCATTGGTCTTCCACCGTTTTCTCCTGCTCAGGGGCGGATTGGGTGGGTTTTGATTTTTCCTGATCTAAGGCGGAACCTTCCTTAAGAAGCTCCTGCGACTCAGATCGGATCTTCGCGACGGCGTCCAGCTCAGCGGCGGACGCGTCAGCGTTACTTACCAGTGCGTTTCCGTCGGAATCGACGGTCTCGCCGATGAAGATGTGGATGCCGCCGATTGGGACGATGGAGAGCTTGACGGGGTTTGACCTAGCCGGAATCCAGAATTCGTCCGGAGGGACGATCGGAAAATTCCCGGCGTAAAGTACGCGCCCCACAGCGATCGAGTCGTCGTAGCTTCCCATGGCGGAGCCCTCCCGGTTCCGGCCTCCAGACGCCTCAGGCCCCACGGTGGGCGCCAACTGTCGTTGCCTGATCGACGATACCTCGGAGGAGGGATCCTCACGAGGGGGAGAAGAAGTAGGGGCCATAGGGCGGAGTGCACACGGGACGGTGGTACGCGAGTTACCCAGCTTCGGAACACCTGCACGATGACAGGGCCTACTGCTGGAATTATCTGGGCGCTTGCGCGTTGTTACAATGGTTGTGGTTGTGCCTCTAGGGCTCCCAGGATCCGGCTTATAAAGGCACACGGATCTAGGGTTTACATGGAGAGTCCTAGCCGGAATACAAGTTGCCTAACTACGGTACAATATCTTGCCGTGTACGTCAAGGATCCGCCTTCCTTATGGCCGTACTGGATCCGGATACTTTATGGGCCTCCACGGATCCGGCCTCCTTCGTAGGTCGGTTAGGATCCGGCTCCAGGTTCCTGGGCTGGACTTCATCCTTCTTGATCATCAGCAACTGGGCCGCCCGATGGGCCCCATGCCACCATCACCGTCTGTGGGCCACCCGGGCTTGCCGGATCTAGGCCATGTCGTTGATATACCCATAAAGTATACCCACAACAGAAAGAGATGAGCTTGAGGAAATTTTTCTTCGCCAACCTATTCTCAAGCATGATTTACCGGTGGAAGATTTGGGTACAACACCGCCACCAAAGGAAGATCCTGTTTTCGATTTAAAGCCTTTACCTGATAATCTTAAATATGCTCATATTGATGATAATAAAATATATCCTGTTATTATTAGTTCTAAGCTTTCAGAGATTGAGGAAGAAAGGTTATTGGAAATATTGAAGAAACACCGAGGAGCTATTGGCTATACTCTTGATGATTTGAAAGGGATTTCTCCTTCTATTTGCCAACATGCTATTAATATGGAAGATGATGCAAAGCCTGTTGTTGAACATCAACGTCGTCTAATTCCGAAGATGAAAGAGGTGGTAAGGAACGAGGTATTAAAACTTCTTGAAGCTGGTATTATATATCCTATTGCTGATAGTAGATGGGTTAGTCCTGTGCATTGTGTTCCTAAGAAAGGAGGAATGACTGTTGTGCCTAATGATAATGATGAGCTTATTCCTCAAAGAATAGTTGTAGGGTATAGAATGTGCATTGATTTTCAAAAAGTTAATAAAGTTACTAAGAAAGATCATTACCCATTACCCTTTATTGATCAAATGCTAGAAAGGTTATCTAAAAATACTCATTTTTGCTTTCTTGATGGTTATTCTGGGTTTTCACAAATTGCTGTTAAAGCTAAAGATCAAGAGAAAACCACGTTCACTTGTCCTTATGGAACTTATGCTTATAGGCGTATGCCTTTTGGTTTATGTAATGCTCCTGCTACTTTTCAAAGATGCATGTCTGCTATTTTTCATGGTTTTTGCGAAAGCATTGTAGAGGTGTTCATGGATGATTTTTCTGTCTATGGGAATTCTTTTGATAATTGCTTGCGAAACCTCGATAAAGTTTTGCAGAGATGTGAAGAAACTAACCTTGTTCTTAATTGGGAGAAATGCCACTTTATGGTTAATGAAGGAATTGTATTGGGACATAAAATTTCCGAGAGAGGTATTGAAGTTGATAGAGCTAAAGTTGAAGCAATTGAGAAGATGCCCTATCCGAGGGATGTTAAAGGTATTCGTAGTGTTCTTGGTCATGCTGGGTTTTATAGGAGATTTATTAAAGATTTCTCTAAAATTTCAAAGCCTCTTACTAATCTTCTTCAAAAAGATGTACCTTTTGTTTTTGATGATGATTGTAAGGAAGCTTTTGAAACTCTAAAGAAAGCCTTAACAACTGCTCCTGTAGTCGAACCTCCTGATTGGAATTTGCCTTTTGAAATTATGTGTGATGCTAGTGATTTTGCTGTAGGCGCTGTTCTTGGACAGCGGGTAGATAAAAAATTAAATGTTATTCATTATGCTAGTAAGACTCTTGATGCTGCTCAAAGAAATTATGCTACAACTGAAAAGGAATTGTTAGCTGTAGTCTTTGCTTGTGACAAGTTTAGACCCTATATTGTTGATTCAAAAGTTACAATTCATACTGATCATGCTGCAATTAGATACCTTATGACAAAGAAAGATGCTAAGCCAAGGCTTATTAGATGGGTACTTCTTTTGCAAGAATTTGATTTACATATTATAGATAGGAAAGGTGCTGATAATCCTGTTGCTGATAATTTGTCTAGATTGGAAAATATTGCTTATCATCCTGTTCCTGTTAACGATAGTTTTCCAAATGAACAATTGGCTGTAATAAAGGTGAGCTCGCGAGAGAGCCCTTGGTATGCTGATTATGCTAACTTTATTGTTTCGAAGTATTTGCCTCCAACCTTTTCAGCTCAGCAAAGGAGGAAATTCTTTTATGAATTGAGGCATTATTTTTGGGATGACTGATGGCGTGTAACTCACACGTTCGTTGGGAACCCCAAGAGGAAGGCATGATGCGCACAGTTTTCCTCAGAAAGAAACCAAGGTATAATCGAACCAGAGGAGCCAAGAAGCACGTTGAAGGTTGATGGTGGCGAAATGTGATGCGCGCAACAACAGGGATTCCGGCGCCAACGTGGAACCCGCACAACAAAATCAAAGTACTTTGCCCCAACGAAACAAAGGAGGTTGTCAATCTCACGTTTGCTGTAACAAAGGATTAAGCGTCGAGTGGAAGATGATTGTTTGCAAGAAAATAGTAAAACACAATTGCAGTAGATTGTATGCTATGTAAAGAATAGGACCGGGGTCCACAGTTCACTAGAGGTGTCTCTCCCATAAGATAAAAGCATGTTGGGTGAACAAATTACAGTCGGCAATTGACAAATAGAGAAGGGCATAACAATGCATATACATGATATGATAAATATAGTGAGATTTAATCCAGCATTACGACAAAGTACATAGACCGCCATCCAACTGCATCTATGCCTAAAAAGTCCACCTTCAGGTTATCATCCGAACCCCATTCAGTATTAAGTTGCAAAGCAACACAATTGCATTAAGTATGGTGCGTAATGTAATCGACAACTACATCCTTAGACATAGAATCAATGTTTTATCCCTAGTGGCAACAGCACATCACAACCTTAGAACTTTCTGTCACTGTCCCAGGTGTCAATGAAGGCATGAACCCACTATCGAGCATAAATACTCCCTCTTGGAGTTAAGAGTACAAACTTGGCCAGAGCCTCTACTAATAAGGGAGCATGCAAGATCATAAACAACACATAAACAATAGATTGATAATCACCATAACATAGTATTCTCTATCCATCGGATCCCGACAAACACAACATATAGTATTAGATAGATGATCTTGATCATGTTAGGCAGCTCACAAGATCCAACAATGAAGCACAATTAGGAGAAGACGACCATCTAGCTACTGCTATGGACCCATAGTCCAGGGGTGAACTACTCACTCATCACTCCGGAGGCGATCATGGCGATGAAGAGTCCTCCAGGAGATGATCCCCTCTCCGGCAGGGTGCCGGAGGCGATCTCCTGAATCCCTCGAGATGGGATTCGCGGCGGCGTCTCCGGAAGGTTTTCCGTATCGTGGCTCTCGGTACTGGGGTTTCGCGACGGAGGCTTTAAGTAGGCGAAAGGGTAGGTCAGGGGCTGACGAGGGGCCCACCACCAGCCAGCGCGGCCGGGCCTGCAGGCCGCGCCGCCCTATGGTGTGGCCACCTCGTGGCACCACTTCCTTCCTCTTCGGTCTTCCGGAAGCTCCGTGCAAAAATAGGACCCTGGGCGTTGATTTCGTCCAATTCCGAGAATATTTCCTTACTAGGATTTCTGAAACCAAAAACAGCAGAAAACAGCAACTGGCTCTTCGGCATCTTGTTAATAGGTTAGTTCCAGAAAATGCAGAAATATGACATATAATGTGCATAAAACATGTAGGTATCATCAATAAAGTAGCATGGAACATAAGAAATTATCGATACGTTGGAGACGTATCAGCATCCCCAAGCTTAGTTCTGCTCGTCCCGAGCAGGTAAAACGATAACAAAGATAATTTCAAGTGACATGCCATCATAATCTTGATCATACTATTTGTAAACATATGTAATGAATGCAGCGATCAAAACAAAGGTAATGACATGAGTAAACAAGTGAATCATATGACAAAGACTTTTCATGAATAGTACTTCAAGACAAGCATCAATAAGTCTTGCATAAGAGTTAACTCATAAAGCAATAAATCAAAGTAAAGGTGTTGAAGCAACACAAAGGAAGATTAAGTTTCAGCGGTTGCTTTCAACTTATAACATGTATATCTCATGGATATTGTCAACATAAAGTAATATAACAAGTGCAATATGCAAGTATGTAGGAATCAATGCACAGTTCACACAAGTGTTTGCTTCTTAAGGTGGAGGGAGATAGGTAAACCGACTCAACAATAAAAGTAAAAGAAAGGTCCTTCAAAGAGGAAAGCATCGATTGCTGTATTTGTGCTAGAGCTTTTATTTTGAAAACATGAAACAATTTTGTCAACGGTAGTAATAAAGCATATGAGTTATGTAAATTATTTCTTACAAGTTGCAAGCCTCATGCATAGTATACTAATAGTGCCCGCACCTTGTCCTACTTAGCTTGGACTACCGGATCTTTGCATGCCATGTTTCAACCAAGTGTCACAAAGGGTACCTCCATGCCGCCTGTACAAAGGTCTAAGGAGAAAGCTCGCATTTTGGATTTCTCGCTTTTGATTATTCTCAACTTAGACATCCATACCGGGACAACATGGACAACAGATAATGGACTCCTCTTAAATGCATAAGCATGTAGCAACAATTATTATTCTCATATGAGATTGAGGATATATGTCCAAAACTGAAACTTCAACCATGATTCATGGCTTTAGTTAGCGGCCCAATGTTCTTCTCTAACAATTTTGCATGCTCCAACCACTAAGGTGATAGATCCTTCAGACAAGACGGACATGCATAGCAATCACATGATATTCAAAAATAGTTGATATTCCCCAGAAGCATGGTTATCGCACAACAAGCAACTTAATAAAAGATAAAGTGCATAAGTACATATTCAATACTACGATAGTTTTTAAGGCTATTTTGTCCCATGTGCTATATATTGCAAAGGTGAATGATGGAATTTTAAAGGTAGCACTCAAGAAATTTACTTTGGAATGGGAGAAATACCATGTAGTAGGTAGGTATGGTGGACACAAATGGCATAGTAGTTGGCTCAAAGATTTTGGATGCATGAGAAGTATTCCCTCTCGATACAAGGTTTAGGCTAGCAAGGTTATTTGAAGCAAACTCAAGGATGAACCGGTGCAGCAAAACTCACATAAAAGACATATTGTAAACATTATAAGACTCTACACCGTCTTCCTTGTTGTTCAAAACTCAATACTAGATATTATCTAGACCTTAGAGAGACCAAATATGCAAATCAAATTTTAGCAAGCTCTATGTATTTCTTCATTAATGGGTGCAAAGCATATGATGCAAGAGCTTAAACATGAGCACAACAATTGCCAAGTATCACATTATCCAAGACATTTTAGAATTATTACATGTAGCATTTTCCAATTCCAATCATATAACAATTTAACGAAGAAGAAACTTCGCCTTGAACATTATGAGTAAAGCCTAAGGACATATTTGTCCATATGCAACAGCGGAGCGTGTCTCTCCCACAAAGTGAATTCTAGGATCCATTTTATTCAAACAAAAACAAAAACAAAAACAAACCGACGCTCCAAGTAAAGAACACAAGATGTGATTGAATAAAAATATAGTTTCAGGGAGGAACCCGATGATGTTGTCGATGAAGAAGGGGATGCCTTGGGCATCCCAAGCTTAGACGCTTGAGTCTTCTTAAAATATGCAGGGGTGAACCACGGGGGCATCCCCAAGCTTAGAGCTTTCACTCCTCTTGATCATAGTATATCATACTCCTCTCTTGACCCTTGAAAACTTCCTTCACACCAAACTTCAAGCAAACTCATTAGAGGGTTAGTGCACAATTAATAATTCACACATTCAGAGGTGACACAAACATTCTTTACACTTCTGGACATTGCATAAAGCTACTGGACATTAATGGATCAAAGAAATGAATCCAACATAGCAAAAGAGGCAATGCGAAATAAAAGGCAGAATCTGTCAAAAACAGAACAGTCCGTAAAGACGAATTTAAAGATGGCACCAGACTTGCTCAAATGGAAAAACTCAAAACTAATGAAAGTTGCGTACATATCTGAGGATCACGCTCGTAAATTGGCAGATTTTTTCGAATTTTCTACAGAGGCCTGTGCCCAGATTCGTGACAGACAGCAATGCTGTTTCTGCGCAGCGATCCCAAATATAACATCAACTTTAACATAGAAACTTTACTTGGCACAAAAACATGATAAGGAGAGGTTGCTACAGTAGTAAACAACTTCCAAGACTCAACAAAACAAAAAATTGCTGTAGTAAAAACATGGGTTGTCTCCCATAAGCGCTTTTCTTTAACGCCTTTCAGCTAGGCGCAGAAAGTGCAAATCAAGTAACATCGAGAGTAGAAGCATCAACATCATAACTTGTTCTAATAATAGAATCAAAAGGCAACTTCATTCTTTCTAGGGAAGTGTTCCATACCTTTCTTGAGAGGAAATTGATATTTAATATTACCTTCCCTCATATCAATAAACCAACGGTTCGAAGAAAAGGTCTTCCCAATACAATAGGACAAGATGCATTGCATTCGATATCCAAGACAACAAAATCAACGGGGACAAGGTTATTGTTAACCGTAATGCGCACATTATCAATCCTCCCCAAAGGTTTCTTTTTAACATTATCGGCAAGATTAACATCAAAATAACAATTCTTCAATGGTGGCAAGTCAAGCATATCATAAATCTTTTTAGGCATAACAGAAATACTTGCACCAAGATCACATAAAGCATTACATTCAAAGTCATTGAATTTCATTTTAATGATGGGCTCCCAACCATCTTCTAAATTTCTAGGAATAGAAGTTTCAAGTTTTAGTTTCTCTTCTCTAGCTTTTATGAGAGCATTTGTAATATGTTTTGTAAAGGCTAAATTTATAACACTAGCATTAGGACTTTTAGCAAGTTTTTGTAAGAACTTTATAACTTCAGAGATATGGCAATCATCAAAATCTAAATCATTATGAGCTACAGCAATGGGATCATTGTTCCCAAGCAGTTTTATCACAAGCAGTTTCAGCAGTTTTAGCAATTTCAGGCAGTTTTGTACGCTTTGCACTAGGAGTAGAAACATTGCCAACACCAATTATTTTACCATTGATAGTAGGAGGTGCAGCAACATGTGAATCATTATCATTACTAATGGTGGTGATAGTCCAAACTTTAGCTACATTATTCTCTTTAGCTAGTTTTTCATTTTTTTCTATCCCACCTAGCACGCAATTCAGCCATTAATCTTATATTCTCATTAATTCTAACTTGGATGGCATTTGCTGTATTAGTAATCTTATTATCAATATCATTATTAGGCATAACTTTCAATTTTAAAAGATTAACATCAGAGGCAAGTCTATGTTGACGTCAAAAACCCACCGGCGGGCGATGGGTCAACACCGTAAGTCGGAACAACTAGGGTGTGCTGCCCCGAGTCCCTCCAGACGGCCCGCAAAGCCTCCCCTGGTCGTGCGCCGATGCAAATTGCAAGGGCGTGCCACCTGACCTATACTTGGTGAGGAAGGTGTGGATGATGCCTCGCTTAGTTTCCTGCAGGGCGCACACGTACACGTAAATACGAGCCTCGATCGGCTCTCAGGTCATCCTGTGAATCGGCTCATGGAGCCGATCCACCCATGATTCGTCCAAGGTGGCCGAATATATGGTGGTCCTGCTTGATCAAGATAAAGCATATGAGATCCACGACGATTTAGGGTTTTCACCGCATAATCGGATCATCCTACTCACGATTGGGCCTCGCTCGCACGGTGATCGTAAGCCAATCCTAGACAAGGCCTAAAAACCAACACGAGGTTGATCCTCGGAACATCCTGTCTAGGGCCAGCAAACTACACCCACGGCCGCTGGATCCTCCAACCCTTTGTAAGGCCTAACTATTGCAGATGTTAAACTAATCCTTGATGAATCAAGGAGCAACCGTAACGGATCAGATCTACTAAATAACGAAGCGGGGTGCCGCCCCGCACCCATGATGAGGTACAGGGACGGCTAGATGCAAGGGTTGCACTACGACAACATATGATACTAAGAACAATGCTAACCCTAACACACCTAAGATAACTACGTTGCTCGCCATCAAAAAGGCTTCAGCACGAGCAACGCATGAACAACGTGATAGGCTTGTGCTGCCTAGATCGCAAGATGCGATCTAGGCAGCATGGTGCTTACCGGAGAAACCCTCGAGACGAAGGAGTTGGCGATGCGCCGAGATTGGTTTGTGGTGAACGTTGGTTGTTGTTTATTCCATAAACCCTAGATACATATTTATAGTCCAAAGGACTTTCTAATGTGGGCGTGCACCAAACCGTGCACGAGATAAATTCTAACTTCTACATAACCTACTATAAAGATACACGGGCTAACTAGCCCAAACTTGGTAAACAAGGCCGATTCACATATCTCTTCTATATGTATATCTTCAAATCCGTCTTGATCGCGGCCCACCTCTGGCTTGGTCAAATTCTGGTGATAACACATGCCCCCCTGGTTTTGGAAATGACATTTCCAAAATCATTACGCTTTTCCTTCGTCGGGTCATGTCGTGGCAGAGCAGAACCGTCGCAGTATCCTTCATCATGATGCCCTGCCTTCTCAACTTCTCCGCGTGACCTGGCAGTTTTTTTTCTTTTAGGCACCACTTCCTCGGAAACTGCTGTGGCATTGAATTTCCACTATGTCCCCTTTTATTTAACCGCTACGAACAGTTCTCCTCTGCATCTCCTTCGCATTAGCACTCCAAAAGCCCTCCTGTGCCACCATGTCTTCTTCCTCCTCTGCCTCATCGGATCTTTCCACCCAGTCCTCTTCGTCTCGCGAGCCGACGCCGGAGTACAACCGGCGGAGGTCCATGCGGCCAACATCCGCCGCGCCATTGCGGCCGGGAGGAGTCAGACCATGACTCTCCATCTGGTCCGAGGACGACCCCTCGACGGGGGGAGAGCGCACCTCCGCCTCGCCAACGGGGAATCGGAGGAGGAGAGCGACGATCGCTTCTCCTGGGATGACTTCACCTCTCCGGGGTGAAGGAGGAGGAAGAGGAGGAGGAGACGACGACTCCTCCGACGAGCCGCCGGCCAAGCGGTTCTGCCCTTGGCCGGGCAACCTTAGCGACTTCGACAGCGACGAGGACGACGCTGACGAAGAAGATGAAGACAACGAGGGCCCGGTCGGCGGCCATTGGAGCGACGACGAGCCCGCCGGGAGCAGCGCCGACAGCGGCACGGCGACGGCGAACGAGGATGGTCCGTAGATAGGACCTCTAGAATAGGGCCAGCAGTAGTAGATGGGGCAATGTATCCCCTAGTATTTCCTTTTGAGAGCAATTAGCTCTTTATGTAAGAAATCTCGCCTATTAATGAAGAACTTTTCCCCAATTTGATTTGCCGATTTCTTCTGAGTTCAATTGAGCCGATTCGTCCCCTTTGCCAATGCGTGATGAGCCGATAGCACCGCATCGGTCCTTCGAAATTCGCCCTTCCCTTCTTCAACTGATGATCTTTCCAAGAAATGCAGGATCTTCAGGAAAACCTTTGAACTTTTCCAACCAAACCCAATAATCCTCTTCAGTACTCATCATTTGTGAAGAAGGTTGCAATGAAGGATCAGCCGATGGTATCCCAATCGGCTTTTAAACAGAGCAGAGTATCCACCAGGCCTGCTGCCCCCCGAGCCTTACTCGAGGCGAGACTGTCAAAGAGAATGTGCCAAAGCCGATCCCCTTTCTTCCTCAGACAGCCGATAACCTTCCGTTTCAGCTGAATTAGCCCCAAAGATTGGAAATCCTTGACAAAAAGGTTCAGGAACCCAGATCGGCTCGAAGCAGCTGAAGAAATTTCCATTGTTTTATTCCCTCGCTGGCCTGAATTTGGTGGAGACTCGATAAACATCGCATAATTCCACTAGAGTCGATGGCTGCGCATCGGCTACTTCTCAATTCTAAAGTCGATGCCCTTGCATCGGCTGTAAATTTTTAAAATTTTTAGGCCGATTTGTGTATCGGCCCCCATACTTGATAGTATTATCTCATATCCTCATGTTTTATCCACCTAGGTGCCCCCCGAGCCGATTCTGTCAAGAGAATTGATGGTATCGGCTCTTCAGGTAGTCCCTGTTGGGTCAAACGTTGATCCCAGGCAAAATAGATGGTGAGGATAATTTTGGCCGATTGCTGGAATCGGCCTCCACGTTGCTTGCTCGGTGAAGGTTTTGTAATGTCCCTTCATAAATTTTTTGGAGGGCCGATCGCAAGGATCAGCCTCGCCACGTTTGCTTATTGACGTAGTCTTGCTACTCGCCCAGGCCGGTGGATAAAACCAGCCCAATCTCCGACTTTATCACGTTGGTGCGCTTGCTGTTGTCCACCTCGGGTGCATCGTGTAATCGTGGAGCTCTACACTTCGCCGGACGAACGAGCACCATGTTTGTGCCAGCCGATGTTTCATCATCGGCTTTCCTTTGCTTGGGGCGCCACTCTTTTCTTTGCGGCAGTCCCTCCTCATCCAGGGTCCTCTGGACTTTCGCAGCCAGATCAGGTCGTGCCTTCCTCAGCGTATGCAAGTATAACCTTTCGGCTTCCTCCAACCGCGTAATCGCTGAACCCTGCGCTTTTGTGAATGGCTGAGACCATCAGGGCACCACCTTGGACGGTGGTGCACCTCTTCTTCTCGTCTTCCCCTCGTCTTCCGAATCCTCGAGATCTTCCAACCGAGGGGTCTCAGCACGTGCTTTGTGGTGGGAGAGGCCCTAAGCGCTCGAACACGGACACGTTGGCTGCCTCCTTCCTTTTCTGGTTGCATTCTGGGCAGTTGCCGATTGTTGGTAATCGGCTCATTCCTGAATCCCAGCAGTGTGAAGAAGGGCAGTCCCAATGCCTGCCCGTGTCGTCTTGCTCCCTGGCGTGGCGCTCCTGTCGCTCCTCATCGTGATTATGCCGACGATGCCTTCTGTCGTTTCTGGCCAGACGATCTCTTTCATCATCGTCGCCGTGTCGCCGGCGTTGGTCATACCGACTCACATACTTGTTGAGGAGGTGATCAGAGAGGGGTCGTTGATATCTTATGTTCTTCACTTCTCCCTCCGTGACGTAGCGCTTGCCATCTTGACGGAGCCGATCGCATGGAGCGGCCTCCTCTGTGTCTTTGCTATGAGAGCAGCTGCCCTCATCCCCGCCCTTCTCAGAGTGGTGTCCAAGCTCTACCATGTTGATGTTGGCTGAGAAATCTGGCTGGCACCCTCCGAGGTGGGTAAACTCCACCATGTTGACGGCGGGAAGGGGTGTGTGTCGACCTTCATGGCGTACTGGTTAAAAATTAATCGCCCATTTTCTATCGCCATTTGGATCTGCTGACGCCACACCCTGCAGTCGTTAGTGGTGTGGGTGAACGTGTTATGCCACTTGCAGTATGGCTTTCCGTTCAACTCTTGCACCGTGGGAACTTTGTGGCCTTCGGGTATCTTTATATGCTTCTCCGCGAGTAAGAGATCGAAAATCTGCTCGGTTTTCGTCACGTCGAAGTCGAACCCTCTTGGAGGCCCTGGTGGCTTCACCCATTTGCAGGTTACTGGGCCTGCAGCTCGAGTCCACTCAGCCACTGCGACCTCTTGTTCTCCCGTAGCACCTTCATCTTCGCCTGCGTCAACCATGGTAACCACGCGCTTGAACTTGTCCTGGTAGACATCTGGGTGGCGCTGTTCATACGCTGACAGCTTCTGCACCATGTGTGCTAATGAAGGGTAGTCCCTTGGGAGGCCACGTCCTTGATCGATGATGATAGACCCACCACCGCCAACTCGACTGCTTCTTTTTCGCTTACGTGAACCGAATAGCATCGGTTCCTAACGGTCCTGAAGCGCTGGATGTATTGACACTGTTTCCCCGCGCTTCTGTCGTACTTGTGCCAAATCGGCAATGCCAGCCTCGGAAGCCTCTGAGTGATATTGCTCATGGAACCGCTCTTCCAGCTGCTTCCAAGTCTGGACTGAGTTCGGTGGCAGCGATGTGTACCAACCGAAAGCCGATCCTGTGAGGGACTGTGAGAAGTACCTCACACGCAGCTCGTCTGACGCTGAGATCATGCCCAGCTGTGCCAAATATCGGCTCACATGCTCGATGGAGCTGGAACCATCTGATCCGCTGAACTTTGTGAAGTCCGGGAGCCGATATTTGGGTGGTAGCGGGATCAATTCGTACTCGTTGGGGTACGGCTTGGTATAGCCGACCGTCTTCCTTTTCGGCATCATGCCGAACTGATCTTTCAGAATCGTACAAATCTGATCCGCGGTGATGGCTGAAGGTGCCGAACCTTGAAGATTCGCGGGGTGGCGTACTTAACCAGCCATGCTTGTTTTTCCGGTTCTGAGCCAACTGCAGGAGCTGGGCTCGGAGTTTTGTCGGGGTGGCGTATTTAGCTAGCCACGTCTGCTTCTCGGGGTCTGCCTCCGACGTTCCTCTGTTGTTCCAGAAGTCCCCGCTGTTGTAACCTGGTTCGAGAGTGCCCAGGTGTTGCAGTCTGGCACGTATGCACATGCGTATCCGTGCGGGATCTCCTTGGGCGCGTCATGTAGGAATTGGTAGTCACTGGGGTCACCACCAATCTTGTAGACGACGTAGGCCGATGAGTTCGGCGCTTCGGGCGCTGCCAACGCGAACGGCAGCGGTGGACGGGGGAGTGGCACTTCTCCTTGGTGAGTCCCTAGAGCTGGTCCTGACGGAGAGTACTGGCGGCTCATGATCTCCTGGATCACGCGCAGAGCGACGCGCTCCAACGTATTCACCAGGCTCTCAGAATGGCGGTGCAGAGAATGAGCCACCATGAAGTTGATCTCCTGACGCAGCGACCTGGTGCGTTCTTCTGACGGGGTGGATAGGTCCACTCCATCAAGCGCGCCTTCAGGTGAGAACCCCTTCCATCTGATGCCATGGGAGCGGGTCTGTGGAAAGAGCCGATGAGGTCGGCTTCGAGGAAGGCTTTGACCTCGTCATACTTCTTCTTGAGCTCGCCATTGAGCTCCTCGTAAGTGACCGGAGTTTCTTCCGCCATCTCCGATGTAGACGGCGATGTGGTTGATGTTGAGGATTGTCCCACCGGGCGTGCCAGAATGTGTTGACGTCAGAAACCCACCGGCGGGCAGTGACTGGTCAACACCGTAGAGCCGGGAACAACTAGGGCTGCGGCTGGCCCCAGTCCCTCAGAGCGACGGCCCGCAAAGCCTCCTGGTCGCGCGCCGATGCAAATTGCAAGGGCGTGCCACCTGACCTACCTGGTCAGGAAGGTGTGGATGATGCCTCGCTTAGTTTCCTGCAGGGCACACACGTACACGTTAAATACAAGCCTCGATCGGCTCTCAGGTTATCCTGTGAATCGGCTCATGGAGCCGATCCACCCATGATTCGTCCAAGGTGGCCGAATATATGGTGGTCCTGCTTGATCAAGATAAAGCATATGAGATCCACGACGATTTAGGATTTTCACCGCATAATCGGATCATCCTACTCACGATTGGGCCTCGCGCTCGCGCACGGTGATCGTAAGCCAATCCTAGACAAGGCCTAAAAACCAACACGAGGTTGATCCTCGGAACATCCTGTCTAGGGCCAGCAAACTACACCCTACGCGCCGCTGGATCCTCCAACCCTTTGTAAGGCCTAACTATTGCAGATGTTAAACTAATCCTTGATGAATCAAGGAGCAACCATAACGGATCAGATCTACTAAATAACGATCAAGCGGGGTGCCGCCCCTGCACCCATGATGAGGTACAAGGACGGCTAGATGCGCAAGGGTTGCACTACGACAGCATATGATACTAAGAACAATGCTAACCCTAACACATCTATGATAACTACGTTGCTCGCCATCAAAAAGGCTTCAGTACGAGCAACGCATGAACAACGTAGGCAGGCTCGTGCTGCCTAGATCGCAAGATGCGATCTAGGCAGCATGGTGCTTACCGGAGAAACCCTCGAGACGAAGGGGTTGGCGATGCGCCGAGATTGGTTTGTGGTGAACGTTGGTTGTTGTTTATTCCATAAACCCTAGATACATATTTATAGTCCAGCGGACTTTCTAACGTGGGCGTGCACCAAACCGTGCACGAGATAAATTCTAACTTCTACATAACCTACTATAAAGATACACGGGCTAACTAGCCCAAACTTGGTAAACAAGGCCGATTCACATATCTCTTCTATATGTATATCTTCAAATCTTATTGATCGCTCAATTGGTCAAATTAACATCAGAGGCAAGTCTATCAACTCTAGAAGCAATAGTATCAATTTTATCAAGCTTTTCCTCAACAGATTTGTTAAAAGCAGTTTGTGTACTAATAAATTCTTTAAGCATGGCTTCAAGACCAGAGGGTACACTCCTATTATTGTTGTAAGAATTCCCATAAGAATTACCATAACCATTACCATTAGCAGAAGGATATGGCCTATAGTTATTACCAGAGTTGTTCCTATAAGCATTGTTGTTGAAATTATTGTTTTTAATGAAATTCACATCAAAATTTTCTTCTTGAGCAACCAATGAAGCTAAAGGAACATTATTTGGATCTACATTAGATCTACCATTCACAAGCATAGACATAATCACATCAATCTTATCACTCAAGGAAGAGGTTTCTTCAACGGAATTTACCTTCTTACCTTGTGGAGCTCTTTTCGTGTGCCATTCAGAGTAATTTATCATCATATCATCAAGAAGTTTTGTAGCCGCCCCCAATGTGATTTACATAAAGGTACCTCCAGCAGCTGAATCCAATAAATTTCCGCGAAGAAAAATTTAGTCCTGCATAGAAGGTTTGGATGATCATCCAAGTAGTCAGTCCATGGGTTGGGCAATTCTTTACCAAAGTTTTCATTCTCTCCCATGCTTGAGCAACATGTTCAGTATATAATTGCTTAAAATTCATTATGCTACTTCTCAAAGATATAATTTTAGCGGGAGGATAATATCTACCAATAAAAGCATCCTTGCATTTAGTCCATGAATCAATACTATTCTTAGGCAAACATAGCAACCAATCTTTAGCTCTTCCTCTTAATGAGAAAGGAAACACTTTCAATTTAATAATATCACCATCTACATCCTTATACTTTTGCATTTCACAAAGTTCAACAAAATTATTAAGATGGGAAGCAGCATCATCAGAACTAACACCAGAAAATTGATCTCTCATGACAAGATTTAGTAAAGCAGGTTTAATTTCAAAGAATTCTGTTGTAGTAGCAGGTGGAGCAATAGGTGTGCATAGGAAATCATTATTATTTGCATTTGTGAAGTCACACAACTTAGTATTTTCAGGGGTATTCATTTTAGCAACGGTAAATAAAGCAAACTAGATAAAGTAAATGCAAGTAACTAATTTTTTTGTGTTTTTGATATAGAGAACAAGACAGTAAATAAAGTAAAACTAGCAACTAATTTTTTGTGTGTTTTGTTTAGGTGCAGCAAACAAAGTAGTAAATAAAATAAAGCAAGACAAAAACAAAGTAAAGAGATTGAGAAGTGGAGACTCCCCTTGCAGCGTGTCTTGATCTCCCCGGCAACGGCGCCAGAAAAAGAGCTTGATGGCGTGTGTTGATGGTGGCGAAATGTGATGCGGCGCAACAACAGGGATTCGGCGCCAACGTGGAACCTGCACAACAAAACCAAAGTACTTTGCCCCAACGAAGCAGTGAGGTTGTCAATCTCACCGCTTGCTGTAACAAAGGATTAAGCGTATCGAGTGGAAGATGATTGTTTGCAAGAAAATAGTAAAACAAATTGCAGTAGATTGTATGCTATGTAAAGAATAGGACCGGGGTCCACAGTTCACTAGAGGTGTCTCTCCCATAAGATAAAAGCATGTTGGGTGAACAAATTACAGTCGGGCAATTGACAAATAGAGAAGGGCATAACAATGCATATACATGATATGATAAATATAGTGAGATTTAATCCGGGCATTACGACAAAGTACATAGACCGCCATCAAACTGCATCTATGCCTAAAAGTCCACCTTCAGGTTATCATCCGAACCCCATTCAGTATTAAGTTGCAAAGCAACAGACAATTGCATTAAGTATGGTGCGTAATGTAATCGACAACTACATCCTTAGACATAGAATCAATGTTTTATCCCTAGTGGCAACATCACATCACAACCTTAGAACTTTCTGTCACTGTCCCAGGTGTCAATGAAGGCATGAACCCACTATCGAGCATAAATACTCCCTCTTGGAGTTAAGAGTACAAACTTGGCCAGAGCCTCTACTAATAACGGAGAGCATGCAAGATCATAAACAACACATAAACAATAGATTGATAATCACCATAACATAGTATTCTCTATCCATCGGATCCCGACAAACACAACATATAGTATTACAGATAGATGATCTTGATCATGTTAGGCAGCTCACAAGATCCAACAATGAAGCACAATTAGGAGAAGACGACCATCTAGCTACTGCTATGGACCCATAGTCCAGGGGTGAACTACTCACTCATCACTCCGGAGCGATCATGGCGATGAAGAGTCCTCCGGGAGATGAATCCCCTCTCCGGGTGCCGGAGGCGATCTCCTGAATCCCCGAGATGGGATTCGCGGCGGCGTCTCTGGAAGGTTTTCCGTATCGTGGCTCTCGGTACTGGGGTTTTCGCGACGGAGGCTTTAAGTAGGCGAAAGGGTAGGTCGGGGCTGACGAGGGCCCACACCACGGCCGACGCGGCCAGGGCTGGGCACGCGCCTATGGTGTGGCCACCTCGTGGCACCACTTCCTTCCCTCTTCGGTCTTCTGGAAGCTCCGTGCAAAAATAGGACCCTGGGCGTTGATTTCGTCCAATTCCGAGAATATTTCCTTACTAGGATTTCTGAAACCAAAAAACAGCAGCTGGCTCTTCGGCATCTTGTTAATAGGTTAGTTCAGAAAATGCACAAATATGACATATAATGTGCATAAAACATGTAGGTATCATCAATAAAGTAGCATGGAACATAAGAAATTATCGATACGTTGGAGACGTATCAGCATCCCCAAGCTTAGTTCTGCTCGTCCCGAGCAGGTAAAACGATAACAAAGATAATTTCTGAAGTGACATGCCATCATAATCTTGATCATACTATTTGTAAACATATGTAATGAATGCAGCGATCAAAACAAAGGTAATGACATGAGTAAACAAGTGAATCATATGACAAAGACTTTTCATGAATAGTACTTCAAGACAAGCATCAATAAGTCTTGCATAAGAGTTAACTCATAAAGCAATAAATCAAAGTAAAGGTGTTGAAGCAACACAAAGGAAGATTAAGTTTCAGCGGTTGCTTTCAACTTATAACATGTATATCTCATGGATATTGTCAACATAAAGTAATATAACAAGTGTAATATGCAAGTATGTAGGAATCAATGCACAGTTCACACAAGTGTTTGCTTCTTAAGGTGGAGGGAGATAGGTAAACTGACTCAACAATAAAAGTAAAAGAAAGGTCCTTCAAAGAGGAAAGCATCGATTGTTGTTTGTGCTAGAGCTTTTATTTTGAAAACATGAAACAATTTTGTCAACGGTAGTAATAAAGCATATGAGTTATGTAAATTATTTCTTACAAGTTGCAAGCCTCATGCATAGTATACTAATAGTGCCCGCACCTTGTCCTACTTAGCTTGGACTACCGGATCTTTGCATGCCATGTTTCAACCAAGTGTCACAAAGGGGTACCTCCATGCCGCCTGTACAAAGGTCTAAGGAGAAAGCTCGCATTTTGGATTTCTCGCTTTTGATTATTCTCAACTTAGACATCCATACCGGGACAACATGGACAACAGATAATGGACTCCTCTTAAATGCATAAGCATGTAGCAACAATTATTATTCTCATATGAGATTGAGGATATATGTCCAAAACTGAAACTTCAACCATGATTCATGGCTTTAGTTAGCGGCCCAATGTTCTTCTCTAACAATTTTGCATGCTCCAACCACTAAGGTGATAGATCCTTCAGACAAGACGGACATGCATAGCAACTCACATGATATTCAACAATAGTTGATGGCGTTCCCCAGAAGCATGGTTATCGCACAACAAGCAACTTAATAAAAGATAAAGTGCATAAGTACATATTCAATACTACGATAGTTTTTAAGGCTATTTTGTCCCATGAGCTATATATTGCAAAGGTGAATGATGGAATTTTAAAGGTAGCACTCAAGCAATTTACTTTGGAATGGCGGAGAAATACCATGTAGTAGGTAGGTATGGTGGACACAAATGGCATAGTAGTTGGCTCAAAGATTTTGGATGCATGAGAAGTATTCCCTCTCGATACAAGGTTTAGGCTAGCAAGGTTATTTGAAGCAAACTCAAGGATGAACCGGTGCAGCAAAACTCACATAAAAGACATATTGTAAACATTATAAGACTCTACACCGTCTTCCTTGTTGTTCAAAACTCAATACTAGATATTATCTAGACCTTAGAGAGACCAAATATGCAAATCAAATTTTAGCAAGCTCTATGTATTTCTTCATTAATGGGTGCAAAGCATATGATGCAAGAGCTTAAACATGAGCACAACAATTGCCAAGTATCACATTATCCAAGACATTTTAGAATTATTACATGTAGCATTTTCCAATTCCAATCATATAACAATTTAACGAAGAAGAAACTTCGCCTTGAACATTATGAGTAAAGCCTAAGGACATATTTGTCCATATGAAACAGCGGAGCGTGTCTCTCTCCCACAAAGTGAATGCTAGGATCCATTTTATTCAAACAAAAACAAAAACAAAAACAAACCGACGCTCCAAGTAAAGAACACAAGATGTGATTGAATAAAAATATAGTTTCAGGGGAGGAACCTGATGATGTTGTCGATGAAGAAGGGGATGCCTTGGGCATCCCCAAGCTTAGACGCTTGAGTCTTCTTGAAATATGCAGGGGTGAACCACGGGGGCATCCCCAAGCTTAGAGCTTTCACTCCTCTTGATCATAGTATATCATACTCCTCTCTTGACCCTTGAAAACTTCCTTCACACCAAACTTCAAGCAAACTCATTAGAGGGTTAGTGCACAATTAATAATTCACACATTCAGAGGTGACACAAACATTCTTTACACTTCTGGACATTGCATAAAGCTACTGGACATTAATGGATCAAAGAAATGAATCCAACATAGCAAAAGAGGCAATGCGAAATAAAAGGCAGAATCTGTCAAAAACAGAACAGTCCGTAAAGACGAATTTAAAGATGGCACCAGACTTGCTCAAATGGAAAAACTCAAAACTAATGAAAGTTGCGTACATATCTGAGGATCACGCTCGTAAATTGGCAGATTTTCGAATTTTCTACAGAGGCCTGTGCCCAGATTCGTGACAGACAGCAATGCTGTTTCTGCGCAGCGATCCCAAATATAACATCAACTTTAACATAGAAACTTTACTTGGCACAAAAACATGATAAGGAGAGGTTGCTACAGTAGTAAACAACTTCCAAGACTCAAAAAAACAAAAAATTGCTGTAGTAAAAACATGGGTTGTCTCCCATAAGCGCTTTTCTTTAACGTCTTTCAGCTAGGCGCAGAAAGTGCAGATCAAGTAACATCGAGAGTAGAAGCATCAACATCATAACTTGTTCTAATCCTTAAAGAGCTCTAAGCTCCCAGGGTTGGGAGCCTTTGTGGTTGATCGACGGGTCATTTTCGCGGGACCGCTTGGGGAAGATGGCGGTCGTGCTGTGTTTCGGTCTTCTCACGGGTCGCGTGACCAGCGTGTGGTAGTTCTTTCGCGATGGCTTCTCTCCGTGCTCTGTCGCTCGCGACGCCTCTTTCTGTCCTCGACGTGCCGCCGCCAGCCATCACCGCTCCTCCTACCGCTCTCGCCTCGACCTCCGCCTCCATCTAGAATAGCGGCGACGGATGAGGCCACTCCGCCATGCCCATCTCTCTCTCCCTCCACAAACCAGGCAGCAGCGGCAAACCCTAGCTCGGTCGGCGAGTCAACGATGGTGGCCGCAGATGGTGAACGGCGACGCCACTGGCATGCCTCTGGAGAATCCCCCTTCTTTGATTATTTAATTTCGTTTTTAAAGGCTTAGGCCCCTTTCTTGAAATCGCTGGCCAGATAAACACGTCAATGGCGACGGCGAAGGGGCGAGTCAGCGCGCCAAGGGAGATGGTGGAGACGCGATTTGGTGGCGGGGAATAGATCAAGGTGAACGATGGCTGGATCCGAGGTCGGATCCCCATGGGTCCATCGCTCCCTCTGTAGGGTATGATCTCCAATTCCCATCACCTCTCAATCTGTGTCAACGATGACATCTCAGTGGGAAAGGTATCCATCTCCATGCTTTTCCCCACACCCTCTTCCCATCCTGCCCTTTTCCTTTCCATTTCTACTCTCTCTTCAAATTCTCTCTATAAATGCTGAATCAATCTGGTGCAGCGAAGGCTGCTAAGTTGGGATGTTGAGCCGTGATACTTGCAGTTCGGTGTCTCTACAGAGGCGGCTAGAAATCAGACTAAATTTCCTAATGTTTATATGCATAGCTTTTTGAACATACAAGAATCAATTTGAACAAAAATTCATACTACACGAGTTTAATCAACAAAATATCGCTTATCTGTAGTCTATCAAGTTGCTTATGCAATCAGCTGATATGGCATCATTACATACTAAAGGATGTTGTAATAACTGATGACTGATGAGAATTGGGTAGGCATTATTTGTTTTTCCTTTACGTTAAGCAAATTCTCTCATCACCATTTATTCCAGGTATGAGAATTTAGCGGAAGGAGAAAGATTCAATACACACAACAAAAGTTACGTGCCCAAGTTAGATGATTAAGTAAAGTGCAGAAAGCACAATGTGATATTATGGTGTTTCTAGATGTTTTGTAGACTTTAGTGACTTCAATGTGACGTTTGATTTTGTATCATTTAGATGCAAGCAGATCAAGTGATATTTGTTTGCAATTTCCCCTTCCTTATGTATCTCCAGCATTATTCATGATCATTGCATTAATTTGAAAGAGGTGCTTATAAGTTTTCTTGAAAATTGGATTGTTCAATCCTTTAGGCTTGCGTGGTCACAATTAGGATTATGTATGTTTGATTACTGATGTATTTGCCTCAGGTTTTCAGATCATAAGAATTACTAAAAGCCTTGAAATTACAAGATAGTGTAACGATAATGTTTTGCGCAAACAAGATAAAACTAAGGCATAAAAGAGTTTACATGCCCCAACTCCCTTCTACCTGTATCTGTGTGAGATTTAGAGTCATATACTCCTGGTGATTATCTGAATATAATTTAGTTATGCAGTTCCCATTTTATTTGCAGAGTTGTATCAAGTGTAAATATTTGCTATTAGCTTATGAGAACTATATGATATACTCTTACTTTAGTTAACCAGTAGCCCACCTTTCAGTTTTCATCTTGCTTAAGATTGATTATCCAGTGATACATACCACTTTTCCCGTTACATTGGTATGATGACTGTATGAACTGAGATTGAAATTCAATCTAAGTGTCACTGGTATATTTGTAGCATGCTATGTTATGTGCAATGTGTTTCTCTACCATACATCATAACTCTTTTGTCCAATGTGTGTCTCTACCATATAATGCATATCATAACTCTTTTAACTACTACTAATAACCCTCTTCCCTGCCACATACCCCAGTTATTCACACCGGTGGCAATCTTTTCTTTAGATTTCTTATTAGTATTAGAATGTTGCGACTCAAACGAAATAAATTGTCAGTCTGTTAAGATCAACATGAAACATACAGATGCATGAATAATGTGTTCAGTGGTTCATCAACTGAAATGTGCCATATTTCCAAGGCATGTTTCACACTTTCACTTATAGTGTAATTAATATATAATCTATTCCAGTTTCAACTACCCAAGCTAGCTTATCTATACATATTTTTCAAACCTTCACCTGACTTGGTATGGGCTTGATTTGCATGTCCACGGCCCTATAGTAATTTCTTGGTTGTGAGTGTATTATTATTTCTCCATTCTTCATTTGTATAGAAGATTAGAAGATAGTCTTAATGCAATATGCTGAATCATTCATAGTAACCACTGAATCATTGAAAGCAAGGAAAGAAAACTCTTCTGGTAAGTGCATCGTTCTACAGATTAATTTGTTGTACCCATGGAACTCTTCCTAACTTCCCTCAATATATCAGCAGGAGCTAGGCCACGCTGCACTAGCCATTGGGCCAGGTAATGCAGCACTGCTGATCGTCCATCTGTACAACCTGGAGGATGATCCGCTGCTTCCCCAGTTGCTGACAGACATTCAATACTGTCAGCTTTATACATGGTACTGTCCTTGCTAATCCAAAGCAGTCTAGCTCCCCCACGTCTCCGTCGTCTCTCTGTTGAATCACGGTGACCATGCAAGGCCAACATCAGGCCATGGAGCAGAGCATACGTAGGCCTGGCCGCCATCACGGTGCCAATTGCTTGTGCGTGTCAGATTTTTCTCCCTGAACTTTGTTTACATGTCTGACTCTTTCACGAGTGCTACTGATTCAGTGATTTTGTAGTTCTGTGCTTCTTAGCTTTGCTGCCTGGTGCTACGTTAGTGCAGAATGAGTTGCTCCCATGTAGAAGGGCTTTTCATGTTATTATTTTTTTGTTTCTGGCACGGTGTGCCTACAAAACGAAGAACACAAAGAACCACGACTTGGGTCAATTTTGTGTAAAGAGTCTTTCCCTCAAATCCAGATGTATGTATAGCTTATTTACATTTGTTGATATGTGATATATAGTGAAAGATTGGAATAGTAATACTCAAAATAATTGTCCAAAAATAGATATATCTAGAGGGAGTATCTAATTTTGCGACTAAAATTCATCAATTTAAATAAACGTAATTAGCGCATACCAGTGAGTCATGTTTGTTCAAGAAGCACGTTATTGTGCACAATCAGGAGTAGGAGAGAAGATAGTACCTCACCACAGAATCCCCAAAAAACAAATATAATGGTGCAAAGAAATTTACTTTTTTGCACGCGCTGAAAAAGCTCTCGGATGGCTCTAAAATTAGGTCATCGAGTTCTTTTCAAGTACATGCATGCCTGATTATCCTTGATGTGTTTTCTTTTACGTGTCGTTCGTTTTTTGTCTGCATAGCAAACCTACTGGTTGGCCAACTATAATCTATGGTCTGCACTTATACTTTGTGTAAACTGAGTTGGCTTTAAGTAGTACAATTAGCAGACAGGCGTTTCCGCGTTTGAAGCTTTGGTGAAATCAAAGGCTCTACCTATATCAAGATAATAGTAGAACCGAGCTTTTATCCATATATGTACAGCAAATGCTCTGCGGCTGATGAATGAGAAATATAATTCTTTTTTTATTGTGTACACTGTTAATTTTGTATTACACCATTATAGTTTAATCTATTGTTGCTTCATGTTGTTCTTTCGATTTTTAGAATTTGTTTCAAATTGATCAGTCAACTTATATATCAAATATTTCGAAATAAAATCAAAGAATAATGGTCAGGTGTGAAAAGAATTCATGACAAGTAAAGAATGGACCCTGCAACGCCACCTAGCAACAAGCTTAACTGACCCACTATGGCTAAACAATGGAAAAAGAAGATCAAAGGAAAAAAAGCAGGCGCGGCAAAGCAAGCCGGGTCCTTCTAGTAATAGAAAAGGCAACTTCATTCTCTTTCTAGGGAAGTGTTCCATACCTTTCTTGAGAGGAAATTGATATTTAATATTACCTTCCCTCAATAACAGCACCAACGGTTCGAAGAAAAGGTCTTCCCAATACAATAGGACAAGATGCATTGCATTCGATATCCAAGACAACAAAATCAACGGGGACAAGGTTATTGTTAAGTAATGCACATTATCAATCCTCCCCAAAGGTTTCTTTTTAACATTATCGGCAAGATTAACATCCAAATAACAATTCTTCAATGGTGGCAAGTCAAGCATATCATAAATCTTTTTAGGCATAACAGAAATACTTGCACCAAGATCACATAAAGCATTACATTCAAAGTCATTGAATTTCATTTTAATGACGGGCTCCCAACCATCTTCTAACTTTCTAGGAATAGAAGTTTCAAGTTTTAGTTTCTCTTCTCTAGCTTTTATGAGAGCATTTGTAATATGTTTTGTAAAGGCTAAATTTATAGCACTAGCATTAGGACTTTTAGCAAGTTTTTGTAAGAACTTTATAACTTCAGAGATATGGCAATCATCAAAATCTAAATCATTATGAGCTACAGCAATGGGATCATTGTTCCCAAGGTTGGAAAAATTTCAGCAGTTTTATCACAAGCAGTTTCAGCAGTTTTAGCAATTTCAGGCAGTTTTGTACGCTTTGCACTAGGAGTAGAAACATTGCCAACACCAATTATTTTACCATTGATAGTAGGAGGTGCAGCAACATGTGAATCATTATCATTACTAATGGTGGTGATAGTCCAAACTTTAGCTACATTATTCTCTTTAGCTAGTTTTTCATTTTCTTCTCTATCCCACCTAGCACGCAATTCAGCCATTAATCTTATATTCTCATTAATTATAACTTGGATGGCATTTGCTGTAGTAGTAATCTTATTATCAATATCATTATTAGGCATAACTTTCAATTTTAAAAGATTAACATCAGAGGCAAGTCTATCAACTCTAGAAGCAATAGTATCAATTTTATCAAGCTTTTCCTCAACAGATTTGTTAAAGGCAGTTTGTGTACTAATAAATTCTTTAAGCATGGCTTCAAGACCAGAGGGTACACTCCTATTATTGTTGTAAGAATTCCCATAAGAATTACCATAACCATTACCATTAGCAGAAGGATATGGCCTATAGTTATTACCAGAGTTGTTCCTATAAGCATTGTTGTTGAAATTATTGTTTTTAATGAAATTCACATCAACATTTTCTTCTTGAGCAACCAATGAAGCTAAAGGAACATTATTTGGATCTACATTAGATCTACCATTCACAAGCATAGACATAATCACATCAATCTTATCACTCAAGGAAGAGGTTTCTTCAACAGAATTTACCTTCTTACCTTGTGGAGCTCTTTCCGTGTGCCATTCAGAGTAATTTATCATCATATCATCAAGAAGTTTTGTAGCCGCCCCCAAAGTGATGGACATAAAGGTACCTCCAGCAGCTGAATCCAATAAATTCCGCGAAGAAAAATTTAGTCCTGCATAGAAGGTTTGGATGATCATCCAAGTAGTCAGTCCATGGGTTGGGCAATTCTTTACCAAAGTTTTCATTCTCTCCCATGCTTGAGCAACATGTTCAGTATCTAATTGCTTAAAATTCATTATGCTACTTCTCAAAGATATAATTTTAGCGGGAGGATAATATCTACCAATAAAAGCATCCTTGCATTTAGTCCATGAATCAATACTATTCTTAGGCAAAGATAGCAACCAATCTTTAGCTCTTCCTCTTAATGAGAAAGGAAACACTTTCAATTTAATAATATCACCATCTACATCCTTATACTTTTGCATTTCACAAAGTTCAACAAAATTATTGAGATGGGCAGCAGCATCATCAGAACTAACACCAGAAAATTGATCTCTCATGACAAGATTTAGTAAAGCAGGTTTAATTTCAAAGAATTCTGCTGTAGTAGCAGGTGGAGCAATAGGTGTGCATAGGAAATCATTATTATTTGCATTTGTGAAGTCACACAACTTAGTATTTTCAGGGGTATTCATTTTAGCAACAGTAAATAAAGCAAACTAGATAAAGTAAATGCAAGTAACTAATTTTTTGTGTTTTTGATATAGAGAACAAGACAGTAAATAAAGTAAAACTAGCAACTAATTTTTGTGTGTTTTGTTTAGGTGCAGCAAACAAAGTAGTAAATAAAATAAAGCAAGACAAAAACAAAGTAAAGAGATTGAGAAGTGGAGACTCCCCTTGCAGCGTGTCTTGATCTCCCCGGCAACGGCGCCAGAAAAAGAGCTTGATGGCGTGTAACTCACACGTTCGTTGGGAACCCCAAGAGGAAGGTATGATGCGCACAGTAGCAAGTTTTCCCTCAGAAAGAAACCAAGGTTTAATCGAACCAGGAGGAGCCAAGAAGCACGTTGAAGGTTGATGGTGGCGAAATGTGATGCGGCGCAACAACAGGGATTCCGGCGCCAACGTGGAACTGCACAACAAACCAAAGTACTTTGCCCCAACGAAATAGTGAGGTTGTCAATCTCACCGGCTTGCTGTAACAAAGGATTAAGCGTATCGAGTGGAAGATGATTGTTTGCAAGAAAATAGTAAAACACAATTGCAGTAGATTGTATGCTATGTAAAGAATAGGACCGGGGTCCACAGTTCACTAGAGGTGTCTCTCCCATAAGATAAAAGCATGTTGGGTGAACAAATTACAGTCGGGCAATTGACAAATAGAGAAGGGCATAACAATGCATATACATGATATGATAAATATAGTGAGATTTAATCCGGGCATTACGACAAAGTACATAGACCGCCATCCAACTGCATCTATGCCTAAAAAGTCCACCTTCAGGTTATCATCCGAACCCCATTCAGTATTAAGTTGCAAAGCAACAGACAATTGCATTAAGTATGGTGCGTAATGTAATCGACAACTACATCCTTAGACATAGAATCAATGTTTTATCCCTAGTGGCAACATCACATCACAACCTTAGAACTTTCTGTCACTGTCCCAGGTGTCAATGAAGGCATGAACCCACTATCGAGCATAAATACTCCCTCTTGGAGTTAAGAGTACAAACTTGGCCAGAGCCTCTACTAATAACGGAGAGCATGCAAGATCATAAACAACACATAAAAAATAGATTGATAATCACCATAACATAGTATTCTCTATCCATCGGATCCCGACAAACACAACATATAGTATTACAGATAGATGATCTTGATCATGTTAGGCAGCTCACAAGATCCAACAATGAAGCACAATTAGGAGAAGACGACCATCTAGCTACTGCTATGGACCCATAGTCCAGGGGTGAACTACTCACTCATCACTCCGGAGGCGATCATGGCGATGAAGAGTCCTCCGGGAGATGAATCCCCTCTCCGGAGGGGTGCGGAGGCGATCTGAATCCCCGAGATGGGATTCGCGGCGGCGGCGTCTCTGGAAGGTTTTCGTATCGTGGCTCGATACTGGGGTTTTCGCGACGGAGGCTTTAAGTAGGCGAAAGGGTAGGTCGGGGCGACGAGGGGCCCACACCACGGCCGCGCGGCCGGGGCCTGGGCGCGCCGCCCTATGGTGTGGCCACCTCGTGGCACCACTTCCTTCCTCTTCGGTCTTCTGGAAGCTCCGTGCAAAAATAGGACCCTGGGCGTTGATTTCGTCCAATTCCGAGAATATTTCCTTACTAGGATTTCTGAAACCAAAAACAGCAGAAAACAACAACTGGCTCTTCGGCATCTTGTTAATAGGTTAGTTCCGAAAATGCACAAATATGACATATAATGTGCATAAAACATGTAGGTATCATCAATAAAGTAGCATGGACCATAAGAAATTATCGATACGTTGGAGACGTATCAGCATCCCCAAGCTTAGTTCTGCTCGTCCCGAGCAGGTAAAACGATAACAAAGATAATTTCTGAAGTGACATGCCATCATAATCTTGATCATACTATTTGTAAACATATGTAATGAATGCAGCGATCAAAACAAAGGTAATGACATGAGTAAACAAGTGAATCATATGACAAAGACTTTTCATGAATAGTACTTCAAGACAAGCATCAATAAGTCTTGCATAAGAGTTAACTCATAAAGCAATAAATCAAAGTAAAGGTGTTGAAGCAACACAAAGGAAGATTAAGTTTCAGCGGTTGCTTTCAACATATAACATGTATATCTCATGGATATTGTCAACATAAAGTAATATAACAAGTGCAATATGCAAGTATGTAGGAATCAATGCACAGTTCACACAAGTGTTTGCTTCTTAAGGTGGAGGGAGATAGGTAAACTGACTCAACAATAAAAGTAAAAGAAAGGTCCTTCAAAGAGGAAAGCATCGATTGTTGTATTTGTGCTAGAGCTTTTATTTTGAAAACATGAAACAATTTTGTCAACGGTAGTAATAAAGCATATGAGTTATGTAAATTATTTCTTACAAGTTGCAAGCCTCATGCATAGTATACTAATAGTGCCCGCACCTTGTCCTACTTAGCTTGGACTACCGGATCTTTGCATGCCATGTTTCAACCAAGTGTCACAAAGGGGTACCTCCATGCCGCCTGTACAAAGGTCTAAGGAGAAAGCTCGCATTTTGGATTTCTCGCTTTTGATTATTCTCAACTTAGACATCCATACCGGGACAACATGGACAACAGATAATGGACTCCTCTTAAATGCATAAGCATGTAGCAACAATTATTATTCTCATATGAGATTGAGGATATATGTCCAAAACTGAAACTTCAACCATGATTCATGGCTTTAGTTAGCGGCCCAATGTTCTTCTCTAACAATTTTGCATGCTCCAACCACTAAGGTGATAGATCCTTCAGACAAGACGGACATGCATAGCAACTCACATGATATTCAACAATAGTTGATGGCGTTCCCCAGAAGCATGGTTATCGCACAACAAGCAACTTAATAAAAGATAAAGTGCATAAGTACATATTCAATACTACGATAGTTTTTAGGGATTTCTATTTTCGTGCCCTCGGTTCCTTAGTTGTACTCAGTTTTCCCCAGCTCCTTAGTTTTTCCTCAGTTTTACCCAAACGTTTGTCTGAAACCATCACACGTGATGTAACGGCCGGTTGCCCGACGGTTGACCGTTATCTTCTGACTAGTGGGGCCACGTAGAGCCCGCAAAGACACGTCAGACCATCCATCTTTGTTTGACCGTAAGCATCGTTGTATCCCTGACCAAAACGCGAACGAGTGGGGCTTCGGTATATCGAATGACAAGTGGGCCATGACGCTGATACAAGGGGCAATACACGGGTAGGATTAGATTTTTAAATGGAGCTCTACAGCGATGGCACGGAGGAGGTGGCATGCGGGGTGCCGAGATGAGATCGACGTCCACAATGAACTGCATGAGGCGAGACCAGACGCATTAGATAGATATGAACTAGACGCGTTTAACCATGCAAAGAAGAGAAGAAATGGTCGACGACATCGAAGACTACGTCAAAACTTTGACTGACCGTGTCGGACACGAACACGAGCAATGTAGAGAAAACTAGTGTCTCTCCTTTCTGGCGTGTATAGGTGGGTGCTAGGAGAGTGTGGTGGCGAAGGGAAAGACCTCGCGGCGGTCTGTGGCGTCCAGCATAGCGGGTCGGCGTGGCCGTGCCCACAGCGGCGTGCATGCATGTTCGGCATTGGCATCAGCATGTACGTTCGGCATTGGCCTCGGCGGTATCTCTGGTGTGTCAGTGATCGAATGAGGGGACGGGATTGAGGGTGCATCCCGACGTTGACCTAGCAGTGGCGGCGAGCATAGCCGTTCTGACCATGCCGATATCGGCATCGGCATCGTTTGGAGGCTGTGGTGCTCGAATCAAGTTGGGATTTGTTTCTCGTAGGCCAAAATGAATTTGAAACAAGTTTCATGTTGAAGGTTAGGTAACGAAAGTTTGTAACTATCCCAAAATTATACTAGCGCCATGGTGAGGTTCTTTTTGATAGAGCTATACGGTTGGGCAAACTTTTTTGACACTTTTTAGATAGGGTTCCTTGTTGTTACACGTATGGCATCATGTATGGAAAATTTGTGGTCATTTGGAGATGTTCGAAAAAATCACTTTGCTTAAGCGCATGCCGTTTCGTCTCGCTGAAACCAGCTTTTCTAACAAGGTGATTTTTTCTACCTTCTCTAAATAACCTCAAATTTCATACAGCTGATCTTCTATACATAGATAGATAGATTGTTTCGTTTTTACATTTTTCGAACTTTTTATTTCCCTTTATAATACCCAATTGATTTTCAGGTCAAAACCTCGAAAAACAGCATCATGTATGGCATCATTTCACCCTAAATTTCAAATTTTCTGAAACTTTCCCTTTTAGATATTCCTTGTTGTTATAGGTATGCCATCATGTATGCCAAACTTGGTTAGGTCTCACTGAAACCAGCTTTTGTAACAAATTAGGTGATGGTTTATCATTTTTTTTGCGTGAAAAGTAATGGCAACAACAAATCGGTGATGGTTTATCATATTTTTTTGCGTGAAAAGTAATGGCTACAACAAATTGTTGATGGTTTATCATTTTTTTGCGTGAAAAGTAATGGCAACAACAAATCGGTGATGGTTTATCATTTTTTTGCGTGAAAAGTAATGGCTACAACAAATTGTTGATGGTTTATCATTTTTTTGCGTGAAAAGTAATGGCAACAACAAATCGGTGATGGTTTATCATTTTTTTTGCGTGAAAAGTAATGGCTACAACAAATTGTTGATGGTTTATCATTTTTTTGCGTGAAAAGTAATGGCAACAACAAATCGGTGATGGTTTATCATTTTTTTGCGTGAAAAGTAATGGCTACAACAAATTGTTGATGGTTTATCATTTTTTTGCGTGAAAAGTAATGGCAACAACAAATCGGTGATGGTTTATCATTTTTTTGCGTGAAAAGTAATGGCTACAACAAATTGTTGATGGTTTATCATTTTTTTGCGTGAAAAGTAACGCCTAAAATAGTTTATAATTTTTAGCGCGTGAAAAATAATACAGAAAACCGCCCTTCAGCATACTTAGAGGGTGGAAGCTAATTAACCGCCAACAGAGAGAGAGAGGGGTTATCCTGCCCGTTCCCTATATCATACGATCAACGGTCGGCGGGCACGATCCGCGTGACATGGGCTAGACCAATCAGGGCGATGATGCACGTCTGCGAGAATTTGTGAAGAGAGAGGGCAAAACTGAGTACTATCAAGAAACCAAGGGCACCTGAGTAGTAAACAGACTAAGGGATTCAAATTTGAGATTTGAAAAATGGAAAATGTGTGTTTTGTACAATGAAACCCATCTTGGCCTACCTCAAACTATTTGCAATACCAATATACATCAGTGTGAGAATTGTGGCCTCATTTAGACAAAGTATGATTTGGGGGAAGCTGTTTTGGGAAGGGCTTGTTGTGGAAAACCATGCACCTTCATAGCTACTAGGTGATTTGAGAAGTGGCAATTTGTGGTAAAACTTGATTTATCTATGATTTATCTATGATTTGAGAAGTGGCAATTTGTGGTAAAGACTCCATGAGTAAGTGCCACTCTTTTTAGGATTTTTTTGCACATTAAATGACTCATTTAACTAGTTAATCCCATTTGTTGACTCTCTATTGACCAGCCACTTGAGGGTAAAACTGAGTATATTGCACTAGCCAGTATTAGCACTCGAGGGGAAAATTGAGCACACAAAAAATGCTAGTATAAGACTCGAGGGTATACCTGAGTATATCTAAATTTCCAGGGTTAGACTCGAGGACACGTGCAATTGTTGACGCGTAGACGCGGGTCGCGGTGGAGAAGTCGAGACGTGCAATCGTGGACGCGTGTCGCGTTGCAGAAGTCCAAGACGTGCAGACGTGCACCGGTGCACGCGTAGGACGCGGGTCGCATTAACCACCCCTCGCCTTTATAGACGCCTCCTCGCACTCTCTCTGTCACTCTCACTCGCTCACGCATCGCCAACTCTCTCACGTCCCATCATCTTCTCCAAAGCAAAAACCCTCTCCCTCCCTCTCCCTCTCCCTCTTCCTCTTCCTCCGCCGTAGAGATGGACAAGGAGAATGCCAATCCCATCGTCGAGGTGGGCTCAAAGCGCGACGCCTCCATCTTCGGCGCCGTCCCCTCTACGGACGACGACGCCTCCGCCGCCGCCGCCGTCGCCGGTGCATCGGACGCTGCTGCCGCCGGTGGCAGTCAGATCCCGGCGGGATGGGTCGACCCCTACGACCCCGTGCCGTACGTCCCGCCCCCGAACCCCTACGACACCTCCCTGGAGGACCCATGGAACGAGGTAACTACGGTTTGCTTCCTTTTTTGTTCCCCATTCCTTTTTGAACCCTATTTTTGCTGGTGTAGATGGATCTGTAGATGGATGAGTATTGGGCTAATATTTGCGCCGATTTTATTCCATTTTGTTTTGATCACTTCTTGATTTCGTTTAAGATTTGGGGTTCGGCTGTTCGGTTAATTTATGCAAGTAATATTGGATCTCAATCAGTTAATTTATGCAAGTAATCATGGGATCTCAATCAGTTATTTTATGCACTAATCAAAAGATATCAACCGTTTAATTTTGCAAATAATCTCGAATGTGTTCAAGTTTAGATCTAGTTCAGATCTAGAATCTGTTTCTTTGCCTATGATGAATGGTTGGGCACAAATTTTTACAGGGAGGGTTCAGCGAACCATTGCTGTGTACAAATCTGTTGTGCATGAGCTTTAGTTCGCTAACACCTTCCCTGTAGATATATAATCATGTCCACTCTAACTGAGGCTGACTCTGTTTTTCTTAACTTTGTTATCATGTACGTTAGTCATCGTTGCAACTCATTCACTAGTTTCTGTTTGATATGGATCAGATGTCTGGCAGCGACGTCGGCAGCGACGAAGAGGAGGAGGACGTCAAGACTCGCCAGGTCTGCGGAGGCTGCAGGTCGGCCAGTACATCTCCTACTTCGCCAAGGAGGTGTACAGGTGCCCCTTCTGCACCAGGAGACTCGGCGCCACGGACTTCAACTGCCTCGTCACGCATGCTGAGAACATCAGCAACACCTTCCCCAACGTCGGCACGACGGTGAACGTCCACTCCTTCCGCGCCAAGCACAGGGCGCTCGGCATGCACCTCCGCAGCTTGCAGCGGGTGGAGATCTCCGCCGGCCGCATGCCTCCGCTCAAGCCCAAGGCTCCCAAGGGGAGCAAGAGCAACAAGTGGAGGCAGAGCCAGATGGGGTAGGCGGAGTCCCTGGACGTGTGCTGCTGCTGCTGCCTCCTAGTTTGTTGTTGGGATCCCTTTGTTGTTAGCTAGGGATCCCTTGTTGTTATGTTAGTATGATGGTGCTGTGAAGAACCTGTTACTATGTTGGCTGCTGTGTATGCAGCCTATTATCTATCCATATTATCTAGGGATTATCTATCCCTAGTCTACTATATTTTGTTGGCCGTACTTAGTTTTCTTGATTTACTATGACTGTGAATTTATCGTACATTATCCTGGAGATTTGCTTCTAGATTTAACTACATACATATGGACCAGAGGGAGTACTAGATTTGCTGCCATATTGGGCAAACAACGAGGGCCAAAAGGCACAAATAATTGAAGAAAGTCAGAAATGCAAGCTTCTCTAGATTTTATACTAATTTGGTGAAAAGGACAGAGAGAAAGAGGGGAAAAAGGTGCACTTAATAATGCCAATTTTGGGCCGAGAGAGACAGAACCCAGCTCCTGCTCACGTGCAACCAAACGCTTCTCGTCCTGTCCCACGCGGTCCCTTTCTACCAGCCCCACGCGACGCGGGCCCACACGACGCGGCCCCACACGACGCGGCCCCACACGTGACAGAACGGTCAACTAAACGGGAATCCTGCCGTCTGAGTTGCTTCTGCGGGTTTCAGACAAACGTTTGGGGGTAAAACTGAGGAAAAACTAAGGAGCTGGGGAAAACTGAGTACAACTAAAGGCGAGGCACGAAAATAGAAATCCCTAGTTTTTAAGGCTATTTTGTCCCATGAGCTATATATTGCAAAGGTGAATGATGGAATTTTAAAGGTAGCACTCAAGCAATTTACTTTGGAATGGCGGAGAAATACCATGTAGTAGGTAGGTATGGTGGACACAAATGGCATAGTAGTTGGCTCAAAGATTTTGGATGCATGAGAAGTATTCCCTCTCGATACAAGGTTTAGGCTAGCAAGGTTATTTGAAGCAAACTCAAGGATGAACCGGTGCAGCAAAACTCACATAAAAGACATATTGTAAACATTATAAGACTCTACACCGTCTTCCTTGTTGTTCAAAACTCAATACTAGATATTATCTAGACCTTAGAGAGACCAAATATGCAAATCAAATTTTAGCAAGCTCTATGTATTTCTTCATTAATGGGTGCAAAGCATATGATGCAAGAGCTTAAACATGAGCACAACAATTGCCAAGTATCACATTATCCAAGACATTTTAGAATTATTACATGTAGCATTTTCCAATTCCAATCACATAACAATTTAACGAAGAAGAAACTTCGCCTTGAACATTATGAGTAAAGCCTAAGGACATATTTGTCCATATGAAACAGCGGAGCGTGTCTCTCTCCCACAAAGTGAATGCTAGGATCCATTTTATTCAAACAAAAACAAAAACAAAAACAAACCGACGCTCCAAGTAAAGAACACAAGATGTGATTGAATAAAAATATAGTTTCAGGGGAGGAACCTGATGATGTTGTCGATGAAGAAGGGGATGCCTTGGGCATCCCCAAGCTTAGACGCTTGAGTCTTCTTGAAATATGCAGGGGTGAACCACGGGGCATCCCCAAGCTTAGAGCTTTCACTCCTCTTGATCATAGTATATCATACTCCTCTCTTGACCCTTGAAAACTTCCTTCACACCAAACTTCAAGCAAACTCATTAGAGGGTTAGTGCACAATTAATAATTCACACATTCAGAGGTGACACAAACATTCTTTACACTTCTGGACATTGCATAAAGCTACTGGACATTAATGGATCAAAGAAATGAATCCAACATAGCAAAAGAGGCAATGCGAAATAAAAGGCAGAATCTGTCAAAAACAGAACAGTCCGTAAAGACGAATTTAAAGATGGCACCAGACTTGCTCAAATGGAAAAACTCAAAACTAATGAAAGTTGCGTACATATCTGAGGATCACGCTCGTAAATTGGCAGATTTTTTCGAATTTTCTACAGAGGCCTGTGCCCAGATTCGTGACAGACAGCAATGCTGTTTCTGCGCAGCGATCCCAAATATAACATCAACTTTAACATAGAAACTTTACTTGGCACAAAAACATGATAAGGAGAGGTTGCTACAGTAGTAAACAACTTCCAAGACTCAAAAAACAAAAATTGCTGTAGTAAAAACATGGGTTGTCTCCCATAAGCGCTTTTCTTTAACGTCTTTCAGCTAGGCGCAGAAAGTGCAAATCAAGTAACATCGAGAGTAGAAGCATCAACATCATAACTTGTTCTAATCCTTAAAGAGCTCTAAGCTCCCAGGGTTGGGAGCCTTTGTGGTTGATCGACGGGTCATTTTCGCGGGACCCGCACGCGGGGAAGATGGCGGTCGTGCTGTGTTTCGGTCTTCTCACGGGTCGCGTGACCAGCGTGTGGTAGTTCTTTCGCGATGGCTTCTCTCCGTGCTCGTCGCTCGCGACGCCTCTTTCTGTCCTCGACGTGCCGCCGCCAGCCATCACCGCTCCTCCTACCGCTCTCGCCTCGACCTCCGCCTCCATCTAGAATAGCGGCGACGGATGAGGCCACTCCGCCATGCCCATCTCTCTCTCCCTCCACAAACCAGTGCAGCGGCAAACCCTAGCTCGGTCGGCGAGTCAACGATGGTGGCCGCAGATGGTGAACGGCGACGCCACTGGCATGCCTCGGAGAATCCCCTTCTTTGATTATTTAATTTCGTTTTTAAAGGCTTAGGCCCCTTTCTTGAAATCGCTGGCCGATAAACACGTCAATGGCGACGGCGAAGGGGCGAGTCAGCGCGCCAAGGGAGATGGTGGAGACGCGATTTGGTGGCGGGGAATAGATCAAGGTGAACGATGGCTGGATCCGAGGTCGGATCCCCATGGCTCCATCGCTCCCTCTGTAGGGTATGATCTCCAATTCCCATCACCTCTCAATCTGTGTCAACGATGACATCTCAGTGGGAAAGGTATCCATCTCCATGCTTTTCCCCACACCCTCTTCCCATCCTGCCCTTTTCCTTTCCATTTCTACTCTCTCTTCAAATTCTCTCTATAAATGCTGAATCAATCTGGTGCAGCGAAGGCTGCTAAGTTGGGATGTTGAGCCGTGATACTTGCAGTTCGGTGTCTCTACAGAGGCGGCTAGAAATCAGACTAAATTTCCTAATGTTTATATGCATAGCTTTTTGAACATACAAGAATCAATTTGAACAAAAATTCATACTACACGAGTTTAATCAACAAAATATCGCTTATCTGTAGTCTATCAAGTTGCTTATGCAATCAGCTGATATGGCATCATTACATACTAAAGGATGTTGTAATAACTGATGACTGATGAGAATTGGGTAGGCATTATTTGTTTTTCCTTTACGTTAAGCAAATTCTCTCATCACCATTTATTCCAGGTATGAGAATTTAGCGGAAGGAGAAAGATTCAATACACACAACAAAAGTTACGTGCCCAAGTTAGATGATTAAGTAAAGTGCAGAAAGCACAATGTGATATTATGGTGTTTCTAGATGTTTTGTAGACTTTAGTGACTTCAATGTGACGTTTGATTTTGTATCATTTAGATGCAAGCAGCTCAAGTGATATTTGTTTGCAATTTCCCCTTCCCTTATGTATCTCCAGCATTATTCATGATCATTGCATTAATTTGAAAGAGGTGCTTATAAGTTTTCTTGAAAATTGGATTGTTCAATCCTTTAGGCTTGCGTGGTCACAATTAGGATTATGTATGTTTGATTACTGATGTATTTGCCTCAGGTTTTCAGATCATAAGAATTACTAAAAGCCTTGAAATTACAAGATAGTGTAACGATAATGTTTTGCGCAAACAAGATAAAACTAAGGCATAAAAGAGTTTACATGCCCCAACTCCCTTCTACCTGTATCTGTGTGAGATTTAGAGTCATATACTCCTGGTGATTATCTGAATATAATTTAGTTATGCAGTTCCCATTTTATTTGCAGAGTTGTATCAAGTGTAAATATTTGCTATTAGCTTATGAGAACTATATGATATACTCTTACTTTAGTTAACCAGTAGCCCACCTTTCAGTTTTCATCTTGCTTAAGATTGATTATCCAGTGATACATACCACTTTTCCCGTTACATTGGTATGATGACTGTATGAACTGAGATTGAAATTCAATCTAAGTGTCACTGGTATATTTGTAGCATGCTATGTTATGTGCAATGTGTTTCTCTACCATACATCATAACTCTTTTGTCCAATGTGTGTCTCTACCATATAATGCATATCATAACTCTTTTAACTACTACTAATAACCCTCTTCCCTGCCACATACCCCAGTTATTCACACCGGTGGCAATCTTTTCTTTAGATTTCTTATTAGTATTAGAATGTTGCGACTCAAACGAAATAAATTGTCAGTCTGTTAAGATCAACATGAAACATACAGATGCATGAATAATGTGTTCAGTGGTTCATCAACTGAAATGTGCCATATTTCCAAGGCATGTTTCACACTTTCACTTATAGTGTAATTAATATATAATCTATTCCAGTTTCAACTACCCAAGCTAGCTTATCTATACATATTTTTCAAACCTTCACCTGACTTGGTATGGGCTTGATTTGCATGTCCACGGCCCTATAGTAATTTCTTGGTTGTGAGTGTATTATTATTTCTCCATTCTTCATTTGTATAGAAGATTAGAAGATAGTCTTAATGCAATATGCTGAATCATTCATAGTAACCACTGAATCATTGAAAGCAAGGAAAGAAAACTCTTCTGGTAAGTGCATCGTTCTACAGATTAATTTGTTGTACCCATGGAACTCTTCCTAACTTCCCTCAATATATCAGCAGGAGCTAGGCCACGCTGCACTAGCCATTGGGCCAGGTAATGCAGCACTGCTGATCGTCCATCTGTACAACCTGGAGGATGATCCGCTGCTTCCCAGTTGCTGACAGACATTCAATACTGTCAGCTTTATACATGGTACTGTCCTTGCTAATCCAAAGCAGTCTAGCTCCCCCACGTCTCCGTCGTCTCTCTGTTGAATCACGGTGACCATGCAAGGCCAACATCAGGCCATGGAGCAGAGCATACGTAGGCCTGGCCGCCATCACGGTGCCAATTGCTTGTGCGTGTCAGATTTTTCTCCCTGAACTTTGTTTACATGTCTGACTCTTTCACGAGTGCTACTGATTCAGTGATTTTGTAGTTCTGTGCTTCTTAGCTTTGCTGCCTGGTGCTACGTTAGTGCAGAATGAGTTGCTCCCATGTAGAAGGGCTTTTCATGTTATTATTTTTTTGTTTCTGGCACGGTGTGCCTACAAAACGAAGAACACAAAGAACCACGACTTGGGTCAATTTTGTGTAAAGAGTCTTTCCCTCAAATCCAGATGTATGTATAGCTTATTTACATTTGTTGATATGTGATATATAGTGAAAGATTGGAATAGTAATACTCAAAATAATTGTCCAAAAATAGATATATCTAGAGGGAGTATCTAATTTTGCGACTAAAATTCATCAATTTAAATAAACGTAATTAGCGCATACCAGTGAGTCATGTTCGTTCAAGAAGCACGTTATTGTGCACAATCAGGAGTAGGAGAGAAGATAGTACCTCACCACAGAATCCCCAAAAAACAAATATAATGGTGCAAAGAAATTTACTTTTTTGCACGCGCTGAAAAAGCTCTCGGATGGCTCTAAAATTAGGTCATCGAGTTCTTTTCAAGTACATGCATGCCTGATTATCCTTGATGTGTTTTCTTTTCTGTGTCGTTCGTTTTTGTCTGCATAGCAAACCTACTGGTTGGCCAACTATAATCTATGGTCTGCACTTATACTTTGTGTAAACTGAGTTGGCTTTAAGTAGTACAATTAGCAGACAGGCGTTTCCGCGTTTGAAGCTTTGGTGAAATCAAAGGCTCTACCTATATCAAGATAATAGTAGAACCGAGCTTTTATCCATATATGTACAGCAAATGCTCTGCGGCTGATGAATGAGAAATATAATTCTTTTTTTATTGTGTACACTGTTAATTTTGTATTACACCATTATAGTTTAATCTATTGTTGCTTCATGTTGTTCTTTCGATTTTTAGAATTTGTTTCAAATTGATCAGTCAACTTATATATCAAATATTTCGAAATAAAATCAAAGAATAATGGTCAGGTGTAGAAAAGAATTCATGACAAGTAAAGAATGGACCCTGCAACGCCACCTAGCAACAAGCTTAACTGCGACCCACTATGGCTAAACAATGGAAAAAGAAGATCAAAGGAAAAAAAAACGGGCGCGGCAAAGCAAGCCGGGTCCTTCTAGTAATAGAATCAAAAGGCAACTTCATTCTCTTTCTAGGGAAGTGTTCCATACCTTTCTTGAGAGGAAATTGATATTTAATATTACCTTCCCTCATATCAATAACAGCACCAACGGTTCGAAGAAAAGGTCTTCCCAATACAATAGGACAAGATGCATTGCATTCGATATCCAAGACAACAAAATCAACGGGGACAAGGTTATTGTTAACCGTAATGCGCACATTATCAATCCTCCCCAAAGGTTTCTTTTTAACATTATCGGCAAGATTAACATCCAAATAACAATTCTTCAATGGTGGCAAGTCAAGCATATCATAAATCTTTTTAGGCATAACAGAAATACTTGCACCAAGATCACATAAAGCATTACATTCAAAGTCATTGAATTTCATTTTAATGACGGGCTCCCAACCATCTTCTAACTTTCTAGGAATAGAAGTTTCAAGTTTTAGTTTCTCTTCTCTAGCTTTTATGAGAGCATTTGTAATATGTTTTGTAAAGGCTAAATTTATAGCACTAGCATTAGGACTTTTAGCAAGTTTTTGTAAGAACTTTATAACTTCAGAGATATGGCAATCATCAAAATCTAAATCATTATGAGCTACAGCAATGGGATCATTGTTCCCAAGGTTGGAAAAAATTTCAGCAGTTTTATCACAAGCAGTTTCAGCAGTTTTAGCAATTTCAGGCAGTTTTGTACGCTTTGCACTAGGAGTAGAAACATTGCCAACACCAATTATTTTACCATTGATAGTAGGAGGTGCAGCAACATGTGAATCATTATCATTACTAATGGTGGTGATAGTCCAAACTTTAGCTACATTATTCTCTTTAGCTAGTTTTTCATTTTCTTCTCTATCCCACCTAGCACGCAATTCAGCCATTAATCTTATATTCTCATTAATTATAACTTGGATGGCATTTGCTGTAGTAGTAATCTTATTATCAATATCATTATTAGGCATAACTTTCAATTTTAAAAGATTAACATCAGAGGCAAGTCTATCAACTCTAGAAGCAATAGTATCAATTTTATCAAGCTTTTCCTCAAAGATTTGTTAAAGGCAGTTTGTGTACTAATAAATTCTTTAAGCATGGCTTCAAGACCAGAGGGTACACTCCTATTATTGTTGTAAGAATTCCCATAAGAATTACCATAACCATTACCATTAGCAGAAGGATATGGCCTATAGTTATTACCAGAGTTGTTCCTATAAGCATTGTTGTTGAAATTATTGTTTTTAATGAAATTCACATCAACATTTTCTTCTTGAGCAACCAATGAAGCTAAAGGAACATTATTTGGATCTACATTAGATCTACCATTCACAAGCATAGACATAATCACATCAATCTTATCACTCAAGGAAGAGGTTTCTTCAACAGAATTTACCTTCTTACCTTGTGGAGCTCTTTCCGTGTGCCATTCAGAGTAATTTATCATCATATCATCAAGAAGTTTTGTAGCCGCCCCCAAAGTGATGGACATAAAGGTACCTCCAGCAGCTGAATCCAATAAATTCCGCGAAGAAAAATTTAGTCCTGCATAGAAGGTTTGGATGATCATCCAAGTAGTCAGTCCATGGGTTGGGCAATTCTTTACCAAAGTTTTCATTCTCTCCCATGCTTGAGCAACATGTTCAGTATCTAATTGCTTAAAATTCATTATGCTACTTCTCAAAGATATAATTTTAGCGGGAGGATAATATCTACCAATAAAAGCATCCTTGCATTTAGTCCATGAATCAATACTATTCTTAGGCAAAGATAGCAACCAATCTTTAGCTCTTCCTCTTAATGAGAAAGGAAACACTTTCAATTTAATAATATCACCATCTACATCCTTATACTTTTGCATTTCACAAAGTTCAACAAAATTATTGAGATGGGCAGCAGCATCATCAGAACTAACACCAGAAAATTGATCTCTCATGACAAGATTTAGTAAAGCAGGTTTAATTTCAAAGAATTCTGCTGTAGTAGCAGGTGGAGCAATAGGTGTGCATAGGAAATCATTATTATTTGCATTTGTGAAGTCACACAACTTAGTATTTTCAGGGGTATTCATTTTAGCAACGGTAAATAAAGCAAACTAGATAAAGTAAATGCAAGTAACTAATTTTTTTGTGTTTTTGATATAGAGAACAAGACAGTAAATAAAGTAAAACTAGCAACTAATTTTTTGTGTGTTTTGTTTAGGTGCAGCAAACAAAGTAGTAAATAAAATAAAGCAAGACAAAAACAAAGTAAAGAGATTGAGAAGTGGAGACTCCCCTTGCAGCGTGTCTTGATCTCCCCGGCAACGGCGCCAGAAAAAGAGCTTGATGGCGTGTAACTCACACGTTCGTTGGGAACCCCAAGAGGAAGGTATGATGCGCACAGTAGCAAGTTTCCCTCAGAAAGAAACCAAGGTTTAATCGAACCAGGAGGAGCCAAGAAGCACGTTGAAGGTTGATGGTGGCGAAATGTGATGCGGCGCAACAACAGGGATTCCGGCGCCAACGTGGAACCTGCACAACAAAACCAAAGTACTTTGCCCCAACGAAATAGTGAGGTTGTCAATCTCACCGGCTTGCTGTAACAAAGGATTAAGCGTATCGAGTGGAAGATGATTGTTTGCAAGAAAATAGTAAAACACAATTGCAGTAGATTGTATGCTATGTAAAGAATAGGACCGGGGTCCACAGTTCACTAGAGGTGTCTCTCCCATAAGATAAAAGCATGTTGGGTGAACAAATTACAGTCGGGCAATTGACAAATAGAGAAGGGCATAACAATGCATATACATGATATGATAAATATAGTGAGATTTAATCCGGGCATTACGACAAAGTACATAGACCGCCATCCAACTGCATCTATGCCTAAAAAGTCCACCTTCAGTTATCATCCGAACCCCATTCAGTATTAAGTTGCAAAGCAACAGACAATTGCATTAAGTATGGTGCGTAATGTAATCGACAACTACATCCTTAGACATAGAATCAATGTTTTATCCCTAGTGGCAACATCACATCACAACCTTAGAACTTTCTGTCACTGTCCCAGGTGTCAATGAAGGCATGAACCCACTATCGAGCATAAATACTCCCTCTTGGAGTTAAGAGTACAAACTTGGCCAGAGCCTCTACTAATAACGGAGAGCATGCAAGATCATAAACAACACATAAACAATAGATTGATAATCACCATAACATAGTATTCTCTATCCATCGGATCCCGACAAACACAACATATAGTATTACAGATAGATGATCTTGATCATGTTAGGCAGCTCACAAGATCCAACAATGAAGCACAATTAGGAGAAGACGACCATCTAGCTACTGCTATGGACCCATAGTCCAGGGGTGAACTACTCACTCATCACTCCGGAGGCGATCATGGCGATGAAGAGTCCTCCGGGAGATGAATCCCCTCTCCGGCAGGGTGCCGGAGGCGATCTCCTGAATCCCCGAGATGGGATTCGCGGCGGCGTCTGGAAGGTTTTCCGTATCGTGGCTCTCGTACTGGGGTTTTCGCGACGGAGGCTTTAAGTAGGCGAAAGGGTAGGTCAGGGGGGCTGACGAGGGGCCCACACCACAGGCCGACGCGGCCAGGGCCTGGGCCGCGCCGCCCTATGGTGTGGCCACCTCGTGGCACCACTTCCTTCCCTCTTCGGTCTTCTGGAAGCTCCATGCAAAAATAGGACCCTGGGCGTTGATTTCGTCCAATTCCGAGAATATTTCCTTACTAGGATTTCTGAAACCAAAAACAGCAGAAAACAGCAACTGGCTCTTCGGCATCATGTTAATAGGTTAGTTCCAGAAAATGCACAAATATGACATATAATGTGCATAAAACATGTAGGTATCATCAATAAAGTAGCATGGAACATAAGAAATTATCGATACGTTGGAGACGTATCAATGACCCACACTTATATAAAGAAGGAGTGGATGGTATTATGCGAAGATGTGTTCTGAATATGAACAACAGGAGATATTGAGTAAATGTCATGGTAGTGTTTATGGAGGACATCACGCTGGAGATAGAACCGCACAAAAGGTTCTACAATCAGGTTTTTATTGGCCAACACTTTTCAAAGATGCAAGGAAGTTTATCTTATCTTGTGATGAATGTCAAAGAGTTGGTAATATCTCTAGACGCAATGAAATGCCTATGAATTATACTCTTGTTATTGAACCATTCGATTGTTGGGGATTCGACTTCATGGGTCCTTTCCCTTCTTCAGAAGGTAACACTCATATACTTGTCGCTGTTGATTATGTTACTAAATGGGTAGAAGCTATACCTACAAAGAGTGCTGATGGTGAGACCTCTATAAAAATGCTTGTAGATGTTATATTTCCTAGATTTGGAGTACCTAGATATATTATGACTGATGGAGGTTCTCATTTTATTCATGGAGGTTTTAGAAAAACTCTTGCTAAGTATGGTATTAATCATAGAATTGCTTCTGCTTATCACCCTCAAACTAGTGGTCAAGTAGAATTATCAAATAGAGAAATTAAAGCTATCTTGGGAAAGACTGTTAATAAATCTAGAAAGAATTGGGCTAGTAAATTGAAGGAAGCACTATGGGCTTATAGAACTGCTTATAAAAATCCTATGGGAATGTCACCTTATAAAATGGTTTATGGAAAAGCTTGTCATTTACCTCTAGAACTAGAGCACAAAGCTTATTGGGCTGTTAGAGAATTAAATAAAGATCCTAAACTAGCCGGTAATAAGAGGTTGCTGCAATTAAGTTCTCTAGATGAATGGAGAAGTGAAGCTTATGAAAATGCTAAACTCTTTAAAGAAAAAGTTAAGAAATGGCATGATAGAAGAATTATCAAAAGAGAGTTTAATATTGGGGATAAAGTCCTATTGTATCGGTCTCGTCTCAGATTCTTTGCAGGGAAATTACTCTCGAAATGGGAAGGACCATATGTTGTTGAGGAGGTGTATCGTTCAGGAGCAATTAAAATTAGCTCTCTCCAAGGCAATGCTACGCAAGTGGTGAATGGACAAAGACTCAAGCATTATATCTCGGGTGATTCTTATAATGTTGATGTTGATATTATTCAAGTGGAAACACCGGAGGCTTTCATCAAAGGACAAATTGACAGTCCGCCAGAACTCGACTTTGAATAGGTAACAGTACAGGTAATAAAAAGTCCGCGATTTACTTTCCGAACAATATTTCTGCTGTTTTTGGAAAATATGAAAAATTACGGAATCGAAACGGAGTGGAAAAGACGCGCGAGGGCCCGTCACCATAGGCCGGCGCGGGCCCCACCCTGGCCGCGCCGACCTATGGGGACAGCCCCTCGTCGTCCCTTTTCCACTCGTTTTCGGCCTGGAACCTTCCTTTTATCGTAAAAATATTTGCTATATAATCCCCCGGACCCCTGGAGGTCCGTATATCGTTTTCTCGTCGTGTTTTGTTTCGAGCTGTTTTCTGCCAGATTTGTTTTGATCTAGAAGCACCATGGTCTCCAACAACAAGGACAAGGGGCCTTGGAAGGAAGAGATGGATGAAAGGATCAATAAGGAGAAGAAGAAGATAGCATCAGCAAAAGGAGAGTGGGAAACTACGAAGAGTAAGCCAATCTTGGTGGGATCGGTTAACACTGGACGTTCTTTTTCTCATAACTTGCAGGGAGTTCTTCCGCCTGCTCTGGACCTCGACTCTTTCCCTTGTGTGGAGGAAGCAATACGGGTTGCTGATGAGTTTTGTGATCAATATCGTGCTCTCAAAAGGGAAGTGGAGATACTTCAGGAGGAGAACCAGCGACTTCGCAGAATGCTGGAATATTACTCAATTCCCATCACAAGGCCGTCACCGCCACATTCGGATAACAATGAGTCTCTTCAAGTTTTGGTGCAGAATTGCAAAATTGAGAAGCTGAAGCTGAAGGAGATCCTTATGAAGCGCGAGAAGAATCCATCACCATCACCACCGAAGGAGTAATTCATCATCGGTATTGGCATCCCCTTGGTTTGTTCCAAGCTTGGGGGAGTGCCGCGGTATCACATCATCACTACCTTTATCTTTTACTATCAAGTAGTGTCATATCATGAGTAGGGAAGTTATCATATGGAATAGTATGCAATGTGGAAGTATCTCTTTTAGTTGGTTATCTATGTATCCGTTGGTGTGAGTTATCGTTATGGAATATTAATGAGAAGTCTTATCATTTACTTTTTGCACACCTTATTTTAGTTTGCAATCTCCATTATATGATCACTCTTGACATTAGTATCGATATCACTTTGGGAGCAATAAGTAAATCTATTTGGTTTTGGCAAACTTAGCATTGGTCAATAGCAACAACACCCTGATGTTTAAATAGAAGAGAGAAATACACTTAGATATATTACTCTATTATCTCTATGCTTAGTATTCTGAAGTTAAAATTGCTTGTGCTTATGAGAAAGATGCATGATTGTTCTATCATATGTATATTTGTTTGTTTCCCTCAACCTTTATGCTTGCTATCAAACCTTGCTAGCCAAAGACCTGTATCGAGAGGGAATACTTCTCATACATCCATAACCTTAGACCAAACCTATGCCATTTGTGTCCACCATACCTACCTACTACATGGTATTTTCTGCCATTCCAAGTAAATACTTCATGTGCTACCTTTAAATAATTCAAACTATACTACTCTTTATTTGTGTCAATGTTTTATAGCTCATGAGGAAGTATGTGGTGTTTTATCTTTCAATCTTGTTGGGCGGACTTTCCCAATGGACTAGTGGCACATCCGCTTATCCAATAATTTTGCAATAAGAGCGGGGTTCCCAGCCCCAATTAATAACTTTCATTAATAATTCTCTTCACATGTTTTGCCCTGATTTATCAGTAAGCAACTTAATTTTGCAATAGACACTCCTCCATGGTATGTGAATGTTGGAAGGCACCCAAGGATTCGGTTAGCCATGGATTGAGAAAGCCAAGGTTGGGGGAGTGTCATCCATAATAAAACTAAAATACATGTGTAAACAAAAGAGAAGGGGGATGATCTACCTTGCTGGTAGAGATGCCGTCCCTCATGGGAGCCGCTCTTGGAAGGTTCGTTTGGCAAGGGGGTTAGAGTGCCCGCTACCATTCGTTGACAACAACAAACACCGCTCAAAATCTTACTTTTATGCTCTTTATATGATTTCAAAACTTGAAAAGCTCTAGCACATGATTTAATCCCTGCTTCCCTCTGCGAAGGGCCTATCTTTTACTTTTATGTTGAGTCAGTAAACCTATTTCCCTCTATCTCAAGCAAGCAATTGAGTTGTTGTAAACCAACCATTTATGCTATGATTCAGTTAATCATGTCTTTTATACTTTCTTGTTTAGTACAAATTTTATCTGAATAAATATGACTTTGAAGTTATCAATGATTATGAGGAGATTGTTATGATTGAATATGAAAGCCCAGCTATAAATTCTAATATGAAAGCTTTGCTTAGAAGTACAATCCGTTAGTAGTTCTCTGACCAAGAACAAAGTTTGCCATCACCAACTATGATTTCTTATGCACCTTTACTTGTGATTTCTCTTTACTTATTTCAAGATGAGTTATATGAGGAAGTTGTTTACTAAAATGTCTTGTGTGAATGAATATGATGCTTCTTGTCCGTATTTTATTTATCGACTCTTCACTCCATAAACATGTGGTCTTGTTTATCGAGCTCAGTTTCGCTTGGGGACAAGCGAGGTCTAAGCTTGGGGGGTTGATACGTCCAATTTGCATCACTATTTTGTATCATAATTTGCTGTTATTCATTGATATATTTCATATTGGGACACAATACTTATGTTATTTCATCTATTTTGCATGTTTCATCATTATTGGAGGATCAAGCACCGGAGCCAGGATTCTGCTGGAAAAAGCACCGTCAGAACGCAATATTTCGGAAGATCAAACTGTGGAAGGAAATTACACGTAAATTCCTATTTTTCCAGATGACGGAGGAGCCAGAAGGGGGAGCAGAGAGGGCTCAAGGTGGGGCCAGACCACAGGCCGGCGCGGCCCATGGCCTGGCCGCGCCACCCTGTGGTGTGGGGGCCCCACAGCCCCTTTCGCCTCCTTTTCTTCGCGTACTCCTTCGTCCCGAAAACCTAAGCCACAGGGGGTACCTCACGGAGAGTTACAGCCGCCTCTGCGGGGCGGAGAACACCAGAGAAAAGAGCTCTCCGGCGGGCAGGAATCCGCCGGGGAAATTCCCTCCCGGAGGGGGAAATCGACGCCATCGCCATCGTCATCGAGCTGGACATCATCTCCATCATCATCATCATCATCATCTCCACCATCTACACCGCCATCACCACCGCTGCACCTCGTCACCGCTGTAACGATTTGAGTTGGATCTTGATTGTTTGATAGGGGAAACTCTCCCGGTGTTATTCTCTACTTGTTATTGATGTTATTGAGTGAAACCATTGAATCAAGGTTTATGTTCAGATTGTTATTCATCATCATATCACCTCTGATTGTATTCCATATGATGTCTCGTGAGTAGTTCGTTTAGTTCTTGAGGACATGGGTGAAGTCTAAATGCTAGTAGTGAATTATGGTTGAGTAATATTCAATGTTATGATATTTAAGTTGTGGTGTCATTCTTCTAGTGGTGTCGTGTGAACGTCGACTACACGATACTTCACCATTTATGGGCCTAGGGGAGTGCATCTTGTATTCGGGTGCTAATTGCGGGGTTGCCGGAGTGACAGAAACCTGAGCCCCCGTTAGTATATCGATGCAAGAGGGATCGCAGGATCTCAGAGTTTAAGGCTGTGGTTAGATTTATCTTAATTACTTTCTTGTAGTTGCGGATGCTTGCAAGGGGTATAATCACAAGTATGTATTAGTCCTAGGAAGGGCGGTGCATTAGCATAGGTTCACCCACACAACACTTATCAAAACAATGAAGATTATTTAGCTACATGAAGCGAAAGCACTAGACTAAAATCCCCGTGTGTCCTCAAGAACGTTTGGTCATTATAAGTAAACAAACCGGCTTGTCCTTTGTGCTAAAAAGGATTGGGCCACTCGCTGCAATTATTTCTCTCGCATTTTACTTACTCGTACTTTATTCATCTATTACATCAAAACCCCTTGAATACTTGTTTGTGAGCATTTACAGTGAATCCTTCATCGAAACTGCTTGTCAACACCTTCTGCTCCTCGTTGGGATCGACATTCTTACTTATCGAAGATACTACGATACACCCCCTATACTTGTGGGTCATCACCGCTCTAGCATTCTGCGAAGTCGGTTGTTCTCCTCCTAAAGAATCTCCACTTCCCTTCTCAGAACACGGTATTGATCACAAAACTCATCGGTAACCCGAAGAGCTTCCTCCACAGCAGGGAAAGAGTTGAGGCAGGAGCAGGTGGTGAAGGTCCCTGCAAGTTATGAGAAAAAGAACGTCGTGTGTTAATCGATCCCACCAAGATTGGCTTACTCCCCACAGCTTCCCGCTCTCTTTTTGCTGATGACATCTTCTTCACTTCCTCCTTGACACCTTCATCCATCTCTTTCCGTCTTGTCACGACCCTTTCCTCTTCCGCCCATCCAACGAAAGTTCCTTGATCTAGATCCTGGAGGAGCTCACGTTTGCGACGCGTTGCATAATCTTCTGAGGATGAACCTTGCGACGACATCTGAACAGAAACAGGTCGAAACAAAACACGACGAGAAGACGATATACGGATCTCGGAGGGTCCGGGGAATTATATAGCAGAAATTTTCACGACAAAAGGAAAGTACCAGGTCGAAAACGAGTGGAAAAGGGACTCCGAGGGGCCGTCCCCATAGGGCGGCGCGGCCAGGGTGGGGCCCGCGCCCCCACGTGGGGACGTGCCCTCGTGCACCTCCTCCACTCCGATTCGATCTCGTAATTTTTCATATTTTCCAAAAATAGCAAAAATATTGTTCGGAAAGTTAAACGCGGACTTTTTACTACCAAAACTGTTACCTATTCAAAGTCGAACTCTGCAGAACTATCAATTTGGTCTTTGATGAAAGTTTCCGGAGTTACCACTCGAATAACTTCAACATCTTCATTATAAGAATCTCCAGAAATATAATGCTTGAGTCTTTGTTCATTCACCACTTGTGTGGCATCATCTTTCAGCGAGGCAATTTTTATTGCCCCTGAACGATACACCTCCACAATGACATATGGTCCTTCCCATTTTGAGAGCAATTTTCCTGCAAAAAATCTGAGACGAGACCGATACAATAGGACTTTATCTCCAACATTAAATTCTCTTTTAATAATTCTTCTATCATGCCATTTCTTAACTTTCTCCTTAAAAAGTTTAGCATTTTCATAAGCTTCACTTCTCCATTCATCTAAAGAACTCAATTGTAGCAACCTTTTCTTACCGGCAAGTTTAAAATCTTTATTAAGTTCTCTTACAGCCCAATAAGCTTTGTGCTCTAGTTCTAAAGGTAAATGACAAGCTTTTCCATAAACCATTTTATAAGGAGACATTCCCATAGGATTTTTATAAGCAGTTCTATAAGCCCACAATGCTTCCTTTAACTTACTAGCCCAATTTTTTCTAGATTTATTAACAGTCTTTCCCAAGATAGATTTAATTTCTCTATTTGATAATTCTACTTGCCCACTAGTTTGAGGATGATAAGCTGAAGCAATTCTATGATTAATACCATATTTAGCAAGAGTTTTTCTAAAACCACCATGAATAAAATGAGAACCTCCATCAGTCATAAGATATCTAGGTACTCCAAACCTAGGAAAGATAACATCTAAAAGCATTTTTAGAGAGGTCTCACCATCAGCACTTTTTGTGGGTATGGCTTCCACCCATTTAGTAACATAATCAACAGCAACAAGTATATGAGTGTTACCTTCTGAAGAAGGGAAAGGACCCATGAAGTCAAATCCCCAACAATCAAATGGTTCAATAACAAGAGTATAATTCATAGGCATTTCATTGCGTCTAGAGATATTACCAACTCTTTGACATTCATCACAAGATAAAATAAACTTTCTTGCATCTTTAAAGAGAGTTGGCCAATAAAAACCTGACTGTAGAACCTTTTGTGCGGTTCTATCTCCAGCGTGATGTCCTCCATAAACACTACCATGACACTTACTCAATATCTCTTGTTGTTCATATTCGGGGACACATCTTCGCATAATACCATCCACTCCTTCTTTATATAAGTGTGGGTCATCCCAAAAATAATGTCTCAAGTCATAAAAGAATTTCCTCCTTTGCTGAGCTGAAAAGGTTGGAGGCAAGTACTTCGAAACGATAAAGTTAGCATAATCAGCATACCAAGGACTATCTCGCGAGCTCACCTTTATTACAGCCAATTGTTCATTTGGAAAACTATCATTAACAGGAACAGATCATAAGCAATATTTTCCAATCTAGACAAATTATCAGCAACAGGATTATCAGCACCTTTCCTATCTACAATATGTAAATCAAATTCTTGCAAAAGAAGCACCCATCTAATAAGCCTTGGCTTAGCATCTTTCTTTTCCATAAGGTACCTAATTGCAGCATGATCAGTATGAACTGTGACTTTTGAATCAACAATATAAGGTCTAAACTTGTCACAAGCAAAAACTACGGCTAATAACTCTTTTTCAGTTGTAGCATAATTTCTTTGAGCAGCATCTAGAGTCTTACTAGCATAATGAATAACATTCAATTTTTTATCTACTCGCTGTCCAAGAACAGCACCTACAGCAAAATCACTAGCATCACACATAATTTCAAAAGGTAAATTCCAATCAGGAGGTTCAACTACAGGAGCAGTTGTTAAGGCTTTCTTTAGAGTTTCAAAAGCTTCCTTACAATCATCATCAAAAACAAAAGGTACATCTTTTTGAAGAAGATTAGTAAGAGGCTTTGAAATTTTAGAGAAATCTTTAATAAATCTCCTATAAAAACCAGCATGACCAAGAATACTACGAATACCTTTAACATCCCTAGGATAGGGCATCTTCTCAATTGCTTCAACTTTAGCTCTATCAACTTCAATACCTCTCTCGAAATTTTATGTCCCAATACAATTCCTTCTTTCCCGAACACTTTTGCTATTGTTTTGCCTCTAATTTGTGTATTTTGGATACAACTAACACGGACTAACGCTGTTTTCAGCAGAATTGCACTGGTGTCTCGTTTTTGTGCAGAAACTCGACTTTCAGGAAAAACCCCGGAAATAATCGCAATGGGCCTATTTTCACCGTGAAGATGAGAGGCCGAAAGGGCGAGCCAGGGGGGCCCATGGCCCCCACACCATAGGCCGGTGCAGCCTATAGGGGGGCGCGCCGCCCTATGGTCTGGGCGCCTCGGCGGCCCGCCGACGCTCTCCTTCGGGCTACTAAACCTCTTCGACCTAAAAACGCCAGGGGGTTCGACCATATTTTCCAGAAGATATCCAGTACGCCGCCGCCATCGCGAAACTCCGCCTCGGGACTAGGAACTCCGTTCTGGCACTCGGGGAATTGGAGGGGATCATCGCCGCCATCACCACCGATGCCTCTCCATCGACCAGCCATGTTTCCCCCATCCATGTGTGAGTAATTCCCCCGCTGTAGGCTGAAGGGGATGGTAGGGATTGGATGAGATTGATCATGTAATAGTCACAAGATTGTTAGGGCATGGTGCCTAGTATCCGTAGATGTTACTTTTATGATATTGTTGCAACTTGTTATGCTTAATGCTTGTCACTAGGGCCCGAGTGCCATGATCTCAGATCTGAACATGTTATTGTTTCATCATGATATGCATTGTTTTATGATCTTACCTGCAAGTTGTATACACACGTTGCTGTCCGGAACCCGAGGCCCCAAAGTGACAAGAATTGGGACAACCGGAGGGGAAGGCGGTGATGTGAGGATCACATGTGTTCACGGAGTGTTAATGCTTTGCTCCGGTACTCTATTAAAAGGAGTACCTTAATTTCCAGTAGTTTCCCTAGAGGCCCGGCTGCCACCGGCTGGTAGGACAAAAGATGTTGTGCAAGTTTCTCATTGCGAGCACGTACGACTATATACGGAACACATGCCTATGGATTGATTAGTACTTGGATACCGCTTTATTATTATCTGCAAATGCCCTACCATGATTGTTATATGAATTCTCTCATCCATGCAACGCCCGTTCATCCATCCCTGTGCCTACAGTATTTTAATCCTGCTGTTTACTATAATCACTACAACTGTTTTTATTTCACCTTCTGTTATTTCACTATTCCTACTGCTATAAAACTGTTGCTACTAATAAACTCTTGCGAGCAAGTCTGTTTCCAGTGCAGCTGAATTGACAACTCCGCTGTTAAGGCTTACAAGTATTCTTTGTCTCCCCTTGTGTCGAATCAATAAATTGGGTAATACTTCCCTCGAAGACTGTTGCGATCCCCTATACTTGTGGGTCATCAATGTCCCAATACAATTCCTTCATTAACCATAAAGTGGCATTTCTCCCAATTAAGAACAAGGTTAGTTTCTTCACATCTCTGCAAAACTTTATCAAGGTTTCGCAAACAATTATCAAAAGAATTCCCATAGACAGAAAAATCATCCATGAATACCTCTACAATCTTTTCACAAAAGCCATGAAAAATAGCGGACATGCATCTTTGAAAAGTAGCAGGAGCATTACATAAACCAAAAGGCATACGCCTATAAGCATAAGTTCCATAGGGACAAGTGAAAGTGGTTTTCTCTTGATCTTTAGCTCTAACAGCAATTTGTGAAAACCCAGAATAACCATCAAGAAAGCAGAAATGAGTATTTTTAGATAACCTTTCTAGCATTTGATCAATAAATGGTAAAGGGTAATGATCTTTCTTAGTAACTTTATTAAATTTTCGAAAATCAATGCACATTCTATACCCTACAACTACTCTTTGAGGGATGAGCTCATCATTATCATTAGGTACAACAGTTATTCCTCCTTTCTTAGGAACACAATGTACAGGACTAACCCATCTACTATCAGCAATAGGATATATAATACCAGCTTCAAGAAGTTTCAATACCTCATTCCTTACCACATCCTTCATCTTAGGAATTAGACGACGCTGATGTTCAACAACAGGTTTTGCATCATCTTCCATGTTGATGGCATGTTGGCAAATAGAGGGAGAAATCCCCTTCAAGTCATCAAGAGTGTAGCCAATAGCTCCTCGGTGTTTCTTCAATATCTCCAATAACCTTTCTTCCTCAAAATCTGAAAGCTTAGCACTAATAATGACAGGATATGTTTTCTTATCATCAATATAAGCATACTTAAGATTATCAGGTAATAGTTTCAAATCAAAAACAGGATCTTCCTTTGGTGGTGGTGTTGTACCTAGATCTTCGACCGGTAAGTCATGTTTAAGAATAGGTTGACGAAGGAAAATTTCATCAAGCTCATTCCTTTCTTCCCTAAAGACTTCACTCTCGTGATCCTCCAAATATTGCTGCAAAGGATTAGTAGGAGCAAGAGCAATAGATGCAAGCTGTTCAACTCTAAAGTCATCATTAGGCAATTCAGCTTCATAAGGAGTTTTGGCAAATTTAGAGAAATTAAACTCATAAGATTCACCAGCAAATTTAGTCACAATTTTCTCTTTCTTGCAATCTATAATAGCTCCACAAGTATTTAGAAAAGGTCTACCAAAAATGATAGGACAAGTCTTACTAGCAGCAGAACCAAGTACCAAAAAGTCAGCAGGATATTTAATCTTACCACATAGAACTTCTACATCTCGAACAATACCAATAGGAGAGATAGTTTCTCTATTAGCTAGCCGAATAACCACATCAATTTCTTCAAGTTCACAAGAACCAATTTCATGCATGATTTCCCTGTAAAGCTCATAAGGAATGGCACTAGAACTTGCACCAATATCACATAAACCATAATAACAATGATCACCAATTTTAACAGAGAGCATAGGAATGCTGGCTTTCCTAGACTTACTAGGATGTTGATACGTCCAATTTGCATCACTATTTTGTATCATAATTTGCTGTTATTCATTGATATATTTCATATTGGGACACAATACTTATGTTATTTCATCTATTTTGCATGTTTCATCATTATTGGAGGATCAAGCACCGGAGCCAGGATTCTGCTGGAAAAAGCACCGTCAGAACGCAATATTTCGGAAGATCAACTGTGGAAGGAAATTACACGTAAATTCCTATTTTTCCAGATGACGGAGGGAGCCAGGAGGGGGAGAAGAGGGGACCCAAGGTGGGCCCAGACCATAGGGCGGCGCGGCCCATGGCCTGGCCGCGCCACCTTGTGGTCTGGGGGCCCCACAGCCCCTTTCGCCTCCTTTTCTTCGCGTACTCCTTCGTCGAAAACCTAAGCCAGAGGGAGGACCTCACGAAGAGTTACAGCCGCCTCTGCGGGGCGGAGAACACCAGAGAGAAAAGAGCTCTCCGGCGGGGAATCCACCGGGGAAATTCCCTCCCGGAGGGGGAAATCGACGCCATCGCCATCGTCATCGAGCGGGACATCATCTCCATCATCATCATCATCATCTCCACCATCTACACCGCCATCATCACCGCTGCACCTCGTCACCGCTGTAACAATTTGGGTTGGATCTTGATTGTTTGATAGGGGAAACTCTCCCGGCATTATTCTCTACTTGTTATTGATGCTATTGAGTGAAACCATTGAACCAAGGTTTATGTTCAGATTGTTATTCATCATCATATCACCTCTGATTGTATTCCATATGATGTCTCGTGAGTAGTTCGTTTAGTTCTTGAGGACATGGGTGAAGTCTAAATGCTAGTAGTGAATTATGGTTGAGTAATATTCAATGTTATGATATTTAAGTTGTGGTGTCATTCTTCTAGTGGTGTCGTGTGAACGTCGACTACACGACACTTCACCATTTATGGGCCTAGGGGAGTGCATCTTGTATTCGGTTGCTAATTGTGGGGTTGCCGGAGTGACAGAAACCTAAGCCCCCGTTAGTATATCGATGCAAGAGGGATCGCAGGATCTCAGAGTTTAAGGCTGTGGTTAGATTTATCTTAATTACTTTCTTGTAGTTGCGGATGCTTGCAAGGGGTATAATCACAAGTATGTATTAGTCCTAGGAAGGGTGGTGCATTAGCATAGGTTCACCCACACAACACTTATCAAAACAATGAAGATTATTTAGCCACTTGAAGCGAAAGCACTAGACTAAAATCCCCGTGTGTCCTCAAGAACGTTTGGTCATTATAAGTAAACAAACCGGCTTGTCCTTTGTGCTAAAAAGGATTGGGCCACTCGCTACAATTATTTCTCTCGCATTTTACTTACTCGTACTTTATTCATCTGTTACATCAAAACCCCTTGAATACTTGTTTGTGAGCATTTACAGTGAATCCCTCATCGCTGCCAACACCTTCTGCTCCTCGTTGGGATCGACATTCTTACTTATCGAAGATACTACGATACACCCCTATACTTGTGGGTCATCAAGAATATTTTCTGGCGCCGTTGCCGGGGAGTGAAGCGCTATTGGTAAGTGGAATTGGTAAGGAAAACCTTTACTGTTTGTGCTGATTTTATTTCTGCCTGCTGCTATAAGTCATTATGGAGAGATCTTCTCTTCAATTTCTATTTGGGAAATCTACTACTACTGCAACGGTAGTGGATGAAGCGCCAGGTGAGGAAGTAGTACCATATAAAATACCTATGAAAATTATTGAACGTGTTATGGATAACCGCTATGAAGGGGATGGAACTGTCCATCCTGGTGATCATTTATTGTTTTTGCATGAATTATGCGGGTTATTCAAATGTGCAGGTATTTCTATGAATGAAGTTAGGAAGAAACTATTCACTATATCGCTGTCTGGTAAAGCGGCGCACTGGTATAAATTGCTGAAGAATGGTGATTCTATTGATTGGGAGGACATTGTGCCTTTATTTTATTCTAAATTCTATCCTCCAAGTGAAATTCACAAAGATCGGAACCGCATATATAATTTCTGGCCTCATGATGGAGAGAGTATTGCCCAAGCTTGGGGGAGATTGAAGTCTTTAATGCTCAAATGCCCCATTCATGAGCTTCCTGGTAATGTTATTATTGATAATTTCTATGCAAGACTTTCTTTTCAAGACAAGACCTTGCTGGATACTTCTTGTTCTGGATCATTTACACGCAACAAAGAAGAGTTTAAAAGGGACCTTCTTGATCGGATCCAAGAAAATACTGAAGGATGGGAGAACGACAAAGATAGAGAATCAGGTATAATTTATGATTATAAATGCATTGAAGCTTTTATGGATACTGATAAATTTCGTAATATGAGTGCTACATATGGTCTTGATTCCCAAGTTGTTGCAAACCTTTATAAAGCTTTTGCCTCTCATTATGAACTGCCTAAGAAGAATTTTGATAAGTATCATGAACCGTATAAAGATAAAGTTGATTCATCTGTAAACAAATGTGTAGTGGTTGAAACTGTTGATAATGTTATTCCTGAAGCTTATATTGAAAAAACTCCTTTCCCTGCTAAAATGAAGGAGTACTCTGTTATATCTAGTGCGGTTAATAAAAGTGAAAAGAAACCTAAAGAACCTGAAGAACAAATTAAAATTGAACCTGCTGTTGCAATAGTTAAAGATCTTGTGACTGAAAATGTGGAGGATGGTCATATTATTTTCTGTGAAGATGCTTCTAATATTGTTTCACATCCTAATAAACCCAAACAAGTTAGTGTTCCTATGCTATTTGTTAGAATTGGTGATCATTGCTATTATGGTTTATGTGATATTGGTGCAAGTGTTAGTGCTATTCCTTATGAGCTTTACACGGAGATTATGCACGAAATTGGTTCTTGTGAACTTGAAGATATTGATGTATTCATCTGGCTAATAGAGAAACTATTTCTCCAATTGGTATTGTTCGAGATGTGGAAGTTCTATGTGGTAAGATTAAATATCCTGCTGACTTTTTGGTACTTGGTTCTGCTGCTAGTGATCATTGTCCTATCATTTTTGGTAGACCTTTTCTAAATACTTGTGGAGCTATTATAGATTGTAAGAAAGAGAAAATTTTGACTAGATTTGCTGGTGAACCTTATGAATTTAACTTTTCTAAATTTACCAAAACTCCTTATAAAGCTGACTTGCCTAGTAATGATTTTAAAATGGAGCAGTGTGCATCTATTGTTCTTGTTCCTAATAATCCTTTGCAGCAACATTTGGAGAATAGTGAAAGTGAAGCTTTTAGGAAAGAAAGAGATGAGCTTGAGGAAATTTTTCTTCGCCAACCTATTCTCAAGCATGATTTACCGGTGGAAGATTTGGGTACAACACCGCCACCAAAGGAAGATCCTGTTTTCGATTTAAAGCCTTTACCTGATAATCTTAAATATGCTCATATTGATGATAAGAAAATATATCCTGTTATTATTAGTTCTAAGCTTTCAGAGATTGAGGAAGAAAGGTTATTGGAAATATTGAAGAAACACCGAGGAGCTATTGGCTATACTCTTGATGATTTGAAAGGGATTTCTCCTTCTATTTGCCAACATGCTATCAATATGGAAGATGATGCAAAGCCTGTTGTTGAACATCAACGTCGTCTAATTCCGAAGATGAAAGAGGTGGTAAGGAACGAGGTATTAAAACTTCTTGAAGCTGGTATTATATATCCTATTGCTGATAGTAGATGGGTTAGTCCTGTGCATTGTGTTCCTAAGAAAGGAGGAATGACTGTTGTGCCTAATGATAATGATGAGCTTATTCCTCAAAGAATAGTTGTAGGGTATAGAATGTGCATTGATTTTCGAAAAGTTAATAAAGTTACTAAGAAAGATCATTACCCTTTACCCTTTATTGATCAAATGCTAGAAAGGTTATCTAAAAATACTCATTTTTGCTTTCTTGATGGTTATTCTGGGTTTTCACAAATTGCTGTTAAAGCTAAAGATCAAGAGAAAACCACGTTTACTTGTCCTTATGGAACTTATGCTTATAGGCGTATGCCTTTTGGTTTATGTAATGCTCCTGCTACTTTTCAAAGATGCATGTCTGCTATTTTTCATGGTTTTTGAAAGTATTGTAGAGGTGTTCATGGATGATTTTTCTGTCTATGGGAATTCTTTTGATAATTGCTTGCGAAACCTCGATAAAGTTTTGCAGAGATGTGAAGAAACTAACCTTGTTCTTAATTGGGAGAAATGCCACTTTATGGTTAATGAAGGAATTGTATTGGGACATAAAATTTCCGAGAGAGGTATTGAAGTTGATAGAGCTAAAGTTGAAGCAATTGAGAAGATGCCCTATCCGAGGGATGTTAAAGGTATTCGTAGTGTTCTTGGTCATGCTGGGTTTTATAGGAGATTTATTAAAGATTTCTCTAAAATTTCAAAGCCTCTTACTAATCTTCTTCAAAAAGATGTACCTTTTGTTTTTGATGATGATTGTAAGGAAGCTTTTGAAACTCTAAAGAAAGCCTTAACAACTGCTCCTGTAGTCGAACCTCCTGATTGGAATTTGCCTTTTGAAATTATGTGTGATGCTAGTGATTTTGCTGTAGGCGCTGTTCTTGGACAGCGGGTAGATAAAAAATTAAATGTTATTCATTATGCTAGTAAGACTCTTGATGCTGCTCAAAGAAATTATGCTACAACTGAAAAGGAATTGTTAGTTGTAGTCTTTGCTTGTGACAAGTTTAGACCCTATATTGTTGATTCAAAAGTTACGATTCATACTGATCATGCTGCAATTAGATACCTTATGACAAAGAAAGATGCTAAGCCAAGGCTTATTAGATGGGTACTTCTTTTGCAAGAATTTGATTTACATATTATAGATAGGAAAGGTGCTGATAATCCTGTTGCTGATAATTTGTCTAGATTGGAAAATATTGCTTATGATCCTGTTCCTGTTAATGATAGTTTTCCAAATGAACAATTGGCTGTAATAAAGGTGAGCTCGCGAGAGAGCCCTTGGTATGCAGATTATGCTAACTTTATTGTTTCGAAGTATTTGCCTCCAACCTTTTCAGCTCAGCAAAGGAGGAAATTCTTTTATGACTTGAGGCATTATTTTTGGGATGACCCACACTTATATAAAGAAGGAGTGGATGGTATTATGCGAAGATGTGTTCCTGAATATGAACAACAGGAGATATTGAGTAAATGTCATGGTAGTGTTTATGGAGGACATCACGCTGGAGATAGAACCGCGCAAAAGGTTCTACAATCAGGTTTTTATTGGCCAACACTTTTCAAAGATGCAAGGAAGTTTATCTTATCTTGTGATGAATGTCAAAGAGTTGGTAATATCTCTAGACGCAATGAAATGCCTATGAATTATACTCTTGTTATTGAACCATTCGATTGTTGGGGATTCGACTTCATGGGTCCTTTCCCTTCTTCAGAAGGTAACACTCATATACTTGTCGCTGTTGATTATGTTACTAAATGGGTAGAAGCTATACCTACAAAGAGTGCTGATGGTGAGACCTCTATAAAAATGCTTGTAGATGTTATATTTCCTAGATTTGGAATACCTAGATATATTATGACTGATGGAGGTTCTCATTTTATTCATGGAGGTTTTAGAAAAACTCTTGCTAAGTATGGTATTAATCATAGAATTGCTTCCGCTTATCACCCTCAAACTAGTGGTCAAGTAGAATTATCAAATAGAGAGATTAAATCTATTTTGGGAAAGACTGTTAATAAATCTAGAAAGAATTGGGCTAGTAAATTGAAGGAAGCACTATGGGCTTATAGAACTGCTTATAAAAATCCTATGGGAATGTCACCTTATAAAATGGTTTATGGAAAAGCTTGTCATTTACCTTTAGAACTAGAGCACAAAGCTTATTGGGCTGTTAGAGAACTAAATAAAGATCCGAAACTAGCCGGTAATAAGAGGTTGCTGCAATTAAGTTCTCTAGATGAATGGAGAAGTGAAGCTTATGAAAATGCTAAACTCTTTAAAGAAAAAGTTAAGAAATGGCATGATAGAAGGATTATCAAAAGAGAGTTTAATATTGGGGATAAAGTCCTATTGTATCGGTCTCGTCTCAGATTCTTTGCAGGGAAATTACTCTCGAAATGGGAAGGACCATATGTTGTTGAGGAGGTGTATCATTCAGGAGCAATTAAAATTAGCTCTCTCCAAGGCAATGCCACACAAGTGGTGAATGGACAAAGACTCAAGCATTATATCTCGGGTGATTCTTATAATGTTGATGTTGATATTATTCAAGTGGAAACACCGGAGGCTTTCATCAAAGGACAAATTGACAGTCCGCCAGAACTGGACTTTGAATAGGTAACAGTACAATAAAAAGTCCGCGTTTACCTTTCCGAACAATACTTTTGCTGTTTTTGGAAAATATGAAAAATTACGGAATCGAAACGGAGTGGAAAAGACGCGCGAGGGCCCGTCACCATAGGCCGGCGCGGGCCCCACCCTGGCCGCGCCGACCTATGGTGACAGCCCCTCGGCGTCCCGTTTCCACTCGTTTTCGGCCTGGAACCTTCCTTTTGTCGTAAAAATATTTGCTATATAATCCCCCGGACCCCTGGAGGTCCGTATATCGTTTTCTCGTCGTGTTTTGTTTCGAGCTGTTTTCTGCCAGGATCTGCTTCGGATCTAGATCCACCATGTCCTCGTCGGGAACTCAGAAGGACAGCTTCTTTGAGGACGTCGTCAACCCGTACATGAACGAGCTGAAGATGCACCCCAAAGAGTTGCTGCTCGTGGATGGAGAGTTGCAGATCAAAGATGTCCAGGGTCCTAAGGGAGAAGGGAGTTTGGAAGACAGGATGGAGAAACTGGAACAAGAGGTTTTCAACTACAAGAAGATGGCTGAGCGTGAAGTGGACATCTTTCACAAGATTGTGTCTGAACTCATTGATGGACACAAGAAGGAGACTGCAAAGTTGTGGGACGATATCTTCTCACTTCACGACACCACCAACAAACTCCAAGCTCAACTCTATGATGTTCATAATCAAAACTGTGAGTATGAAAACAGGTTTAAGCGCATAAGTCATGCTGCTAGTTTCAGGTTTCCGGAGACCAAGATGTCTTTTGTTGATGGAGGGCCTCTTCCATGGAAGTCTGATGACGGCAAAGATTCACCATCATCACCGAAGGAGTAATTCATCATCGGTATTGGCATCCCCTTGGTTTGTTCCAAGCTTGGGGGAGTGCCGCGGTATCACATCATCACTACCTTTATCTTTTACTATCAAGTAGTGTCATATCATGAGTAGGGAAGTTATTATATGGAATAGTATGCAATGTGGAAGTATCTCTCTTAGTTGGTTATCTATGTATCCGTTGGTGTGAGTTATCGTTATGGAATATTAATGAGAAGTCTTATCATTTACTTTTTGCACACCTTATTTTAGTTTGCAATCTCCATTATATGATTACTCTTGACATAAGTATTGATATCACTTTGGGAGCATCAAGTAAATCTATTTGGTTTTGGCAAACTTAGCATTGGTCAATAGCAACAACACCCTGATGTTTAAATAAAAGAGAGAAATACACTTAGATATACTACTCTATTATCTCTATGCTAATGAGTTTAGTATTCTGAAGTTAAAATTGCTTGTGCTTATGAGAAAGATGCATGATTGTTCTATCATATGTATATTTGTTTGTTTCCCTCAACCTTTATGCTTGCTATCAAACCTTGCTAGCCAAAGACCTGTATCGAGAGGAATGCTTCTCATACATCCATAACCTTAGACCAAACCTATGCCATTTGTGTCCACCATACCTACCTACTACATGGTATTTTCTGCCATTCCAAGTAAATACTTCATGTGCTACCTTTAAATTATTCAAACTACTACTCCTTATTTGTGTCAATGTTCTATAGCTCATGAGGAAGTATGTGGTGTTTTATCTTTCAATCTTGTTGGGCGGACTTTCACCAATGGACTAGTGGCACATCCGCTTATCCAATAATTTTGCAATAAGAGCTGGCAACGGGGTTCCCAGCCCCAATTAATAACTTTCATTAATAATTCTCTTCACATGTTTTGCTCTGATTTATCAGTAAGCAACTTAATTTTGCAATAGACACTCCTCCATGGTATGTGAATGTTGGAAGGCACCCGAGGATTCGGTTAGCCATGGATTGAGAAAGCCAAGGTTGGGGGGAGTGTCATCCTTAATAAAACTAAAATACATGTGTAAACAAAAGAGAAGGGGGATGATCTACCTTGCTGGTAGAGATGCCGTCCCTCATGGGAGCCGCTCTTGGAAGGTTCGTTTGGCAAGGGGGTTAGAGTGCCCGCTACCATTCGTTGACAACAACAAACACCGCTCAAAATCTTACTTTTATGCTCTTTATATGATTTCAAAACTTGAAAAGCTCTAGCACATGATTTAATCCCTGCTTCCCTCTGCGAAGGGCCTATCTTTTACTTTTATGTTGAGTCAGTAAACCTATTTCTCTCTATCTCAAGCAAGCAATTGAGTTGTTGTGAACCAATCATTTATGCTATGATTCAGTTGATCATGTCTTTTATACTTTCTTGTTTAGTACCAATTTTATCTGAATATGACTTTGAAGTTATCAATGATTATGAGGAGATTGTTATGAATATGAAAGCCCAGCTATAAATTCTAATATGAAAGCTTTGCTTAGAAGAGCAATCCGTTAGTAGTTCTCTGACCAAGAACAAAGTTTGCCATAACCATTTATGATTTCCTATGCACCTTTACTTGTGATTTCTCTTTACTTATTTCAAGATGAGTTATATGAGGAAGTTGTTTACTAGAATGTCTTGTGTGAATGAATATGATGCTTCTTGTCCGTATTTTATTTATCGACTCTTCACTCCATAAACATGTGGTCTTGTTTATCGAGCTCAGTTTCGCTTGGGGACAAGCGAGGTCTAAGCTTGGGGGAGTTGATACGTCCAATTTGCATCACTATTTTGTATCATAATTTGCTGTTATTCATTGATATATTTCATATTGGGACACAATACTTATGTTATTTCATCTATTTTGCATGTTTCATCATTATTGGAGGATCAAGCACCGGAGCCAGGATTCTGCTGGAAAAAGCACCGTCAGAACGCAATATTTCGGAAGATCAACTGTGGAAGGAAATTACACGTAAATTCCTATTTTTCCAGATGACGGAGGGAGCCAGAAGGGGGAGAAGAGGGGACCCAAGGTGGGCCCAGACCATAGGGCGGCGCGGCCCATGGCTGGCCGCGCCACCTTGTGGTCTGGGGGCCCCACAACCCCTTTCGCCTCCTTTTCTTCGCGTACTCCTTCGTCCCGAAAACCTAAGCCAGAGGGAGGACCTCACGAAGAGTTACAGCCGCCTCTGCGGGGCGGAGAACACCAGAGAGAAAAGAGCTCTCCGGCGGGCAGGAATCCGCCGGGGAAATTCCCTCCCGGAGGGGGAAATCGACGCCATCGCCATCGTCATCGAGCGGGACATCATCTCCATCATCATCATCATCTCCACCATCTACACCGCCATCATCACCGCTGCACCTCGTCACCGCTGTAACAATTTGGGTTGGATCTTGATTGTTTGATAGGGGAAACTCTCCCGGCATTATTCTCTACTTGTTATTGATGCTATTGAGTGAAACCATTGAACCAAGGTTTATGTTCAGATTGTTATTCATCATCATATCACCTCTGATTGTATTCCATATGATGTCTCGTGAGTAGTTCGTTTAGTTCTTGAGGACATGGGTGAAGTCTAAATGCTAGTAGTGAATTATGGTTGAGTAATATTCAATGTTATGATATTTAAGTTGTGGTGTCATTCTTCTAGTGGTGTCGTGTGAACGTCGACTACACGACACTTCACCATTTATGGGCCTAGGGGAGTGCATCTTGTATTCGGTTGCTAATTGCGGGGTTGCCGGAGTGACAGAAACCTAAGCCCCCGTTAGTATATCGATGCAAGAGGGATCGCAGGATCTCAGAGTTTAAGGCTGTGGTTAGATTTATCTTAATTACTTTCTTGTAGTTGCGGATGCTTGCAAGGGGTATAATCACAAGTATGTATTAGTCCTAGGAAGGGCGGTGCATTAGCATAGGTTCACCCACACAACACTTATCAAAACAATGAAGATTATTTAGCCACTTGAAGCGAAAGCACTAGACTAAAATCCCCGTGTGTCCTCAAGAACGTTTGGTCATTATAAGTAAACAAACCGGCTTGTCCTTTGTGCTAAAAAGGATTGGGCCACTCGCTGCAATTATTTCTCTCGCATTTTACTTACTCGTACTTTATTCATCTGTTACATCAAAACCCCTTGAATACTTGTTTGTGAGCATTTACAGTGAATCCTTCATCGAAACTGCTGCCAACACCTTCTGCTCCTCGTTGGGATCGACATTCTTACTTATCGAAGATACTACGATACACCCCCTATACTTGTGGGTCATCAGATGTGAAACAATATTAGAAGCATCTTCACAGAAAATGATGTGACCATCTTCTACATTTTCAGTCACAAGGTCTTTAACTATTGCAACAGCAGGTTCAACATTTATTTGCTCCTCAGGTTCTATAGGTTTCTTTGCACTTTTGTTAACCACACTAGTTATAACAGAATACTCCTTCATTTTAGCAGGAAAAGGAATTTTTTCAATATAAGCTTCAGGAAGAATGTGATCAACAGTTTTAACTTCAATACATTTACCTATAGGTGAATCAGTTTTATCTTTGTAAGGTTCATGATACTTATTAAAATTCTTCCTAGGCAATTCAAAATGAGAGGCAAAAGCTTTATAAAAATTTGCAACAACTTGAGAGTCAAGACCATAAGTAGCACTCATATTTCGAAATTTATCAGTATCCATAAAAGTTTCAATGCATTCATAATCATAATTTATACCTGACTCTCTACCTTTGTCATTCTCCCATCCTTCAGTATTCTCCTGAATCCGATCAAGAAGGTCCCATTTAAACTCTTCTTTGTTGCGTGTGAATGATCCAGAACAAGTAGTATCCAACAAGGTTTTATCTTGAAAAGAAAGTCTTGCATAGAAATTATCAATGATGATATTACCAGGAAGCTCATGAATGGGGCATTTGAGCATTAAAGACTTCAATCTCCCCCATGCTTGGGCAATACTCTCTCCATCATGAGGCCAGAAATTATATATGCGGTTTCGGTCTTTGTGAATTTCACTTGGAGGATAGAATTTAGAATAAAATAGAGGCACAATATCCTTCCAATCAAGAGAATGCCCATCCTTCAGCAGTTTATACCAATGCGCCGCTTTACCAGACAGCGACATAGAGAATAATTTCTTCCTAACTTCATCCATTGAAATACCTGCACACTTGAATAACCCGCATAATTCATGTAAAAACAATAAATGATCTCCAGGATGGACAGTTCCATCCCCTTCATAGCGGTTATCCACAACACGTTCAATAATTTTCATAGGTATTTTATATGGAATCACTTCCTCACCTGGCACCTCATCCACTACCTTTGCAGTAGTAGTAGATTTTCCAAATAGGAATTCAAGAGAAGATCTCTCCATAATGAATTATAGCAGCAGGCAGAAATAAAAACAGCACGTACAGTAAAAGTTTTCCTTACCAATTCCACTTACCAATAGCGCTTCACTCCCCGGCAACGGCGCCAGAAAATAGTCTTGATGACCCACAAGTATAGGGGTGTATCGTAGTACTTTCGATAAATAAGAGTGTCGAACCCAACGAGGAGCAGAAGGTGTTGACAAGCAGTTTCGATGAAGGATTCACTGTAAAGGCTCACAGACAAGTTTTCAGGAGGTTTTGATATAGCAGATAAATAAAGTACAAGTAAGTAAAATGCGAGAGTAATAATTGCAGCGAGTGGCCCAATCCTTTTTAGCACAAAGGACAAGCCGGTTTGTTTACTTATAATGACCAAACGTTCTTGAGGACACATGGGAATTTAGTCTAGTGCTTTCGCTTCATATAGTTGATTAATCTTCATTGTTTTGATAAGTGTTGTGTGGGTGAACCTATGCTAATGCACCGCCCTTCCTAGGACTAATACATACTTGTGATTAAACCCCTTGCAAGCATCCGCAAATACAAGAAAGTAATTAAGATAAATCTAACCACAGCCTTAAACTCTGAGATCCTGCTATCCCTCATGCATCGATATACCAACGGGGGTTCAGGTTGCTGTCACTCCGGCAACCCCACAATTAGCAAACGAATACAAGATGCATTCCCCTAGGCCCATAAAGGTGAAGTATCATGTAGTCGACGTTCACATGACACCACTAGAAGAATAACACCACAACTTAAATATCAAACCATTAAATATTACTCAACATAGTTCACTACTAACATTTAGACTTCACCCATGTCCTCAAGAACTAAACGAACTACTCACAAGACATCATATGGAACATGATCAGAGGTGATATGATGATGGATAACAATCTGAACATAAACCTTGATTCAACGGTTTCACTCAATAGCATCAATAACAAGTAGTAATCAATACCGGGAGAGTTTCCCCTATGAAATACTCAAGATTCAACCCAAGATGTTACAGCGGAGACGAGGTGCAGCGGTGGAGATGACGGTGTCGGTGGTGGAGATGATGATGATGATCCCAATGAAGTCCAGCTCGATGACGGTGATGATGGCGACGATTTCCCCCTCCGGGAGGGAATTTCCCCGGCAGATTTTGCCGCCGGAGAGCTCTTTTCTCTCTGGTGTTTTCCCCTGCGAGGCGGCGGTGTCTATCTCGATGCCTCCCTGCACCTTAGGGTTTCGGGAGATGAAGTACGCGAATGGCCGAGGGGGTCGCGGGCCCCCTCCCCACATGGCGGCGCGCCTGGCCTGGTGGCCGCGCCGGCCTATGGGGAGGACCCATGGTGGCCCTCCTCGGCCTCCCCTTTTGGCTGGCTCCGTCATCTGGCAAATAAGAGCTTTGGTATATTTTCCGTCAATTGTTGATCTTCAGAAATATTGTATCCTGACGGTGCTTTTTCCAGCAGAATCCTGGCTCCGGTGAATAATTCTCCAATAATCATGAAACATGCAAAATAGGTGAAATAACATAAGTATCATCTCTAAATATGAAATATATCAATGAATAACAGTAAATTATGATATAAAATAGTGATGCAAAATGGACGTATCAGCGTAGCATAAGATCAAGTCATTAAGTTCAATTTGCTATAAGCTTTCGATACATAGTTGCCTAAGTCCTTCGACCATGAGATCATGTAAATCACTTACACCGGAAGGGTACTTTGATTACATCAAATGCCATTGTGTAAATGGGTGGTTATAAAGATGGGATTAAGTATTCGGAAAGTGTGAGTTGAAGCATATGGATCAATAGTGGGATTTGTCCATCCTGATGACGGATAGATATACTCTGGGCCCTCTCGGTGGAATGTCGTCTGATTAGCTTGCAAGCATATGATTGGATCATAAGAGATGACATACCACGGTACGAGTAAAGAGTACTTGTCGGTAACGAGGTTGAACAAGGTATGGAGATACCGATGATCGAACCTCGGACAAGTAAAATATCGCGTGACAAAGGGAATTGGCATCGTATGTAATTGGTTCAATCGATCACTAAGTCATCGTTGAATATGTGGGAGCCATTATGGATCTCCAGATCCCGCTATTGGTTATTGCTCGGAGAGGAGTCTCGACCATGTCTGCATAGTTCGCGAACCGTAGGGTGACGCGCTTAAGGTTCGATGTCACATAAGTAGATTTGAATATGGTATGGAGACGAAGTTTGTTCGGAGTCTCGGATGGGATCCAGGAGGTCACGAGGAGGTCCGGAATAGTCCGGAGAATAAGATTCATATAAGGGTAGTTGATTTCTAGGTTTCGGAAAAGTTCGGGATTTTTCCGGTGGATGACCGTGAAGGTTCTAGAAGGTTCCGAGGGTCCCACCAGTGGGCCCACGACCCTAGGAGGCCTAGAATGGGCCGAGGGGGTGCTCCCTAGCCTAATGGGCCAGGGGCACATGGCCCTCAAGGCCCAGCCGGCCAACCCCTAGGGTTTTCCCCAAAACCCTAGGGGGGATCAACTTGGGGGGGAAGAATTCCTCTTCCCCCCACTTGGCCGCCGCCCCCTAACCCTAGATGGGAAAGGGGGCCACCCCAGCCGACCTGGCCCCCTATATAAAGAGGGGAGGGGGTGGCCGGCCACCATCCCATCATTGTCCCCTCCTCTGGCCGCCTCTCTCCTCCACCATACGCTGCTCGGCTTGGCGAAGCCCTGCAGCTTTTCTTCCTCCGCCACCACCACCACGCCGTCGTGCTGCTGGAACTTGGAGGAGATCTACCACACCTCCGCTGCCCGCTGGAACGGGAGAGGAAGGGCTTCATCGACACCGTACGCGCGACCGAGTACGGAAGTGCTGCCGGATTGCAGCACCGGGACGATCGTCTACACCAACAACAAGATCTAATCTCGTAGGCTTTGGAAATCTTCGAGGGTTAGTCTCACATCAATCTCGTTGCTCCGATCTTGTAGATTAGATCTTGGGTGTTCCATAGATTAGATCTTGGATTTATTCGTCTTTGCGGTAGGAAATTTTTTGTTTTCTATGCAACGAACCCCAACAGTGGTATCAGAGCCATGTCTATGCATAGATCTGTTGCACGAGTAGAACACAATGGTTTTGTGGGCGTTGATGCTTTTGTTGCTTTAGTTTGTGTACTTTGCATCTTGCGGGATGGTGGGATGAAGCGGCCCGGGCTAACTTTACATGACCGCGTCTCATGAGACTTGCTCCACGCTTGACATGCAACTTGTATTGCATAAGTGGCTTTGCGGGTGTCTGTCTCTCCCACCATAGTGAAGATTCCAATTTACACTTTCTATTGTCAACACTAGTATCACCGTTGTGGTTCATGTTCGTAGGTAGATTGGATCTTACTCGAAAACCCTAAACCACGTAAAATATGCAAACCAAATTAGAGGCGTCTAACTTGTTTTTGCAGGGTTTGGTGATGTGATATGGCCATGATGTGATGATGATTATATTTGATGTATGAGATGTTCATTATTGTATTATGGCAACCGGCAGGAGCCTAATGGTTGTCTTTAAATTTGTTAAGACCTGCGTGTCTATTCATCATGTAATAGCTTTATTTCAAGTAGTTGTTGTAGTAGCTATAAGTGATGGACAACCATGAAGCGGCGCCATGGACCTTGGTGCAATGCTGGTGATGATGGAGATCATGCTCATGTGCTTTGGAGATGGAGATCAAAAGCACAAGAAGAAAGGCCATATCATATCACATATTATGAATTGCATGTGATGTTAATCCTTTATGCATCTTATCTTGCTTAGATCGCGACGGTAGCATTATAAGATGATCCCTCACATTAATATCAAGATAATAAAGTGTTCTCCCCTCGTATGCACCGTTGCTACAGTTCGTCGTCTCGAAGCATCTCGTGATGATTGGATGTGATAGATTCTACGTTCACATACAACGGGTGTAAGCCATGTTGCACACGCGGAATACTTGGGTTTGCTTGACGAGCCTAGCATGTACAGACATGGCCTCGGAACACAGGAAACCGAAAGGTTGAACACGAGTCATATGGATGATATGATCAACATGTTGATGTTCACCATTAAAGCTACATCATCTCACGTGATGATCGGTTTTGGTGTAGTGGATATGGATCGTGTACCACTTAACAACTATGAGGGATGTTGTATTAAGTGGGAGTTCAATAATAATTAGATTAAAACTTGAACTAATTATCATGAACATAGTATGAATAGTATTTTGAATTAAATTTGTAGAATTGGCATCCATTTTCTACCATGCGCTAGTCTTGTAATTGAGATAGAAATACTGTTAAGTCTGACAAGTAACTTTACGGACTGGTACCGTATTGTTAAAGAATCAAGAAATGATTAAGTCCTATTGCAAACTTTTAGTAAACCTCACATTGTTGATTCAAAGAACAATGGTTTCAATTAGTACCTAAAATCATCTTGTCTCCATGAAACTTGAAGTTCAAATCCGTTTGAAAAGTAAGGAGCTGGAAATTTTGTTTTCAGAAATAAGCGAGGTATGAGATATATGTGATATCTAAGACCTTATTGCAAGATGATAGAATATAATCTAGTGAGACTACATAAACTCATAAGTTTTATGGGAATGTACGAAGGTTGAAGACGCTAGGCGTCCCAATCCTCCAACTATTTGGGCACTAACGATATTCGCATATCCATGAAGTGATCGTCCTTAGTATGCATCGTTGCTAAGACTCGTCGTTTCGAAGCATCACGTGATGATCGGGTGTTATAGATTCTACGAGTGCATACAACGGGTGCAAGCCAGATTTGCACATGCGAATACTAAGGTTAAACTTTACGAGCCTAGCATGTACAGACATGGTCTCGGAAAGTCATCATGATTTGATGGATAAAATTATGAGTGAAATTGTTCATCACATTAAAAGTTACTAATAGTGAAATCTGGAACACTTGTCATGTGATGATCAACTTCAAAGTAAGAACCTCAAGGTTATTGGTATTTGACCAATGGACCTAGAAGTTATTGAAGGTGAAGTGTTTTCTGAGAATGAGGAAAGCTAAAAGAGAAACTACAAAAGATATTTTGGCAGAAAGAAAGAAAAGACTAGAAAGTCTAGCTCAGGTGTATATAGATGATATACATGTTATGGATGTATTCCTTGTTTGGTCACATAATGAAATTCTTGGGTATTTGTACCATATTGGTTGGTATGAGGTGTCATACAAAACAACGCAATACAAGAATACAATGGCCTAAGTGACTGACAAGGAATATGGTAGGAATGCACGTCTGGAACAAAATAAAGTGTTATTGTGTTCGTCGTTGGCATTCTACCTAGCCCTTCAGATTTATAATAAAGAACTTTATAATTGTTGTTTTGTTCTGGTCAAATGAAAACAATGAGTTGTTCAAATTATGACATATTCCATGTACGATGGATAAGTTATTATAAATCTTTATGGTGAAGCACACATGCATAACACTGACGCTAAAATGCCATAAGGCAAATGATGTGAATTCCACTCATTAGTGGAACCGCCATTTAGGTCATGTTAGAAAGGAACGCATGAAGGAACTCCATGCAAATGGATTTTTGGAGTCATTCGATTTTTGAATCGTTTGGCGCTTGCAAATCTCTTCTAAAGAGAATGACTTAAATACCGTTCATAGGCCAAGAGTTGAACGGGCAACTAACTTAGTGGAAACATACATGATGATGTATATGGTTCACTGGGCATAGTTGTGTGCGGGAGATTCTTCTACTTCATGAAAACTTCCAACAATGAATTGAGTGTATATATGTGGATATATTTATTCGATAAGGAAGAAGTTTGAAACATTTGAATGGATTCAAATAAATTTCAGCATGAAGTGGAAATCATCATAATAGAAAAGTCAAATATCTATGATTGGATCATGGTGGAAATATTTGAATTACGAGTTTTAGCGAACATCTAAGAGAGTTATGAAATTGTTCTACAACTCACATTTCTTGGAGTATCATAGTGATGATGGAGTATCCGAGAGATGTATCCAAACTTTGTTGGATTAATGATGAGATAAAATAAAATGAAGCCATTATATTTTTGTGGATTATGCTTTAGAGACTACCGCTTTTACACTGAATAGAGCGTCATCATGATCCGTTGAAATGACACCATACGAGTTATGACATGGGTATAAACCGTAATAGTCCTTTCTTAAATTTTGGTATGCATAGCATATGTAAATAAGTTTACAACCAAAATCGGATGAATGTCTTTGTTGGTTATCCCAGAGAATTGATTGGGAATTCTTTCCACTATGAAGTAAAAGACAAAAGTGTTTGTTAATATTACTTGCTTATTTCCAAGAAATTGTTTTCTAGCGAAGTATTTGAGTGGGAGGACAATAGAACTTGATAAGGTTGATGAACCTGAGCATGATGATCAGAGTAGCGCAGCATCGAAATGGTTCCGGAAGCGGCCACGATGATCATGGCTCCCATGTCTACAAAATGTTATAGTCATGGAGATCAAAGTACCTATTGAACCTTGTAGGTATGGTTTACTTTGTGATCAAATAAATGATTTGTGAACAAAGGATTGATTTTGAACAATGATAAACCAACTACATACAAAGAAGTTATGATGGGCCCTGACTCCGTTAAAATGGCTATGCGCCATGAAATCCAAGATAGATGAATACTTTTTGAAAGTAAATAGATCTATAAAATTGATGGACTTGGATGGAATATCCTTAAAGAAGCTTGACTTATCGAAAAGTTGTTTACGACAAAGTTCAAGGAGTTGACTACGATAAGATTAGATCTTCCGTGGCAATGCTTATAGTCTATGTGGATTATTCTAGTAATCGCTACATATTTCTTTTATGAGATATGATAGTAGGATGGCAGAAATACATTCCTTACCAGAAGTGTGTATTAAGGATGTATACTAGATACAACCAAGAGTTTTGCTGATCCGTGGAATACTAGATAGGTATACAAACTTCAATTGGATGAAGTGAGTATCACGGAGTTGGAATCTTCACCGGATGAAATAATCAAAGAGTTGTGATTTCATCAGAAACGATGAAGATGCTTGCATTTGCAAGAAATTAAGTGGGAGCGCTGAGACATAGTTATAATATTATATGTGGATGACATATCATTGATTATAATTGATGTAATTATATACTTGATGTGACTAAAAGGTTTCATTGAGAATTAACTTCAATGAAAGGATATGGACTCAAACATATTTAGTGTCAAGATCTATGAAGATAGATTGAAACACATAATAAGTTTAAGTCAAAGTACATAGAATGAATATTGAAGTGGTTCAATATAAAAATATTAAGAAGGTGTTCTTTTCATGTGAAGGTTTAACAAGACTTGAGTGTATTTGACACTCGATGAGTAAAAACACATGAGTGATTTTAGATCACGAATAATATGTACAAAGTCAGATGTCCTGTGCTCTAAAGTGTTACGAGCATATACCAGAATGATTCATGTAATGATCATTGGACAACAGTAAGAATATCCCTGAGTGCTTTAGAAGAACCAGGGATATATATATATAGTTTTGTATGGGGTAATGACAAACAAATCGCTGTAAGGTGTTGCACCGATATTAGTTTGATCACATATAAAAATAAAATTTCAATCTCAATTAGGCTAAGTGTTGTTTAAAAGGTAGCACAATGAGCTAGAAGAAGTCTATGCTAGATTTAGATCAGTTCTAAATATTGTGACGGATTCTACAAATGAAGGCAGAGTATGTCATTGTTTTGACAATGACCGAGGATGTTAAGTCGAGGAGTTCTTTGAGAACTTGGTGTAGTTCCGATAGTGTCAGAACTTTGAAGCTATATTGTGTATGACAATATTAGTGACTTATTTTCAGACCGCGGAATTAAGGTTCCACCAGAGGACTAAGCATGTTAAGGTCTGACTCGTGTGTGGCCCGATCTCGCGAATGACCCAAGAATCAAAGGGGGAAAGAGAGGGAGAGGCGGAAGAACACGAAGAACGCGAAGAACACAACACACACCAACCCGATACAATCGATACTTACCCTCGTGGCTCGATGGACCACGCCAATAGAATCACCACGGGAGAGACTCGAGGTAGAATCCCGGAGTGAGAGATCGGTGTTGAGGATGGAGGTAGGTGAGGGAGAGAGAGTGGGCTACACTAGAATCTCACTCACATAGATCCAATCATCCAACATGGGGTGCCTTGATACAAAGGGGATGAAACCCTAGGGAGACAAAGCTCAAAGTCATGTTTAAGCCTAAATCTTGTCTAACCAGCTATGGGGGCGAGCTGGGGTCTTATATAGGCATACAAGGCGACATGGGTCGAAAAGGTACAAGTTGGTGGGTCAAACCCGTGAAATCCGGTCCAGGGGCCGGTCCGACCGGTCTGGGACCGGGCCATCCGGTCCAAACCGGATTCTGGGCCGGGCTGTGACCGGGCGAGGCCCGAAGCCCCGGGAATGCGTCCGGATGGCACAAGCGGGGATTCCGGTCGAAACCGGCCAGGCCGGTCAGGGGCCCGGTCAGACCGGCCCTGGGGCCGGGTGGGCCGGCCTGTGGCCCGGTTGACCGGCCCTGGGACCGGCCGGCCTTCCTCCTCTCGCCTCTTCTTCCTCTTCCTTCCTTCTTCCTTCCTTCTTCCTTCTTCCTTGCACCATGATGAATGGCTCCTCTTCCCTTCCCTTGCTTCCTTGCACCATGGGTGTTCCTCCTCTCCGGTCCTCGATGACTCTTGTACCTAATGACATATAACATGCCGACATGAGGTAGCATTCCATCCAAGGTATCTACGAGGTCGAGTATCGAGAGGAAGGAGTTCACCTTGACATATATGGCGGGGGTTGGTGTTGTTGGTCCACTTGGGGGACTCCTTGACCATGGTGTAGCGTCGACGATAGGCGGGGTTGCACTTGATGGTCTTGGTGTAGCGACGTCGGTGACCGGGGCTACATCATCCCCCCCCCCTTGGGGAAGAGTCGTCCTCGACTCTTGCTCCTCCTCACCGATGAGGTAGACGGGAAGGACTTGTATAGGTGCCCTTGTGTCCTTAGGGATGCTCGTCGTAGTGCAGGCGTCTTTGTTGTAGTCCATAACGTGTCTCCCATGTAGTGGTGGAGGGGCCAAGTCTCGGTCGAAGAAGAACAAGGGGAAAAACAACTTGCAAAAGGAAAGCTTGTGGATGCCAATTTGGTGACCGGCGAACAAGAGGCTCTCAATCAAATACGAAGCATCAAGTCGTTTCTCCAAAAGGCATTGGGCAAAAATGGTGATCACAAGAGTGTCGATGTATCCAAAATTTGGGAGGACAAAAATTTGTGCAAGTAAAAGTTTGTTTTGGAAGGTGTCAAAAATGTTGTTTGTAGCATTGTCCCACACAAATGGAACAATCAAAAGGCAAGTATCGGCGGCAAAATTTGGGGCAAAATTGTTATGTGCAATGGCAAAGCTATGGAGACTTCTAGCTTGGGAAAGTATGGTTGGCGTGAGCCGATTATGGGTATCCTCAAGTGTCAAAGAATCCATTGCAAATGCCAAAGATGAAATAAGAAATCCAAAGGAGAGCAACTTTTGGTGTGACATGTGGCACAAGGTGCATAAGGTGTCTCTCACATGTATGACATGATCCTTGAGGTTCTCGGAGTGTATGATGATATCATCAATACATACAACAACCATTGTGCCAACAAGATGTTTCAAGATATGTTGCATAAGAAGCAAAAGAGGTGACGAGGAATTGGACCAAACCGGAAGCTCGACAAGAAATGTCGGAAACACACGATGGCGAAGGCGTTGGGAAACATACCCTTTGGTGTGAGTCCCGCGGGTTAGGTCCTTGTTGGGGTAGCTCTCAATTGCGCGTTTTGTGAGCTCATGCTCCGTAGCGGTGGAAGTGGTCGTCCGGGTACCTATACACACAATAGCGAGAACAAAAAGCGTGTGTGCATGGTAGATGAAAACATCATCCATCATGATGTTCCATGACTTGTGCACATCACCATTAGTGTCAAGCAATATAGTATGGAATGCATGGCGATGGTGCATATGGCAAGAAGGTGCATTCATGGCATGTGGTAACTCATGATCATCAAAGATTGAGAAGGCTATGGGGGCCATCTCGTGAACAATAAAATAAGCATTCTTGCATACCAAGCATAAGAAAGAGCAATTGTTCGCAATCTTGGATGCAAGGATCATGGAATAGTGCAAACATGTGGGGCAAAGCATGCGGAAGCTAATGTCATCCTTGTCATTATCATTGCAAGCAATACATGGTAAAGAGCAAGTGGTCGACATATTGCAAGCAATGGTGGAAAAATTGAAGCTCTCATAGCATGGCATGGTCATGGTATCACAAGCATTCACTTCCACATGATCAACAATGTTGTCAAGCAAAGCATCGCATGGGAAAATGAAAGTAGCATGTGATGTAGCAATTGTATCATCAAGATCATGCATGCACTCATAAGTCATCATGTCCACTAGTGGGATCATGGCATCATCAACACCTATGTTGTTACCTTTGAAGGCCGACTCATGTGATGTAGGTGTTGTGGAAGTAGGAGGATCCATGTGGTCGACATGTCCATCTTGGAGCAAGCATGGTGAGATATCATCGTCTTCATGCACCATGTACATCTTCTCCATGAGCGGGAACTCGTCCTCCGTGGAACCTAGTGCAACATAAGAAGACACAAACGAGGGAGAGGTTAAGGTGTTAGCAAATGCGGTGTCCTCCATGGACCTATCATCTACCTCTCTCGTCTCACTTTGTGTATCACTCATGTCCTCCAAATGGAAGCACTCAAACTCACATATGGGGTGGAAGTCACTCAACTCACTATCACTCTCGCTCAAGTGGGCTAAGTGGCTCTCATGCTCACATGGGGTTGGTACCAACTCATCAATCAAGCATGTAGGAGTAGGTTCGACTTGCTCATCTCCATGCGCCTCCTTGGTTGAAGGGAACTTCCCATGCTCAACCATCTCAACTCCATGCGCCTCCGTAGGTGAAGGGAGAATCCCATGCTCACCATGCTCAACTCCATGCGCCTCCGTAGGTGAAGGGAGAATCCCATGCTCACCATGCTCAACTCCATCGCCTCCTAAGTCGTCCTCAAGTGGTGGCATCTTGGAGACTTGTGCATTGAGCTCGTCGAAGTAGAGCTTCTTGGCGCTTGGCGTTGTGCATTGCCATGCCACGTGACCCTTGGCCTTGCACACCTCACATAGGAGATTGGGACATTCCCGTGGAAGGTGGCCTTGTTGCTTGCACTTGTAGCATCGGAGTCCATAGGCATATGACGAGGTAGGGGCCATTGTGGTGGTGGCGCAAGAGGTAGAAGTCGCCTTATGAGGAAGGTCTTCATGTCGAGGCTCTCGTCTTCTTGCCTCATCACCATGTCTTGAGTGGTGTCGTCGAAGATCAAGTGTGGAAGGATGTCGATGTAGACCATGAGGTGGTGGTGGTCGACGACGATCATGAGATGGTGTGAGTCGATGACGGTCCTTGCCATGCCTAGATGATGGCTCATGCGACTTGGCATGTTGCTTGCGGCGCCTAGAGGAGCTTGGAGAAGCGTGTCGATGGCGATCATGTTGGGGACGCTCTTGATGCTCCATATGATGTCCTTGATCTTGTGCATAAGCACTCTCATGGTGGCGCCTTGTGGAGCTCGGAGAAGTGTGTCTATGCCGAATATGTTGGGGACGCTCTTGATGATCCACATGATGATGCCATCGTGGAGGTCCTCTATCTTCATATGTAGCTCCATTCGCCAAGTAGGGGTATGTGGGAGCATCGGCGGTGGACATGGTGGGGTCGATGTCGTCCTCGTGGCGGTGCTCCACCATGTCGTTCATGCTTGTTGAGCAAGTGTCGATGTAGAGCTCGTCGATGTCGTCCATGTTGGCGATGCTCGCGGAGCCATAGTCGGTGTAGAGCTCCTCGATGTCGGTCATGTTGGTGATGCTCGCGGAGCCATAGTCGGTGTAGAGCTCCACATGTTCCTCCACATCCGCGGTGCTTGAAGAGGCATCCTCCTCGAAGTGCTCCGTGTACTCCTCCGTATCTTCTTCGTCGCTATACATGTTAGCAAGACGGTATCTATATGGTGTATGTTAGTGGAAGAACACTACCTCGCAATCTTACCGTGGTATGACAAGATTGGGGTGATCCAACAAAGCCGAGAGTTAGAACAATTGTATCGGGCACTCACACAAAGACACACGCAAAAGCTAGCAAATATGGTGTTAGGTGAGTATGGTGGAAAGCCAAAAGATGAAATCCAAAATCAAGTGTATTGTCAAGGGTGGGTAAGATCCAAAAACTCAAATGTCAAAGCGATGATCACTATAAACACGGAAAAGATGTGGAACTCACACACGGGATAAGCGGGGTTAGTGCGACCAAGGAATGAGCGGAAAAGTGTATGAAGCCCGAAAGCAAGGGTGGCTCGGTGTCACACTAACACAAGGAGAGGCAAAGCTTTGGTTGCAAACGAAGAGACAACAAGATTCACACGCGGCCTCTCTTCTCTTTTCTCTCTTTTGCTTAAAAGCTTTTTCCTCTTTTTGTATTTGGTGGCACTTACACTCTTTTGTGTATTTGTATGTATGATGGCACTCGCACACTTTTGCTCTATGGTGCACTTGCACTCTTTTGTGTTTTGGCGGCTTTTTCTCGCCCTATGTTAGCGTTAGCTCGCTTTTGCTATCTTGCCACATGAGTTTTGCTTAGAAGCTTGACTCCACACTACACACACACCTCACAATCGGGGCCACGTGCAATGTCTCGCAACACTTGATAAGCAATGCTCGATAGGATAGATCGCAAATGAAGAGGGGTTACAAGGGGAATGCAAGTTATACCTAGATGTTAGGCGGTGATGAACACGCAACTTGCGATGACGGCGGTGGTGTCAAGAGTACGTTTGCAAGTCCGGGGTGCCGAGGATGTCTTCGCTTGCGTCGGAGCTGCGGGTTAGTTTCACAAACAAGGCACTCAAACCGGAACAAGCAAACACAAGTTAGCGGAAGAAAACGGTCAAAGTAGCTTGGCGGTGGTGGCGGTGGTAAGCCGGTGGTGGTGGTGTCGATGCTCTTGCGGATGCGGCGGTGTTTGTTGGGGCCGCGGTGGTGTTTGCCGGTGGTTGGGGATGATGGCGGTGCTTGCCGGCGGAGGAGAGGAGTGGCGGTGGTCGGCGGTGGAGGTGGAGGGGTGTAGCCCGGTCCAGGGGCCGGTTGGACCGGACCTGGGGCCGGCCTGGCCGGTCACACGGCCGGTCGACCGGGTTCTGGGCTGGCCCGGCCGGTCCGCAGCCCGGTTGACCGGATTTCTCAACCGGGACGCAGTTTCTCTCTCCTGTTCTTCACGAAAATCGACCAAATTGACCAAATCGGAGGGGAAACGATGGAATTGGGGGCTAAAAGTTGGGGAGATAGTAGATCAAGCACTCCAACACCAAATCCATGGACCAAAACCACTCAAAACGCAACCAAATCGCAGATCCATCCAAAGGCAAATTAGGGCTATTTTTTGGGGATTTTTGGGGAAAATTTTTAGAGACGAAATTGGGTGGGTGGGGGGTCAAATTCGCGGAAACCAAAGGCTGCTGATACCATATGTTAAGGTCTGAGACCCCGTGTGTGGCCCGATCTCGCGAATGACCCAAGAATCAAAGGGGGAAAGAGAGGGAGAGGCGGAAGAACACGAAGAACGCGAAGAACACAACGCACACCAACCCGATACAATCGATACTTACCCTCGTGGCTCGATGGACCACGCCAATAGAATCACCACGGGAGAGACTCGAGGTAGAATCCCGGAGTGAGAGATCGGTGTTGAGGATGGAGGTAGGTGAGGGAGAGAGAGTGGGCTACACTAGAATCTCACTCACATAGATCCAATCATCCAACATGGGGTGCCTTGATACAAAGGGGATGAAACCCTAGGGAGACAAAGCTCAAAGTCATGTTTAAGCCTAAATCTTGTCTAACCAGCTATGGGGGCGAGCTGGGGTCTTATATAGGCATACAAGGCGACATGGGTCGAAAAGGTACAAGTTGGTGGGTCAAACCCGTGAAATCCGGTCCAGGGGCCGGTCCGACCGGGTCTGGGACCGGGCCATCCGGTCCAAACCGGATTCTGGGCCGGGCTGTGACCGGGCGAGGCTCCCGAAGCCCCGGGAATGCGTCCGGATGGCACAAGCGGGGATTCCGGTCGAAACCGGCCAGGCCGGTCAGGGGCCCGGTCAGACCGGCCCTGGGGCCGGGTGGGCCGGCCTGTGGCCCGGTTGACCGGCCCTGGGACCGGCCGGCCTTCCTCCTCTCGCCTCTTCTTCCTCTTCCTTTCTTCTTCCTTCCTTCTTCCTTCTTCCTTGCACCATGATGAATGGCTCCTCTTCCCTTCCCTTGCTTCCTTGCACCATGGGTGTTCCTCCTCTCCGGTCCTCGATGACTCTTGTACCTAATGACATATAACATGCCGACATGAGGTAGCATTCCATCCAAGGTATCTACGAGGTCGAGTATCGAGAGGAAGGAGTTCACCTTGACATATATGGCGGGGGTTGGTGTTGTTGGTCCACTTGGGGGACTCCTTGACCATGGTGTAGCGTCGACGATAGGCGGGGTTGCACTTGATGGTCTTGGTGTAGCGACGTCGGTGACCGGGGCTACATCAAAGCATATACAATTAATGCCGACTCATTTGGAAAATGAGTGATGCGTTGAGACGCAAATGAATTGCAAAATACATACGTTTCTGAGCATGTCAGATCCGTTGACTAAAACCTCTCCCGTGAGCAAAACATGATAAGCACCAGAAGGCCAAGGTGTTATATCTTTTCAAATGTAAACTAGATTATTGACTCTAGTGCAAGTGGGAGACTGTTGGAGATATTCCCAAGAGGCAATAATAAATTAGTTACTGTTATATCTTAGTGTTCATGATAAATGTTTACATCTCATGCTATAATTGTATTAACCGAAACATGGATACATGTGTGTTATGTAAACAACAAGGAGTCCATAGTAAGCCTCTTGTATAACTAGCTTGTTGATTAATGGATGATCATGAACATTGGATGTTATTAATAACAAGGTTATGTCATTAGGTGAATGATATAATGGACACACACCCAAATGAGTGTAGCATAAGATCAAGTCATTAAGTTCAATTTGCTATAAGCTTTCGATACATAGTTGCCTAAGTCCTTCGACCATGAGATCATGTAAATCACTTACACCGGAAGGGTACTTTGATTACATCAAACGCCATTGCGTAAATGGGTGGTTATAAAGATGGGATTAAGTATTCGGAAAGTGTGAGTTGAAGCATATGGATCAATAGTGGGATTTGTCCATCCCGATGACGGATAGATATACTCTGGGCCCTCTCGGTGGAATGTCGTCTGATTAGCTTGCAAGCATATGATTGGATCATAAGAGATGACATACCATGGTACGAGTAAAGAGTACTTGTCGGTAACGAGGTTGAACAAGGTATGGAGATACCGATGATCGAACCTCGGACAAGTAAAATATCGCGTGACAAAGGGAATTGGCATCGTATGTAAATGGTTCAATCGATCACTAAGTCATCGTTGATTATGTGGGAGCCATTATGGATCTCCAGATCCCGCTATTGGTTATTGCTCGGAGAGGAGTCTCGACCATGTCTGCATAGTTCGCGAACCGTAGGGTGACGCGCTTAAGGTTCAATGTCGCATAAGTAGATTTGAATATGGTATGGAGACGAAGTTTGTTCGGAGTCTCGGATCCAGGATCACGAGGAGGTCCGGAATAGTCCGGAGAATAAGATTCATATAAGGGAAGTTGATTTCTAGGTTTCGGAAAAGTTCGGGATTTTTCCGGTGGATGACGGGAAGGTTCTAGAAGGTTCCGGGGTCCCACCAGTGGGCCCACGACCCTAGGAGGCCTAGCATGGGCCGAGGGGGTGCTCCCTAGCCTAATGGGCCAGGGGCACATGCCCCTCAAGGCCCAGCCGGCCAACCCCTAGGGTTTTCCCCAAAACCCTAGGGGGGATCAACTTGGGGGGGAAGAAATCCTCTTCCCCCCACTTGGCCGCCGCCCCCTAACCCTAGATGGGAAAGGGGGCCACCCCAGCCGACCTGGCCCCCTATATAAAGAGGGGAGGGGGTGGCCGGCCACCATCCCATCATTGTCCCCTCCTCTGGCCGCCTCTCTCCTCCACCATACGTTGTTCCGGCTTAGGCGAAGCCCTGCAGCTTTTCTTCCTCCACCACCACCACCACGCCATCGTGCTGCTGGAACTTGGAGGAGATTTACCACACCTCCGCTGCCACTGGAACGGGAGGAAGAGGGCTTCATCGACACCGTACGCGCGACCGAGTACGGAAGTGCGGATTGCAGCACCGGGGACGATCGTCTACACCAACAACGAGGTCTAATCTCGTAGGCTTTGGAAATCTTCGAGGGTTAGTCTCACATCATTCTCGTTGCTCCGATCTTGTAGATTAGATCTTGGGCGTTCCATAGATTAGATCTAGGATTTATTCGTCTTTGCGGTAGGAAATTTTTTGTTTTCTATGCAACGAACCCCAACACTGACTACCAACCATAACCTTTCACTTACATACCCTAGTATAGGCACCTATCCCCATGTGCTTGGTCTCCTAGTGAAGACAAACCGTCAGCCTGGGAACTGCACAGGGCTTGGGCCGGACATTCACCTCATTTCACGTCAATCATTTCACTTCAATGGAGGCAGCCTCGGCATAACCCCTATGACGCTTGTTTAGAGGGAACCCATACTAAAGCACATAAATTTCAGCTAAGCCCTTACCCATAATCAGGTATTGTGGGGGTATTTGTAGAATTGGAATGGTATCGCTTCCGAACCCAACCATCAGTTTTTGTAAAATTCACCATGTCATTCATCAGTCATATTCACCTTCAAAACTTTCAATAGAATGACTCATCATTCCAAGGTTTTCAAAGTCACTTCATTTCACATATTCCCATCTAGAGTAGTCAAGTTTATTTAGTTAGCACTAGCAACTAGTCATGAGGGATGCTAACTAGTTTGGATTGCTTTAGGCTAGATTTGATGCTCTTGTTCTACTCTATATCTAGACCAAGTGAATCATGAATCAAAAAGTAAACTTTGATAAACAAAACTCAAAAACTTGTAAGGTAAAAACTTGGGATAGGATCATTAAACATAAAGTATGATGTAGTGGTGCCTTGCTCTATTAGAGCTTTGCACTTGGGTAACTTGCAAGAATATTAGCTTGCCTTGGTTGGGGTAGTGATCAAAGTTGTCTTCTTCTTCTTCAAAGTAGCCCTCCTCCTCATGGTACTCCTCGGTACTAGCATCTAAAAACAGATACGAGGTATACAATCACCAAACAATGCTTAAGAGCTAGACTAAGCACAAAAATGGTTCACACAAGATATTCTAGCATCACAACATTATTATTATGTTGGTTGACTTTGTTTTCTTCTTAAGAAAAATAATTTCCTCTCATTACAACTATTGATCAGGGTTTCTATTTAATTCTTTGAGAAATAATTTCCTCTCATTGAATCTTGTTAAGATTTAATCTCCTCAAATAATAATGGATGAGCACATGTTGACCAAGGTCAACACTTCATCTTTATCATTTGGGGAAAATGATTTAAATGAGGTATTATACCTCATGCCATTTAAATACTACTTATGGAGATGATTTAATATTCTCAAATAATAACATATGGGGTCATGAAGACAAATGTCATCACCTCATATTGAATTACTTGGAACAATGATTTAAATGAGATGCTACACCTCATATAATTTAAATACTATTTTTGAAATAATTTAAATGAGCTAGAAATGGCCACATAGCCACTATTTGAATCTAGCCCATGATCATATGAAACAATCATATCATATTTTTGCATAATCAATTAGACAATATGAAATGTGATTTGTGAGAGTTGGAATCAACTCAAAATCATTTATGGTTGTATTTTAATAATTGTTTGAATTTGAAAAAGGCTCTGCCTTGTTATTTTGCTACTTTAATTCTACGACAGGACTAGTGTTGAAACCAGTGGGGTCGGAAAGATAATTTCTCAAGCTTTCCAAAGATATAAAGTTCACCAAAATTGGCTCACTAGATTCGGAGTTATTTAAATTTGAAATTGGCATCAGTATGTAATTCGACTGAAATGAACTAAACTGAATTCAAATTTTTGGGCCTAGGCGGGAAAGGAACTTGGGCCAGGAGAGGGCAAAAGGGTTGGGCCAGCCCAACTACGCGCTTGTGCGCCGTGGGCTGCCTGACAGTGAGGGCCCCACCTGTCAGCGAGTCTTAATGCGCCGAAACGGTACGCGCGCGGTGGGTCGTTGGATTAGAAGAGAATCGCATGGCTCAGGATCGTCGTCTACGTCGACGAGAGCTAGGGTTACTGCGGCGAGGCTAGGGTGGGAGGGTCACCTGGACTCCGGCGAGGCTCGGCGACGAGGTAAGATGAGGTTGTCGACGACGGCGAAGTCAGCGGTGGTCGTGGGAGCGACGGAGGTGGACGAAATCGACGGCGGCTTCTGCTACGGGCTCCGGCGAACTCCGGCTAAATTCCGGCGAGAAGGAGCTTAATCGAGGAGGGGAGTAGTCAGGGAGGCTTAGTAGAAGGAGGGGAGGCGACTGGTGTGGAGAATGAAGGCGAGAGCGTGCTCTATTTATAGGGGGCGAGCGAGTCCGAGGCGCACGGCGAGGTCGAGCATGGCTACATTGTCTGGAGCTGCGAAGGGGCTAGGTGAGGTGGGCGTGGGCTTCCTGGCATCATGGCGGTCCTAGGGAGCGTCTCTGGGCAGCGAATGGTGGAAGAGAGCGTGCAGGAGGATGATGGGAGCGGGCGGTGCCGTGGCGGAGGACGGTGATGATGTCGACGGCGACAGCGTGATCGCAGGCAGGTGAGGGTGTCTAGGCGGTAGCTGGCGTCGAGGTGAGCACGCGTGCACAAGGAGAGAGGGAGGGGAGGACGACATCGACGAGGCTCGGCTGTGTACTGGCGCGTCCAGGGACATGCCAGTGCACGCTCTGGCGTGCCTGGGCGTGGTGATCACGCCGCGTCCAGGGCCTTGTCGTGCATGCCCTGGCTTGGGATCATGTCTGGCATGCTCTGCAGAGATAGGGAAGCTAGTTTGGCAAGGTGAGAGGGAGAGGAGAGGACCAGGGTAGATTTGGGCATGGTGGTGAGCATAGGGGTTGGCATGGTGTGGCAGGGCTGTGCAGGGCTTCTCCTGGGGTCAAACCTGGCATGGTGATGATCAATGATGTGAGGTGAGTTCATTTGACATGATGAGGGTGGCCAGAGAAGGAGGAGGACAGGGGTTGGCATGATGAGGTCATTTGGAGTGGTATGGCTTGACATGGTCCTTGTGTGCATTATTTTCTTGGTCTTTGAGTGCTGCAAGCTTGAGTGTGGTAAGGCTAAGGTAGGTGACATGATGGGCATGGTTGGAGAGGGCTAGGGTTGGCACATTGGATTAAATTCAAATATGTATGTGACACATGCAATGATGGTGGCATGCTTGAGCATGGTGATCATGGCAAGGTTGGTTCATCTCATGAGGCACTTTAGGGTACAAGGTGTACTAGAGAAGAGGACACAAGAGAGAGAAGGAAAAAAGTGAAAAGTGGTTGGAAAAAGGGGTTGTACTTTTATTCTACCCTATGTGTAATCATATGTCTCATGCTATGGTCTCTCTTGTGTTTAATTTTTGCCAAAATCTTCTTGAATATTTTCTATATAATGTTGGGCAACAATGTGTGGCATTGGTTCGAATTTTGGAAAGGTTTGATGAAATTTCTAAAAAGTGGGGGAATCTAGATTCTGTTTTAAAGTGGCATCTTGGCTTGACTAATTTGAGCAATAGAAAAAGATCTGGTCAAAGTGGTCAACATCAAAAGTGTTCACCTTGATGAGGTCTTGGATCATGTGCAAAAAGTTGTGAGGGTTTGGTTTGAAAATTTCTTAATACAAAGGCTCAAAGTGGGGTACTTGTTAAAAATGTGTGACCATTATCACATGCCACTAGGTTTTTGATTTTTCTTTGATTTTATTTTGGTTTCTTTGATGCAAAAGGGATACTTTTGAGTTTAAAAGAGTTTCCAAACCATTGGCACCAATTTATATGGCCTAGGTTAAAGATTTTAAAAAATGGCCATAGGCCCATATGTAGTGTTATTTTATTTTTCCTTTCTTTTTCTTTATTCCTATTTGATCCAAAATATCATGGTTTTGGGTTCATTTGGGGTTAGGTTGGGTTGGTGGAGAGTTTCACCATTTGGGTAAGATAAATAGGGCATATGCCATTATTGGAAATAGCCATAAGCCCACATATATCTTACCTTTGATTTTATTTTCTTTTTATTTGTTCCCTATTTGAATTTGAGAAGGGTAGGGTTTAGGGTTTAGAGAGATGTTTAGTACTAAAAACAAACAAGCATGTCAAGGATTACTACCTACAAGTATGAGCACTAGGTACATAACTTAATTTAATAAAAGTTTTTGTTGGTTCAAAATTTGGAAAAAAGGAAATTCATTGTCTTCTTTGTTTTAAAATTTGGGATGTTACACACACGTCCTCCGTAATGTCCGGCACGCGCGCAGTAATTTCCGTCCAGTAATTTCAGATTGATAAGACATATCTACCCTTTGGACACGCGGAGGGCTGGAAACACTCCCCCTTTTCATCCAACGGCTTGGCGGATCAGCTTCTCTCTATAAATACACCATGTCGTCCTCATTCGTCCCCTTTGTCGCGTCGCACATCTGATCTCTCTCTCTCTCTCTCTCTCTCTCTCTCTCTCCGCCGTTGCCGTCCCTCGAGCTCCTCGCACACTTGCTCTCTTTCGTCCTACTCTTCCACCAAATCACTCCCCATGGCTCCGCGCATGAAGCTGCTGAAGCACAAGGCTCCTGGCACTAACAAGCCAGCAGAGAAGGCGCGGATCTCGGGCTGGGAACGGTCGAAGATCTCCGCCAAGGACCAGAAGACGCTGAAGAAGCTGGGTCTGCTGAAGAAGCAGGAGTCCTTGAAGTTTCCCGGATATGAAAGTGTCCCTCACCCTCCTATCGGATTCCGGGTAACATTCATCGACTTCCTTATTCGCGGCCTTTCCACTCCTATCCATGAATTTCTTCGTGGCCTTCTTTTGATCTACGGGATCCAGCTGTATCAGCTGACCCCGAATTCTCTCCTCCATATTTCCATTTTCATCACTCTCTGTGATTGTTTCCTCGGCATCCATCCTCATTGGGGCCTGTGGAAACGCATTTTCTATCTCCGACGCAACAACTCTAGGAACGTCATCTACAATGTAGGTGGCGTTTGTATCTGTGTTCGTCCCGACGTTGATTACTTCGACGTGAAATTTCCTGACTCTGTCCAAGGTTGGCGCAAGAAATGGCTATACATCCAGGACGAGTCTGCCATCTCTCAGGTGTATGGTATCGCGCCGTTCGAAGCTGCCGAGGAAATTCAGAGGCGCAGATCCTGGGACACAGAGGCCACTGTCGAAGAAAAAGCGGCCACTGAAGCCCTGATGACCCGCATCCATCAACTCCAAAACACCGACGGAGAAGAACTCTCGGGTGTGCAAATAATCGCCTACTTCCTTAGAATTCGGGTGCAGCCACTGCAGGCTCGCAAAAACCCTCTTTGGATGTACTCAGGGGCTAAGGATGTCGACCGTTTTTCCAAGGACCTCTCTTTGAAGGACTAGGAGAAGCTCGTCCAACGTTTTACCTCTTTGAACAAAAACCATCTCGTTCCTTCATCCTATCGCGTGGAACCATACAGTGCTTCCCACGCTCTTCCCGAAGTAAGTATTTTCTGTCGGGTTGAATTCTCTATTTTTGTCGACTGCTGTTGATTTTTCTCGTTTGCTCATTTTATTTTATTTTCTTTGCTTTGTGCTTTGCAGGACCACCAAATTCTCTCTTCTCTTCCCCCACTCCCTGAAGGTAGAGAGGTGGATGGGCGAGTCGTTGTTACCGACGATTCGCAAGAATCCTCTCTTCCTAAGAGTGAAGCCGCGGAATCTCAAAAATCCGCGGGTTCCTCTGAAAAAGAAACCGGGCCAGAGCAACAATCTGAGTCTGTCCATTCCGTCTCTCCTCCCCTTGCCACTTTTCCTGGGCGCAAGACGAAGAGAAACGATGTCGAAGATTTCGACGCCTAAGCCTGTTGAACCAACTGCCGAAGAATCTTCTCCAGAGGAAGAGGGTGCCTTCGACCCCATCAATGATGCTGGCCCTGTCAGATCGTGAGTTGCTTTATTTGTTTTTGTCCATCTTATCTTGTATTTCAATACTGTTATATTTTGCTTTGCTGCTATATTGACAGGTCTGAGGAAAAAGCTGAAGAGGAGGAACCCGCAGCTCATGGCACAGCTCCTACGAGCACCTCCAACACCCTGGTTTTGTCTGAAGAACACCGTGCTACTATGGAAACGTTGCCTCCCCCACAACATAACCCAAAAACGCCAACTCCCATGCCCAGCCCCCGAGCGCCTCTGCCGAAGAAAGCTCAAACCGGGGCTGGTAGCTAGCACTCAAGATATTGTCACTGAGAGTACTTCATCTCCTCTGTTGGATGATGTAAGTTCCCTTTTTCTGCTTGCCATCTTGTTTTGCTTGTCGAATTATCCTTCGCTGCCGATGTTTCTCCATCTTTGTTGAGTTTTCTTCCTCTAACGATATAGTTTCTATCTTGTTGTTTTTCGATAGCCCTTAATGAGGATCTAATCAAACTGGGCTCCCAATTTATTGGGTTACGTGATGAAGCTGAATCTTTGAGAGGTAAAACCGCATTATTCCTAATATGACTCATATTTTCGCCAGATGATTGTTCGACTGCTGATGAGGACTCTTTGCCTTCTGATTTCTTCTTTTTAGAAGCGCTCCACGGAGCCGAAGAACGTGCTGATGCGCTGGAAGCCAAGCTTAAATCCAGCGAGACGTCTCGCAAGAAAGCCGAAAAAGATGCCGCACCTGTCGACAGTCTCCGTCAGAGGCTCAAGACCGCTGAGGATGCTTTAAGCGAGAAGGAGGCCCAGCAAATTGAGCGTGAAAACGCCATAGTAGAGCGCTTCGATACGCAGAATCAAAGATTTACTAGTAAGTCGTTACTTCATTTGCCTTTTGCTTCTGCCTTTGTTTATTTGTCTTCGATGTTGACGAACTCGTGGTTTTCTCCAGCAGGGCGGATGGGTGAAGAGTATACCTTACACCAAGAGACCGAGGATCGTCTTCTCGATACTCTCTTGATTCTTAAACTAAATGGTGACTTGGCGCGCTAATGGCGACTTGGCGCACCAATATCTCTTCTGCACGGGCCGCGCTGAAGCGCATCGTCCCCCATTTCTTCCCGAAGGAGACGCAGCCGGAGATTTTCTCTGAGCTCGTCCAACGCTTCCTGACAAAGGAAGATCCTGCTTTGGCCCATCGTCGTAGCCTGAAGATTGGAGTCGCAGGGACCATCGCCCTGGTCGCTGCCAGCGGCCAGGAAGTCGACTGGGTGAAGACTGGTGTCACATCCCAAAATTTTCCAAATTTTGGAATGTGAAATAAAAATAAAATATATGCTTGTTTGTTTGTCTTGATTGAATTTTCACAAGGAATTAAAACTTTATGAAGTTATTTAAAAGTAATTTCCAAAATAGTGTTTTCAAATACTTTAGGTTTCAAAGTATTTTTAAATAAAACATATTTTTACCTTCAGGGTTTTAAATCCTTAATGGATTTTTTTTTCTGAAAATAAAATCCCCAAACCTTATTTTGGAATATTAGTGCGCATGTAGCTATATAGGCCAAAGTGCATATAATTATTATTTTATTTTCACTATGAAAAATAAAATATGTTCCTTGATGGCCTAAAACACTATTTTGGAATTTTAAAGTTTTTAGAAATTTGTTTGGATCAATTTGGAGCCCTAAATCAAAAGTTATAAATGAAAACAAGAAGAAATAGAAAAAAATAATAATCTGACCAAACTGGGCCAAACCCACCCGAACCAGCCCACCCTGGCCTCCCTCCCTTTCTATATTTTTTTCTATCTTGGGCCGGATTTTCTTGGCCCATTTGGCCGACCGAGCCAGGCGCTCGCTCGTCTTCCTTCTCGTGAACCTTCGTAAACATTACGTACAGCAATGGCTATGGCTGTATCTCTCCCTCTCTAATCTCCCATCAATTTTGTGACCGTTTCCTCTCGACATCAACACGGAAATTACTCAATACTTGATGTGGAATCCGTTCTGGGAATTTATTTTCCATTTAATTGCCTTAATCGTCCAAACCTTCTGAGTGCCCCGAATGCCATTCACCGTCATAGCTCTCCCGATCTCCCACCTCAGTCCATATCGATGCAAACCGAGAAGAGCACCGTGTGTCTCTTACCCTTCTCCATCACTTTCGTTGTAAAACTTTTTCGAGAGAGCCTCTGTACAGCTCGCACCAACCATGCCAACCCCACCGATGAACTCGAGATCATCATCAGATTTTGACTCCCTCGCTAACCATCTCATAGAATCCTTTCACCAGAAGACGCCCCTCATCCAGCTCTACCTCCAGGACATGGTCATGCATGATCTTGTCGCTGTTGGCCGCGACGTCATCGGAGTTCATCGGACGTTTATGTCACGTACGGTAATCCGCTCGTCGATTCCTTTTACCACTATGCTCACCTAATCGAAGCCTACCTCCAGGACATATTTTTACGCCGTTTTGTTTCTGTTTTTCCGTCGCCATCCGACGCCACCGTCGCTCGATCCGCTCGCCACTGGCGCTAGAAGCTTTACCAAGAACAGCCAAGCACTTAGTCGTCTTCGCTCCGTCCTCCTCCACACCGGCGATGTCTTCCTCGACCGCGGGGACCTACCCAACGACGGCAAAGTTAGGATCAAGGCCACAGCCCTCGTGTGCGTGTTTACTGGCACCCTGGACGTCTCCTGCTGGTGAGCTGCTGATTGTTTTGCTTTTCTTTCCTCTCTTTTCCTTCTGATTTATCTCTTACGCTCACATATTTCTGAACCGATGGTTCGACGACTTTCGTAGCCGGAAATTGCCTGGGACAACCGATCCGGCCAAACCGCCATCGTCTTCGGCTTCACCCCGCCTGAATAGCTTGTCTACTGCATTTTTTGTTTCAACCACACATCGACGGTGCACACCAGACGACACGGACGAACCGAGCTCGCGCCGCACATGTTTTCAGCTACCAAAACCGTCTCCCGTGGTGAGGATCTCTTATTCCGTTCTTTGTCGGATCATTTGTGCACTCACAGTTAAAAGTGAACCAATGACAGCCAGTAGCAACATGCCACGTATATTCTTCTTTTTCCACCTGATCGATCATTTGGTCATTGGAGTGGGCTAGCTACTTCACATAAATAAACTTTGAAATTTCGTAACTGTAGATCTAGAGCTCCGTTATGAATGGTTGTTCTTCCGTTAAGTTCGTAACTAAATCCTCTACAACTTTCATATAGGAAGTTTTTCCATCCGAAAAACTTTTTCTAACAACTATTCGTACAACATTAAAATTTAACCGCGAAATGTTTAATCTTCTAAAATCGATATCCTTTGATCTGTTCATCTAAATCATGCAAAAATTATACCCCTGAACTCATAAAAACATGAACAACATATTGGAATGATAAAATTTGAGTTTTGTACTATTTTGAAAATATGCGATTTTGGATATTTACATCATAGTTCAATCCTATAAATAATTTTAACATAGTTCCTTTTTTTTCCAAAATATTCCTTATGACCATAACCATCTACCAAAACCATTTATACTTTCTTTTCCATGATTCCAAGATTATACCTATCCCAATTATCCATGCTTTTGTAGCCTATCAATTCATTCCCATATATCTAGATGGCCCATTTCTATGAATTTCACTTTATCCATTCAATCTATCAAATTTATATCTTTGCAAGCCATACCTCCTGTCGTACCTTCATTTTCCATCCGACCATAAAACAAATGGATGTTAAAAATACGATGAATAACAACTCTTTTTTTTTGTTTGATTATGTTGCTATGAATGGTGTGTTTATGTTGTGTTACTTCTATCTTATAGTTGTACGGAGAGCTACGAGTTTTTGTTGAGAGAAGAGAATAATTCTTCAACTACCGAAAAGGCAAGTGACACACCCTCACAAATGTCCTAGATTTTATTCATGCACCGTAGTGATTTTTGTAGTAAGTCTAGGGATATGCTTTGCTTTTGTAATCCCAGTAGATAGCTACTTCCACCTGACCATATTTTGTCGCCATTAAATTTAGTTGATGCTTAGCTATGCTATGAAAATGTTTTGCTAGTGGTTAAATAAAAACAACTAAATTTAATGAACTACCTGGGTGAATGGTGGAGCTTTGGAGCGGGTGGCTGCATCAGGGGGCCCTGTCAACGGCGATACCCTGGTGTGAGTGCACATTTGCGGAAAGTCACCCAGGATTAAAGAGATCGTAGACAACCTTGCTCATTAGCTTACCGTACAACCACATGCTATATGGGCTCTGGCTTGACGGAGTATGTTGTGAGAACCCGGATCCTACGTGACAGATGATGTAGGGGATTGTAGGTTGGTACGGGTCCGTAGAGGATGGTCTGGGTGATCACTTCGGAAAAGTCTCGTCCTAGTCGACATCTGTCCATTTGAGCAAAATGTGCATCATGGAAGAAGAACAGACTAGGTCATGTGGGTAAATTGTACAACCTCTGCAGAGTGTTAAATCTAAGTACTTAGCCGTGTCCCCGGTTACGGACAATTTGAGCGAACTGACAAGGCACATGTTCGAAAGTCTCCTCATCCCAACTTCTTAAATTAAAATTTGATGGGTGAACAAGGGTAGGAGGAATTCACTGGTTTCCATCAGTGGTATTCCAGGTTCATTGATTTCTATCAATGGTACCGCCTAATTAGAAAGGAAGAAAATGATTTGACAAATGATAGGAGAAAACTGGCTTTATGCAAATCATGCCTGAGCTCTACCAGCCAAATGTACACTTAAGTGTTAGGTTGCCATTTGAGTCCACTATAGTGTCATCTTGCCAATACAATTCCAAATGTATTGACCATTCGTGGCTGCAACGTATCATGTTGCAGGTTTTTCAGTCGATGAGTAAGGGAACGTTAGGGGTTACGAGTCTATCCTCAACATGCTCGCCTGTGGCACATGAAGACGAAGGACTCCATGCTGTCTATGTTTATTCGTTGTGAAACTCTGATGATATGCTAGCCTTGTGCTATGCAATTTGTAATTCTTTATGTAATTTTGGATCATACGATGTAATAAAGACCTTTGTTTCTTGGTATTACATCTTGTACTGTGTGTGCTAGCGATTGATCCAGGGACTAGCACAGATACACACAGAGATCGGCACCTTGAAAGGTGAGGTCGCTACAGATGGTATCAGAGCATTGTGTTGACCATAGGTTCGTGACCCTAGGTTTGGATTAGAAATAAGAAGACCATAGGATGAAAAATCTATCTAATCCAATTTTTATTAAAATATGTTGCATTTTGAACTTCTTGTATTCTCATCTACTTCACCTTCAAAAAATATTCCCTCTTACCTTAGATGGCCTAACTCTTGAAAACTATCAAGGGAGGACTGATGATGACCATGTTCCTTAAGTGTGAAGACCGATGCTTCAAATGTTATTACTCGACTCAGCATGATGCAGCTTCATGGAATGCCACCGAAGAACTTGAAGGAAAACTTCGATGGAGACTGCACAACACACGAAGATACACCGAAGAAGTAGAGTAGGAACTTGAAACATCGAAAGCAGAAATAGACCAGACCACCATTAATTCTTTCATTGAACCAGCGATATAGTAAGAAAGTATTGATCGTACCAAATTGTGGTATGACCAACTAGATTGTTTGTGTTTGATTAGTTTGCTTGATGATTGCTAGATGTTTGTTGTTTGATGAATTGTCTTGATCTATGTTTGGGTAGGAAAACTCCTTTAGAACCTTTCTATCTATTCTCATCTATATCCAACCTAGCCAGTGTCTTCTCGACAACCGTCATGAGGACAACCTTAGCAAACCAACCCTGATGTTTCCTATCAAGATGAAGAATGATAGGACAAAACCCTAGTTAAGGATCGATAGAAATGTTTTTAAAATGGTTCAATAATGGGGATTGAAGCATTGATTCAATTCTCCATGAATTCTTTTTTTTATCAAACTGTGAGGTTGACCAAGAGTTAGAATACGAGATTCAATAAATCAAATACGGAGTAATGATTTGGGTGCAGGATGGATTGATCACCATTCCTACTACCCTTATTATTCGCTTTCGTAATATTGACTTTGCGAATCTAGAGAGACATACCTATAAAAGAGATAACGGCGATTAAGCCTAAACCTTAGGGTGGAGAAATATGATACCCTTATAGTAGGCAAGTGCTGCCAAGCGTAGGACTACAACGAGATTGAAGATCTAGCCACTAGATGAAGAGTGGTGGAAGGTTGTTGTCGAAGACACCAAGAAGAAAAGGATGAAGGATCTCATGAAATTGCTCATCTTGGTCTCGTGATAGGCCTAAAGAGTGACCCCTTTCTGTCAAACGTACTTCAACCCCAGCCCATATGAAGCCTAACTATGAGGAAACCTACTCAAATTACCTTGAAGAGATATGTTGTTCGCTATATGTAAACAACCTCTATTGGAGGTCAGAAGCCATACATATTTCAAGAGACGACCCTGTGACAAGTCATATCCTCGGATGTGCCAAGTCATACCTAAGATGAACTTAGCCTAAACCCAAGACCTAGTCTAGCTACAAAAGTTTCTTTTAAGGGTGGTAGCCCACCTCGACATATGCCAAACCTATTTCCTTTCTAGCCTCTTCAAATCTCGGGGACGAGATTTCTTTTAAGGGTGGTAGTCTGTCACATCCCAAAATTTTCCAAATTTTGGAATGTGAAATAAAAATAAAATATATGCTTGTTTGTTTGTCTTGATTGAATTTTCACAAGGAATTAAAACTTTATGAAGTTATTTAAAAGTAATTTCCAAAATAGTGTTTTCAAATACTTTAGGTTTCAAAGTATTTTTAAATAAAACATATTTTTACCTTCAGGGTTTTAAATCCTTAATGGATTTTTTTTTCTGAAAATAAAATCCCCAAACCTTATTTTGGAATATTAGTGCGCATGTAGCTATATAGGCCAAAGTGCATATAATTATTATTTTATTTTCACTATGAAAAATAAAATATGTTCCTTGATGGCCTAAAACACTATTTTGGAATTTTAAAGTTTTTAGAAATTTGTTTGGATCAATTTGGAGCCCTAAATCAAAAGTTATAAATGAAAACAAGAAGAAATAGAAAAAAATAATAATCTGACCAAACTGGGCCAAACCCACCCGAACCAGCCCACCCTGGCCTCCCTCCCTTTCTATATTTTTTTCTATCTTGGGCCGGATTTTCTTGGCCCATTTGGCCGACCGAGCCAGGCGCTCGCTCGTCTTCCTTCTCGTGAACCTTCGTAAACATTACGTACAGCAATGGCTATGGCTGTATCTCTCCCTCTCTAATCTCCCATCAATTTTGTGACCGTTTCCTCTCGACATCAACACGGAAATTACTCAATACTTGATGTGGAATCCGTTCTGGGAATTTATTTTCCATTTAATTGCCTTAATCGTCCAAACCTTCTGAGTGCCCCGAATGCCATTCACCGTCATAGCTCTCCCGATCTCCCACCTCAGTCCATATCGATGCAAACCGAGAAGAGCACCGTGTGTCTCTTACCCTTCTCCATCACTTTCGTTGTAAAACTTTTTCGAGAGAGCCTCTGTACAGCTCGCACCAACCATGCCAACCCCACCGATGAACTCGAGATCATCATCAGATTTTGACTCCCTCGCTAACCATCTCGTAGAATCCTTTCACCAGAAGACGCCCCTCATCCAGCTCTACCTCCAGGACATGGTCATGCATGATCTTGTCGCTGTTGGCCGCGACGTCATCGGAGTTCATCGGACGTTTATGTCACGTACGGTAATCCGCTCGTCGATTCCTTTTACCACTATGCTCACCTAATCGAAGCCTACCTCCAGGACATATTTTTACGCCGTTTTGTTTCTGTTTTTCCGTCGCCATCCGACGCCACCGTCGCTCGATCCGCTCGCCACTGGCGCTAGAAGCTTTACCAAGAACAGCCAAGCACTTAGTCGTCTTCGCTCCGTCCTCCTCCACACCGGCGATGTCTTCCTCGACCGCGGGGACCTACCCAACGACGGCAAAGTTAGGATCAAGGCCACAGCCCTCGTGTGCGTGTTTACTGGCACCCTGGACGTCTCCTGCTGGTGAGCTGCTGATTGTTTTGCTTTTCTTTCCTCTCTTTTCCTTCTGATTTATCTCTTACGCTCACATATTTCTGAACCGATGGTTCGACGACTTTCGTAGCCGGAAATTGCCTGGGACAACCGATCCGGCCAAACCGCCATCGTCTTCGGCTTCACCCCGCCTGAATAGCTTGTCTACTGCATTTTTTGTTTCAACCACACATCGACGGTGCACACCAGACGACACGGACGAACCGAGCTCGCGCCGCACATGTTTTCAGCTACCAAAACCGTCTCCCGTGGTGAGGATCTCTTATTCCGTTCTTTGTCGGATCATTTGTGCACTCACAGTTAAAAGTGAACCAATGACAGCCAGTAGCAACATGCCACGTATATTCTTCTTTTTCCACCTGATCGATCATTTGGTCATTGGAGTGGGCTAGCTACTTCACATAAATAAACTTTGAAATTTCGTAACTGTAGATCTAGAGCTCCGTTATGAATGGTTGTTCTTCCGTTAAGTTCGTAACTAAATCCTCTACAACTTTCATATAGGAAGTTTTTCCATCCGAAAAACTTTTTCTAACAACTATTCGTACAACATTAAAATTTAACCGCGAAATGTTTAATCTTGTAAAATCGATATCCTTTGATCTGTTCATCTAAATCATGCAAAAATTATACCCCTGAACTCATAAAAACATGAACAACATATTGGAATGATAAAATTTGAGTTTTGTACTATTTTGAAAATATGCGATTTTGGATATTTGCATCATAGTTCAATCCTATAAATAATTTTAACATAGTTCCTTTTTTTCCAAAATATTCCTTATGACCATAACCATCTACCAAAACCATTTATACTTTCTTTTCCATGATTCCAAGATTATACCTATCCCAATTATCCATGCTTTTGTAGCCTATCAATTCATTCCCATATATCTAGATGGCCCATTTCTATGAATTTCACTTTATCCATTCAATCTATCAAATTTATATCTTTGCAAGCCATACCTCCTGTCGTACCTTCATTTTCCATCCGACCATAAAACAAATGGATGTTAAAAATACGATGAATAACAACTCTTTTTTTTTGTTTGATTATGTTGCTATGAATGGTGTGTTTATGTTGTGTTACTTCTATCTTATAGTTGTACGGAGAGCTACGAGTTTTTGTTGAGAGAAGAGAATAATTCTTCAACTACCGAAAAGGCAAGTGACACACCCTCACAAATGTCCTAGATTTTATTCATGCACCGTAGTGATTTTTGTAGTAAGTCTAGGGATATGCTTTGCTTTTGTAATCCCAGTAGATAGCTACTTCCACCTGACCATATTTTGTCGCCATTAAATTTAGTTGATGCTTAGCTATGCTATGAAAATGTTTTGCTAGTGGTTAAATAAAAACAACTAAATTTAATGAACTACCTGGGTAAATGGTGGAGCTTTGGAGCGGGTGGCTGCATCAGGGGGCCCTGTCAACGGCGATACCCTGGTGTGAGTGCACATTTGCGGAAAGTCACCCAGGATTAAAGAGATCGTAGACAACCTTGCTCATTAGCTTACCGTACAACCACATGCTATATGGGCTCTGGCTTGACGGAGTATGTTGTGAGAACCCGGATCCTACGTGACAGATGATGTAGGGGATTGTAGGTTGGTACGGGTCCGTAGAGGATGGTCTGGGTGATCACTTCGGAAAAGTCTCGTCCTAGTCGACATCTGTCCATTTGAGCAAAATGTGCATCATGGAAGAAGAACAGACTAGGTCATGTGGGTAAATTGTACAACCTCTGCAGAGTGTTAAATCTAAGTACTTAGCCGTGTCCCCGGTTACGGACAATTTGAGCGAACTGACAAGGCACATGTTCGAAAGTCTCCTCATCCCAACTTCTTAAATTAAAATTTGATGGGTGAACAAGGGTAGGAGGAATTCACTGGTTTCCATCAGTGGTATTCCAGGTTCATTGATTTCTATCAATGGTACCGCCTAATTAGAAAGGAAGAAAATGATTTGACAAATGATAGGAGAAAACTGGCTTTATGCAAATCATACCTGAGCTCTACCAGCCAAATGTACACTTAAGTGTTAGGTTGCCATTTGAGTCCACTATAGTGTCATCTTGCCAATACAATTCCAAATGTATTGACCATTCGTGGCTGCAACGTATCATGTTGCAGGTTTTTCAGTCGATGAGTAAGGGAACGTTAGGGGTTACGAGTCTATCCTCAACATGCTCGCCTGTGGCACATGAAGACGAAGGACTCCATGTTGTCTATGTTTATTCGTTGTGAAACTCTGATGATATGCTAGCCTTGTGCTATGCAATTTGTAATTCTTTATGTAATTCTGGATCATACGATGTAATAAAGACCTTTGTTTCTTGGTATTACATCTTGTACTGTGTGTGCTAGCGATTGATCCAGGGACTAGCACAGATACACACAGAGATCGGCACCTTGAAAAGGTGAGGGCGCGCCCAAAGGCATGAACAAAGAGAAGTGAAAGGCTTTGGCGAGGGATGCCAAGCCTCACTCGAAGAAACTCATCGCCACTGATACGTCTCAAACGTATCTATAATTTCTTATGTTCCATGCTACTTTTATAACAATACTTGCATGTTTTATACATACTTTACAGCATTATTATACATTTTCCGGCACTAACCTATTAACAAGATGCCGAAGTGTCAGTTGCTGTTTTCTTGTTTTTTGTTTCAGAAATCCTACAAAGGAAATATTCTCGGAATTGGACGAAATCAACGCCCCGTCCTATTTTTCCACGAAGCTTCCAAGACGGAGGGAGAAACGAAGTGGGGCCACGGCGCCGCCACACTAGGGCGGCGCGGCCTGGGGGCCCGCGTGGCCCTAGCGTGGGGCCCCCGTGACCCTCCGACTCCGCCCTTCCGCCTACTTAAAGCCTTCATCGCGAAACCCTCTGTACCGAGAGCCACGATACGGAAAACCTTCCAGACGCCGCCGCCAATCCCATCTCGGGGATTCAGAGATCGCACCTGCCGGAGAGGGGAATCATCACCGGAGGGCTCTACATCATCATGCCCGCCTCCGGATTGATGCGTGAGTAGTTCATCCTTGGACTATGGGTCCATAGCAGTAGCTAGATGGTTGTCTTCTCCGCTTGTGCTATCATTGTTTAGATCTTGTGAGCTGCCTAACATGATCAAGATCATCTTTGTAATGCTACATGTTGTGTTTGGTGGGATCCGATGAATCTAGAATATTATGTCAAGTTGATTATCAATCTATCATATATGTGTTGTTTATGTTCTTGCATGCTCTCCGTTGCTAGTAGAGGCTCTGGCCAAGTTGATACTTGTAACTCCAAGAGGGAGTATTTATGCTCGATAGTGGGTTCATGCCTCCATTTAATCTGGGACAGTGACAGAAAGTTCTAAGGTTGTGGCTGTGCTGTTGCTACTAGGGATAAAACATCGATGCTTTGTCTAAGGATATTTGTGTTGATTGCATTACGCACCATACTTAATGCAATTATCTGTTGTTTACAACTTAATACTGGAGGGGTGCAGATGCTAACTCGAAGGTGGATTATTTAGGCATAGATGCATGCTAGATAGCGGTCTATGTACTTTGTCGTAATGCCCTGATTAAATCTCATAGTAATCATCGTTGATATGTATTGAATCTTTATTTGTCAATTGCCCACCTGTAATTTGTTCACCCAGCATGTTAGTTATCTTATTGGAGAGACACCACTAGTGAACTGTGGACCCCGGTCCATTCTTTTACATCTGAATACAATCTACTGCAATCATTGTTCTTTACTGTTCTTTGCAAACAAACACCATCTTCCACTCGATACGCTTAATCCTTTGTTTTCAGCAAGAAGGTGAGATTGACAACCTCACTGTTACGTTGGGGCAAAGTATCTTGATTGTGTTGTGCAGGTTCCACGTTGGCGCCGGTTTCACTGGTGTTGCGCCGCACTACACTCCTCCACCAACAACCTTCACGTACTTCTTGGCTCCTACTGGTTCGATAACCTCGGTTTCTTTCTGAGGGAAAACTTGCTGCTGTATGCATCACACCTTCCTCTTGGGGTTCCCAACGGACGTGTGCTTCACGCGTTATCAAGCTCTTTTTCTGGCGCCGTTGTGAGATCAAGACACGCAGGGAGTCTCCACATCCAATCTCTTTACTTTTTTTGTCTTACTTTACTTTATTTTATTTACTGTCTTGTTTGCTTCATATTAAAAACACAAAAAAATTAGTTGCTTTACTTTCTGTCTTATTTACTAGTTCTATATCAAAACACAAAAAATTAGTTACTTGTCTTTATTCTATTTGCTTAGTTTACTTTATTACTGCTACAATGGGTACTCCTGAAAATACTAAGTTGTGTGATTTCACTAGCACAAATAATAATGATTTTATAAGTACTCCTATTGCTCCACCTGCTACTACAGCAGAATTCTATGAAATTAAACCTGCTTTATCTTTTTATGAGAGAGCAATTTTCTGGTGTTAGTACTGATGATGCTGCTGCCCATCTTAATAATTTTGTTGAACTTTGTGAAATGCAAAAGTATAAGGATATAGATGGTGATATTATAAAACTGAAATTGTTTCCTTTCTCACTAAGAGGAAGAGCTAAAGATTGGTTGCTTTCTTTGCCTAAGAATAGTATTGATTCATGGACTAAATGTAAAGATGCTTTTATTAGTAAATATTATCCTCCCGCTAAGATTATATCTTTGAGAAGTAGCATTATGAATTTTAAACAATTTGATAATGAACATGTTGCTCAAGCATGGGAGAGAATGAAATCTTTGGTAAAGAATTGCCCTACCCATGGACTGACTACTTGGATGATCATCCAAACCTTTTATGCAGATTGAATTTTTCCTCGAGGAACCTATTGGATTCAGCTGCTGGAGGTACTTTTATGTCCATCACCTTAGGCGCCGTGACTAAGCTTCTTGATGATATGATGATCAATTACTCTGAATGGCACACTGAAAGAACTCCTCAAGGTAAGAAGGTAAATTCTGTTGAAGAAACCTCTTCTTTGGATGATAAAATTGATGCTATTATGTCTATGCTTGCAAATGGTAGATCTCATATTGATCCTAATAATGTTCCTTTAGCTTCATTGGTTGCTCAAGAAGAAAATGTTGATGTGAATTTCATTAAGAACAATAATTTCAACAACAATGCTTATAGGAATAATTGTGGTAACAACAACTATAGGCCATATCCTTCTAATAATGGTAGTGGTTATGGTAATTCTTATGGTAATTCTTACAACAATAATAAGAGTGTACCCTCTGGTCTTGAAGTCATGCTTAAAGAATTTATTAGTACACAAACTGCTTTTAATAAAATTGTTGAAGAAAAGCTTGGTAAAATTGATGTTCTTGCTTCTAAGGTTGATAGTCTTGCTCTTGATGTTGATCTTTTAAAACTTAAAGTTATGCCTGAGGAAGTTAAAGATGCTAGGTTTGCTAAAATAAATGCCATCCAAGTTCAAATTAATGATAATATTAGAATGTTGGCTGAATTGCATGCTAGGTGGGATAGAGAAGAAAAAGAAAAACTTGCTAAAGAGAATAATGTAGCTAAAGTTTGGACTATTACCACCACTAGTAATGATGATTCTACACATGTTGCTACACCTCCTACTATCAATTGTAAAATAATTGGTGTTGGCAATGTTTCTACTCCTAGTGCAAAGCGTGCAAAATTGCCTGAAACTGAAACTGCTTGTGATAAAACTGCTGAAATTTTTCAAAATATTGGGGACAATGATTCCATTGCTGTAGAACATAATGGTTTAGATTTTGATGATTGTCATATTACTGAAGTTATAAATTTCTTACAAAAACTTGCTAGAAGTCCTAATGCTAGTGCTATAAATTTAGCCTTTACAAAACATATTACAAATGCTCTCATTAAAGCTAGAGAAGAGAAATTAAAACTTGAAGCCTCTATTCCTAGGAAGTTAGAAGATGGTTGGGAGCCCATCATTAAGATGAAATTCAATGATTTTGAATGTAATGCTTTATGTGATCTTGGTGCAAGTATTTTGTTATGCCTAAGAAAATTTATGATATGCTTGACTTGCCACCATTGAAAAATTGTTATTTGGATGTTAATCTTGCTGATAATTCTAAAAAGAAACCTTTGGGGAGGATTGATTATGTTCGCATTACGGTTAACAATAACCTTGTCCCCGTTGATTTTGTTGTCTTGGATATTGAATGCAATGCATCTTGTCCTATTGTCTTGGAAAGACCTTTTCTTCGAACTGTTGGTGCAGTTATTGATATGAAAGAAGGAAATATTAAGTATCAATTCCCTCTCAAGAAAGGTATGGAATACTTCCCTAGAAAGAGAATGAAGTTGCCTTTTGATTCTATTATTAGCGAAAATTATGATGTTGATGCTTCTTCTCTTGATAATACTTGATTTGCACTTTCTGCGCCTAGCTGAAAGGCGTTAAAGAAAAGCACTTCTTGGGAGATAACCAATGTTTTTATTTTACTACTGTATTGTTGAGTCTTGGAAGTTGTTACTACTGTAGCGACCTCTCCTTATCATGTTTTGTGCCAAGTAAAGTTTCTATGGTAAAGTTGATGCTAGATTTGGATTGCTGCGCAGAAACATAATTGCTGTCTGTCATGAATTCGCGCAGAACTCTCTGTAAAAAAATCAAAAAATCTGCCAATTTACGTGCGTGATCCTCGATATGTATGCAACTTTCATTAGTTTTGAGTTTTTCCATTTGAGCAAGTTAAGTGCCTCAAAAATTCGTCTTTACGACTGTTCTGTTTTGACAGATTCTGCCTTTTATTTCGCATTGCCGCTTTTGCTATGTTGAATGAGTTTCTTTGTTCCATTAACTTTCAGAAGCTTTGTGCAATGTCCGAAGTGTTAAGAATGATTATGTAACCTCTGAATGTGTGAATTTTTGATTATGCACTAACCCTCTAATGAGTTTGCTTGAAGTTTGGTGTGGAGGAAGTTTTCAAGGGTCAAGAGAAGAGGATGATACAATATGATCAAGAAGAGTGAAAGGTCTAAGCTTGGGGATGCCCCTGGTTCATCCCTGCATATTTTAAGAAGACTCAAGCATCTAAGCTTGGGGATGCCCAAGGCATCCCCTTCTTCATCGACAACTTATCAGGTCACTTCTAGTGAAACTATATTTTTATTCCATCACATCTTATGTTCTTTACTTGGAGCGTCTGTTTGCTTTTATTTTTGTTTTGGTTTGAATAAAGTTGGATCCCACCATCCTTATATTGGAGATATTACGCTCCCCTTTTTCATATGGAACACTTGTGTTCTTAATTGTGCTTTAATGTTCATGGCGAAGGCTGAAAATTGCTTCGTTGATTGCTATTTGGTTGGAATCAGAAAATGCTTCATATGGTTTGGAATAACTTGGCAATTGTTTTGAGCTCTCATTAGATCATGTTTAAGCTCTTGCATCATGTAGTTTAATCTATTAGTGGAGAACTACCGTAGAGCTTGTTAAATTTGGTTTGCATGATTGGTCTCTCTAAGTCTAGATATTTTCGGTGAAGTGTTTGAACAACAAGGAAGACAGGTAGAGTCTTATAATGCTTGCAATATGTTCTTGTGTAAGTTTTGTTGTACCTGTTCATAATTGTGTTTGCTTCAAACAACCTTGCTAGCCCAAATCCTTGTACTGAGAGGAAATGCTTCTCGTGCATCCAAACACCTTGAGCCAAAACCCATGCCATTTGTGTCCACAATATCTACCTACTATGTGGTATTTTTCTGCCATTCCAAAGTAAATTACTTGAGTGCTACCTTTAAAATTTCATTCCTTTATATTTGCAATATATAGCTCATGGGACAATTAGCTTAAAAACTATTGTGGTGATGAATATGTAGTTATGTGTCTTAGTTCTTATAAGTTGCTTGTTGAGCGGTAACCATGTTTCCGGGGACGCCATCAACTTTTTACCTTTGTTGGATATCATGTGAGATGCTATGCATGTTCGTCTTGTCTGAAGTAAGTGTGATTTCATGATCAAATGGTTTGAGTATGCATGTGTGAGATAAGAACATTGGGCCGCTAACCAAAGCCATGTATCATGGTGGAAGTTTCAGTTTGGACATACAACCTCAATCTCTTATGAGAATATTATTTGTTGTTGAATGCTTAAGCATTAAAAGAGGAGTCCATTATCTGTTGTCTATGTTGTCCCGGTATGGATGTCTAAGTTGAGAATAATCAAAAGCGAGAAATCCAATGCGTGCTTTCTCCTTAGACCTTTGTACAGGCGGCATAGAGGTACCCCTTTGTGACACTTGGTTGAAACATATGTCATGCAATGATAATCCGTGTTATCCGAGCTGATTAGGACAAGGTGCGAGCACTATTAGTACTCTATGCATGAGACTTGCAACTTGTAGGAAGTATTATGCATAGCACATATGAATTATTACTACCGTTGACAAAATTGTTTCTATGTTTTCAAAACAAAAGCTCTAGCACAAAAATAGTAATCCATGCTTCCTCTGCGAAGGGCCATTCTTTTACTTTATGTTGAGTCAGTTTACCTACTTCTTTCTATCTTAGAAGCAAACACTTGTGTTAAGTGTGTGCATTGATTCTTACATGTTTACTTATTGCACTTATTATATTACTCTATGTTGACAAATATCCATGAGATATACATGTTACAAGTTGAAAGCAATTGCTGAAACTTAATCATCCTTTGTGTTGCTTCAATGCATTCTACTTTGAATTTATTGCTTATGAGTTAGCTCTTATGCAAGTCATGTTGATGCTTGTCTTGAAAGTACTATTCATGAAAAATTTTGCTATATGATTCATTTGTTTAGTCATCATCTTTTGTTAGCAATCTTTTGCTTCAGATCACTCCATTCATCTCATATGCTTTACAATAATGTTGATCAAGGTTATGTTGGTAGCATGTCACTTCAGAAATTATTTGTGTTATCGTTTACCTACTCGAGGCGAGTAGGAACTAAGCTTGGGGATGCTTGATACGTCTCAAACGTATCTATAATTTCTTATGTTACATGCTACTTTTATAACAATACTTGCATGTTTTATACATACTTTACAGCATTATTATACATTTTCCGGCACTAACCTATTAACAAGATGCCGAAGTGCCAGTTGTTGTTTTCTGCTGTTTTTGGTTTCAGAAATCCTACAAAGGAAATATTCTCGGAATTGGACGAAATCAACGCCCAGGGTCCTATTTTTCCACGGCTTCCAAGACGGAGGAGAAACGGCGGCCACCGGGGCGCCGCCACACCTAGGGCGGCGCGGCCTAGGGGGCCGCGCGGCCCTAGCGTGTGGGCCCCGTGACCCTCCGACTCCGCCCTTCCGCCTACTTAAAGCCTCGTCGCGAAACCCTCCACCGAGAGCCACGATACGGAAACCTTCCAGACGCCGCCGCCGCAATCCCATCTCGGGGGATTCGGAGATCGCCTCCGGCACCCTGCCGGGAGAGGGGAATCATCACCGGAGGGCTCTACATCATCATGCCTGCCTCCGGATTGATGCGTGAGTAGTTCATCCTTGACTATGGGTCCATAGCAGTAGCTAGATGGTTGTCTTCTCCGCTTGTGCTATCATTGTTTAGATCTTGTGAGCTGCCTAACATGATCAAGATCATCTATTTGTAATGCTACATGTTGTGTTTGGTGATCCGATGAATCTAGAATATTATGTCAAGTTGATTATCAATCTATCATATATGTGTTGTTTATGTTCTTGCATGCTCTCCGTTGCTAGTAGAGGCTCTGGCCAAGTTGATACTTGTAACTCCAAGGGGGAGTATTTATGCTCGATACTGGGTTCATGCCTCCATTTAATCTGGGACAGTGACAGAAAGTTCTAAGGTTGTGGATGTGCTGTTGCTACTAGGGATAAAACATCGATGCTTTTTCTAAGGATATTTGTGTTGATTACATTACGCACCATACTTAATGGAATTATCTGTTGTTTACAACTTAATACCGAGGGGTGCGGATGCTAACCCGAAGGTGGATTATTTAGGCATAGATGCATGTTGGATAGCGGTCTATGTACTTTGTCGTAATGCCCTGATTAAATCTAATAGTAATCATCGTTGATATGTATTGAATCTTTATTTGTCAATTGCCCACCTGTAATTTGTTCACCCAGCATGTTAGTTATCTTATTGGAGAGACACCACTAGTGAACTGTGGACCCCAGTCCATTCTTTTACATCTGAATACAATCTGCAATCATTGTTCTTTACTGTTCTTTGCAAACAAACACCATCTTCCACTCGATACGCTTAATCCTTTGTTTTCAGCAAGCCGTGAGATTGACAACCTCACTGTTACGTTGGGACAAAGTATCTTGATTGTGTTGTGCAGGTTCCACGTTGGCGCCGGTTTCACTGGTGTTGCGCTGCACTACACTCCTCCACCAACAACCTTCACGTGCTTCTTGGCTCCTCGATAACCTCGGTTTCGTTCTGAGGGAAAACTTGCTGCTGTACGCATCACACCTTCCTCTTGGGGTTCCCAACGGACGTGTGCTTCACGCGTTATCACCTACCTTGACCCGAAGTCTGCTGCTTCTACTAGCACTGCCAGGACGGAGGTCAAGTAGACCAACCCGTGTCTATTTTTTCTTTCCTTTTGTAGTTGTCGCTTTCTTTTGTTACTCGCGACAATTTGTGGGCTCACTAGGTGTCGCCTTTTGTAAGGACCCTCTTTTATGTAAATGTATTGAATATTAATGGAAAAGTGTTCCTTGCCGAATGATTGATGTCGATATTTCTTTCTTCCAGTTAATTTTTGATAACTATACCGAGGCTGCCGGACCTTCCAACGCTTCACCCGCCACTTCTCATTCTACGAGAGCTCCTGGCGGCGTTTTCTTTGACGATTCTTCGTGCGCTGACTCAATTCACCAAGAACTAGCCGATCTTCGACAGCAGCTCCAAACTATGAGGAAACAGGTTGTGATAGTTATGGACCAGTCTCGCAAATCCTCGAATCATGAACAAGCTGCTCTTCGGCAAGCACAGGAGGCTCTTGAATTGAGAGAATCAGCTGCTGCCGATGCCTCACGGGCTGCTAAGCGTGAGAGTTATATGCTTGACCTGATGATTGATGCAAGTCATGATATGGCGGTTACGCTTTAATTATCCTTCCTTTTCTTTGATATTCTTCGTATCCCTTCTCACACTTTGTTGTTTCCTCCAATTATTGCGTACAGGTTCGTTTCTAGATGCTGCTGCCGAAGAACAACGGGTTAATTCGCGATTCGAAATCCTTCTTCGTCTTGCCAAACAAAACGATATTGACTTCTGGGCAGATGAAGATCGCACTCGCCGAATCGTTCGATTCCAGGATCGAGCCGCTCAGGTCCGGGAATTCTGTGACTTCTACGGCAGTACATTGCCAATGATTTATAATGCTCTGTTTCCTCGAAACCCTCAGCCTGCAAACCTCACCGAACTTATAAAAAAATTCAGAGATGTGGAGAGTATTCATGATTTTGTGAAGGCTCAGATGGTAGCTGGTGCTAAGTTTGCTCTGATTTGGTTGAACGTCTGTCACTCGAAATTGGACTTCGGCGGTGTTATCGACATTTTTTACTGCAAGACGTCGAAGAGGAGGATAAACGTTGACAAACATAATGAGGTTGTGTTGCCTGTAGCCGAAAAACTGATCGACGAACTTCTTCGGCACGATGCCGCTTTCTTCACAGAACTTCAGTATGATGACTCGACGCAGATTGTTCGCGCTACCTGAGAGAACATAACCATAGATAGATTTGTATAGGAACTGCATTTCTCTTTCCCCGATGCATTTGGTCTGAGTTGTAGAATTGAATATATTTGTAAGTTGTGTATATTTTAACTATTATTGCGAGACTTATGTGAAGTCAAGGCAAAATTTATGTTATCGTTTTCCCTTCAAGCCCCCGAGTATCTTGGCTGGCGTATCTATCTTTATTTGTTCGCGAGGTTCTTTTATGGAACCAAGGCGTGTAAATTGAGATATGTTTTGAAGTCGAGTATATTTTGTACATTTGTTGGGTACAAGCCCCCGAGCCTTGCTTGCGAGGAAAATATATGCCATCACTATTTTTATTATATTGCAGCATCGCAAGCCCACCTCATTAAAAACCTTTCAGCCCTACTCGGTGCCCTGAAAGGAAAAGAGTGCGTCTGAAAACTTGCGAGCTCTTCAGGTACAATGTATGCTTACATAGTTGATACTATATTGATCTCTAAGCATAGAACCGCCGTAGCTGCGCCACGTTCCATGGGTTTGCTTCATCCTTGCCAATTTTCTTGTCCTTCAGCCGATAAGCTCCTCCCGGAATAACTTCGGTGATGATATACGGTCCCAACCATGGAGACTCAAATTTTTCGTGTCCATCTTGTGTGAGTCGAAGGACTAGATCACCAACTTGAAAGGACCAGGGCCACAAACATCGGCTGTGATTGTTTTTTAGGTTCTGCTGGTATGCGCTTACTCTTGATAATACCTCGTCTCTTGCTTCATCGAGTGTGTCGATATCAACCTCCCGTGCTTTCTGCGAAGTTTCCTCTTCATATTTCGCGACTCTTGGGGAATTGTGTTCTATTTCTATCGGCAGCACTGCTTCGGCTCCATGGACCAAGAAGAACGGTGTTTCTTGAGTTTCCGCGTTTGGCGTTGTTCGCAAGCTCCATAATACGTACGGCAGCCATCGACCCAGGTGTGCCGCGCTTTCTCCAGCGGTGTTAACAGACGTTTCTTGATGCCATTGCAGATAAGCCCGTTGGCTTTTTCGACTTGGCCGTTGGTTTGCGGGTGCGCCATTGATGCGAACTAAAGCTTGATGCCCACACTTTCACAGTAGTCCTTGAATTCACGAGAAGTGAAATTATTGCCATTGTCCGTGACTATGTTATTAGGGACGCCAAACCGAAAAACTATCCCCTTGATGAATTTCACCGCCGATGTTGCATCTGCCGAAGTTACTGGTACTGTTTCAATCCACTTGGTAAATTTGTCGACAGCTACGAGCAAATACACGTGTCCTCCTGATCTCCCACCATATCGAGCCCCAATTGTGCAAAAGGCCAAGCCAATGGTATCGGCATCAACTCTGATGTCGGAGAGTGGGGCTTAGACGCAAATCTCTAGCATGCATTGCACGTGAGACTATTTCTTTTGCATCTTCTATTGCTGTCAGCCAATAAAATCCTTCCCGAAAAGTTTGGCTGCTATTGCTCGACTGCTTGCGTGGTGGCCAATAAAATTCCTTCGTGTATGTCTTTCAATATAACTCGCCCTTCTTTGGGTGTGACGCATCTCTGCAATACTCCTGAGATGCTTCATTTGTATAGTTCTCCCTTGACCACGGTGAAGGCTTTGGATCGTCGGATAACTCGCCTTGCTTCAACCGGATCTTCGGGTATCTCTTTCTTTGTGATGTATGCCAGGTAAACCTGCATCCTGATAACTTGTATCATCATAACTTCCTCTGGTTCCTCCTCATCTTCCGATGCGTGTGTCTCTAGAGCTGCTGGAGCCCCCGAGTCTTTCTTGGACTTCTCCTTTTTCTTTGGATGCTTCGGTATTTTCTTCTCCGTGGTTGATCTTTCACTTATCTCTTCCCATAAGACTCTAGGTGGTATCGGAAGGCACTGTGAGCCGATGTTTGCCAAAACGTCGGCTTCATCGTTGCTGAGCCTACTAATATGATTAACTTCACAACCATCGAAGGTTTTCTCGAGTTCATTGTACACCTATTTATATGCCATGCTGTCATTGACTGCATCACACTTGTTCATCACCTGTTGAACCACCAGCTGGGAGTCGCCGAAGATTTTTAAGCGAGTAGCGCCGCACGCCTTTGCCATCTTCATCCCGTGTATGAGGGCTTCATATTCTGCCTCATTATTAGATGCATTGGGGAACGTCATCCGCAATATATACTTCATTTTGTCGCCTTGAGGTGAAACAAGTACCACGCCTGCTCCAGCTCCTTCCAATCTCTTGGACCCGTCGAAGTTCATATGCCAGGTACTCGACAAATCAGGGGGTCTCGTGTTTTGCAATTCCATCTACTCTGCGACAAAGTACGGTAGAATTTGCGACTTGGTCGCCTTTCTTTTTTCATATGTGATGTCCCGATGGGAAATCTCGATTCCCCACAGGGAGACACGTCCCATAGCTTCTAGATTGTTCAATATGTTGGAGAGAGGGGCTTCATTGACCACTATTATTGGGTGCGCCGAAAAATAGTGTCTTAGCTTCCGTGCTGACATGAAAACTCCGTAAGCCAACTTCTGATACTGCGGGTAGCGCTGTTTTGATGGCGATAATACTTCACTAAGGAAATATATTGGCCGTTGCACCCCGTGAATCTTCCCTTCTTCTCTCTCTACCACGAGGACTGTGCTAAGCACTTGAGGTGTGGTCGCGATATATAACAACATCGGTTCTTTTTCTTGGGGTGCCACCAGCACTGGTGGTGTCGAGATAGTCCGCTTCAGATGCTCAAAGGCTTTGTCTGCTTCCTCGTTCCACTCGTATTTTTCCCCTTGCTTGATTAGCGCGTAAAAAGGCAACGCTTTTTCTCCCAACCTGGCGACGAACCTGCTCAAAGCTGCGACACGTCTAGTCAACTGCTGTATCTCCTTGAGCTTGGGTTGTTTTCTCATCGACAGGATAGCCTGTATTTTCTCGGGATTGGCCTCGATTCCCCTGGCTGATACTAAGTATCCGTGGAGTTCTCCCGCAGGAACACCAAAGGAACATTTTATCGGGTTGAGTTTCAGGCGAAACTTGTCGAGGTTGTTGAAGGTTTCCTTGATATCATCGATCAGGGATGATCCTTGCTTTGTTGTTATGACGACATCGTCAATGTACACTTGGACGTTTTTCCGATCTGCGTGGCCAGGCACTTCTGCATCATCCGCTGATACGTGGCTCCCATGTTTTTCAACTCGAAGGGCATTGTTCTGTAGCAGTATACACCATAAGGGGTTATGAAAGCTGTTTTTACCTCATCCTCTTCTTTCAGGCGGATCTGAGTGTAGCCAGAATATACGTCGAGGAAGGAAAGACGTTCGAAACCTGTCGTGGAATCAATAATTTGGTCGATCCTCGGGAAGGGAAAGTGATCCTTTGGACAATGTTTATTGATACACGTGAAATCGAAGCACATGCGAAGGACTTCAGTGTTTTTCTTCGGGACCAACACCGGTTCAGTGACCCATGTGGCCTCAGTGTGCAACTCCTTGATGAAACCCGCTTCTTTGAGTCGACGAATCTCATATAGCATGGCTTTGCGGTATGGCTCGGAGAATCGCTGCAAAGGTTGTCGAATTGGTCTAGCTCTTGGATCCAGATTAAGGGGGTGCTCGGCAAGTTCCCTGGATACTCCTGACATGTCAGCTGGACACCATGCAAAGATTTCCCAGCGCTCATGGAGGAACTCGACGAGCGCACTTTCCTATGCGCTGTCCAAGTTGGACGCGATAGCTGTCGTTTTTTTGATCTATCGGGTGGATCTGCACTTCCTTAGAGTTCTTGGAGGTGTCGAAAGCTTGCTCCTGCAAGGATCTACCTCCGGCAGGCAACACGTCGTAGTTGGTGGTGAGTTTGGATGCTTCATACTCAGTGACAAAGGATTAATATGTCAATGCCTACTGATACGTCCAAAACGTATCTACTTTCCCGAACACTTTTGCTATTGTTTTGCCTCTAATTTGTGTATTTTGGATACAACTAACACGGACTAACGCTGTTTTCAGCAGAACTGCTCTGGTGTCTCGTTTTTGTGCAGAAATCCAACTTTCGGGAAAATCCTCGGAATTTCTTCAGATGGCCCTATTTTACCAAAATATTGACGGAGCCAGAAGGGCAAAGGAGGTGGAGGCCCGAGGGCCCCACACCACATGGCGGCGCGCGCCTGGGGGGCCCGCGCGGCCATGTGGTCTGGCCCCCTCGGCCGGCCTCCGACGCCCCCCTTCGGACTACTTATTGGTTTCGACCCGAAAACGCACAGAGAAGTCGACATCGCCAGAAACCCTCCAGAGAGCCGCCACATCGCGAAACTCCGTCGCGGGAGCCAGAAGTCTCCGTTCCGGCACTCCGCCGGGACGGGGAATTGGAGGAGATCTTCACCGCCATCACCGCCAACGCCTCTCCATCAACCAGCAATGTTCCCCCATCCATGTGTGAGTAATTCCCCCGCTGTAGGCTGAAGGGGATGGTAGGGATTGGATGAGATTGGTCATGTAATAGTCATAAGATTGTTAGGGCATAGTGCCTAGTATCCGTAGATGTCACTTTTATGATATTGTTGCAACTTGTTATGCTTAATGCTTGTCACTAGGGCCCGAGTGCCATGATCTCAGATCTGAACATGTTATTGATTCATGAAGATATTCGTTGTTTATGATCTTACCTATAAGTTGTATACACATGTCGCTGTCCGGAACCAATGGCCCCGAAGTGACAAGAATCGGGACAACCGGAGGGGATGGTAGTGATGTGAGGATCACATGTGTTCACGGAGTGTTAATGCTTTGCTCGGTACTCTATTAAAAGGAGTACCTTAATATCCAGTAGTTTCCTAGAGGCCCGGCTGCCACCGGCTGGTAGGACAGAAGATGTTGTGCAAGTTTCTCATTGCGAGCACGTACAACTAAATATGGAACACATGCCTATTGATTGATTAGTACTTGGATACCGTTTTATTATTATCTGCAAATGCCCATGCTTTGATTGTTACATGAGTTTCTCTCATCCATGCAACGTTAAATCCGTCCCTGTATACATTTTTAATCCTGCTGTTTACTATAATCACTACTGCTGTCTTTATTTCACCGCTGCTATTATTTCACTATTTCCACTACCATAGAACTGTTACTACTGATAAACTCTTGCGAGCAAGTTTGTTTCCAGGTGCAGCTGAATTGACAACTCAGCTGTTAAGGCTTACAAGTATTCTTTGTCTCCCTTGTGTCGAATCAATAAATTGGGTAATACTTCCCTCGAAGACTGTTGCGATCCCCTATACTTGTGGGTCATCAAGACTATTTTCTGGCGCCGTTGCCGGGGAGCATAGCTTTATTTAGAAGTTCACTTAGATTGATATTGTTCGCTGCAAATTCTCCATTATGGGTAAACCTCGCGATACTAAGATCGCCATATTACCATCCACTACAAGAAAAGGTACAACTCTGAGTGCTGCTCTTGATTCACCCTCTGTGATTGATAAACTTGTTTCACCGCCACATGCTTCGCGTGCTGGTACTTCTGCTGAATCTGAAAATTCTCATAATATTGATAATGTTTCTGTTGTGCTTGATGATAGTGGTTCATTGGGATCTTTTCTAGATGCTACAATTGCTAAGTCTAGACAAATTGAAAATACTGAAACTCCTAATGCTGCTACACCTGTTAATTCACCTGAGTCTGTTGAATATTCTAGTGATGATCTTGATGAAGATTATGTAGAGCTTGATAATGATTTTATTGAAAAATGCAAGGCTACTACTGATGCAAGAAAAATTAAAAAGTTGCTTGCAGAACATGCTGTTAGATATAAACCATCTCCTGATCCTAAATTTGCCACATCTCCTATAAACATTAGGGATAAAGATTATGATTTTTCTCTTGATCTATCTCATATAGCTATTGTTGAGAAAACACCCTTTTGTGGTACTGAAAAAGAAAGTGCTGTTGAACACCTGACTGAGTTATCTACTCTTAGTGGCGTGTTTTCTGATGATGTCAAGATGCGTACTTATTTTGTCGCTAAAATTTTTCCGTTCTCATTAAAGGATGATGCTAAAACTTGGTATAATAATTTGCCTCCTGGTTCTATTAAAAGTCCAACTGATTTGCGTGATGTTTTCTTTCGAAAATACTTTCCTGCTAGTGCTCAACATGCTGCTTTGCAGAGAATTTATAATTTTGACCAGGAAGATGGAGAGAAATTGCCTGAGGCTTGGGCGAGACTGTTCTCTTATTAGAGCTCAGCCGACCATGATTTGGAAAAGCATGATTTACTTGATATATTTTATAGTGGACTAACTATTGAGTCTAGGGCATACCTGGATAGTTGTGCTGGTTGTGTTTTCAGGAAAAGAACTCCAGAAGACGCTGAAGAATTATTGGCTAAAATAGGCCGGAATCATGATGATTGGTCTACACCTGAACCAACCCCGACACCGATAGTGAAGAAGAGGGGTATGATTAAATTGAATGATGAAGATATGAGGGAAGCCAAGAAGTCTCTTAAGGAGAAAGGTATTAAACCTGAAGATGTGAAGAATTTACCTCCTATAGAAGATATATGTGAGACGATTCCCCCTTCGTCCATGATTGAGGTACACTCGCTTCAACACTTTACTAGGGAAGATATTCCGTATTCAAAATCTCCTGCTCAATGCTTAGATGAATTTGATAATTATATTGTTAAGCAAGAAAACTTTAATATGAGAGTAGAGAATCATTTAATGGAAAATTCCCGAGCTATTAGTGAATTGCATGGTATTGTGGAGAGAACCTCCAATGATGTTAAGATACTTGTTAAACATTTTCAAATGGTTCAAACTCAAATTGATCAACTTACTAAAGTGCAAAATGACTTGTTAGGAAATAATTCTAAAGAAAAACATGCTTATGAAGTAACAACTAGAGGTGGTGCTTCTACCCAGGATCCTCTATATCCTGAGGGGCATCCTAAAAGAATTGAACAAGATTCTCAACTAATTAAAACTAGTGCTCCATCAAAGAAAAAGAAAAAGAAACATAAGAATGTCGTAGAATCCTCTGAACCTGTTAATGATCCTAATAGTATTTCTATTTCTGATGCTGAAACTGAAAGTGGTAATGAACATGATAAAGATAATGATAAGGATGATACTCCTGATAAAGAAGAAATTGAAAAGGAACCTGAAAAGCCTGCTAAAAATAAAAAGTACACTAAAGAAGACTTTATTACTGAGAAGCATGGTAATGAAAGAGAACCTTGGGTTCAAAAGCAAATGCCTTTTCCTGCTAAGAAACTAAAATCAAAGGAGGAGGAACATTATAATAAATTTTGTGATTGGATGAAACCTTTATTTTTGCAAATCCCTTTGACGGATGCTATTAAATTGCCTCCTTATTCAAAGTATATGAAAGATATTGTTACTAACAAAAGGAAAGTCCCCAATGAGGAGATTTCCACTATGCTCGCTAATTACTCCTTCAATGGTAAAATTCCAAAGAAGCTTGGAGACCCAGGTGTACCGACTATTCCTTGTTCCATCAAGAATAATTATGTTACAACTGCTCTATGTGATTTGGGAGCAGGTGTGAGTGTGATGCCTTTTTCTCTTTATAAGAGACTTGATTTAGATAAATTGATACCTACTGATATATCTTTGCAAATGGCTGATAAATCTACTGCTATTCCTGTTGGTTTATGTGAAAATGTTCCTGTTCAAGTTACTCAGCATTGCTTGATATTAACTGATTTCGTTGTGTTGGAAATGCCCGAAGATGATAATATGTCCATTATTCTTGGAAGACCCTTTCTTAATACTGCAGGGGCTGTTATTGATTGCAATAAAGGCATGGTTACTTTCAATGTTGATGATAAGGAACACACTGTCTATTTTCCCAAGAGGATTGATAAAGTATGTGGAGTCAATACAATTTTTAATGTGAAAACTATCAAAGTGGGATCCATTGATTGTCCTATATATGAGCCTAAATAAGAATATCAAACTCTTGTGATTGGATCCATATCAATTCAATATAAGGTAACATGATTGATTTGAGGTTTATTTCTTCTTATGTCATATAAAATTTATTTGATAGCAAGACTTGATCAACCTTGTTAACAAGTATATTTTATTGCATAAAGGAGCTAAACAACATTTCTTTCTTTCTCTCTCCCTTCACCTATTTTACTTGCTGTAGCACATTTATTTTGCAATATGCTTTAGTCATTTAAGATTTTAGAAATCATTTTACTGCGCAGTAATCATTAATTTAATACCCAGAAATGTGCATTTTTCAAAGTTCTCTAAAAATTACAAAAATTACACCATTGGTCCTATTTTTCGACGAGGCACCTGGGAGCACCAGAGGATGACCTGTGGGGCACCAGGGGTGCCACACCATAGGCCGGCGCGGCCAGCAAGGGGGCCGCGCCACCATGTGGTGTGGGCCACCCCTTGCCCCACTACACCATCTCTTCCTCCCAGCACCTTCTCTCTCCCGAAAAAACTCGTACCAAGTTTCTCTCACTCGTGTTTCTGCTCAAGAACTCGCGATTTCTCGATCTCCTTGCTCAGCCCAGATTTCTGTCTGAAATTTGGCACATTTACTCCTTGGTATGTGACTCCTTTGATTGTCCAATTAGAATTTCATTTGGTTGAGTATATCTTGAATATTTTGCTGCTGTAGATAACATGTTTAGTGAGCTTGCATGCTTGTTCTAAGTGGTAGAAATTAGTTTTGATGCATGTGTAGTACTCTAGCAAGTTCCTATAGTAGTTCCCTTCAATTACACACCTTGAAATCAAATTTTATAATGATTGTTGAAAATTTCAGAAAATGGAAGGAGGTGTGCCCCAATTGAACCAAGAAGAATTGGAAGTCCAGCAAGTTACGAGAGTCAATCGTGAGGAGGGAGTATACCCCTCTTACTACCCATGCGTGGACTTTATGAGAAGTGCGGGGATTTTACAAGATGTGCAAACTCTAATCTCTCGTGCAGGGCTGAGTGGTTTTGTTGAAGGAGAGCCAAGACAATATGCAAAATTAACTATGTCTTTTGTGCAGGACTTCAAGTTCAATTGGTCGCGATCTGACCCCATGGTCCAGTATAAAATTTACAATAAAGCTGTCAACTTGTCATTTAGTGTTTTTTGTGCAGCAATTGGAGTACCGCAATGGGGATCCTGCGAGAAGATCAGGGGAACACCGCGGGAGCTCTCAGATCTTTATACAAGGATTTGTAATGGGAGGAGCCTCTCCAATGATGGTGGTAAGATTAGTAGCATTCAACATCCAGCCATCCGCTACTTTGCCTATTTCATTACAAAGTGCGTTCTTGCAAGAAGGACTGGAGGTAAATTATCTGTCCCAGACTTGGCTTTCTTAGCTGCTTTGCAACAGGATAGGACTTATAATTTGGGTGCTTTAATAGCTTGTAGACTTGCTACTAACCGTGAGAAAGGAGGAATTTGTGGAGGTCTTATCGCCTCTCGCTTATTAGCTATGCATGGTGTAGAACCTCACCATTTAGATATTCCGCTTTCTATAGAGAAGCTTGATGTGGTTTCCATGATTAGACATGAGTTTATTTCAGATGCATCTAGTTTGAACAACCTGCATTATAGGATAACTTTGTATAAGAAAAGTTGGAGTATAACTAAGAAAATTGAAAAACTAGTACGATTGCCTGCACCTGCTTTGTTTAACCTTGATGCCAGGAACGGGTGGTCGATCACAGAAAATGAGCTAAATGCATACATAGAAAGAGAAAGCCGTCGTGCGAGGGAAAATGTGGAGGAGACCGAGGAGCATCCCGACTCTTCATCCGATGCAGCAAGCTCCTCATATCAACATCATGGTCACGTGGAGCCTCCACGATATTCTTCTGCACAGGGGCCCTATTACCACTCCATGTATGATCCACCGGCGTGGAACTCCGACCCTCGTTGGGAATGAACTCCACTTAGGCCAAAAGCCTAAGCTTGGGGGAGGTATACCGGCATCACTCATTCTTTGCATATTATGGTTGCTGGATACTTGTACATACTTGTTTAGTCTCTTAGAGTGGTTTTCTAATGAGAGGGAGATGATATTTGGGAAGTGCTGTCCAAAAACAGATTCTGTGCTGTTACCAAAAAAATTCGTACGCACAGCCAGAACGTTATTTTGAGTTGCCAATTTTTGAGCATGTTCCCCAGGTTGTTATCTAACTTTCATTAGTTGAACACTTTTTGGTCTGAGCAATGGAAGATTTTTGTTAAATTCGATTTCTGTACTGCTGTCAGGATTTGGCAGATTTCTGTCATCCTGCTTTTCTGTGTTTCTGTTAGTTTGCATTCTTTTGTTTTCACTTTGTTTCTTTCCTAAAACACAAAAAGACCAAAAATATTTCTGTAGTTTCTCTTCACCATTTGTTTATTTGGTACCTTGCTCTTAGTTTGCTTTATTTGCTATCGTTAGTTTGCTATAAGAAAACCCAAAAAGATTTTGCTTTGTTTGCTTGTTTTCTTTCGTTCTTGTTTCTAATTCGAAAACACCAAAAATATTTGTTGTTCTTCTTTGGTTTGTAAAGTTCATCATGAGTTCAATGGTCTTCGGTGGCTGGAGCGTGGTTTTCATTTCATATTATCCAAGCTACACAAGTGAAAAGGCAATAATGACGATCTACGACAATCTGATTGTGGTGAGAGGCTGGTATGAACTCTATTTGTTTTCATTTTTGTACATATACTCATCCATATGAGCATGCTTAGTTGGTTCATGTGAGGTATATGTTATTTGAGAAAGTCTAGTAGCTCATGATCTCTCATGTTTAGTTCCAATCTATTAATATGAGTAGCATGTCATGGATGTTCGCTTGCATTGTTTTATTCATAAGTAAGTATGGCATTGTGGTATCCTCCTCTGAATAATTCATTTATATCGACTTGGCACATGCTCACGCATGCATATGACTGAACAAAAAAGTCAATTAAGCCTCGATGATTTATATTGCTTCAGAGTTCTTGTATCACTTTTATGCCTCCGTTAATTTATTTTGCCGCAAGCATAATTATGACAGTTACTGCTCTCTTGATTTGTCGCTCCCTAGTCTTTTGCTAGCCTTCACTTGTACTGAGCGGTGACGCCGCTCGTGCTTCCAAACACCTGAAAACCAAGTTGTTCCATAAGTGTCCACCATAAATACCTATGCATGGCATTTCAAACCATTCCAAGTAAATTCTCATGCGCTACCTTTAAAACTTTCAAAATGCTTCTCAATTTGTGTTAATGTTTCATAGCTCATGAAGAAGTATGTGGTGTTTAGCTTTCAACCTTGTCATTTACTTTGACGGACTCTCATATGGACTGGTGGCACATCCGCTTATCCAATAATTTTGCAAAAAGAGCAATGGGATTCCCAGTCCCAAATTAATTAACTTAAATAGACACTCCTCCATGGTTTGTGATTGTTGGACGGCACCCGAAGGATTCGGTTAGCCATGGCTTGTGTAAGCAAAGGTTGGGGGAGTGTCATCATCATAATAAAACTTAAATAAAAAGGCACTCCTTCATGGTATTGTTGGCAGGCACCCGAGGATTCGGTTAGCCATGGTTTGTGAAAGAAAGGTTGGAAGGAGTGCCAACCAAAAATAAATAAATGGGAGCCGCTCTTGTGAGTCCGGTTGATGAGGTAGTTAGTGTACCCATTACCATTCGTTGACAACAACAAACACCTCTCAAAAATAATTTTACTCCTGCTTTACAAATGAAAAGCTCTAGCGCATGTTAATCCCTGCCCTCTGCGAAGGGTCAATCTTTTACTTTTATGTTGTGTCTCCATTCTTTCTTTGAGCACTATCTCGAGAGCACGACTGTCATTCTTAGTATAATATGCTTGTCTCAAAATATGATTAATTGTGGTATAACTTTGATGCTTTTATCTTTGACAATCACTATTTCTAGTCTTTCTATGAACTCAAGAGGTGCCTCGGCATTTATGTTTTGCCGATCAAATACAGGCAAGCGAGATACCACTTTATCATATTCTCTTATGAACATTGCAATCTTGCTTATATACATGATTCATGGTGCTTATTATTAATTGTTGGTACCTCTCCATGATTGACATAGCTGTTGGATGATCTTATTTGCATGTATCTCATTATGAACTGCTTAAGTATTAGCCATAGCATGAGAATATATACATCATATGAGCAAATGTGTTCGTGAAAGTTCTTTTATCGCTCAGTTGTTAACTGAATTGCTTGAGGACAAGCAATAAGCTAAGCTTGGGGAGTTGATACGTCCAAAACGTATCTACTTTCCCGAACACTTTTGCTATTGTTTTGCCTCTAATTTGTGTATTTTGGATACAACTAACACGGACTAACGCTGTTTTCAGCAGAACTGCTCTGGTGTCTCGTTTTTGTGCAGAAATCCAACTTTCGGGAAAATCCTCGGAATTTCTTCAGATGGCCCTATTTTACCAAAATATTGACGGAGCCAGAAGGGCAAAGGAGGTGGAGGCCCGAGGGCCCCACACCACATGGCGGCGCGGCCCAGGGGGGCCCGCGCGGCCATGTGTGGCCCCCTCGGCCGGCCTCCGACGCCCCCCTTCGGACTACTTATTGGTTTCGACCCGAAACGCACGGTGAGAAGTCGACACGCGAAACTCCGTGAGAGCCGCCACATCGCGAAACTCCGTCGCGGGAGCTGAAGTCTCCGTTCGGCACTCCGCCGGACGGGAATTGGAGGAGATCTTCACCGCCATCACCGCCAACGCCTCTCCATCAACCAACAATGTTTCCCCCATCCATGTGTGAGTAATTCCCCCGCTGTAGGCTGAAGGGGATGGTAGGGATTGGATGAGATTGGTCATGTAATAGTCATAAGATTGTTAGGGCATAGTGCCTAGTATCCGTAGATGTCACTTTTTATGATATTGTTGCAACTTGTTATGCTTAATGCTTGTCACTAGGGCCCGAGTGCCATGATCTCAGATCTGAACATGTTATTGATTCATGAAGATATTCGTTGTTTATGATCTTACCTATAAGTTGTATACACATGTCGCTGTCCGGAACCAATGGCCCCGAAGTGACAAGAATCGGGACAACCGGAGGGGATGGTAGTGATGTGAGGATCACATGTGTTCACGGAGTGTTAATGCTTTGTTCCGGTACTCTATTAAAAGGAGTACCTTAATATCCAGTAGTTTCCCTAGAGGCCCGGCTGCCACCGGCTGGTAGGACAGAAGATGTTGTGCAAGTTTCTCATTGCGAGCACGTACAACTAAATATGGAACACATGCCTATTGATTGATTAGTACTTGATACCGTTTTATTATTATCTGCAAATGCCCATGCTTTGATTGTTACATGAGTTTCTCTCATCCATGCAACGCCCGTTAAATCCGTCCCCGTGCCTACAGTATTTTTAATCCTGCTGTTTACTATAATCACTACTGCTGTCTTTATTTCACTCGCTATTATTTCACTATTTCCACTACCATAGAACTGGCTACCGATAAACTCTTGCGAGCAAGTTTGTTTCCAGGTGCAGCTGAATTGACAACTCAGCTGTTAAGGCTTACAAGTATTCTTTGTCTCCCTTGTGTCGAATCAATAAATTGGGTAATACTTCCTCGAAGCTGTTGCGACCCCTATACTTGTGGGTCATCACTACAGATTGTAGACTAGGTTTTGCTAGAAGTAGAGGGCAAGTAGATCTCGAAGGTTTCAGCCGAAAAGTACTCGACGATTGTAAAACTAGGGTTGTATGATAGATTCGATCCTTTTCGTCCCTCGACTCCCTTATATAGAGGGTGGAGCCGAGGGTTTCGTAATACACAAGTTACAGAGTTCGGGAGGGTTTCGTATCCAACCCGTAAGATTACAAGTCTCTATATTTCCTACAATCTATCTTTCCTTAACTAAATGGGCTTCCGAGTCTTCTTATTCTTCGAGTCCTGGGCCTTCAGTAAACCCCGGGTACCATCTTTGGCAGGCCCATTGGGGATGCCTATGTCAGTAGCCCCCGAGATTTTTCTTGAATCGAAGAATCAGGGAAAATCTCCAATTTTACTCATTACATAATCTTTCAATATGCAAATACTATTTTGTACAGGGATAACGGTAGTTGGGGCTAGTTCATCTGACGGATCAGTACTAGTTAACCGCTCTAGTGGCAATCCGCAAAACCTACTTGGCATCACTCTCCGGACATGATCTCGGATATCGGGTGTAAACTTCCGACATGTGCTTAAGGTCTTACCATTCGTCGAGTCCCGGCCATATTTTATCGGGTACTTCATCGCGTCCGTTAGATTTTTCTTCGCATCTGTTGATACGAAAGTAGCAATCCGCCGTCGTGACGGTGCTACGCCGCTTAGAACGGATTCCTGGGTTCACTCCTTCAGTAAAGTTTTGCGGTATTCAGAGATTTTGTCGCGACTTTTAGCGCTCTGAGAATATATTGTTGGAGTGCTTTTCGGCTATTGGAATAGCACATTTTTTATTGAGTCATATTTGATGACTTATTTTGTCTTTCTCGATGGGAGTATATGTAGAGTTATCTGTAAACTCGAAATATACACTGCTTTTCTTTTTTGATAAAATTCATCGGGCACGCGCGAACAGCGTTCCCGATGGGGGTAGCCCCCGAGGCCACAGCCAAGAACTTGTGCTTGGGTGTAGGCTCCATGAGCCAGTATCCCTGCCGCCATATTTATAATCCTTCGCATATTGTTATATCTATCTGCAAGTACACCGCCCCGATGGGGAGTAGCCCCGAGGCTATGAACAAATGCTTGCATTTTGTCATAGGCTCTCGCCATTTATATCTTTTCATATTCGAAGTTTTCTATTTTTCCAAAGTAGCCCCCAAGCATTTGGGCAAAAACTTGTATTTGATCAAAGGCTCTCGAAATAATCTTGCATTGTCGATAACCTCTCCCAGCTTCATAGTCGAGCTTTTCTTTTACCATGATGACGTCATTGCTGATGATAGCCACGATTTCTGTATTGGAAACATGCGAAAACCGCTCCTCTCACTGCCTTGTGGGTCCAAATTCCTCATCTGATTGACACGTCGTGCAAGTGGGGGACACACGTCCTCCACTTTTCCTGGCGCACGTACTGTGCCCTCTGTCGTTTCTTTTCTCAGTGAAAAGCCATTTTTACCCCTTGTCCACGTGTAATCCATCTACGCCTTAAATTTTTCATCGAATGGCTGCGTCGATTCACCGCACCTCTATTTAATTCCATCATCTTCTTTCTCTGTCACTTTCGCTCACTCCGCCCATCTGCGCCTCTGCCAAAAATCCTCCATTGCGCTTCCTCGCGCGCTCCTCCAACCTTGTGCTGTTCTACTCCCCTCGAGTGGGAATCATCTTCCCCACGACACGCATACTCCAACGCTCCAACAATCTCCAATGGCCACCGAAGATCTGGAGTGGGGAGAGATCCAAGATCTCCAATCAAGACATGAACTTGCTGAAGAGGCTGGGGTTCACCAAGAAGAAGGATGCACTGCGTCTCCCCAGAGGTGCTACCCAAAGCTCTCCATGGAGTACCGGTTAGTTTTGTTGACCATCTTATCCGTGGTCTTCTCCTCCTATCCACGAGTTTCTTCGAGCTCTTTGTTTATGGGCTTCAGCTTCATCACAACTGACGCCCAATTCCATCTTGCACGTGTCGATCTTTATCACATTGTGTGAATGCTTCCTCGGAGTCCCAACTGGGCTCTGTGGAAACGCATCTTCTGCCTCCGCCGTAATGGTTCTCACGGCGTCGCCTATAATATTGGCGGCGCGTTATTCAGGAAGCTGCTCGACCGTCGATTATTTCACGTCAAATTTCCGACTCAGCTCAAGGTCATAAGAGGTGGTCGGGATGTGCACGAGGAAGGCTCTGATTCGATAGAGTACAACATCGCCCCTTTTGACGGGAAGGCTAAAATTCTTCGCGCTTCTTGGATACCATTGCGTATGATGCCATTGGCTTTCTTGACCTGACCATTGTCCGGATGCGACGTAGCAAAGCTCAATTTGATGCCCACTTCCGCACAATATGCTTTGAACTCCTGGACGTAAAAATTGTTGCCGTTGTCTCGTGACGATGCGCGCAGGTGACCAAACTCTAAAGACGATGCTTTAATAAACTGACACACGTCCGGTGAATTTACTTGGCTTGTTTCTATCCATTTAGTAAATTTGTCGACAACAACGAGCATATACTCATATCCTCCTCGCGAAGCTTTGTGTAGTTTTCTCACCATGTCCAGACCCCATTGAGCAAAGGGCCAAGATAATGGGATTGGCATAGTGCCTCATTGGCCGGGCAGGGAGGTTTGCAAATAATCTTGGCACGCATCGCAAGTTTCCGCACTATTTTCTGCGTCCTCAATTGCTATTAGCCAATAAAATCCAGCTCAAGACTTTAGCCGATAGCTCGGCTGCTCGCAGATGCTGCCCGTGACATTCCTTCGTGTACATCTTCAGATGATCCTTCTCCTTCTTCTGTGTGACACATCTCTCGTAGCACAATCTTCGAGATACTTCGTTTGTGGCCAGCTCCCCTTTTACCACAAAGAAAGCTTTAGATCGCCTCGATTATTCGCCCGCTTCAACCGGATCGTCGGGTATTGTTTTCCAGGATGTATGATATGTAAGCCTGCATCCATGGAATTTGCACCATCATGACTAGCTCCTTTTCCTCTTCTTCTTCTACTGAGTCTTTGGTGGTACTCGAAGATTTCTCTTCTTTCTCCTTCTTCTTTATTTTCACTGGCTTTGTTGATCTCTCGCTTATTTCTTCCCAAAACACGCCTGGAGGGATCGCGAGACATTGTGACCCGATGTTTGCAAGAAGATCGGCTTCATCATTACTCAGCCTGCTGATGTGGTTTACCTCGCATCCATCAAACAATTTTTCCAACTCATTATACACCTCCTTGTATGCTATCATACTTTCGTTGACTGCATCACATTGGTTCATAACTTGCTGTGCCACCAATTGTGAATCGCCGAAGATTTTCAATCGGGTTGCACCGCAAGCTTTCGCCATCTTCATCCCGTGTATGAGAGCTTCATATTCGGCCTTCATTGTTAGATGCGCTTGGGAACGTCATCCGCAAGACATATTTCAACTTGTCGCCTTTAGGTGATACTAAATTAGTATCACGCTTGCTCCAGCTCCTTCTAATCTTTTTGGACCCATCAAATTTCATAGTCCAGGTTCTCGATAAACCTGGAGGCCCAGGGAGCTGCAGCTCCATCCACTGCGATGAAATCCGGTAAAACCTGCGATTTTATTGCCTTTCTTTTCTCATACGTGATGTCCCGAGGGGAAAGTTCTATTCCCCAAAGGGAGACACGACCCGTAGCTTCCGGGGTTGTTGAATATGGGTTTAAGCGTAGGGCTTGGCTGACCACTGACATCGGGTGCGCCAAAATAGTGTCGAATTTTAAGTCGTAGTAAATACTCCATACGCCGCCTTCTCGGTATTGGGGTATCATTGTTTTTGAGGGCGACAAGATTACTCGATGAAATATACTGGCCTCCGTACCCATGGCTTTCCTTCTTCTTCTTCAACTACTAGGGCCGTGGCCGACCACCTCGAGTGTGGCTGCAATGTATAGGAGGAGAGGTTCTTTTCAGCGCCACCAAGATTGGTGGTGTCGAAATTGTGCGCTTTAGATTCTCGAAAGCTCTGTCCGCTTCCTCGTTCCATTGAAATTTCTCCCCTATTTGACTAATCCATAGAATGGCAACGCCTTTCTCCTAGCCTGCTTACCTAATCTGCTTAAAGTTGCTACCGCCTGTCGCCTGTTGTCTTTCAACTTTGTTGGCTTCCTCACAGTTACGATCCTGTATTTTTTCGGGATTAACTTCAATCCCTCTTGCCGATACTAGGAACCCGAGAAGTTCTCCCACAGAACTCTAAAAGAGCACTTTGTCGGGTTCAACTCTTTAGGCAGAACTTGTCGAGGTTGTCGAAGGTTTCCTCTAAAATCTTCGATCAATGTTGACCCCTTTTTTGATGTTATCATCACGACATCGTCAATGTAGACTTGCACATTTTTTCCAATCTGTGTTGCAAGGCACCTCTGCATCATCCGCTGATGTTGCTCCCGCGTTTTTTAAACCAAAGGGCATTGTTTTGTAGCAAAACACGCCATACGGTGTGAGAACGCTGTCTTGGCCTCATCATCTTCTTTTTAATCTGATCTGGTTATAACCGCAAAGTACGCGTCCAAGAAGGAAAGACGTTCACATCCCGCCGCCGTTGAGTCGATGATTTGATCGATCCTTGGGAGGGGAAAGTGATCCTTAGGATAGTGTGTTTATTGAGACATGTAAAGTCGACACACATGCGAAGGACTTTCGTGGTGTTTTTTCGGCACCATCACCGGGTTAGCTACCCACGTGGCTTCAGAGATATCTCTTTGATAAAACCAGCATCTTTGAGTCGAATTATTTCTCGACATAACTTTGCGGCTAGGTTCCGCAAAACGCCGCAAAGGTTGCTTGATTGGTCTCGCGAGAGGATCCAAGTTGAGTGGTGCTCTTAAGTTCTCTACTCCTGGCATGTCAGCCGGACACCATGCGAAGATTTTCCAGTTCTCACACGGAGGAACCCGACGAGCGCGCTTTCCTATGCGATATCCATGTTTGTTGCAATGGATGTTGTTTTCTTTGGGTCCGTCGGGTGGATCTGTACTTTGAATCCTTGTTTGTGTTGAAGGTTGGCTCCTTGAGAGACCTCCTCACTCGGGCAAAGACATCATAATCAAGAACCTTGGCGCTATATATTCGTTTCTACATCCCGGGAAAGTTTCGATAGCCGATGAAAATCCTTGTCGCACTTATCAACTAGCGCAAAACTTCCTTTAATTGTGATAGGTCCCTTAGGTCCGGGCAACCTCCACAATATATGTATACTGTGGTACCGCCATAAACCTTGCATATGTTGGTCGTCCCAATAAAGCGTGATAATATGACACGAAACCACAACTTCAATCTCCAATTTTATCTCAGTTTTCTTTCGGTTCAAACTCCAAACGTCGAGATTGGATCTTGCCCAACGGATAACTTGGCTTTTCCGGCGTAATTCCATGGAAACGTGTATCAATTGGTTTCAGGTTTGCCAGGGATATGTTCATCTTCTCAATGTATTCCCGCATACATAAGGTTTGCCGATGTCAACATCTATGAAATCCGACACATCGAAACCAAAGACCATCGCGGGTGCAGGATGAGTGCCGATTGTCCCGGGGTTGAGGAACTTGCTGTGGATGATCCGCAATTGTGAAGCCAATGTCTTGTCCCGACCAATTAAGTACTCGACTGATGGTGGAGGCATCTTCTCTGCCATAAACACTTGTCGTGAGATTACCTTCTGCGCTCTGTTGGCCTGGCCTTCTGAATCATTGAGACCGCACTATTGGAGTTGGGGTCAACATATGGAGGGGGGTGTGGTGCTGCTTCTGAGATGATGTCGATTTTCGTCTGTAATTGCGGGAGGAGGGTGGGAGGTGGATCTCGCTCCTTGCCCCTGTGGGTTTCTCTGCCTGCTTGAGCATTGGCTATCCCTGCGGCTCGCAACATTGCTCGAAAATTTCCCGGGCAGCCTTTCCCGGAGATGTCCCGACCGGCTTCTTTCCGTTGCTGTCGAGATAAAAGTGCATTTGACACGAACCGTTCATCATCTCCTTGGGACACATAAGGTCTTTGAAACCTTGGTCCACTATTTTGCCTATTGCCGCGAGAATCACCTCTATCTGTCGCCTTGTTGCTCATTACTCCTTTGGTAATCATCTCGACTATTCCCCCAGGATTTCCCCGGAAACCAGCCGATATATGGCCACAGGAGCGCGTTATTGTAAAACTGCGAGAAAATCAGCCTTCTATTTTGAAAATATCGACCGCGATCCTCTCGCACCTTGCTCGCTGTTATATATTGCGTCTTCCATCTCGCCCACTTGTTGGCTATCTCCATCAATGCGAGATTGTCTTGGGGTTAGTTCTCCCTAAGTCCTCGACTTCTAAATCTCCCGCCTCGAATTCTGCCACGAACGCGTTCATTATTGCCTCCTCACGATATATCTTCTGCCGAGTTTTTAATAATGCCACCTCCGTATATATTTTCTCATCGACTCGTCGTGGTGTTTTTGTCGACACGCCCTCAACTCTTCCAATGATGCAGGTTTTTTGCAGGTGGATCGGAAATTTCTCACGAAGATGTCCTCGAAATTATCCCGCCTGTCGATGGAGCCCGGGGTTTCTTTATCCAAGATCTTGCGGCACCACTCAAGTGAATTTGGATACTCCGTTGCTCTGGTTCCTCCTACCAGCTTCACCATCTCTGAGATAATCAACGAGACAATCCGGATCCTGCAGCCGGTCAACTTCTTGAAATTCTCGGGCAACTTGAACCCTTTTGGGACCCGAAGTCTTTCTAACTCTTCTCGTAAAGCACGGAAGCCCACACATATCTTCGCCGGCAACTTCGCGGTGAGTGCCGACGTCTTTCTTTGTCGCAGTCATTCACTCCTACTTGAACTCGCTGTCTCTTGCCCACTTGTTCTTGGTGATCTTGCACCGCTGCGGTGGGTCGTGGGCTATTTTGCCTAGGATTTGCTTCGGGAGGCGTGGCTGCGAACGCTGTTCCCATAACTCCTACTCCAGCCCTCGCCATATGGAACAATGGTTCTCTCGGGTCCCTGTGAGGTGGTCCGGACGCAAGGATGCAGCTTGCGTTGCCATGTAACCTGCTTCTGGCGTTTTCGGGATGATATTTCCCCTTGTATCAATCGTCATGAAGGACATGTCGAGATTTTGGATTATGTTTCCTCTCTCTTCTTCGGGTATATTTTGCAGCCGAGATCTTGCTCTCCTCCGAGCGTCTCTATGGCTATCTCCCGAAGAATCTGATTGTCGACTGAGCTCTGCTCGACGCCTGCTTGACGCGGGAGGTCGCTCTTTTCTTCTATTCAAGGATGATGTCTGTTTTTCCAGCTCTCTACTCTTGGCAAGTCTATATTGGCATGCTTGTAGTTCTTGTACGGTAGCAGTGGTGGTCATTGGTTCTGAACCATCCATGGCTTTTGCGGCCCTATCCCATGCTTCCTCATGAGTTGAACTCTTACGTCGTTGAAGACTCAAGATATTTAGTGCGTAGTTTTTCAAGATCATGGGATCGACGATGATTTCCAAACCGTCGAAAGCCTCTCGACGTTCGGGTTCGACCAAGCCTGCCCTTCGATTGCACAGATTTGATGGTATTTTGCGTATTATCTTTGTCGTGATTGGTGACACCATCATATAGATTGGTGGAAGACCTTTCCGATGGCAGCAGATTTGTCGACGAAGTTGAAGCTGTCGTGTCGGAATCGCTGCTCATAAAGGAGTCCGCAGACGACCAAAGATGTGTCGCTGAAGATCTTGACGAGCTCTTTTCCCTTAGTGTCGATGAAGCGTGGCAACGAAAGCTCTCCATCACTCGAGTCGACCGCTAAAAATTCCGACGAGATCGGAACTTCGAGACGATAGATCCCTCCTTGTCGACGCCAAATCGAATTTTCCGAACGTCATGATGATAGGCTCCTCCAGATAGGCACATGCATCCAAACGGAGGGCGGGTGAGGAATAAAATCGACTAGACTTGGCTTTTTTTCCTGCTACTCGATCCATCGCATTGCCAGCCATCGCCAAGCCGACGACCGGACGTGCTGCCATCGCATCAGCTCTGCAACCTCTAATTCTACGTACTGGGTTTCACCGACAGCGATTAATTTGTCAATGCCTCTGCTGCATTGTAGACTAGGGTTTTGCTAGAAGTAGAGGGCAAGTAGATCTCGAAGGTTTCACCGGAAGTACTCGACGATTAAAACTAGGTTGTGTTGACAAAGAGATTCGATCCTTTTCGTCCCCTCGACTCCCCTTAGGAGGGTGGAGTCAAGGTTTCAGAATACAAGTTGGCGTAGGTTCAGGGAGGGTTTCGTATTCAACCCGTAAGATTATGATCTATATTTCCCAATACAATCCATCTTTCCTTAACTAAATGGCTTCCTGAGTCTCTTATTCTTCGAGTCATGGCCTTCGCAACCTGGTACCATCTTCATGTGCCCATTGGGGATGCCTATGTCACTCAGCCTGCATCCGGAAAGTTTCTAACAGTTTGTGAAATTTTTTGTCGCACTTATCTGCCAACAGGAAGCCTTTGATCATGGATTGGGCCCTTGGGTCCAGGATATTCCACAATAGGAATGGCATAGTGCAGCATTTTAAAATGGTGCATGAATCGCGATGCAAGTTGTCCTATGAGAGAGCTGGACACCGTTGGAAACCATAACTTCGAACTCCAACTTCTCTATCCTGTAATTTTCTCTGGTCCCAAACTGTACGTCGAGTGATATCTTTCCTAGAGGATAGATCTGCTTCTGTGTGATGTCATGAAACGTATCCATTGGCATCATATTTGATAGAGAGATTCATCTCTCCAAGAACGATCCGTGCATATGAGATTTAGCTGTCTCCTCCATCTATGAATATGCGAGAGACCTCAACCCGCGATCACCGTTGGTAAGATCATAGCTGATTGTCCTTGGTCGTGGAACTTGAGGTGGGTGATCCTCTTGGCTGAAGGTTATTGCCTTGTCCCGACCAATTAAGGTGCTCTATGAAGTGGTGGAAGCATCTTTCTCGCTATGTACACCTGTCGAGAAATTAACTTTTGCGCCCTGTTTGAGGGTCTGCCCTTCTTCATCATCGACACCGGGCCACAGGGTTTATGAAATCAGCATCATCGCCTTCCCCGATAGCCGCAGTTGCAAATCGATGTTGATTTGCGCCTGTGATTGCGGGTGGTGGTAAGTGAATTTCGCCTCCTTGGCCCCCGGCACATATCCCTGTTCGCACTTGCGTGCTGGTGTTCTCCGCGTATCTTCCAGAGCTTGAAAGTCTGCCACCCTCCCTGGGAGATGACCTCGAACGCTCCCTGCCTTCGCTGTCGGTAAAGTGCATTCCTGCATGGCCCGTCCAACAAATCCTGGTGATACGTTGTATGGTCTGGGAACCTAGGCCGGTTATTTTGCCTGCTGGAGCTCGGCGCGTCTCGATGATCGCTATGCTGGTCATTGCTCCACCGTAATCACCGATGATTTCCTCCACTATTTCCTCCTAAGCCGGGCTTTCAGCCAATTGGCCGACCAATGTAATCTGTATATCAAAACGCTTCGCCATTTTGATTGTTATTTCTGAAGTATATTCTTCCTTTCAGTGATTCTGGCTGTTTGTTATGAATGACATCTTCTCCGTCGCCCAACGATTTGCTATTCCATGAGATCAGCTATTGTTCTTGGGTTTGATCTTCCCAATTCCTCGATCAGGTCTTTTCTTTCCCCGCAATAAACACGCCTATCGCTTATCTAACACGTCAGCGAGTTTTTTATGATGCTCCACCTCTGGATGTACATCCTTATTGATTCATCCGACTTCTGTCTGCAGGTCCTTAGCTGCTCCATCAACGCGGGTTTCTTGCACGTGGAACGGAAATTCCTCACGAACAAGTCTTCGAAAGTTTCCCAACTGTTGATGGATCCTTCCGGTAACTTCTTCATCCAAGATCTTGCGGCTCCGCTGAGGTGAACCTGAATGCTCTGCATGGCCGTTGCTCTGATTCCGCCCATCAGCTTCACCGTCTCCAAGTAATCAACTATCCAATCCTCAGGATCTTGCAATCCATCCAATTTCTTGTAGTTGTCAGGTAACTTGAAACTAGAAGGCACTTTAGTCTTGCGAACTCGTCGGGTGAAGCAAGGGAGCCCGCATAGATCCTCCTCGCTAACTTCCGGGGAGTGCTGACGTTCTCTTCTATTGTCACGGTTCCTCTCCTGTCGTGCTCTATCAACCCGAGCTTGTGCCTCCGTATTTCTTGCATCATCTTCTCGCGGAGGGTCTCGCGCCACCGTAGTAGGTCGAGGACTATTTTGCCTTGGATTGCTTCGTGGAGCACTTTCAGGTTGCGGTGTGCTTGAGCCTGCTATTGCTGTCCCCATAACGCCGACTCCTTCCATGGCCATCTGGTAGAGTGCTTCCCTGGGATCTCCTGGAGGTGGTTTGGATGCCAATATGAAGGCATGTGTCATCATATAATGTGCCCTCTCGTATCTATCGACATAAAGGACATGTCGAGGTTTTGGATTAGATTCTCGCGCTCACTCTCGGGCACGTCCGCCAGTCGAGATCTTCCTCTTGCGCGTGCCGCTCTGTGACTATCTCCCGAGGTTCCTGATTGTCGACTCAGGGCAGTTCTGCGCGCACTTGATGCAGAGGCTGCAGCTCTTTTTTTCGTCAAGTGCTATTCTTTGATTTTTGAGCTCTCATCCACGAAGAGTTTGGGCTAGATTGCCCGTGTAATCTGTAAACATAGTAGATTGCATCTTAGTTTAGAATTAAAAGATAGAGTTTTACCCCGTACACGGTTAGGTGCACGCCCGAATTAGAAAGTCCCATGGACTATAAATATGTATTAGGGTTATCAAAAAAGGAGGACAATCACGTTCACAAAAAACACAATCAGGTGCATCGCCACCCCTTCTCTTCGAGGCTCTTCCGGTAAGATTATGTCGCCTAGATCGCATCTTGCGTACCAGGCAGACACGTTTATTCGTTACCTTGTGTTGCTCGGGCTGAAGCGTTGATGGCGAGTAGCACTATTTATCTTAGGTGTTTTGGGGCTTGCATGGATGCTTTTCTTATACATGCTTGTTTAGCTATGCTGCCCCTCGATATCTAGCTGCCCTTATACCTATCTGGGTGTAAGGGCAGCACCTTGCTTGTTCGTTATTTAGTAGATCCAATCTGTTATAGTTGCTCCTTGATCCTTCAAGGATTGGTTTAATATCTGTATGGTTAGGCCTTGCAAACGGGTTGAACGATCCCGTAGTGCGTAAGGTATGGTTCGCTAGTCCTAAGAGGGATGTTCCGGGGAATTAACTCGATGTTGGTTTTTAGGCCTCTTTAGGGTTAGTTTTCATTATCTTTCGTGTCTATTAGGCTCAATTACGCGTAGGGATGTTCCGATCATACGGTGAAACCCAAACCGTCGTAGATTGGTTTAACTTTATAATGATCAGGTTGTGAGCCCCATGTCATCAAGTAACTGACGTGAATCACGGGGCGATCAGCTCTTTGAGCCGATCCACGGGCAACCCGAGAGCCGATCGGGCTCGTATTAACGTTTACGTGTCTACCATGCGTGAAAACCAATCGGGCTAATCCAACACCTTCCCCGACTGTGAGACAATGTGGCACAATTGCAACCGCTAGGACATGTGCCGAACATTTTATGGGATTTATCGCCGAGGGATCAGGGGCCCCCACAGTCTTGAAGCTCCTCCTGCCCTTTCGTGTTGCTTAACCACCGCCCGTCGTGGGTTTTTGCAGGCAACACATTCTGGCACGCCCAAGGGACCATCTTCCGCAACAACCACGTCAACATCCGAGATGGCGGAAGAACCGATCAAGTACGAAGATCCGTCGCGAGCACAAGAAGAAACATGATGATCTCAAGGCCACTCCTCGGCTTCGATCCCACCTGCCTCTTTTGAGAGGGACCCGTTCGCACGGCATTGTTATCGTTTGCCTGCTCGGGACGAGCAGAACTAAGCTTGGGGATGCTCCATGCTACATTATTGATGATATCGATAATTTCTTATGTTCCATGCTACATTATTGATGATATCTACATGTTTTATACACATTATATGTCGTATTTACGCATTTTCTGGAACTAACCTATTAACAAGATGCCGAAGAGCCGGTTGCTGTTTTTCTGCTGTTTTTGGTTTCGTAAATCCTAGTAACGAAATATTCTCGGAATTGGACGAATCAACGCCCAGGGTCCTATTTTTGCACGAAGCTTCCAAGACCGAAGAGGAGTCGAAGTGGGGGCCACGAGGTGGCGAAACACCAGGCCGGCGCGGCCCAGGCCCTGGCCGCGCCGACCTATGGTGTGGGCCCTCGCCCCTCCGACTCCGCTCTTCCGCCTACTTAAAGCCTCCGTCGCGAAACCCCAAGTACTTCGGTGAGAGCCACGATACGGAAAAAGCTTTACCGAGACGCCGCCGCCGCGTAATCCCATCTCGGGATTCAGGAGATCGCCTCCGGCACCCTGCGGGAGAGGGGAATCATCTCCTGAGGACTCTTCATCGCCATGATCGCTTCCGGGGAGTGATGAGTGAGTAGTTCACCTCTCGGACTATGGGTCCATAGCAGTAGCTAGATGGTCGTCTTCTCCTCATGTGCTTCATTGTTGGATCTTGTGAGCTGCCTAACATGATCAAGATCATCTATCCGTAATACTATATGTTGTGTTTGTCGTCCGGATCCGATGGATAGAGAATACTATGTTATGGTGATTATCAATCTATTACCTATGTGTTGTTTATGATCTTGCATGCTCTCCGTTATTAGTAGAGGCTCTGGCCAATTTTTGCTCTTAACTCCAAGAGGGAGTATTTATGTCGACTAGCGGGTTCATGCCTCCATTGAATCTCGGACAAAGGATGAAAGTTCTAAGGTTGTGGATGTGCCGTTGTCACTAGGGATAAAACATTGATGCTATGTCTAAGGATGTAGTTGTTGATTGCATTACGCACTCATACTTAATGCAATTGTCTGTTGCTTGGCAACTTAATACCGAAGGCCCGATATAACCTGAAGGTAGACTTTTTAGGCATAGATGCAGTCGGATGGCGGTCTATGTATGTACTTTGTCGTAATGCCCCTGATTAAATCTCACTATACGATCATATCATGTATATGCATTGTTATGCCTTTTTCTATTTTGTCAATTCTCCGGACTGTAATTTGTTCACCCAACATGCTTTTATCTTATGGGAGCAGACACCTCTAGTGAACTGCATGGACCCCGTCCTCTTCTTTACATCTGAAATACAATCTAATGCAATTTGTTTTACTGCTTTCTTCGCAAACAATCATCTTCCACAATAACGGTTAATCCTTTGTTATAGCAAGCCATGAGATTGAAAACCTCACTGTTTCTGGTTGGGGCAAAGTACTTTGGTTGTGTTGTGCAGGTTCCACGTTGGCGCTGAAATCCCTGTTGCGCTCGCATCACATTTCACCACCATCAACCTTCAACGTGCTCTTGGCTCCTCCTGGTTCGATTAAACCTTGTTTTCTTTCTGAGGGCTTGCTACTGGGCGCATCATACCTTCCTCTTGGGGTTCCTAACGGATTTGTACACATCACAACACATCAAGCCCCTGCTTTCGGCGCTGTTTAGGAGATCAAGACACGCCCGGAAGGAGTCTCCACTTCCCAATCTCTTTACTTGTTTTTGTCTTGCTTTATTTTATTTACTACTTTGTTTTCTCGGTGGCACCCAAACAAAACACACAAAAAATTAGTTGCTAGTTTTTACTTTATTTACTGTGTCTTGCTCTATATCAAAAACACAAAAATTAGTTACTTGCATTTACTTTATCTAGTTCGCTTTATTTACTGTTGCTAAAATGAATACCCCTGAAAATACTAAGTTGTGTGACTTCACAAACACAAATAATAATGATTTCCCATGCACACCTATTGCTCCACTTGCTACTACAGCAGAATTCTCTTGAAATTAAACTCGCTGATCGAACTCTTGTTATGAGAGATCAATTTTTCTGGTGTTAGTTCTGATGATGCTGCCCATCTTAATAACTTTGTTGAACTTTGTGAAATGCAAAAATATAAGGATGTAGATGGTGATATTATTAAATTGAAATTGTTTCCTTTCTCATTAAGAGGAAGAGCTACAAGATTGGTTGCTATCTTTGCCTAAGAATAGTATTGATTCATGGACTAAATGTAAGGATGCTTTTATTGGTAGATATTATCCTCCGCTAAAATTATATCTTTGAGAAGTAGCATAATGAATTTAAGCAATTAGATACTGAACATGTTGCTCAAGCATGGGAGAGAATGAAAACTTTGGTAAAGAATTGCCCAACCCATGGACCGACTACTTGGATGATCATCCAAACCTTCTATGCAGGACTAAATTTTTTCTTCGCGGAATTTATTGGATTCAACTGCTGGAGGTACCTTTATGTCCATCACTTTGGGGGCGGCTACAAAGCTTCTTGATGATATGATGATAAATTACCCTGAATGGCACACGGAAAGAGCTCCACAAGGTAAGAAGTAAATTCTGTTGAAGAAACCTCTTCCTTGAGTGATAAGATTGATGAGATTATGTCTATGCTTGTGAATGGTAGATCTAATGTTGATCCAAATAATGTTCCTTTAGCTTCTTTGGTTGCTCAAGAAGAAAATGTTGATTTGAATTTCATTAAAAATAATAATTTCAACAACAATGCTTATAGGAACAATTCCGGTAATAACTATAGGCCATATCCTTCCGCTAATGGTAATGGTTATGGTAATTTTTGGGAATTTTTACAACAATAATAGGAGTGTACCCCCCGGTCTTGAAGCCATACTTAAAGAATTATTAGTACACAAACTGTCTTTAACAAATCTTGGAGGAAAAGCTTGATAAAATTGATATTATTGCTTCTAGAGTTGATAGGCTTGCCCCTGATGTTAATCTTTTAAAATTGAAAGTTATGCCTAATAATGATATTGATAATAAGATTACTACTACAGCAAATGCCATCCAAGTTAGAATTAATGAGAATATAAGATTAATGGCTGAATTGCGGGCAGGCGGGATAGAGAAGAAAATGAAAAACTAGCTAAAGAGAATAATGTAGCTAAGTTTAGACTATTACCACCATTAGTAATGATAATGATTCATGTTGCTGCACCACCTACTATCAATGGTAAAATAATTGGTGTTATAATGTTTCTACTCCTAGTGCAAAGCGTACAAAATCGCCTGAAACTGCTAAAACCGCTGAAACTGCCTGTGATAAAACCGCTGAAATTTTTTCCAACCTTGGGGACAATGATCCCATTGTTGTAGCTCATAATGATTTAGATTTTGATGATTGCCACATTTCTGAAGTTATAAAGTCTTGCAAAAACTTGCAAAAAGTCCTAATGCTAGTGCTATAAATTTGGCTCTCACAAAACATATTACAAATGCTCTGCTAAAAGCTAGAGAAGAGAAACTAAAACCTGGAAACTTCTATTCCTAGAAAGTTAGAAGATGGTTAGGATCCCATCATTAAAATGAAATTCGGTGATCATTGTTATTATGGCTTATGTGATATTGGTGCAAGTATTTCGTTATGCCTAAAAAGATTTATGATATGGCTTGACTTGCCACCATTGAAGAATTGTTATTTGATGTTAATCTTGCTGATAATGTTAAAAAGAAACCTTTGGGGAGGATTGATAATGTATGTATTACGGTTAACAATAACATTGTTCCCGTTGATTTTTGTCTTGGATATCGAATGCAATGCATCTTGTCCTATTGTGTTGGAAAGACCTTTTCTTCGAACTGTTGGTGCTGTTATTGATATGAGGGAAGGTAATATTAAATATCAATTTCCTCTCAAGAAAGGTATGGAAACACTTCCCTAGAAAGAGAATGAAGTTGCCTTTTGATTCTATTATTAGAATAAGTTATGATGTTGATGCTTCTACTCTCGATGTTACTTGATTTGCACTTTCGGCGCCTAGCTAAAGGCGTTAAAAAAAAGCTTATGGGAGACAACCCATGTTTTTACCACAGCAATCTTTGTTTTATATTTGAGTCTTGGAAGTTGTTTACTACTGTAGCAACCTCTCCTTATCATGTTTTTGTGCCAAGTAAAGTTTCTATGTTAAAGGTGATGTTATATTTGGGATCGCTGCGCAGAAACAGCATTGCTGTCTGTCACGAATTCTGGCATAAGTCTCTGTAGAAAATTCAAAAAATCTGCAAAATTACGAGCGTGATCCTCAGATATGTACGCAACTTCTCTATTAGTTTTGAGTTTTTCCATTTGAGCAAGTCTAGTGCCCCTTTCAGGTTCGTCTTTACGGACTGTTCTGTTTTTGACAGATTCTGCCTTTTATTTCGCATTGCCGTATTTGCTATGTTGATGAATTTCTTTGATCCATTAATGTCCAGTAGCTTTGTGCAATGTCCAAAAGTGTTAAGAATGATTGTGTCACCTCTCGAATATGTGAATTATTAATTGTGCACTAACCCTCTTAATGAGTTTGCTTGAAGTTTGTGCTAAGGAAGTTTTCAAGGGTCAAGAGAGGAGCATGATATACTATGATCAAGAGGAGTGAAAGCTCTCGGCTTGGGGATGCCCCCGTGGTTCATCCCTGCATATTTTAAGAAGACTCTAGAAAGCCTAAGATTGGGGATGCCCAAGGCATCCCCTCTTCATCGACAACATCATCAGGTTTCTCCCCTAAACTATATTTTTATTCAAATTACATCTTGTGTTCTTTACTTGGAGCGTCGGTTTGTTTTTTGTTTTTGTTTTTGCTTGGAATAAAATGGATCCTAGCATTCACCTGTGAGAGAGATACGCTCCGCTGTTCCATATGGACAAATATGTCCTTAGGTTTTACTCATAATGTTCAAGGCTCTTCGTTAAATTGTTATATGGTTGGAATTGGGAAATGCTACATGTAGTAATTCTAAATGTCTTGGATAATGTGATACTTGGCAATTGTGTGCTCATGTTTAAGCTCTTGCATCATATACTTTGCACCCATTAATGAAGAAATACATAGATCTTGCTAAAACTTGGTTTGCATATTTGGTCTCTCTAAGGTCTAGATAATTCTAGTATTGAGTTTTGAACAACAAGGAAGACGGTGTAGAGTCTTATAATGTTTACAATATGTCTTATGTGAGTTTTGCTGCACCGGTTCATCCTTGAGTTTGCTTCAAATAACCTTGCTAGGCTAAACCTTGTATCGAGAGGGAATACTTCTCATGCATCCAAATCCTTGAGCCAACCACTATGCCATTTGTGTTCACCCATACCTACCTACTACATGGTATTTCTCCGCCATTCCAAAGTAAATTGCTTGAGTGCTACCTTTAAAATTCCATCATTCGCCTTTTGCAATATATAGCTCATGGGACAAAATAGCCTTAAAAACTATCGTAGTATTGAATATGTACTTATGCACTTTATCTCTTATTGAGTTGTTGTGCGATAACCATGCTTCTGGGACGCCATCAACTACTCTTTGTTGAATATCATGTGAGTTGCTATGCATGTCTGTCTTGTCTGAAGTAAGGGAGATCTACCACCTTAATGGTTGGAGCATGCATATTGTTAGAGAAGAACATTCGGCCGCTAACTAAAGCCATGAATCATGGTGGAAGTTTCAATTTTGGACATATATCCTCAATCTCATATGAGAATAATAATTGTTGCTACATGCTTATGCATTAAAGAGGAGTCCATTATCTGTTGTCCATGTTGTCCCGGTATGGATGTCTAAGTTGAGAATAATCAAAAAGCGAGAAATCCAAATGCGAGCTTCTCCTTAGACCTTTGTACAGCGGCATGGAGGTACCCCTTTGTGACACTTGGTTGAAACATGTGTATTGCGATGATCCGGTAGTCCAAGGTGATTAGGACAAGGTGCGGGCACTATTAGTATACTATGCATGAGGCTTGCAACTTGTAGGATATAATTTACATAACTCATATGCTTTATTACTACCGCTGACTAAAATTGTTTCATGTTTTCAAAATAAAAGCTCTAGCACAAATATAGCAATCGATGCTTTCCTCTTGAAGGACCTTTCTTTTACTTTTATTGTTGAGTCAGTTTACCTATCTCCTCCACCTCAAGAAGCAAACACTTGTGTGAACTGTGTATTGATTCCTACATACTTGCCTATTGCACTTGTTATATTACTTTACATTGACACTATCCATGAGATATACATGTTATAAGTTGAAAGCAACCGCTGAAACTTAATCTTCCTTGTGTTGCTTCAATACCTTTACTTTGATTTATTGCTTTATGAGTTAACTCTTATGCAAGACTTATTGAGGCTTGTCTTGAAGTACTATTCATGAAAAGTCTTTGCTTTATGATTCATTTGTTTACTCATGTCATTACCATTGTTTTGATCGTTGTATTTATTACATATGTTTACAATAGTATGATCAAGATTATGATGGCATGTCACTCTAGAAATTATCCTTGTTATCGTTTACCTGCTCGGGACGAGCAGGAACTAAGCTTGGGGATGCTGATACGTCTCCAACGGATCGATAATTTCTTATGTTCCATGCTACATTATTGATGATATCTACATGTTTTATACACATTATATGTCGTATTTAGGCATTTTCCGGCACTAACCTATTAACAAGATGCCGAAGTGCCAGTTCCTGTTTTCTGCTGTTTTTGGTTTCAGAAATCCTAGTATCGAAATATTCTCGGAATTGGACGAAATCAACGCTCAGGGTCCTATTTTTGCACGGCGTAGAAGACCGAAGAGGAGTCGAAGGGGCCACGAGGTGGCGAAACACATGGCGGCGCGGCCCAGGCCCCCGCCGCGCCGACCCATGGTGTGGGCCCCTCGTGCCCCTCTGACGCCTCCCTTCCGCCTACTTAAAGCCTCACGCAAAACCCCTGCACTCGAGCCACGATACTGAACCTTAATCGAGACGCGCCGCCGCGAATCCCATCTCGGGGATTCAGGAGATCGCCTCTGCACCTGCGGGAGAGGGGAATCATCTCCCCGAGGACTCTTCATCGCTGATCGCCTCCTGAGTGATGAGTGAGTAGTTCACCCGGACTATGGGTCCATAGCGTAGGCTAGATGGCCGTCTTTCTCCTCATGTGCTTCATTGTTGGATCTTGTGAGCTGCCCAACATGATCAAGATCATCTATCCTAATACTATATGTTGTGTTTGTCGGGATCCGATGGATAGAGAATACTATGTTATGGTGATTATCAATCTATTACCTATGTGTTGTTTATGATCTTGCATGCTCTCCGTTATTAGTAGAGGCTCGGGCAAGTTTTTGCTCTTAACTCCAAGAGAGTATTTATGCTCGATAGTGGGTTCATGCTCTATTGATATCTGGGACAGTGACAGAAAGTTCTAAGGTTGTGGATGTGCTGTTGCCACCAGGGATAAAACATTGATGCTATGTCTAAGGATGTAGTTGTTGATTACATTACGCACCATACTTAATGCAATTGTCCGTTGCTTGCAACTTAATACCGGAAGGGGTTCGGATGATAACCTGAAGGTGACTTTTAGGCATAGATGCATGCCGGATAGCGGTCTATGTACTTTGTCGTAATGCCCCGATTAAATCTCACTATATTTATCATATCATGTGCATGTCATGCCCTTTTCTATTTGTCAATTTCACTGTAATTTGTTCACCCAACATGCTTTTAACTATGTGGAAGACATCTCAGTACTGTGACCCAATCTATTCATATCTGAAAGTGCAATCTATCAGAAGGCGAGCCACACTGTTTTCAAACAATCATCTTTCCTCCATACATATGTTATCCTTACAGCAGTCAAGAGCTGAGACAATCTCACTGTTTGTTAGGCGTATTTTGTTGGAAGCTGTGCAGGTTCCACGTTACCGAACTTGCAGTTGCATGCCACATCACATTTTACCACCATCAACTTGTCAACTTGCTCTTGCTCTCTGTTGATGAACTTATTTCTTTTCGAGGAAACTACATCAGTGCACACATGCTTCTCCTTTGGGTTCCCACGATCGTAAGGCCTTACACATCAAGGCATAAGCGACAGAATGTATGTCACAGTTCAGTTCCCTACATCGTGCACTTCTCTTAAAGTGCCTCTGTAATACTTGAAGGTTGCCATGTAGCAAGAATCATGAAGCATCGTTTCTGCTGGACTGCTGTCTCTAGAACTTCTGCCCAGAGAGAGGCTGTCGTACATTTAGGGCTACCACTTGCCACACACAGTAATCTCACAACAAGGTTCACCGCGTACGCTGCCTACAAGGTTGGAGGCGATCCTGGCGATTACCAATTCCTGTATGAGTCGCCCAAGGAGATTCCACATGGATACGTGTGCACGTACGTGCCGGACTGCAACAACTGGGCGAACCAGATTACGGCAGGAGGGGTCGCTGGAACAGGAGTAGTTGCTGGAGCAGGAGGCAGTTCTGGAGCAGATGCTGAGAAACAGGCGTGGCTAGCTAAATATGCCACCGGAACAAGTCATGAAAGCTCAACCTCTGCAGCTCCTACGGTGGATCAGATTACTACAATCTTGAGAGACCAGTTTGGTATCCTGCCGAAGAAGAGAATGATCGGCTATTCCAAGCCGTATCCCAACGAGTATGACCTAATCCCACTACCGCCTAAGTATCGGCTCCCTGACTTCACAAAATTCAGTGGATCAGAAGGGTCTAGCTCAATTGAGCACGTGAGCCGATATTTGGCACAGCTGGGCATGGTCTCAGCTTCAGACCAGCTACGTGTGAGGTTCTTTTCACAATCTCTCACGGGTCTGGCTTTTGGGTGGTACACCCTGGTTGCCACCAGATCTGCCCGAACGTGGAAGCTGCACCGGAAGAGCAGTTTCACATACAATATCATTCGGAAGCTACCGAAGCCGGCATTGCCGATCTGACGCAGGTTCGGCAAAGGCGAGGAGAGAGTGCCAGAATACATCCAGCGCTTCAAGACCGTCAGGAACCGATGTTATTCGATTCGTTTATCTGAGAAGGAAGCAACCGAGCTGGCGACAGAGGCCCGCGCCGCTCAAAGATGTGACCTTCCAAGCAGTATCACAATTCATCACATGATATGGTTCAGGAATTGACATCGTATGAATGGGGGCCGCCACCTGCACTGTACTCAGACAAGTTCAAGCGTCGTCGCTCCTGATCGAGACAGAGAAGATCAAGATCTGCAAGATCAGAAGTCGCCGTAGCCGAATGGACTCGGTGGCAAAACCCGTGTCCCGCAAGTGGGTGAAACAACCAGAGCCGCCAAAGGGTTTGACTTTGATTTAAGCAAAAACGGAGCAGATTTTTGATTTGTTGCTAAAGGAAAACAGCGGAAGTTACCCGAAGGCCACAAAATCCTCATCACATAAGAGATGAACGGCAGGCTGGCACGCAAGTGGCACTCATCGTCACTCATGCCACCAATGACCGCAAAGTCTTGCGCTACGATTCAAATGGCGATAAACATGGCCGATTACCGGTTAGTTTGCCATGAGAGTTGACACGAATCCGTTTCCCCGACGTCAACATGGTGGATCTCAATCACTGCATAAGACGTGAGCCAGGTTTCTCTTTTGGTATCAACATGGCAGGGCTTGCGTATCGCCAGCAAGGATAAAGCCGGAAGCAGTCACCCCGTGGCAAAGATGAGAAGCAGGAGGCCGATCCCCGCGACTGCCCCAAGAAGATGTTTGTGATTTATTTGATCGAGGAAGAGGTGAGGAAGCGGGCGGTATCAACGACCACTTTCCGCGCACCTCCTGAACGCGAAGATAACCGATGTCGCGCTACGACGTAGATGATAAGAGAGATCGGGTCTGATGCAGAGGACAGGAAATACCGTCGATATGATAGAAACAACGACGGGTACGAACGCTACGCTAGAGGGAGGTCAAGATAACAAGAGGACATGGATAGGCATTGGAACCTGCCCTTTCTTCAAACACTGTTGGGACTCAGAATGAGCCGATTGCCCACAATCGAGAACTGCCCAGAGTAGACAGAAGAGGAAGGGGACAAATGAAGTTTCAGTGTTCAAGCGTCTACGACCTCTCCCACCTCAGAAAAAATGAGCTGAGTCATCTCAAGATGAAGATTTCGAGGAGTTAGAGGAAGAAGATAGATATCACCGACCAAGGTGGTGCCCTGATGGACTCAGCCACTCCCAAAAGCGCAGAGTGCAACGGCTACGTAACTTGGAGGAAGCCGAGGCGCAGTACTCCTGGACACGTTGAGGAAAGCACGGCCCGATCCGCGTTAAAATTCAGCAAACATTGGAGATGGAGACTCGCCCACCAAAGAAAGTGTGGCGACCTAAGCAGACAAAAGCCGATGCAGAGGCGTCGGCTGATACAAACATGGTGTTTATACTCCCGTCAGAATTTGTGCTCCAAAAGACGAGGAAGTGTCACGGGTACGCTGGATTGGTGGCCCGCGTCGCTCATGTTTGAGAAGCTACGAGAGAGAGCTACAGGCATCTGAAAGCCTTATACTTGAAAGGTTATATCAATGGCAGCCTATCGCAAGATCGTGCTGACACGGGAGCGGCAAATAACATAATGTCAGACTCCATGTTGCGACGTTTGGGACGTTCCAATGAAGATCTGATCAAAACCAACGTCACACTAAGCGATTTCAACGGCCAAGCGTCAAAAGCCAAGGGTGTTCTGAACGTAGACTTGACCATCGGCCGAAAGACCATCCCTACGTCATTCTTCATCGTCGACAGCAAAAGCACTTACGCCGTCTCGCTAGAAGGGGATTGGATCCACGCTAATCGGTTGCATTCCATCCACAATGCATCAAGGCATCATACAATGGGATGGAGATGAATTGGAGGTTGTTCATGCGATGACTCGATCGAGATCTCTTTGGCTGGCATGAACATTTGGGATGCGCAGACGACCAAGAGCCGCTCTCTGGAATCAATCGACGGATGTGAGCGCACGAAGCTTCAAAAAATGGGGTGAGGCTGGTCTTATCCACCGGCCCGACAGAGTAGCAAGATCCGAGTCTATGGACGAACGGGCGAGGCCGATCCTCGCGATCGGCCCTCCGAAAAGCAAGGATCTCACCTCAAGCATGTCACGTAGCTATAGAGCAGAGAAACAAGAAGTTGTAAACCCTCATTAAACATTGCAATGGAAAAAAGGAGGCGGATTCTAGCAATCGGCCAAAATTAGCTTCAACATGCCTTCTGCCTGTGTTCATTGATTTAGCAAAGCATGGAAAGCTGGGTATGGGTTTACATCAGCGATGAACTAGAAGAGATTGACATTGGTCCTTGGGATAAGCTACGACCAACATTCATCCAGCAAAAAGTTGGATCCACAACTGAGGAGCCGATTGATAGATCTGTTGAAAGAGTACCTGTATTGTTTCGTGACAGATTACAAGGTAAAGTATAGACTCCTATCACGCGACAATCGTATGAGCCATTCCAAGAATCGGCCAAAATTATTCTCACCACACATGTTCACTGATGTGCTATTTAGCATGGTGAGCGGTAAGGTGCCTAGAAGTTATCGAGCCGATATCTTCAATTACTTGAAGGATCTCGGCCCGGGGGCATACGAGAAGGTACAAGGCCACGTAAGTATGTATTTCCGTGGAGTAGCTTCGATTCATGAAATCGATCTACTAATAAAAAAATCGAAAATTCAAACACAACCGATGCTCGGACATCGACTTAAGAATAAACAGCGATGCGCAGCCATCGACTCTAGAATTACAGAGCTTGAACTGCCACTTGAGCAGGCTTCGATGAGCCAACCGCACCCTTTGACCCGACAAGTGCATAACGTCACGACTGCCGTAGCTTCAACTCTGCAAAACACATTGGGACGGGGGCTGATTTCTTCAAGGATGTTCTTCACCTCTTCAGAGTTTTCGACCAATGTCTCAATGGGGGAAGAAAGAAGAGCTTGAGGCGTTGGAGCTGGTACTCTGGCTCATCACATGGCCGGTGGGCAAAAGGCCGGTTCTGATAGATCTGTGGCGAACCTACGCAAGCCCGAGAGATCACAACCCTCTGACAAACAACAAAGAGCAGCATAAGCATGCACGTGCAAGGGCGAGCCCAACAAGGGGAGCATACCTCTCCTAGGACTATGGGAATGGTCGATGACGAAGCAACGGCCGGCGTTTTGTCGGGGTTTGGCCAAGGTGGCCACTTGATCGATGTCACCTTTTTTAGAGTGTGGTTACTCCAGAGTTGCAGGTACGTAACTTCATCAACATCCCCACCGGAAGCTTCATCAGTCTGCAAGAAAAATGAGCCGATCTGAGCAGCAAAGCACAAGAATTGAGCTAGGAGGAGTTGGAGAGCCATTACATTTGAAGCTTCTTGGTTCGAGGAAGGGGTTTGTTGATCCTTCCGAGCCCTCTTGGTGCATCGACTCTTTGTGCGTAAGCTTCCCTGCCCTGTTTTGATGAGCTGGAGGGGCAACAGGTTCAGGGGCTGACCTTTTCTTGGAAGCCGATGGTGGCACATCTGGCTGGTTTTGCGTGGTGGTGTCCTCAGAGGTGCCCGAGCTTGAGCCTCGTCGGCTGGACTGCGTCTCCTCACTGGTATTGTCTTCAGTAGAGGTCTGCAAGAGCAGGATTACTGAACTAACATGCTACTAAAGCCTAGAAGGGTGTTTGCCCTTCAAAAGTTTTCCTGGCAGCCACCTTTCTCATTGCTATTCTCGCCCTGACTGAGGCTCGGGCTTGGGAGCCGATTTTGTTGGAATCGGCTGGCTCTGCATTACAACCTTTTCGAAAGGTGGTGAGTTCTGCAGAAGAGAACCACCAGAACTCAAGCGGAGGAATTTGAAGAGGAGCCATCATCGCTGATAGCCTGGCCATCTTGTTGCTGCAAAGAAATGAAGCATTATAAACATCACCGTAAACTATCACAAGGAAATTTGTGGGCAAGTGGTACCTGTTCCGCGTACATCACCAGCATCAAGTTGTTCTCAAAGAATTTGTCCAGAGCTCTCCTCGAAGGCATTAATTCAGGAGTTTTTGCCGTTAAATCTAACATTAAGCGTCTGTGATTTGGAGTCTAAAATCTAGGGTTTGCGCGGCTGCGGGCTGGACCTGTTTGATGAAATTTGGGATCTGAATTTGAGCAAGGGTTGCAAGTTACCGTTTGAGGGGATAACTGAATTGACATGTCTTGCAATTTATCGTGAAGGACTGATGCGTTGCCATCGGCTCGTTGAGCATTGACCAAGTTGACAATCGGCAAAGTCAAGATAAGGGCGGCAAAATTAGCATAAAGGAAATCGGCAAAATCGAAGGAAGTTCTTCATGGCAAAATCAAAGGGAGTTCTTCATTAATCAATGGAATTTCTTACATAGAAGAGCTGATTGCTCTCAAAAGGAAGAACCAGGGGATACATTGCCCCATCTACTACCACCGATCCCACGCTATGATCCTATCTATGGGCCGGTCGCTGCCTCGTCATCGCTCGCTGCCGCCGCTGTCGGCACCACCCCGCGGGCCTGCCGCCGCTGCTGCCGCCGCCGTGCAGTGCTCCTCCATTGTCTCGCTCCTCCCCGCCGCCTCGTCTGCCGTTGAAGTCGCTGAGGCTCCCGGCCAGGCGGCGCTGGCCGGCGGCTCGCAGGAGGAGGTGTAGTCCTCCTCATCCTCTTCCTCCTCCCCTCCTCCTCGAAGGAGGTGAAGTCGTCCAGAGGAAGCGATCGTCATCGCCTCCTCCTCCGTTTCCCCATCGCGAGGAAGGCGAGGTCTCTCCGGGTCAAGGACCATCCCGGACGACGGAGGAGTCGGGTCTTGCTGTCCCACGCCGTTGGGGCGCAGGATGCCGTACGCCGCTTGCGTGCCCCACTCTGCGACTCTCGGCGGGGAGAGGACACGAGGAAAGACCCGAGAAGAGAGGGAGAAGAAGAAGAAGAAGACATGGTGGTAGAGGAGGGCTTTTGGGTGCTAATGTGAAGGGGATGAAGAGGGGAACTCTCAAGATGCGGTTAAAATAGAGGCGATATAGTGGAGATTTAATGCCTGAGCAGTTTGTGGTGCCAAATCGTCAAATCATGAAGTTGAGAAGGCAAGGCATCATGATGAAGAATACTGCGACGGTTCTGCTCTGCCACGACATGACCCTTCGAAGGAAAAACAGAGTGGTTTTGAAATTATCATTATCAAAACCAGGGGATGTGTTATCACCGGATTTTGGCCAAATCAGGAGATGGGCCGTAAGTGAAGATGGGCTTGAAGGATATACGCGTGGAGCATCTTTGAAGCGGCCTTGCACGAAGAGTTTGGGCCAGATTGCCCGTGTATCTGTAAATATAGTAGATTGCATCTTTGTTTAGAATTAAAAGATAGAGTTTAACCCCTGCACGGTTAGGTGCACGCCCAATTAGAAAGTCCCTTGGACTATAAATATGTATCTAGGGTTATCGAAAGGAGGACAATCACGTTCACAACAAACACAAATCAGGCGATCGCCACCCGTTCTTTCGAGAGGGTTTCTTCCGTAAGCATTATGCTGCCTAGATCGCATCTGCGATCTAGGCAGACACGTTATTCTTTACCTTGTGTTGCTCGTGCTGAAGCGTTGATGGCGAGTAGCACTATTTATCTTAGGTGTTTTGGGGCTTGCATGGATGCTTTTCTTATACATGCTTGTTTAGCTATGCTGCCCTTGATATCTACGCCCTTATACTATCTGGTGTAAGGGCAGCACCTTGCTTGTTCATTATTTAGTAGATCAAATCTGTTATAGTTGCTCCTTGATTCTTCAAGGATTGGTTTAATATCTGTATGGTTAGGCCTTGCAAACGGGTTGAACGATCCGGTAGTGCGTAAGGTATGGTTTGCTAGTCCTAAGAGGGATGTTCCGGGAATTAACTCGATATTGGTTTTTAGGCCTCTTTTAGAGTTAGCTTTCCATTATCTTTCGTGTCTATTAGGCTCAATTACGTAGGATGTTCCGATCATACGGTGAAAACCCTAATGTCGTAGATTGGTTTAACTTTATAATGATCAAGCAGGAGCCCCATGTCATCGTTAACCCGACGTGAATCATGGGGCGATCGGCTCTTTGAGCCGATCCACAGGGCAACCTGAGAGCCGATCGGGCTCGTATTTAATGTTTACGTGTCTACCATGTGCAGGAAACTAATCGAAGCAATCCAACACCTTCCTAACCAGGTATAGGTCAGTGGCACGCCCTTGCAACCGCTAGGACGTGTGCCGGAACATTTGCAGACGACGTCGAGGGACCAGGGCCCCCGCAGTCTTGAAGCCTCCCGGCTCTTCGTGTTGCTTAACCACTGCTCGCCGGTGGGTTTTGGCAGGCAACAGGGCAGCTCTGCGCGCACTTGATGCAGAAGCTGCAGCTCTTCTTTCTTCAAGTACCCTTCTTTGATTTTCTAGTTCTCGCCTAGCGCGAGCGAGTCTATATTGATATGATTGCAGCTCTTCTGCTGTGGCTGTGGTGGTCATCGTCTCTGTGCCATCCATGGCTCGCTGAGCTCTGTCCCAAGCTGCTTGCGGAAGTTGTACTTTTTCGCGAGGTGTAGTCCCGACATATTTATTTCCTGTTCTTCGCATAAGATCAGCGGGATCGATGTATGGATTTCCCAAATCATCGGAAGCCTCTGACGCTTCATCTTCTTGGCGACTTGATTCACCGATTGCACATACTTGATGATATATTGTAGCTTTGTTTTCTTATTCAGGGTCGGTGACATCGTCATATAGATCGGCAAAGACCTCCCGAATAGAAGTAGATCTGTCGATGAAGTCGAAGTTGTCGATGTTTTCCGAGTCGTTGCTCAGATCGGAGTCCGTGAACGACCCGAAAGACATATCGCCGAACATATCGGCGAGTTCTCCGCCGATGGCGGGCTTGATGAAGCTTCTTGGCGAAACCTCCTCGTCTCCTGACTCGATCGATCATGATGATGATCCCGTGAAATCGGAATCGGCCGTTAACGGTCCCGAAAAAATCAGTGCCGCGAGACAGTGCGATCCTTCTTTCCCGATGCGGAAGTGGAAACTCCTGAACGTCATCTCCATTGACTCCTCTAGATTGGAATATGCATGCAAACGGGCGGGAGGGTGAGGAACAAAATCATCGAGACCAGGTGGGATCTGTTTACCTCCGTCCATCGAGTTGCTCTTTGTTGATGTTGTTGATGATGTTGACGATGCCATCGAGATCACCTCCTTGTCGCCTCTAATTCCCACAGACGGCGCCAATTGACAAGGGATTAACTTGTCAATGCCTACAGATTGTAGACTTGGGTTTCGTAGAAAGTAGAGGGCAAGTAGATCTCGAAGGTTCAGCCGAAAAGGTGCTCGACTAATTAAAAACTAGGGTCTGTGGACAATAGATTCGATGATTCTCCATCCCTTGGCTCCCCTTTATATAAGAGGGAGAGCCGAGGGATCTTCTTGTCGTACAAGTTACAAACTCCGGGAGACTCTCTGAGTCTCTCCCATATAATTACATGACTCTCAATTCCTAATATACTCTATCTTCCATATCGATGTTTCTGGGCTTCTGGGCCTTGAAAGCTTCGGGTCGTGGGCCTCTAAATAACCTCGGGTACCTTATTCGGTACGCCATCCGGGATGCCTATGCCACCCAACCATGGGAGCTCAGAAGCTCTATACAGGCGACCATCTTTTACTGTCTTTCGTAACTTGAGGTCTAAGAGCATCTCCAGCCGCATCGCCCAAAGCGTTCCCCAAACGGCGCCGCGTCAAGAGTTTGGGAGACGTGTTTCATTCGTGCTGCGTTTGGGGGACGTCGCTCCCCAGCCGCGTCCCCCAAACAAAATTTTAGATATTTAAAACTTAAGAGAATTCATTCAAACTTGCTATATATTACATAGATTCGAACGAAATTCGATGAAATTTAAACTAAACCCTAATCTAATAGTACTTGCGGCGGCCAGAGGCATCGTAGCACGGTGGAAGTTGCACATGTCACGTGACGACCTCCCGCTGCCGCGCTCGTCGGGGCCTGTCGACGGGCTTGTCCTTCACCGCGCTCGTCGCTGCCTCGCCTCCGTCGTGAGGTCCACGAGCGGCTTCCCGTAGTCGCGGATAGACATGGCGATCGCCGCCGAGGTCACCCTCCAGCATCCTTGTCGTTCAACGATGCCAAGCACGCCGCTCGCAAGACATGGGCAGTCCCGGGGTCGTCGCCGCCGCCGTACTCGCCGCCTCCCGCCGCTGCCTCGTCGTCCTGCTCCTCCTTCACCTCCGGCTTCGGGATGAGGAGGGCGCCGCCGGCGCGCCTTTGCTGCTGCCGGCTGCCGCCGCGCCTCGGATTGACAGGCGGTGTCGTGAACTCCGGCTCCTCCTTCACCTCGCGCTTGGGGACGGTGTAGCCGCCGGCCGATCGGGCCGCTGCGCCTGGAAGTAGGCGGCCCACCAGGCGTCGTTTTCGGTGGCCGTCCAGGTTGGATTGGCCCGCTCCTCGGCGGTTAGGCGAGACCGCCCGGGACGCCTATGCCATTGACGGCCATCCTCCACCTGCCGCTGCTTGGCAGACGCATGTCCGGCGGGACGGGATATCCCGTGTGGTACAGCGCCCACGCCTCCGCCACGGTGTGGCTGCCGTGGCCAAAGTCGTTCGCCGCGGCGATCTTGCGGGATGACGACGACATTGGCAAGGGAGGCCGAGATTTGTGAGCGGCGAGAGGTTGGAGCGGTGAGAGATTGGGATGGGGAAGGAAGCAGGGGCGCTCTTAATATACATCGGCGGCAGGCGAAGCGGCAACGGGGTGTTGGACGCAATAAACATCAGCACGGATGGCTACGCGACCATGCACGACGAGACGCGTCCCTGCGTCGCCTGGAAAGCTGAGACGCCATTAACGTTGCTTGACCAAAGGTGATGAGCCAAAAACCTGTTAATTGCCAGATAGGGTTTAAGGGAATTTTGTAGTCAGCTCAAAATGGCCAACTCTCGAGACACTTATGGGTACAAACAGGGGAGCTTTCCATATGTATTACATGTATATAAGTAATATGACTGAGGATTGGGTCTTCAAAATACATTTTATTGTTGTTCTACTGGGCGTGAGTTGTCGCCTACCTCGCGTGCCTTTTGTAGTGCTGTTTTTTCCATGAAATCGAGTAGCTCTACGCTACGTGCTCTTTTTAATACTTACTCATTCTGAACGTTCCGTATGCATTCAGGATCAATAGGGGTCGGGGATTGGTGATGTAGGAGTAGATCTACTAGTATTGTAAATAGGGACTATGTCCAACGGAAATGGTGAATGGAACCAACACACTGTTATAAAAATTAAATATGCTATTTAAAAGTTTCAAAAAATGTGAAGTAAATTTTTGCATGTATATACTATGTTGATACCTACTCGTGTGTGTTTACCATTGTATGTGGCTCACAAAAATGACAAAATGCAAATTCCTATTCCTGTGAATAGTACAATTCCTGTTCACTATTCTCATTTGGACATTTTGTCATTTTTATGCAGGCCACACACAATGGTATTTTTTCGTGAAAACTTACACGAGTAAGTATCAACATAATATGTACATGCAAAAATTTACTTCACATTTTTTGAAAATTTTTAAATAACATTTTTTAAACTTTTCGTAAACGGGTGCGCGCGCACCCACGTCCGGGTCGCTATGTCCAATTCCTAGTGAAGGTGATCTAGTAGTATGGTTGACCTGGAGGCCACGAGACCCGTTGGTAACGTGCACTGGATCACATGATTCTCTTGGAAACCTACGTCCCTCGTGTCGATGTTTATTGCTAAATGGATAAATGACAGCTTTACGCAGCTGGTACTTTTGACTATTCAATTTTATAGAGACCGCTAAGTCTTTTTGAAGTTAAAATAAGATCTTTTTGTTCTATTCTCGTTTCGGTGGTACGTCTAGCACTGACAGAGGGGGTGGAGTCGTGTGTCCGATGGATGTCTTAGATTCAGTTGGTTTTTCTGTTTGTCAGTATGGTTTCGGATCAGTCTCTTCCGGTCAACAATTGTAAATCATGGGCGATTGTTGCTACTTTAGGCGCACTGGTTTTTTGGAGCCTTACCTCAACGATTTTCCACGTGTCTACTATAAAAGCTATACTACGATAAGTTTTTCCTGGTTTCAACGATGGAGGAACGAGGACGGCGGCATGCATTTGGCTTGCATTAGTGTAGTCATGGTTAGGTGATTCAAAAACTTATTTATAATATTTATTATTTTTTAGATCGTTTCTACTGCTATTGATTGATGATTACGAATAGATTGGCAGTTTTTTTCACAAAGAAAAAAAAGACTATTCAACTTTATGGATGCAAAACTATCATATATGGCCGTGTATTTTAATTGCCCAGTGGAGGCCTGGAGCAGCCCAGCATAGCCGGATCAAGCTAGCACCGCGCAGCTTCCATCATCAAGCCTGCATTTACCGGAAAGGCTAAAGGGCCGGGCTGCGGAGTCGTGAACAAAGTAAGCTCTGTCTGGTTTGGCGCTCTCTCGCAGAAGGCCTAGAACAACTCAGCACCATTGTCTATTCTGATTGATCGCAGGTGATTAAATCATTAACGGAGAAGAGCATATGCTCTTATTGTTCGATCCTTAGGAAGATCGACAAGAGATCTAAATCTTTTGAAGGTGTCCAACTCATTCATAAAAATAAGGAGGCAAATGGTGATGTTCATTCAATTGCTACGAATGCTATCTCGCAACCTTTCGGGAGGTCCTATGCTGCTTTAAGCGGCACGTCCAACTGCCGCCGCCTGAAGCGGATACTGTTGCGTCTACGGGATAAAAGGCACCGAAGGTTTGCATCCTTTTTTGTTCGGTAGATTGTCGTTGGGCACATCAACTTGAATCAAACATGACATGCAACCACAAGATTTTTATCCAGGTTTAGATCGTAAGATGCAAAACCTCTACGTTTTGCATTTCTGATCTTCCTTCTCCTCCTTTAGAAATTTTTTCTCCTTATTCCCCAAGCCTAGATCTATACACAAAAACGGGTCCTTCTTTTATTTCTCAAGGGGACTCCACCGACATGGGGCACATGGCAAACACGTGACACACGACCAGGCGGGCGGACGCGCGGTCAAACCAGCACCCAACGGGGGCCAGGCCACAACCCCTTGTCACGGTGCCATCCATCCATCTTGTCACCCTGTCGCTGGCTCTGACCGGCGGAGAACGTTGTCCTTATGTGGCAGCAACCAACCCTCCAGGAACATGACAACAAGTGTTGTGCATGCGTTCCTGGGGGAGGGGCTATCTCCATCTCTCGGCAACACATTGTCGGGTAACCGAGTCACCTTGCATTCCGGTCCTCGCCCCGCTCGTTAGCTGTAGCTTAAGCTTGGCTACACTACCGTCACCGAGCAAGCGTTCCTCGTGCGCCGCAACAGCGCTTCCGGGGCACATGACATGAATGAGTTTATGATTTGCATGGCATCGGGTGGCATGCTGGTGACCTCCTCTACGAGTTTCTTCACCATCAGCTTCTTCTCAGCCCACCTTGTTGTTGATATCCGCTTCCGCCCACGCGTCCGGCGACAGAGCCCCCGTTCTGGCAGCGCCGACAATAGCTCCCACGTGTGGCCCGAAAACCCACATGTCCTTGGAGATGATATGCCGTCAAGTCGACACGCATTCCATCGGTGATGTTGCCGGGCTACTCCCTTCCTTCTGACCCAGGGGTGCGAGGCGTGGCGGTCCCTCCCCAGTGCAAAATGATATGCATGAGTGTCAGAAGACACGCATCAGGCGCAAACGGTGGGCACGAGATCCCATGGGTCAATGACATAGGGGCCTGACTCACCTGTCTTCCACGACCAAATTGAACTCTGTAGAACAGGAATTATCTATTTTGTGTATTTTTCACTTTCAGAGACCTATACGGAGTCAAATTGAGCTAGGATTTCTGGTGAGTCATTTTTTGGGAGAAGCAACCTGGCCCTGGAAGCACACCTGGAGAGGCTTGAGGCCCAAAATAGACCAGGTGGCGCGGCTAGACATGTAGGGCACGCCACCCCTTTCTTTTGACCGCCCATCGTCCAAATCGCTTGATTATTTCGCCCACCGATGCCTTTTGACCTAAAAACCACTGTATATATGCCCCCAAGGGTTCTCGGGAGGAGAGCACCATGGAAACACAAAAAAACACGACAAAAAAGGTTGCAACAACGAAGATTGGAGGGGGAACTCCACCTGAGCCGTTGTCGGACGGATCTCCACCTTCTCCAACGTCTTCCTCATCATCACCATGATCAAGGGGGAGTAGTTCACCTTTGGACTACGGGTTTGTGCCAGTAGCTTGATCTATTTTTCTCATGTTCTTCATAGTTTTTAGTACCATATGAGCTATCCAACATGATTATGGTTATATTTGTAATCCCTATGTAGCGGATCTTTATTCTATGATATGATACTATGAGATTTTGCTATACTTTGTGTAAGATGTATTGATAGATGCATATTAGGTACCCTGTTCTTAAGTATGGTTCCGATCCAACTTGTATGCAAGAACGTGTGTGGGGTGATGTGCATGTTAGATGGAATAGCATGGTTTTAGTGATTAAATAGTGACAACAAATTCATGATCTCTTATGGATTTGCCTTTTAATTATTTTGATATCTCACTATGAATAAGGTGAATCTATATGCTATGTTCATTACGTGACAAAATTAATGATCTTTTTTGTTCAAGGTAGCATATTTGATATTCAAACATCATGTCAGAGTACTTATGGCTATACTCTGTTAATTCTTAATAAAAAATTGCTTGAAGTTATTCCTATCTTGTGGAATGTAAGAGAGATGTGTTGCATCATCTCTATGTTCGGACGTGAGACCCATATGGATGCTTATCCTATACACGTTAGAGTTATTTTCTTCATATCTCATTGATGAATTGTTATTGTCCACTACAACTTGAAAGAGAGAATAGTCAAGTGAACACATGAACTCTGGTTCAATTTTAATCATAAGAAACACATTTTCATCACTTTTATCTTACTTTTCATTTGCAACACTATTTTAATCCGAAAATACAAAAATATTTTTCTTTCTTATTTGCACTCAAAACCCCAAAACAAACAAACCTTTACCGCTTTTATCTAGTTTATTTCAGATGTTTAGTATACTTTACTTTAGTTACTATTTTATTTATTTTTACTTATACGAAACCTTGTGCTTGACAACCACACGGTGAAGTTGGGGACACAAGGCTTTATTTTATTTTGTAGGATTGCTAGAAGAAGAGAGGGAGAGACAACTCTTTGCTCCATTCCCACAGAGTTCGATATAAACCATCGAGTCACCCTTGTGGGGAAATATTTTGCTGACACAACACTCTGCACTTGGAGTCCCAACTTCATCAAGACATTTTATGGCGGCGTTGCAGGGGAGTAATCAAGACATTCCATCAAGCCCTGTCAAGCGACATCACTCCCCCAACTATGCTTCTCCAATGCCCTCGCCAACATGGAGACTGAAAATATCGAAAGAAACAATAAAGAGATTTTTGTACCCATCAGCATTGCTAGCAGTCACAGTGTTGACATTCTTCGCATTTTTCTTGTAGTCTGCACGTTCTGGATAGTCCTTAGAAAAATGGCCAACCTTTCCAGAGGTAAAGCAGCTCAGTTCAGCTTTGTTCATCTTCTTCTTGTTCAAGGGTGTAGTCTTTATAGGTTTGTTGAAAGTGGGCTTGTCCCTTTGCCCTTGCCATAGGGTTTTTTATGCACCATGTTGTCTCTAGACTGACCCTCTCCTTTCTCAATGGTGTCCTTATCCCGAGCTTTCTCCTTAATGTCAAGAGATGCTATCAGGTTTTCAACCCATATCTCATGTCTCTTGTGTTTGAGAGTTGTGGCAAAGTTCCTTCATGAAGGGGCAACTTCGCCATAATGCATCTAGCCACAAACTTGTTAGGTAAGACACACTTAGGGAGTTCGATCTTTTTCATAATGCACTGTATCTCATGAGGTTGTCTAACTACAGAACGGTTGTTCACCATCCTGAAGTCATCGATACTCTCCATGATGCACAGTTCACTGTCTGCATCAGTTGCACTGAATTCAGCACTCAGTGCATCCCAGATAACTTTTCCATTTATTATGTGCATGTACACATCACACGGACGATTAGTAAAAACACCCACAACGCATCCAAGAAACAGAGTATTGCATTTCTCGATTTTTTCTGATTTTCGTCAGATATAGTTCCTCTAGGTTTTTCTTTACTAACTTTGAACACTTTCAGATGAGTAAACCAGAGCGTGGCCTTATTCTGTCACCTCTTAAAGTGCACACCGGTAAACTTATCCAGCCTCAGTGCATCAGCAAAACAAGCCATAGTTAACTCGGAAAATTGCCTACAATTAGGTTTTTGGATTGTTGGGCAATTAGGCACATTTTCCATGATTAATTCCAGAATATAAAACATGACTACAACAGCTACTAACATGTGAAACTCGAACATACTAGATGTATTAAGCAACATGAACAACAACAAGGCATACGATACAATAACCATCATTAAACAGATTGGATCACTTGACACGTACCGACCTTGTGGAGGTGGAGCATTCATCGATGCAATAGTTTCTTTGTTGATGACAAAGTTGGTGAAGATTGTTGGAGATATGCCCAAGAGGCAATAATAAAAGTGGTTATTATATATCTTTATGTTTATGATAAAAGTTTATATACCATGCTATAATTGTATTAACCCAAACATTGATACATGTGTGATATGTAAACAAACAAAGAGTCCCTAGTAAGCCTCTTAACTAGCTTGTTGATTAATAGATGATTAGTTTCATAATCATGAACATTGGATGTTATTAATAACAAGGTTATATCATTGTATGAATGATGTAATGGACACACCCAATTAAGCGTAGCATAAGATCACGTCATAAGTTATTTGCTATAAGCTTTCAATACATAGTTACCTAGTCCTTATGACCATGAGATCATGTAAATCACTTATACCGGAAAGGTACTTTGATTACATCAAACGCCACGCGTAAATGGGTGGTTATAAAGGTGGGATTAAGTATCCGGAAAGTATGAGTTGAGGCATATGGATCAATAGTGGGATTTGTCCATCCCGATGACGGATAGATATACTGGGCCCTCTCGGTGGAATGTCGTCTAATGTCTTGCAAGCATATGAATAAGTTCATAAGAGACCACATACCACGGTACGAGTAAAGAGTACTTGTCAGGAGACGAGGTTGAACAAGGTATAGTGTGATACCGATGATCAAACCTCGGACAAGTAAAATATCGCGTGACAAAGGGAATTGGTATCGTATGTGAATGGTTCATTCGATCACTAAAGTCATCGTTGAATATGTGGGAGCCATTATGGATCTCCAGATCCCGCTATTGGTTATTGGTCGGAGTAAGTACTCAACCATGTCCGCATAGTTCGCGAACCGTAGGGTGACACACTTAAATTTGGATGTTGAAATGGTAGAACTTGAATATGGAATGGAGTTCGAATATTTGTTCGGAGTCCCGGATGTGATCTCGGACATCACGAGGAGTTCCGGAATGGTCCGGAGAATAAGATTCATATATAGGATGTCATTTTATGTGAATTAAAATGATGCGGAAGGTTCTATGGAAGGTTCTAGAAGGTTCTAGAAAAGTCCGGAAGAACCCACCAAGGAAGGTGGAGTCCACATGGGACTCCACCTCCATGGCCGGCCAACCCTAGTGGGGGAGGAGTCCCAAGTGGACTCCCCTTAGGGGGCCACCCCCCCTTATGGAAGGTGGAATTCCCACCTCTAGTGGGAATCCTAGCTTGGGAAGGTTTCCCACCATATGGAAGGTTTTGGGTTCGGGTCTTATTCGAAGACTTGTAGTCCAACACTTGGGGCTTCCACCTATATATAGAGGGCCAAGGGGAGGGGGCCGGCCACCCAAAGCCACAAGCTTGGCCGCCCCCATAGTGGCCGGCCACCCCTCTCCCCAAACCCTAGCGCCCCGCTCCTCCACCATATCCCGCACGCTTAGCGAAGCTCCGCCGGATTTCTCCACCGCCACCGACACCACGCCGTCGTGTTGTCGGATTCAAGAGGAGCTACTACTTCCGCTGCCCGCTGGAACGGGGAGGTGGACGTCGTCTTCATCAACAACCGAACGTGTGACCGAGCACGGAGGTGCTGCCGTTCGTGGCCGAACCGATCGTGATCAAGATCTTCTACGCGCTTTTGCAAGCGGCAAGTGAACGTCTACCGCAGCAACAAGAGCCTCCTCTTGTAGGCTTTGGAATCTCTTCAAGGGTGAGTCTCGACAATCCCCTCGTTGCTACCGTCTTCTAGATTGCATCTTGGCTTGGATTGCGTGTTCGCCGTAGGAAAATTTTTGTTTTCTATGCTACGTTATCCTACAGTGGTATCAGAGCCGTGTCTATGCATAGATGGTTGCACGAGTAGAACACAATGGTTTGTGGGCGTTGATGCTCTTGTTATCTTTAGTTGAGTACTTTGCATCTTTGTGGCATAGTGGGATGAAGCGGCTCGGGCTAACTTTACATGACCGCGTTCATGAGATTTGCTCCACGCTCGACATGCAACTTGTATTGCATAAGTGGCTTTGCGGGTGTCTGTCTCTCCTACTATAGTGAAGATTCAATTTACTCTTCTATTGAAAACACTAGTATCATCGTTGTGGTTCATGTTCGTAGGTAGATTGGATCTTACTCGAAACCCTAAACCACGTAAAATATGCAAACCAAATTAGAGAACGTCTAACTTGTTTTTGCAGGGTTTGGTGATGTGATATGGCCATAATGTGATGATGAATATGTATGAGATGATCATTATTGTATTGTGGCAACCGGCAGGAGCCTTATGGTTGTCTTTAAATTTCATGTTGAGTAGTATTTCAAAGTAGTTGTAATAGTTGCTACATGGAGGACGATCATGAAGACGGCGCCATTGACCTTGGTGCTTCGCCGACGATGATGGAGATCATGCCCGTTGATGATGGAGATCATGTCCGTGCTTTGGAGATGAAGATCAAAGGCGCAAAGACAAAAGGGCCATATCATATCACATATGAATTGCATGTGATGTTAATCCTTTTATGCATCTTATTTTGCTTAGATCGCGACGGTAGCATTATAAGATGATCCCTCACTAAAATCTCAAGATAATAAAGTGTTCATCCTTAGTAGCACCGTTATCAAGTCTTGTCGTTTGAAGCATCTCGTGATGATCGGGTGTGATAGATTCAATAAGTACATACAACGGGTGCAAGACAGTTTTGCACATGCGGATACTAAGGTGGCCTTGACGAGCCTAGCATGTACAGACATGGTCTCGGAACACGTGATACCGAAAGGTAGAGCATGAATCATATGATTGATATGATGAACACTTTGAGTGTTCGCCATTGAAATCACACCTTTTCTCGTGATGATCGGGTTTAGGTGCGGTAGATTTGGTTCGTGTGATCACTAAGACAATGCGAGGGATATTGTTTTGAGTGGGAGTTCACCTAGTGTTTTAATTATATTGAATTAAAATTTGAACTCAATTTGTCATAAACTTAGTCTAAACTATTGCAAATATGTTGTAGATATGGCGTCCCCAATCAATTTTAACCAGTTCCTAGAGAAAGAAAAGCTTAAGAGCAACGGTAGCAACTTCACCGACTGGTTCCGTCATGTGAGGATCTTCCTCAATGGCGGAAATCTGCAATATGTGCTTGATGCACCGCTAGGTGACCCTCCAGCAGAAACCGAAACCGATGAAGTAAAGAATGTTTACGCGACTCGGAAAACTCGGTACTCTCAAGTTGTGTGCCATCTTATGCAGTCTGGAATCCGATCTTCAAAAACGTTTTGAGCACCACGATCCTCATGAGTTGATAAAAGAGTTGAAGACTATTTTTGAGACTCATGCGGCCGTGGAATGCTATGAAGCATCGAAACACTTTTTCAGCTGTATGATGGAAGAAGGCAGCTCCATTAGTGAGCACATGCTCGCCATGACCGGGCATGCGAAGAAACTCAGTGACTTGGGAATAGTGATTCCTAACAGACTGGGGATTAATCGTGTCCTTCAATCACCGCCACCAAGTTACAAGAACTTTGTGATGAATTACAATATGCAGAACATGAACAAGGAGTTTCCTGAACTCTTTGGCATGTTAAAAGCTGCTGAGATTGAGATTAAGAAAGAGCACCAAGTGTTGATGGTCAACAAGACCACCAGTTTCAAGAAACAGGGCAAGTCTAAGGGAAAATTCAAGAAGGGTGGCAAGAAAGCTGCCACGCCTCCTATGAAACCTAAGAACGGCCCTAAGCCTGATGCTGAGTGCTATTACTGCAAAGAGAAGGGACACTGGAAGCGTAATTGCTCCAAGTATTTGGCAGATCTGAAGAGCGGCCTTGTCAAGAAGAAGAAAGAAGGTATATCTGATATACATGTTATAGATGTTCATTTCACTGGTTCTCGTTCTAGTACCTGGGTATTTGATACTGGTTCGGTTGCTCATATTTGTAACTCGAAACAGGAACTAAAGAATAAACAACAACTGCTGAAAGATGAAGTGACGATGCGCGTTGGAAACGGATCCAAGGTCAATGTGATCGCACGGGACACTTCCTCTACATCTACCTTCGGGATTAGTTTTAAGCCTAAATAATTGTTATTATGTACCTGCGTTGAGCATGAACATTATATCTGGATCTTGTTTAATGCAAGACGGTTATTCATTCAAGTCTGAGAATAATGGTTGTTCTATTTTTATGAATAATATCTTTTATGGTCGAGCACCACAAAAGAATGGCTTATTTCTGTTAGATCTCGATAGTAGTGATACGCATATACATAACATTGATGCTAAGCGAATTAAATTGAATGATAATTCTACTTATATGTGGCACTGTCGTCTTGGTCATATTGGAGTGAAACGCATGAAGAAACTCCATACCGATGGATTACTAGAATCACTTGACTTTGAGTCACTTGATAGATGTGAAGCATGTCTAATGGGAAAAATGACTAAGACTCCATTTTCTGGTACATGGAGCGAGCTACTGACTTATTGGAAATCATACATACCGATGTATGCGGACCAATGAGTGTAGCATCGCGCGGTGGTTATCGTTATGTTCTAACCTTCACAGATGATTTAAGTAGATATGGGTATATCTATTTAATGAAACATAAATCCGAAACTTTCGAGAAGTTTAAGGAATTTCAAAGTGAAGTAGAAAATCAACGTAACAAGAAGATTAAATTTCTACGATCTGATCGTGGAGGTGAATATCTAAGTTATGAGTTTGGCATGCATTTAAAGAAATGCGGAATACTTTCACAATTGACACCGCCGGGAACACCACAACGAAACGGTGTGTCCGAACGTCGTAATCGAACTCTCTTAGATATGGTTCGTTCTATGATGTCTCTTACCGATTTGCCGTTATCATTTTGGAGTTATGCATTAGAGACAGCCGCATTCACTTTAAATAGAGCACCATCAAAATCCGTTGAAACGACGCCGTATGAATTATGGTTTAATAAGAAACCTAAGGTCGTTCCTAAAAGTTTGGGGTTGCGAAGCCTATGTAAAAAAGTTACAACCGGACAAGCTAGAACCCAAAGCGGAGAAATGCGTCTTCATAGGATACCCTAAGGAAACTATAGGGTACACTTTCTATCACAGATCCGAAGGCAAGATCTTTGTTGCTAAGAACGGAACCTTTCTTGAGAAAGAATTTCTCACTAAAGAAGTGACTGAAAGAAAAGTAGAACTCGATGAGATTGAAGAATCTCTACTCGTTGATCGAGTAGCGCAGTACGGAAATGTTCCTGTACCACCTACACCGGCAACAGAGGAAGCTAATGATAATGATCATGAAACTTCAAATGAGACAGCTACTGAACCTCGCAGATCGACAAGGGATCGTGCCACTCCAGATTGGTATGATCCTTGTCTAAATGTCATGATTGTGGATAACAATGATGAAGACCCTACGACGTATGAAGAAGCGATGATGAGCCCAGATTCCAACAAATGGCAAGAAGCCATGAAATCCGAGATGGGATCCATGTATGATAACAAAGTATGGACTTTGGTAGAATTACCTGATAGCCGCAAGGCTGTCGAGAATAAATGGATCTTCAAGAGAAAAACAGATGCTGATGGTAATATTACTGTCTATAAAGCTCGACTTGTCGCAAAGGGTTTCCGACAAATTCAAGGTGTTGACTACGATGAGACTTTCTCACCTGTAGCGAAGCTAAAATCTGTGAGGATTTTGTTAGCAATAGCTGCATTTTTCGATTATGAGATTTGGCAGATGGATGTCAAAACGGCGTTCCTTAATGGTGACATTGAGGAAGAGTTGTATATGATACAACCCAAAGGTTTTGTCGATCCTAAAAATGCTGACAAAGTATGCAAACTTCAGCGTTCAATCTATGGACTGAAGCAAGCATCGAGAAGTTGGAACCGACGTTTTGATAAGGTGATCAAAGACTTCGGGTTTATACAGTGTCATGGAGAGGCCTGTATTTACAAGAAAGTGAGTGGGAGCTCTGTAGCATTCCGGTATTATATGTAGATGACATATTATTGATTGGGAATGATATAGAACTATTAAGCAGTGTAAAGGGTTATTTGAATAATAGTTTTTCAATGAAAGACCTTGGTGAAGCATCATACATATTAGGCATCAAGATTTATAGAGATAGATCAAGACGTCTAATAGGGCTATCACAGAGTACATACCTGGACAAGATTCTCAAGAAGTTTAGAATGGACGAAAGTAAGAAAGGATTCTTACCTATGTTACCAGGCAAGGTCTTGAGTAAGACTCAAGGACCGGCTACGGCAGAAGAAAGAGAAAGGATGAGTCAGATCCCCTATGCCTCGGCAGTAGGCTCTATCATGTATGCCATGCTATGTACAAGACCGGATATAGCACATGCTGTTAGTTTTGACAAATATCAAAGTGATCCAGAATAGAACACTGGACAGCGGTCAAGAATATCCTGAAGTACTTAAAAAGAACTAAGGATATGTTTCTTTGTTATGGAGGTGACCAAGAGCTCGTTGTAACAAGTTACACCGATGCAAGTTGGAACACTGATCCCGATGACTCTAAGTCACAACTGGGTACGTGTTTATATTGAATGGTGCTGCAGTAAGTGGGCAAGCTCGAAGCAGTGCACGGTGGCGAAATCCTCAACAGAATCGGAGTACATAGCAGAGGCTTCATCGAAGCGGTATGGATGAAGAGGTTCATTGTAGAGCTCGGTGTGGTTCCTAGTGCATTGGACCCACTAGTCATCTACTGTGACAACATGGGTGCCATCGCCAATGCACAAGAACCAAGGTCACACAAGAGGCTGAAGCATATCAAGCTGCGTTACCACTCGATTCGCGAGTACATCGAAGATGGAGAAGTAAAGATTTGCAAAGTACACACCGATCTGAATGTAGCAGATCCGTTGACTAAAGCTCTCCCTAGGGCAAAGCATGACCAACACCAGAATGCCATGGGTGTTAGGTACCTTACAATGTAATCTAGATTATTGACTCTAGTGCAAGTGGGAGACTGTTGGAGATATGCCCAAGAGGCAATAATAAAAGTGGTTATTATATATCTTTATGTTTATGATAAAAGTTTATATACCATGCTATAATTGTATTAACTGAAACATTGATACATGTGTGATATGTAAACAAACAAAGAGTCCCTAGTAAGCCTCTTAACTAGCTTGTTGATTAATAGATGATTAGTTTCATAATCTTGAACATTGGATGTTATTAATAACAAGGTTATATCATTGTATGAATGATGTAATGGACACACCCAATTAAGCGTAGCATAAGATCACGTCATTAAGTTATTTGCTATAAGCTTTCAATACATAGTTACCTAGTCCTTATGACCATGAGATCATGTAAATCACTTATACCGGAAAGGTACTTTGATTACATCAAACGCCATGCGTAAATGGGTGGTTATAAAGGTGGGATTAAGTATCCTATGAGTTGAGGCATATGGATCAATAGTGGGATTTGTCCATCCCGATGACGGATAGATATACTCTGGGCCCTCTCGGTGGAATGTCGTCTAATGTCTTGCAAGCATATGAATAAGTTCATAAGAGACCACATACCACGGTACGAGTAAAGAGTACTTGTCAAGAGACGAGGTTGAACAAGGTATAGTGTGATACCGATGATCAAACCTCGGACAAGTAAAATATCGCGTGACAAAGGGAATTGGTATCGTATGTGAATGGTTCATTCGATCACTAAAGTCATCGTTGAATATGTGGGAGCCATTATGGATCTCCAGATCCCGCTATTGGTTATTGGTCGGAGTAAGTACTCAACCATGTCCGCATAGTTCGCGAACCGTAGGGTGACACACTTAAAGTTGGATGTTGAAATGGTAGAACTTGAATATGGAATGGAGTTCGAATATTTGTTCGGAGTCCCGGATGTGATCCCGGACATCACGAGGAGTTCCGAATGGTCCGGAGAATAAGATTCATATATAGGATGTCATTTTATGTGAATTAAAATGATGCGGAAGGTTCTATGGAAGGTTCTAGAAGGTTCTAGAAAAGTCCGGAAGAACCCACCAAGGAAGGTGGAGTCCACATGGGACTCCACCTCCATGGCCGGCCAACCCTAGTGGGGGAGGAGTCCCAAGTGGACTCCCCCTTAGGGGCCGGCCACCCCCCCTATGGAAGGTGGAATTCCCACCTCTAGTGGGAATCCTAGCTTGGGAAGGTTTCCCACCATATGGAAGGTTTTGGGTTCGGGTCTTATTCGAAGACTTGTAGTCCAACACTTGGGGCTTCCACCTATATATAGAGGGCCAAGGGGAGGGGGCCGGCCACACCAAAAGCCACAAGCTTGGCCGCCCCCTATAGTGGCCGGCCACCCCCTCTCCCCAAACCCTAGCGCCCCGCTCCTCCACCATATCCCGCACGCTTAGCGAAGCTCCGCCGGATTTCTCCACCGCCACCGACACCACGCCGTCGTCGTCGGATTCAAGAGGAGCTACTACTTCCGCTGCCCGCTGGAACGGGGAGGTGGACGTCTTCATCAACAACCGAACGTGTGACCGAGTACGGAGTGCTGCCCGTTCGTGGCGCCGGAACCGATCGTGATCAAGATCTTCTACGCGCTTTTGCAAGCGGCAAGTGAACGTCTACCGCAGCAACAAGAGCCTCCTCTTGTAGGCTTTGGAATCTCTTCAAGGGTGAGTCTCGACAATCCCCTCGTTGCTACCGTCTTCTAGATTGCATCTTGGCTTGGATTGCGTGTTCGCCGTAGGAAATTTTTTGTTTTCTATGCTACGTTATCCTACAAAGATAGGTTGAAGTAGACGATGCTGAAGACGATGGTAGGCCACATCGCCCGACTTTTCCAGTAGATGACCCGTGATGAAGAGCTTGAGTAGTCGCGTAGAGCGCTTCCCAAAAGCCTAATTCGTCCTCTCCCATACAAGATTGCAAATGCGAGTGGTTCCTGAAACCTGCTCTCCCATTCATTGGTGCATGCTGGTGGGTGGGATGGAGTAGGCTACGATGGCGACGCAAGAAAAGAGAGGTGGCAAAACCCCAACTCGTGTATCAGATATGTTTCTGTGGCAGCCAGGCAAGATATTATATATGCTCGGGAAACCCTAGGCAACGTGGACCACACTCACATCGCACGTTTCAAGTCGGTTACAGATAGCCCACGATCCGGGAACGACCGGACTGACTAACTTCGACACGTTGGTCTATGACTCTATTTGTTTTCCTAAACTACAAAAAGAAAAAAGTCTCGGCTCGAGGCTCAATCCACTCAACACAAGCGCGGCGCGCGCACGCGTCGTGACGTGTCGAGTCAAGATGGGTGTGTACCACCATCTTCTCGCTCACTTACTAGTGGTGGAACAACCCACCGTACCACTCATTTTCTTGCTCACTTACTAGCGGTGGAACAACCCACATTATAAGGTGGTCTAACTTCCTCCCAACTTTTCATATGGAACTAAACTTTCCACCTCTTGACACTCGCTTGTGAGCTTTTTCGATAAAGAGTATATATTAATATCAAGAAGATACCAATTGCACTCAGCCTCTACAACAACGCAATGCTCTAATGGAAATACAGATGCACAACGTAAAAAAATAAAGAATAATTACATAAAAGAAAACGTCTCGCTATAGAGATCTATTCATTATAGCAGCGAACCAAACACCACCACCAAAACAGTACCAGAAATGCATCTTCTCCAAAAGCAGCGCCTCCAAGGAAACAATGCACGAGCGTCGCGATTTCCCTAATCATAGATCATAGGTTTTCACCCAAGAGAAAGTATGCGCTCAAAAAACAATGTCTCCAACAAGACCATTGTCAAGCACAATCAATTAAGACCAGACCTTGGATTTTCACCCTGCAAGTTTGGACTCTGAACTTTTCATGTGCTATTGCCCCCACTTGATGTTGCCGCTGCTCCAAGTCACTTATCACCGAAGCCAACTCCTCATCACTACCAGTACTTGAACCACCATTACTAGTCTTCAGAACTCGGCTTCCATGCCATTTTCCGCAACTGACTTCAACATGGAACTAAATACATGTCTCATGAAGGCAAAAACCCATAGAGCTTCGCCTCATACCCGCTAAAACCAAACGGTCAGAAAAAACAAGGTTGCGAACAACCGAATACCATTTGATCTGGCAATCTCCAGGCATATCGTCCATTTGGAGTTGCCCCACGGAGCCTTCCGGAACTCGACACTTCGGACAGATCCATGGAGACAGACATCAAGCAGATAATCGTCATGGCGTGAGAGAAATCCTAGGACCACCACCTTTATTCATGCCGTGCGAGAAGCCCCCACGCGACCCGTCGACCACCTGCCAGATGTGGTATGAACACCACAAACCAGCTAGGCCTACCGCCTTCGACAGAGAAGGAGGTTGCCGCCGCCTTGGGATCCTCGTGTTGCGGGGTTGACCGAGCCGCCACGTGCCGCTCACGGAGACCCAGATCGGCCCGCCGTCACCAGCCAACCTGAGCCACCCGCCGACGTACAGTATGTCGGATACCAGCCGCCACCAGCCCGCATCAGCATCGTCGAGGATGGAGTGGACGGATGCTGGCGTCGTGCTCCAGATCGCGGCCGAGGAAGATTTGCTGCCGCGCCGGTTTTAAATTTGAACAATTCTTAAAACTGAACGATTTCCAATTTTGAAAAATTCTGAAAATTTATATTGTTTTCAAAATTTTGAACATTTTTTAAAATTTATATTATTTTAAAATTTTGAACATAATTTGCTTTGACCAATTTTAATATTTGAACAGATTTTTTACATCTGATAATTCTAAGAAGAACAAAATCTGAACAATTTTCAAAAATTGAACATTTTTCAAAAATATTTTTTGTGAAAACAAACAAATTTCGAAAACCAATAAAAACCCTAATAGGAAACCAAAAGACCAGTCAGAAAACCGCCAAAAGGCAGACTGGGCGAAAAAAATTCGTGAACTAAAGGCCGGCCCATAAGACGAAGGGGTGTGCGGCGCTTTGTCCCTGCCGACGTGGTCCGTGTATATTGTTCATCGATCGGATGCGGCACACCTGAAACATCACTGACAAACTTAGGCTGAAAAACTGTAATATATGTGGGTTTTGATATTTACAGAAAAATCTGAACTTTAATATGAACCACTACACATTGGCCCAATATTTTTGCAGACGTGCCGGCAATTTTCTTTTATTTGGATGAAGCCATTAATTGGACCAGCAACTTTGCTCGAGAGCTTAATCGTTATCATCTATTTGAAAAAATCCTCTGGGTTCCAGCCTGACATGGAGTCACCTGGTTAGGTTCCTCCCTGGATGGCTGGATCGCCTACGTTCTTTGAACTGGGAACCTATAAATAAATAAAGTCATTCAATCGTGAGCTGTCATGTTAGATTTCTAACATGTCTTTCTCCTCTGTGATTGGCCCAAACCAAAATATAGCGTAGACCGTAAACCAAAGGTTTCCTCGTGCCTTGTTTGGAGCCGTAAAACGAGGTGCAGCAGAGAATTTCTGAATGGTGCCTCAGCTCTCGGCCAAGAGCAAAACAGAGCATCCATCAGCTACGTACGTACGCTGGTCAAAGAGGCAACCACCTAGAGATGATGAAAACAGGCTTACACGAGGGATCTGTACCGGTGTGGATCCGTGATATGGTTTGCTGCACGATTCTGCAGCCGAAAGGTCGTAATACAACGCCGATGGGTTCAGAAAGAAGCGTTCAAGACCACACCGATCTGGCGCCCAACCCACGCGCTGCACGTAGGGGCAGCAGCCACAAAGTAGTATCTGTATCTGTATCTCGCAGCCCAACGTCGTAGCTAGAGACGATAGCGTAGGCGCCCACCGCCCTCTGCAGGAGGTAACAGAAGCAGGCCACGAGTCCCGCCTCCCATATCTTGTCCCTCCTATAATTCAAGCGACCCAGGACCCAGAGATTTGGCATCAGGCACCACCCCATCGGTTTCATAATCGAACGCCGGCAGAGAGTAGAGTTTGAGTTCCACTTCACCACGTACGCATGGCCGCGACGACATGCGCCTACGGCTACGGCAGCAGCAGCTGCTGCCCGCCGCCCTCGCCGCCGCCCGCTGCCATGGCCTCGCCCACCGCGGCGAGATCCTTGCAGGCCATGGATCCGTTCAGCCACCACGGCCACAACCACGCCGTCCTAGGCTCCATCATCCACGGCGTCGTCATGCCACCTCCGCCTGCCCCGCCACCTCCTCCGCTGCCGCCGCCACCGCCGCTTCTCGATCTCCATTCAGGCAACAGGAGCGGCCACTCCGGTTCCAAGGCGACGTCCCGTGACCCTGGCCTCTGCACCGAGGGCCTCGGCTCGGAGAGCTCCGAGAGCTCAGGCGACGTCGACCTCGGCGACGTGGTCGATGACAACATTGAAGAAATGAGAGCAGAGCAGGCACTGCACTGCCAGGAAGAGAAGATCATGCCGGCAAGCGCAAGGGGCAGGAGGGTGTTCCCGCCGCCCATATCGGTCATCGGCGCGGCCGGGAAGCCATGGCAGTACCTCAGGGCGCACCGCGGGGACGGCCGCCTCGTGCTAAGGGAGGTCAGGATACCGTCGCGCGAGCTGCTCCAGGCGTGCCGGGAGGACGGCCGCCTCAAGCTCCAATTTGCCCACTCGGATGATCAGGAAGACAACTAGTTGATCCATGATCATCAGTGCCATTGACAGCAAGTCGAGAACTAGCACGGATTAAACCGTTACTGTGCCATCACAGTGCAACAACAACCGGAGGAGAAGAACAGACAGGACAGGGTTTTAGTTTCTTCCTACTACGAGGGTTAATAACGTAGCATGCCAGCCAGTGTCGTTTCTCATCTTTCTTTTTCCAAAGAGTTGTAAATATCGCATGAATTTTGTCCGGTCTTTCCATCGCTCGTCAATCTACGGTCACATTTTCTCCCTCCCTCGTTCTGTTGCAAGAATCGGATGTGCAGTTCAACGACTTAATTACAGAAAGTACAGTGCACACAAGAAACCAAGTACAGTGCATCGTGTGCTGCTTCCAGCTAAGGATAACCGTGTGCACACAAAGCAGCAAAGCGCTCTATACCTCCAGGTTCACAAGATCCCTGAACCTAGTTGATGGAAAAGGTTGACAGGCTCACATGTGACAGTTAGATGATAGGTCTACGTTAGAGACACCGTGAATGGTATATTGGGGCCAAAGATGCTGATTCTGCCAGATTTTGATACAGTGATCAAAATCAATAATACTATGAGCATCGTATCATCAAAATGTTTCAAGGACTAAAGTATTTGATTTCAAATATTCCTCGTCCATCAGATCCTTTTACAAGACAACTATTTATTACTGAATGTTATATTGGTGGAAAATCACCAAGTTGCAAACACAGAGGTGCCTTGTCTAGAGGCAAAGCATGTTTTTAGCAGGGATTAGATAGAACAGAAGATCTACCAATCGGATTTGGTGAAGTGAAGGGGCCGTATTCCTGGACCCTGCGTTTTCCCAATATTGTGGAACTGATGTCACTCTCATTGATGGATAACCTCAAAGTGGAGCCTACGATGATTTCTGGCCGTCCAATGTCAGTAACACTTTGTATAGATCAGGACGCCTATCCCTGAATATCCCCCAACCGTGCCTGGTAGATTTGATCTCATCCAAGTCAAACTCCACCACCAGCACCTCCTCATCTTTGTCATTTGCAAGCTTGATGATTTCTCCAGTTGGTCCTGCACGCAGCCATACATATTAAGATCATGATTCTATTGCTGTACCTACTCTGTAAAAGTACACACAGAAGCTGATTTACCTGCGATGAATGAATTCCCGTAAAATTTTATAGTGCTGTTGCCATGCTCAGTCTCAACAGTTTCCCTTCCTATGCGGTTAGAAGCGACAAGAGGAACCTGCCCATATTAAGGTGAAACATGTAATTATGAGAATAGTTTAGCCAATGATAGTAATATCATTTCGAGGAATAGGAAATGGAATAAATATCTTTTAAATTTTTAATTCCTAAACAAGGCAAGGAGTGCACTATAGGAAATAAGGAAACAAGTAGTAGTACCAAGTTAGCGCCGGCATGGCCTTGCATGACACGCTTCCAGTGTTCACGGGAATCCAGGTTAGTATCCTGAGGTTCAGATCCAATGGCAGTGGGATAGAACAATATTTCCGCCCCCTGAAGCACCATAGCCCTTGCAGTCTCCGGGAACCACTGATCCCAGCAAATTCCTACCAAGGCATGAATGACAAGATCAGTAACAAGTAAAGCTACAAATATACTGAGGTGGTGCCACAGAATATTAGAAGTGCTATTTTGACTAAACTAAATGAAAAAATTATTGCTGTAAATATAAATAACATACCAACGCCAATTGTTGCATACTTGGTTTTGAAAGCCTGCATCAATAAAAGGCAGGTTCAATAAAAAGGTTTCTACCGATACAATGACAGCCACAGATACATTATGTACATCTAGTTTAAACCAAAGTGATATGCATTACAGATTTGGTATCATATTCACCTTGAAACCAGTATCACCTGGATTGAAATAAAATTTCTCTTCATAACCTGACACAAAGATAGTTTTTCTAGATCAGATAAGCCACTTACAGTTCATATTGGTACAGGTAAACTCAATCGTAGAGTCATACCTGGTCCATCTGGAATGTGTGATTTGCGGTATAGGCCAAGATCAGTGCCATCAGCATCAATAATGGCCACTGAGTTGTAATGAGCATTGTTTGCTTCTTCAAAGAAACTTACTGGTATCACAATATCCAACTCCTTTGCAAGATTTTGCATTCTATGGACCATTAAGTACAAAGTGAATGTATGAATATTATAGACACCAAACTGAGATAGCACTAGTATCTTTCCAAATGCTTTAGGATCGGGCAGGCAAGCCTACCTCATTATAGTTGGATTCTCTTTATAAGGCTTAGCACGCTGAAAGAAATCCATCCTTTGAGCTTGACAGAAATAGTGCCCTTCAAATAGTTCCTATGAAATTAATACATATATAAACGTATGAGAATCAAATACGGAGTACATCTTTTTGTCCTCATTGTGTTGTGAAAAGGCAGAAAACAACCCAAACTCATATGCTTCCCATGCATGTATCTTGAAAGAAATATTGCAAATACAAATTTTGTCATCTGTCATCGAACGTCACATTTATTTATCATACAAATTTACCTGGATGAGGACAATATTTGCGCCTTTCTTATGAGCTTCTCTAATCAACCTGAAACACAAATTATCAAAAAATCCGTCTTAAGTTCTTTTGTTCTCCAAATGACAAATACAGCAAGTGGAAGCTGAGAATTCACAGAAAATATAGTAGCATTCCTCATCCTCATTACTAAAAAAACAGATGGAGACCACAAAACTATCAATTTCCTATTAGTACACTAGTCAGAAGAAATTCTATATCTTGCACATAAAAATGCAAAAAACTGTAATTTTGCCAAGAGAAGTGACCCACATACGATTTTTTTTAATATGATTTTATTAGTAGGGAAGTAAAAGTGTGTAGATCCTTGATGAAGTGGCCTAACATACTTTAGAGGATAACTTTTTTTTTTATGAAAAGGGATCTCTCCCCGATTTCCATTGATAGAAACCAGCTACACAATCTCAGCCAGATCGCAAACAACCACCAAAACGCATGCCCACCGAAGGTAACCGAACAAGAGAAAAAGCTACAGAACCTAGCTAGTTTGTCCTCTCACACAGCCAAGCCAAAAAGAGCACTACAACCATATTTCTTTTTTTTTCCCAAAAAAATAACCCCTATGGATGAACAACTTAGATCGTGTCACAGGATTAACTCTTTCGAGGATAACTAAAACACAATTATCCAATGCTGATTAGCCTCATCATAAACAAACAGTACGCAAATATTGTACATATGGCATCCTTCGCAGATAATAGGCCAAATAATGTGAACTATGAACTATGCATGGACTCTGGTTCTGCACTGTTGTTTTCATTTAAAGATGCTGCTAGCAAAGAGCAACAATAGCAAGAAAAAAACCTAAAAAAGAAAGAATCCGTGCATTAAGGGTTAATACAGATAAAAACCATCAATACAGTGCTACAACATATCCCAACGTCAATGATCAAAAGCATTACCACAGGACACAGCGCTATAACAGAATTTCCCTGAAGTCAAAGATCAAAGCCAAGCTTGAATACTACCTCCATCCCAAAGCTTAAGGCTTATATTATTTTTAGAAAGTCAAACTATGTTAAGTTTGACTAAGTTTTTACCAAAAACCATTAACGTGCAAAATACAAAATCAACATCATTAGATGGATAATGAAATATATTTTCATATGGTATCTACAAAATATCATATTTTTTGACAGATTCTTCTAAAATTTTGGTCAAACTTTACTTGGTTTGACTTTAAGCTTTGGGATGGAGTGGTATTATTTTACAACTCATTTTCGGTATAACAGCTTTAGGATCCACCAAAATATCGAGGTAAAGTTGCACCTTAAGATAACTAAATAGCAGAATAAGTTTAGGAAACCCTGGTCTGCAGAAGAACCATAGCCTGACTAAGATTTTTCAAAGGATGTATATCAACAAGAAATGTAGACTGACATGAGCATTGCGCTAAACATAGTCTAAAAAAAATGGAGACCAGTGGTTATTTTTCTCTTTGCAATGACATGGTCATTATGAAAAGTGAAGTCCTAAGTCCTAGTTGGCTTATTTGGTTTGTCTATCCAAAATATGATGATGAAATGCTTTAAATAAATGTGTTAAAATGCAGATAGAACAAAAACTTCTGAGATGAGTGAGGAGTCAAGCCCACACCAACTGGGTATCCTTTGTGGTGGTTAATGTACGAAGCAACAAAATCGCATGCCTACTGCAAAATGGATGCTTTGTAGTATATCATATTTGTGATTAAGCCAGGATATTAATATATATGGAGCAACTGATTGTCATCGCATTGGTTTATTTTTTCTATCTTCTGGATTGTGAATGGCATCAGACATTCGACACAGCAAGGTGTATTCTCATTGCATCAAGTCAGAGAAAAGTGCAGAATCATCAGTACATAAAGGAACCTGACAAATCAATGCACACGGGAGAACAGCTATAGTTTATATTCTCGAATCGGGGGAATAAAGTGGAAGATAGAGAAAATGGCAACAGCTTGTGCAACATGACAAACACTAACTGGCATAAAGGTCACAATTATGGGTCCAACAAAAAAGTAAGTTGTGGTCAGAAGTTTGCAAATACTTCCTTGGAATTATTTGTTTTGCAATTACAAAATATCTGAGATCCAGTGTGTAGTTACAGACTTACAGTTAGGAAGTAATAGAGATCCAAAAGCACCGTGATTATGTACCTTCAAAACCTAATCTGGAACTAGGACTAACTGAAAGTATAGCACAGTAGGGAAAGAAACTGCCCTACTTAGGTGTAGAATTTCAGGATCCTAGAGAACAATTGATATACTACAGCATAGCCAGTCAATGATAAAACTGAAGTTGAAACAAGGAATTGAGTATTTAGGCAGAACTAGCAAAATAGAATGTAATCACCGCGGATCCTACAAACTGTACCAGAATAATACATACAGCTTAACCGCAAGATTCACAGATGCACCAACACAAAACATCCAGGGTCAAGCAACATAGCTGCAAGTTTGATACCTTGGGAAGATTACTGCTAATTGGGGGCGGGATACATCCATACCTCTCGGCCGTGGCGACGTTGTCGGACACGGTGTCGGTGCAGGCGAACTGCACGGCAGCGACCGCCACCTTCCTCCCCGCGCCGCCGCCGCCAGCCATCTCCCTCGCCTCTCTTCACCTACTCCCGTCCGTCTCCACTTGAGCTGTTCCGCTTTGGCAGCTCTGCTTCAGCCGCCGATTGGGAACAAGTGCCAAAGATTTTAAGGACTGAAAAAGTGTCAGATCTTGGGCCCACATGGCATAGACTGTTTTAGGCGGTTCTGTGGACCGACGGCTATCAAGCGGCAGCACTGCGGCACCACTCACCGTCCGATCTGATCGACAGTTTTTTTTTTAAGTAAAACGATAATATATAAAGTGAGTAAGCCGACTCGTTAAAAACCTTTCAGTCCCCTTAGATACCTAGTAAGAAAAAGAGTGCATAAAAAATTTGCCGCCTCACAGTCACAGGATAGTTACATCATCCATGAGGGTTCATCGATACAACCAAAATTTGAATTGTAACTATGCCTAGCAATATCATGAGCTACTCTATTCATCTCCCTCCTACAGTGACAAAACTTAACCACACCAATACTCCCTGGTTGTTGTCTCGTTCCAAAAAAATTTAGCACCAGAACAATATTGAATAACTTCTAGGGAGTTTGATTCTGCTTCGACAGTCGAGAAACCCAAGTTTTTCGCCAATTTGAGGCCGTTAAGCGTAGGGACTCAGCCATAACAGCAGATGGTACATGCGGTATAAGCGTACCCTCCGCTGCGAGAAAAAATCCCTGAGCATTCCGTATCACCGCTCCAGTAGCCCCAGCTTGGTCATCAGGAAAAAAGCCCGCATCAACAATGATCTTAACATAATTGCTTCTAGGTCTTACCCACTTCTTCTCTTCATTCAAGTTTTGATGAGATTTAGCCCGAGCAGCATTAGCCGTAATAGCCCGGATGGCAGTAATACTGTTCAGGACCGGAGAAACTTGTTCTCCATGTGAGCGGCCTCTTCTCATCCACCATATGTACCATGTTGCCACCGCAACTAATTCTCTATGCTTAATCGATTCAAATCCCACCACTTCACACTGGTTTGAGCTAAGAAGTGAGCCCAAAACCTCAGACCCTGACCCACCATGCACCATTGCTCCCTGCACCACGTCAAACCCAGGCTTGTCCATATTTTTTCAGCGTCAGGGCATTTAAAGATCATATGGAGCACATCCTCATCCGTAGCATTACATATAGGGCATAATCCATCAGAACCAATATGACGCCTGAACAGGATCGCCTTCAATGGCAGAACACCGTGCAGAATACGCCAACAGTAAATTTTAACTTTTGCCGAGACATCAAGCTTCCGCAGAATTTTCCAAATAACATTATTTAAAGGGGTTCCAGCTATGAGTGATCTACACTTAACACCATTGAACTCGTGTCGCCACTCAGTATGATAGGCCGAGCGAATAGAGAACCTTCCTGATCTGGTCCCATGCCATGCAAGAAAATCATCAAATCCTTCATTCATAAGAGGAATTTGAAGGATCCTATTTGCATCAATTTGGTGAAAATTGTTATATATCATTTCATGGTCCCATTGTCCTGTATATGGATCGATGAGTTCCGAAACTCTTGTGAGAATACAGTTCCCTCTAGGAGAAATAACTCTTCTGTTTGGACTGGTCGGAATCCAGGGATCCCTCCAAATATGAATTGACTCACATGATCCTACTCTCCACATGCAACCTCTTTTGAAAGTCTGAATACCCGCCATCTGCCAGGTGAAGGAAGAGCCCGCCTTGGGTCCCTCTATAAGAATATCACCATCCGGAAAGTACTTGGCTCTCAAAACTCTAGCGCAAAGAGATTCGGGGTCATCAATAATTCTCGAAACCTGTTTCGCAAGCATGGCGAGATTAAAAGAATGAAGGTCTCTGAAACTCATAACCCCTTCCTTTTTTGGGAAGCACATTTTCCACCATGCATACCAATGCATTTTTTCCCCTTGTCATCATCTCCCCACCAAAATTGGGCGATGATATCAGATATTTTTTTGCATATATTCTTGGGGAGAAAAAACACCAACATGGCATAAACCGGGATAGACTGAATCATAGCCTTAATAAGAATTTCCTTGCCTCTAATAGATAGCATCTTCTCATTCCACCCCTTAATTCTTTGAAGAACTCTTTCCACAAAATGCAACAAGCAATCACTCCTATCAGCACCAACAATAGCTGGAAGGCCCAAATATTTATCCGATATCGCCTCCGTATTAATATTAAGAGTGATACATATATAAACTCTCACATCAACATTAGTATTAGGTCTGAATAAAATACTAGACTTAGCCACACTGAGCGATTGTCCCGAGTTCGCACAATAGGACTCCAGCACTTGTTGCAACAAGATTACATTGTTCAAATCTGTCTTCAAGAGAATCAAGGAATCATCAGCAAATAGTAAGTGTGAAACTGATGGTGCATTCCTGCACACCTTTATCCCTTCAATGCCACCAACCTCCTCTTCATGCAACAAACAACTAGATAATCCCTCCCTCCGCACATAATAGGAATAAATAGGGGGATAAGGGATCCCCTTATCGAATACCTCTAGTAGGAGTAAAACCATCTGTCAATTGAGAATTGTACCTCGCCGAGTAAGAAATTGATGTGACACAAGCCATAATTAACTCAACCCAGAGTTCATGAAATCCAAGTCTGATCATCATCTTCCTCAAAAAACTCCATTCAACCTTGTCATAAGCCTTGTGCATGTCCAACTTCACCGCAGAAAGACCCGACTTCCCCTGCCTTTTATTCTTAATCTTATGAACACATTCATAGGCCACCAAAACATTGTCACTAATTAACCTTCCGGGCACAAACGCACTTTGGGTAACTGGGTAGGAGAAATAATGTCCGGGAGAATCACCTTCAATCTCACAGCCAACATTTTGGAGATAATTTTATACACAACATTACAAATGGAAATAGGTCGAAATTGTGATACCTCCTCCGGATTGTCAATTTTAGGTATTAGAGCAATAATAGTTTCATTCCAGCCATCCGGAATTACCCTATCATTGACCGCCTGAAGAACAGCAGCAGTGATGTCATTCCCAATAAGATGCCAGAACTTCTTATAGAAAATCGCATGCAGCCCACCCGGACCTGGAGCTTTAAGATCACCAAACACAACCTTTTTTACATCATCAAGCGTAAAAGGGGCAATTAACATATTATTCATATCACTAGTAACCTTTGGCATCACTTTTTCCATGAAGCTGGGATCAATAGCCGGGTTGTTCGTACTAAAAAGATTAGCAAAATAGTTGCGGATTAAAGGGTTTAGCAGATCAATACCTTCCACAAACTGGCCCGTCGGGTCATTTAGTTGTTTGATGTGATTCCTCTTTTTTCGAGCTGATGCAAAGCTATAGAAAAAGATAGTATTTTTATCTCAGTTTTGAAGCCAGTTTGCGCCGGACCACTGACTCCATTGAAATCTTTTACGGTATCTTTTAAGAACCCGTTTACTCCGCTGACTGGTTCTTAAACGGAATCTTTTACAAAGAGTTTGCTTCGGCCTTTTAAGAACCCGTTTATCCCATTCATGGAGCCCCACGTGCATGGCCATTAGGCGCCCATGCACGTCGATCACGTCGCTCTGAGCGGCGAATTGTTCCTGTACCACGTCCCCAAAACCCACTTCCTTAAACCATTTGGCTTCAAAACTCCTAGTACTCGGGTTGATGGAGTTAGGTGGCATAGCATAGAATTCTGTATCCATCAATACGGGCCGATGGTCAGAATGATTATACTGAAGATGGATAACTGCCGCCTTATCATGTAAAAGATTCCAGCTATGGTTCGCAAGTCCTTGGTCCAATCTTTCCCTCATGGCTCCCCTATGCCAAGTAAATGGGTCACCAATATACCCAACATCATCCAACTCGCATTCATCAAGCACCTCATGAAAAGCCTTTCTGAATTTCTCCGGGCGAACACGACCCCCCTCCTTTTCATGATCATATAGTATCTCATTAAGGTCACCCATAATTAACCAAGGGAGATTATTCTGCCGGTGGATGGTTCGAATTCTATCCCAAGTTTTGAACTTTTCTGCCCACTTAAACTCACCATACATACCAGTAAACCGCCACACCTTATTCAGACCCTCATCAATCTTTACGTCAATATAATTGGGACAAGCAAAAACCTGGTGCAGCTTTACCTCTTTCCTCCAGAACATAATAATACCCCCTTTTCTACCATCACTTGGTTGAATGATAGAACAATCCATACTCAATCTCCTCCCAAGACATTCCGCCGGATAACAGTCAAGGTGGGTCTCCGACAAAAAAACCACCTCGGGGCTATGGCGCTTCTTAACATCCAGAAGCGCTAAAACTGTCGCGATATTACTCAGCCCATGGCAGTTCCACACTAATATCTTCATTGCGACCGGACAGGGTCCTCGAGTGACCCCGCCGATCCTAGTGAAGAGGAGTTAGCTCCATCCTTCTTTGTGTGTTTTGCATGATCTTTTTTTTTGCCTCATTAGCTGCAAGTACTTCCGTAGCACTTCCCCTCTAATCATCGCTGCTACCCCATTACCATTACCAACATCTCCAGGAATAACGTCGGTTGATACGTCTCCAACGTATCTATAATTTCTTATGTTCCATGCTAGTTTTATGATAATACCTACATGTTTTGTTCACACTTTATAATGTTTTGATGCATTTTCCGGCACTAACCTATTAACAAGATACCGCGCCAGCTGTTTTCTGGTTTCGTAAATCCTACACAGGAAATATTCACGGAATTGGACGAAACAAAAGCCCACGGTCTTATTTTCCACGGAGCCTTCGAGAACACCGAAGAGGAGACGGAGAGGGGCCAAGAGGCGGCCACCCCATAGGGCGGCGCGGCCCCACCTCTGGTCGCGCCGCCATGTGGGGTGGGCCCCTCGGGTGCCCCCCTGCGCTGCCCTTCGCCTACTTAATCCCTCCGTCGCGAAACCCTAGTACCGAGAGCCACGATACGGAAAAAATTTCGAGACGCGCCGCCGTCAATCCCATCTGGGATTCAGAGATCGCCTCCGACACCCTGCCGGAGAGGGGAATCATCACCGGAGGGCTCTACATCACCATGCCCGCCTCCGGAATGATGCGTGAGTAGTTTATCCCTGGACTATGGGTCCATATCAGTAGCTAGATGGTTGTCTTCTCCTCTTGTGCTATTAGAGGCTCTGGCCAAGTTGATACTTGTAACTCCAAGAGGGAGTATTTATGCTCGATAGTGGGTTCATGCCTCCATTGAATCTGGGACAGTGATAGAAAGTTCTAAGGTTGTGGATGTGCTGTTGCCACTAGGGATAAAACATCGATGCTTTGTCTAAGGATATTTGTGTTGATTACATTACGCACCATACTTAATGCAATTGTCCGTTGTTTGCAACTTAATACTGGAGGGTGTGCGGATGCTAACCTGAAGGTGGACTTTTTAGGTATAGATGCATGCTGGATGGCGGTCTATGTTCTTTGTCGTAATGCCCTGATTAAATCTCATAGTAGTCATCATGATATGTATATGAATCTCTATTATGTCAATTGCCCACCTGTAATTTGTTCACCCAGCATGCTATTTATCTTATTGGAGAGACACCGCTAGTGAACTGTGGACCCCGGTCCTTTCTTTTACATCTGAAATACAATCTACTGCAATCTCTGTTCTATGTTGTTCTTCGCAAACAAACATCATTTTCCACACCATACGTTTAATCATTTGTTTTCAGCAAGCCGGTGAGATTGACAACCTCACTGTTAAGTTGGGGCAAAGTATTTTGATTGTGTTGTGCAGGTTCCACGTTGGCGCCGAATCCCGGTGTTGCGCCGCACTACACTCGGTTCCCAACGGACGTGTGCATCACGCGCCATCAAGACTGTTTTCTGGCGCCGTTGCCAAGGGGAGTCTCCCACATCCAATCTCTTTACTTTGTTTATTGTCTTGCTTTACTTTATTTTTTTTGTTTGCTTTCTTATATCAAAAACACAAAAAAATTAGCTACTTGTTTTTACTTTATTTTATTATGTTTGCTTAGTTTAATTTTATTACTGCTAAAATGAATACTCCTGAAAATACTAAGTTGTGTGATTTCACTAGCACAAATAATAATGATTTTATATGCACTCCTTTGCTCCACCTGCTACTACAGCAGAATTTTATGAAATTAAACCTGCTTTACTAAATCTTGTTATGAGAGAGCAATTTTCTGGTGTTAGTACTGATGATGCTGCTGCCCATCTTAATAATTTTGTTGAACTTTGTGAAATGCAAAAGTATAAGGATATAGATGGTGATATTATAAAACTGAAATTGTTTCCTTTCTCCTTAAGAGGAAGAGCTAAAGATTGGTTGCTATCTTTGCCTAAAAATAGTATTGATTCATGGACTAAATGTAAAGATGCTTTTATTGGAAAATATTATCCTCCTGCTAAGATTATATCTTTGAGAAGTAGCATTATGAATTTTAAGCAATTGGATAATGAACATGTTGCCCAAGCATGGGAGAGAATGAAATCTTTGGTAAAGAATTGCCCTACCCATGGACTAACTACTTGGATAATCATCCAAACCTTTTATGCAGGATTGAATTTTTCTTCGAGGAACCTATTGGATTCAGCTGCTGGAGGTACTTTTATGTCCATCACTTTGGGTGCTGCAACAAAGCTTCTTGATGATATGATGATCAATTACTCTGAATGGCATACTGAAAGAACTCCTCAAGGTAAGAAGGTAAATTCTGTTGAAGAAACCTCTTCTTTGAGTGATAAGATTGATGTTATTATGTCTATGCTTGTTAATGGTAGATCTAATGTTGATCCTAATAATGTTCCTTTAGCTTCATTGGTTGCTCAAGAAGAGCATGTTGATGTGAACTTCATTAAAAATAATAATTTCAACAACAATGCTTATAGGAATAATTATAGTAACAACAACTATAGGCCATATCCCTCTAATAATGGTAATGGTTATGGTAATTCTTATGGTAGATCTGTTTTGCCTAGTGAGGAAAAGATTTCAGAAATTGAAAGAGCTACTAAGAGCTATATGCAATCACAATATGAGCAAAATCAATTGTTTACTAAAACTATGAATGAACAATCTGCCTTGTTGAAAAATATAGGGAATCAACTTGAGAATTTGAATATGGAAATTTCTGGTTTGCAAACTAAGCTTTCAAATGCTGAAAACCGAATTTCATACATGTCTGAGTCACAATCTTCTTTAATTAATAAAATGGCTGCTAAACCTGAGGCAATGATAACAAAATTCTTGCTAAAACAAATGCTATCCAAGTTCGAATTAATGATAATATTAGAATGATGGCTGAATTGCATGCTAGGTGGGAAAGAGAAGAAAAAGAAAAACTTACTAAAGAAAATAATGTAGCTAAAGTTTGGACTATTACCACCACTAGTAATGTTGATGCTTCACATGTTGCTAAACCTCCTACTATCAATGGTAAAATAATTGGTGTTGGCAATGTTTCTACTCCTAATACAAAGCAAAATTGCCTGAAACTGCTGAAACTGTTTGTGATAAAAGTGCTGAAATTTTTCAGAATGTTGTAGATCATAATGGTTTAGATTTTGATAGTTGTCATATTTCTGAAGTTATTAAGTTCTTACAAAAACTTGCTAGAAGTCCTAATGCTAGTGCTATAAATTTAGCCTTTACAAAACATATTACAAATGCTCTCATTAAAGCTAGGGAAGAGAAATTAAAACTTGAAGCTTCTATTCCTAGGAAGTTGGAAGATGGTTGGGAGCCCATCATTAAGATGAAAGTCAATGATTTTGATTGTAATGCTTTATGTGATCTTGGTGCAAGTATTTCTGTTATGCCTAAGAAACTTTATGATATGCTTGACTTGCCACCATTGAAAAATTGCTATTTGGATGTTAATCTTGCTGATAATTCTATAAAGAGACCTTTGGGGAGAATTGATAATGTTCACATTACGGTTAACAATAACCTTGTCCCCGTTGATTTTGTTGTCTTGGATATTGAATGCAATGCATCTTGTCCTATTGTTTTGGGAAGACCCTTTCTTCGAACTTGGTGCTATTATTGATATGAAAGAAGGAAATATTAAGTATCAATTCCCTCTTAAGAAAGGTATGGAACACTTCCCTAGAAAGAGAATGAAGTTGCATTTTGATTCTATTATTAGAACAAATTATGATGTTGATGCTTCTTCTCTTGATAATACTTGATTTGCACTTTCTGCACCTAGCTGAAAGGCGTTAAAGAAAAGCACTTCTTGGGAGATAAACCATGTTGTTTTTATTTTTACTACTGTTTTGTTGAGTCTTGGAAGTTGTTACTACTGTAGCAACCTCTCCTTATCATGTTATTGTGCCAAGTAAAGTCTCTAATAGAAGGTTGATACTAGATTTGGATTTCTGCGCAGAAACAGATTTGCTGTCTATCACGAATTTGCGTTTTTCTCTCTGTAGAAGAATCAAAAAAATCAGCGAAAATTCATGCATGATCCTCAGATATGTACGCAACTTTCATTAGTTTTGAGTTTTTCCATCTGAGCAAGTTAAGTGCCTCAGAAAAATTCGTCTTTACGGACTGTTCTGTTTTGACAGATTCTGCCTTTTATTTCGCATTGCCTATTTTACTGTGTTGAGTGAATTTCTTTGTTCCATTAACTTTCAGCATCCTTGAGTAATGTCCAGAAGTGTTAAGAATGATTGTGTCCTCTCTGAACATGTAAATTTTTATTATGCACTAACCCTCTAAAGAGTTTGCTTTAAGTTTGGTGTGGAGGAAGTTTTCAAGGGTCAAGAGAGAGGATGATATAATATGATCAAGAAGAGTGAAAAGTCTAAGCTTGGGGATGCCCCCGTATGGGGATCGAATAGTCTTCGAGGGAAGTAAAACCCAATTTATTGATTCAACACAAGGGGAGCCAAAGAATATTTGTAAGCCTTAACAACGGAGTTGTCAATTCAGTTCCTGAAAACACAACCAGCACAACTATCCAGGTATGCCCTAGACTCAATGGTTAGTCCACTATAAAATATATCAAGTAAATCATGCTTTTCCAAATCATGTCCAGGCCGAGCTCTAATAAGAGAGCAAAATCTTGCCCAAGCTTCAGGCAATTTCTCTCCATCTTCTTGATCAAAACTATAAATTCTCTGCAGAGCAATATGTTGAGCACTAGCAGGAAAATATTTTCGAAAGAAAACATCAAGCAAACAACTTGGACTATCAATAGAATCAGGAGGCAAACTATTATACCAAATCTTAGCATCATCCTTTAATGAGAAAGGAAAAAATTTAGCAACAAAATAAGTACGCATCTTAACATCATCAGAAAACAAGCTACTTAAAGTAGAAAGCTCATTCATGTGCTCTACAGCACTTTCTTTTTCAGTACAAAAAGGTGTTTTCTCAACAATAGATATATGAGATAAATCAAGAGAAAAATCATAATCCTTATCCTTAATGTTTATAGGAGATGTGGCAAATTTAGGATCAGGAGACAGTTTATATCTAACAGCATGTTGTGCAATAAGCTTTTTAAGGTTACTTGTACTAGTAGTAGCATTGCATTTATCAATAAAATCATCATCAAGTTCCACATAATCTTCATCAAGGTCATCAGACTCAGGTGAATTAACAGGTGTAACAGTATTTTCATTAGGAGTTTCAGTATTTTCAATTTGTCTAGACCTAGCAATTGTAGCATCTAGAAAAGGACCTAATGAACCATTTTCATCAAGCACAGTAGAAGCATCATCAAAATTATCAGAGGAATTTTCAGATTCAGCAGAAATACCAACACGTGAAGCTTGTGGTGGTGAAACAAGTTGACTTATCACAGATGGTGAATCAAGAGCAGCAGAGGTACTCAGAGTTGTACCTTTTCTTGTAGTGGATGGTAATATGGCGACTTTAGCATCGCGAGTTTTACCCATGATGGAGGATTTGCAGCGAACAATATCAATTCAGGTGAACTTGCAAATAAAGCTATGCTCCCGGCAACGGCGCCAGAAAATAGTCTTGATGACCGACAAGTATAGGGGATCGCAACAGTCCTTCGAGGGAAGTAAAACCCAATTTATTGATTTGACACAAGGGGAGCCAAAGAATATTTGTAAGCCTTAACAGCGGAGTTGTCAATTCAGCTGCACCTGGAAAGAAATAGACTTGCTCGCAAGAGTTTATCAGTAGCAACAGTTTTATAGCAGTAGGAGTAGTGGAATATAAGTAGCAGTGTAATAAAGACAGCAGTAGTGATTTTAGTAAACAAGGATTAAAATACTGTAGGCACAGGGATGGATGAACGGGCGTTGCATGGATAAGAGAACTCATGTAACAATCAAGGCAGGGCATTTGCAGATAATAATAAAACGGTATCCAAGTACTAAACAATCCATAGGCATGTGTTCCGTATATAGTCGTACGTGCTCGCAATGAGAAACTTGCACAACATCTTTTGTCCTACCAGCCGGTGGCAGCCGGGCCTCTAGGGAAACTACTGGCAAGGTACCCTTTTAATAGAGTACCTAAAGCACTAACACTCCGTGAACACATGTGATCCTCACATCACAGCCTTCCCTCCGGTTGTCCCAATTTCGTCACTTTGGGGCCTCGGGTTCCGGACAACAACATGTGTATACAACTTGCAGGTAAGATCATAAAACAATGAATATCAACATGAATCAATAACATGTTCAGATCTGAAATCATGGCACTCGGGCCCTAGTGACAAGCATTAAGCATAACAAGTTGCAACAATATCATAAAAGTACCAACTACGGATACTAGGCACTATGCCCTAACAATCTTATGACTATTACATGATCAATCTCATCCAATCCCTACCATCCCCTTCAGCCTACAGCGGGGGAATTACTCACACATGGATGGGGGAATCATGGATGGTTGATGGAGAGGCGTCGGTGGTGATGATGGCGATGATCTCCTCCAATTCCCCGTCCCGCGGGGTGCCAGAACGGAGTTTCGATCCCGAGATGGAGTTTCGCGATGGCGGCGGAGTTCTGGACGTCTTCTGGAAATATGGTCGAACCCCCTGGCGTTTTTATGTCGAAAGCGTTAAGTAGTCCAGAGGAGAGCGTCGGAGGCTGGCCGAGGCGCCGCACCATAGGCCGGCGCGGCCCAGGGGCCCACCGGGCCGCCTTGTGGGGTGGGCGCCTCGTGGCCCCCCTCCTTCTGGTCTTCTGGCTCGTCCATCTTCTGTGAAAATAGGCCCATTGGAATTAATCCCGGGGATTTTCCTGAAAGTTGAGTTTCTGCACAAAAACAAGACACCAGCAATTTGCTGAAAACAGCGTTAGTCCGTGTTAGTTGTATCCAAAACACACAAATTAGAGGCAAAACAATAGCAAAAGTGTTCGGGAAAGTAGATACGTTTTGGACGTATCAACTCCCCCCAAGCTTAGCTTATTGCTTGTCCTCAAGCAAAAGTTGCCATGGCCGACGAAGTTGAAGTCGCGCCGTGGTTGCTGGTGTACCATGGCCGACGATTTTTGGTCCCTCCGTGGTGCATGTCAAAACTTTTTTTTCTCGTTTTTGAGGCCACCTAGCCCGACGAAAGCGGCCAAAACGTCGCGTATGGTGGCCCGGGACGTGGTGCATCTCGAAATCTCGGGTTCGCCGGCCGAGTCAACGCAAATCCGCACCGCCGAGGGATGTAGGGCCCAGATGGCAGCCTCTCTGGCATTGTTTTTTTCTAGATCGCGCCATCTCGTTCAACGTTCTCCGATCGAGCCGTTTACGATGCAGGATCATGGGTCCCGCATGTCATCCTCTATGAACCAAAATTCTTTCTATTCTTGGATTTTTTTGACCCCCTGATTTCTGGCTACTTCCTTTTTCTTTTGATCCCTTGCCGCCTTGGAAACGTTGAGACCGCTGCTGCTAAATGAGACCCGCATGTCATCCTCTATGTGCAATCAACTTTCTTTTCTTGGAGTTTTTTTGGCACCTCAAATTTGGTCACTTGCCTTTTCTTTCGATCCCTGCCGCCTCTCAAACGGTGATACCGTGCTGCTAATGGGACCCGCATGTCATCCTCTATGTACTATAAAACTTTCTTTTCTTGAATTATTTTTGGCACCTCATATTTGGTCACTTACCTTTTTCTTTCGATCCCCCGCCGCCTCTCAAACGGTGATACCGCTGCTGCTAAATGGGACCCGCATGTCATCCTCTATGTACTATAAAACTTTCTTTTCTTGAATTATTTTTGGCTCCTCATATTTTTTCACTTGGCTTTTTCTTTCGATCCCCGCCGCCTCTCAAACGGTGATACCGCCTGCTAAATGGGACCCGCATGTCATCCTCTATGTACTATAAAACTTTCTTTCTTGAATTATTTTTGGCTCCTGATATTTTTTCACTTGCCTTTTTCTTTTGATCTCATGCCACGTTTGAAACGTTGAGGAACCCGCTGGCTCATGGGACCCGCATGTCATCCTCTATGTACTATAAAAGTTCATTTTCTTGGTTTTTTTCACCCTCTGATTTTTGGCAATTTCTTTTTCTTTTGATCCCCTGCCGCCTCTCAAACGGTGATACCGCTGCTGCTAAATGGGACCCGCATGTCATCCTCTATGTACTATAAAACTTTCTTTTCTTGAATTATTTTTGGCTCCTGATATTTTTTCACTTGCCTTTTTCTTTCGATCTCATGCCACGTTTGAAACGTTGAGGAACCTGCTGCTCATGGGACCCGCATGTCATCCTCTATGTACTATAAAAGTTCATTTTCTTGGTTTTTTTTCACCCTCTGATTTTTGGCAATTTCTTTTTTCTTTTGATCCCCTGCCGCTCTCAAACGGTGATACCGCTGTGCTAAATGGGACCCGCATGTCATCCTCTATGTACTATAAAACTTTCTTTTTTTGAATTATTTTTGGCTCCCGATATTTTTCACTTGCCTTTTTCTTTCGATCTCATGCCACGTTTGAAACGTTGAGGAACCCTGGCTCATGGGACCCGCATGTCATCCTCTATGTACTATAAAAGTTCATTTTCTTGGTTTTTTTTCACCCTCTGATTTTTGGCAATTTCTTTTTTCTTTTGATCCCCTGCCGCCTCTCAAACGGTGATACCGCTGCTGCTAAATGGGACCCGCATGTCATCCTCTATGTACTATAAAACTTTCTTTTCTTGAATTATTTTTGGCTCCTCATATTTGGTCACTTGCCTTTTTCTTTCGATCTCATGCCACGTTTGAAATGTTGAGGAACCTGCTGGCTCATGGGACCCGCATGTCATCCTCTATGAGCAATCAACTTTCTTTTCTTGGAGTTTTTGGCACCTCATATTTGGGCACTTGCCTTTTTCTTTCGATCTCATGCCACGTTTGAAACGTTGAGGAACCTGCTGGCTCATGGGACCCGCATGTCATCCTCTATGAGCAATCAACTTTCTTTTCTTGGAGTTTTTTTGGCACCTCATATTTGGTCACTTGCCTTTTTCTTTCGATCTCATGCCACGTTTGAAACGTTGAGGAACCTGCTGGCTCATGGGACCCGCATGTCATCCTCTATGTGCTATAAAAGTTTCCTTTGTTGGATTTTTTTCACCCTCTGATTTTTTGCTTGCCTTTTTCTTTTGATCCCCTGCCCCCTTTGAAACGTTGAGTAAGCTGTTGGCTCAAGGGACCCGCATGTCATCCTCTATGTCCATCAACTTTCTTTTCTTGGATTTTTTTCACCCCCTAATTACTAGCTACTTTCTTTTTCTTTTGATCTCAAGCCGCATTACAAACATTGAGACCGCTGCTGCAAAATGGGACCCACATGTCATCCTCTATGTACAATAAAGTTTCTTTTCTTGGATTATCTTTTGCTCCTGATATTTTGTCACTTGCCTTTTTCTTTCGATCTCATGCCGCCTTTGAAACGTTGAGTAAGCTGCTGGCTCATGGGTCCCGCATGTCATCCTCTACGAACAATAAAAGTTTCCTTTCTTGGAGTTATTTTTGACCCCTAATTTCTGGCTATTTGCCTTTTTCTTTGGATCTCCTGCCCCTTTGAAACGATGAGGACGCTGTTGGCAGGTCGGTCCCACAAGTCATCCTCTATGAACAATAAAAGTTTCCTTTGATGGATTTTTTTGAACCCCTAATTAATTTCTGGATATTTCCTTTTTTTTCTTTGATCCCCTGCCGCCTTGGAATCGTTGAGGATGCTGCTGCCTCATGGGTCCCGCATGTCATCCTCTCAGAACGGTAAATGTTTCTTTTCTTGGATATTGTTTACCAAATGATTTTTGGCTTATTTTTTCTTTCGATATCCTGCCGCCTTTAAAACGTTGAGGACGCTGCTGGCTCACGGGTCCCACATGTCAGCCTCTATGAACAATAAACGCTGAGGACGCTGCTGCCTCATGGGTCCCGCATGTCATCCTCTCAGAACGAAAATGTTTCTTTTCTTGGATTTTTTACCAACAGATTTTTGGTTTATTTTTTCTTTCCATCCCCTGCCGCCTTTAAAACGACGCTGCTGGCTCATGGGTCCCCGATGTCAGCCTCCCCGTACAAGAAACATGTGATATCTTGATTATTTTGCAGACAATAAACAGTGTATTGCGCTCTGAGCTATTTCAACGGATAAATTAAATCTTTATTTTTACATAAACAAATTTATATGCTGAATCTCCTTGTTTTTTGTTTTTGCGAAGCATAGGACTTTCCTGTTTTTTTAGAAAAATCCGAACTATCCTGTTTTGGAGTGGGCTGAAATTGTACGAGTCAAAAGGGCCAGCAGGATAGTTCGAATGCCCAGATGTCCACATGCAGCCCAATTGAAATCGTTCTTTTTTTGGATTTTTTTCACCCCCGATTTCTGGCTACTTCATTTTTCTTTTGGTCCCGTGCCGCCTTGGAAACGTTGAGACCGCTGCTGCAAAATGGGACCCGCATGTCATCCTCTATGTACAGTAAAATTTCTTTTCTTAGATTATTTTTGGCTCCTGATATTTGGTCACTTGCCTTTTTCTTTCGATCCCGTGCAGCCTCTCAAACGGTGATACCGCTGCTGCTAAATGGGACCCGCATGCCATCCTCTATGTACAATCAAGTTTCTTTTCTTGAATTATTTTTGGCCTGATATTTGGTCACTTGCCTTTTTCTTTCGATCTCATGCCACGTTTGAAACGTTGAAAAACCTGCTGGCTCATGGGACCCGCATGTCATCCTCTATGTACAATAAAACTTTCTTTTCGATTTTTTTTGGCACCTCATATTTGGTCACTTGCCTTTTTCTTTCGATCCCCTGCCGCCTCTCAAACGGTGATACCGCTGCTGCTAAATGGGACCCGCATGTCATACTCTATGTACAATCAAGTTTCTTTTCTTGAATTATTTTTGGATCCTGATATTTGGTCACTTGCCTTTTTCTTTCGATCTCATGCCACGTTTGAAACGTTGAAAAACCTGCTGGCTCATGGGACCCGCATGTCATCCTCTATGTACTATAAAAGTTCATTTTCTTGGTTTTTTTTCACCCTCTGATTTTCGGCTATTTCCTTTTTCTTTTGATCCCCTGCCGCCTTTGAAACGTTGAGGACTCTGCTGGCTCATCGATAAAACTTTCCTTTATTGGAGTTTTTTTACCCCCTAATTTCTGGCTACTTTCTTTTTCTTTTGATCTCAAGCCGCATTTGAAACGTTGAGACCGCTGCTGCTAAATGGGACCCGCATGTCATCCTCTATGTACAATAAAGTTTTCTTTTCTTGGATTATCTTTGTCTCCTGATATTTTGTCACTTGCCTTTTTCTTTCGATCTCATGCCGCCTTTGAAACGTTGAGTAAGCTGCTGGCTCATGGGTCCCGCATGTCATCCTCTACGAACAATAAAAGTTTCCTTTCTTGGAGTTATTTTTGAACCCTAATTTCTGGCTACTTCCTTTTTCTTTTGATCCCGTGCCGCCTTGGAAACGTTGAGACCGGCTGCTAAATGGGTCCCGCATGTCATCCTCTATGTACAATAAAATTTCTTTCTTCGATTATTTTTGGCTCCTGATATTTGGTCACTTGCCTTTTTCTTTCGATCTCATGCCGCCTTTGAAACGTTGAGGAAGCTGCTGGAGCATGGGTCCCGCATGTCATCCTCTATGAACAATAAAAGTTTCCTTTCTTGGAGTTATTTTTTACCCCTAATTTCTGGCTACTTCCTTTTTCTTTTGATCCCCTGCCGCCTTTGAAACGTTGAAGACTTTGCTGGCTCATGGGTCCCACATGTCAGCCTCTATGAACAATAAACACTTCCTTTCTTGGAGTTATTTTGTACCCCTAATTTCTGGCTATTTGCCTTTTTTCTTTCGATCCCCAGTCGCCTTCTAAACGTTTCCTTTCTTGGCTGGCTCGTGGGTCCCAGATGTCAGCCTCCATGGACAATAAACCTCTCCTTTGTTGGATTTATTTTTCACCCTCTGATTTTGGCTATTTCCTTTTTCTTTTGATCCACTGCCGCCTTGGAAACATTGAGTAAGCTGCTGACACATGGGGCCCGCATGTCATCCTCTATGTACAATCAACTTGCAAGATCTTCGAGCGAAAGAGCTTGTATTAGTGGGACCCATATGTCAACCTCTATGTACAATAAAAGTTTCCTTTCTTGGATTATTTTTAGCTCCTGATATTCGGTCACTTTCCTTTTTCTTTCGATCTCAAGCCGCCTCTGAAACGTTGAGTAAGGTGCTGGCTCATGGGACCCACATGTCATCCTCTATGTACAATAAAGTTTCTTTTCTTGGATTTTTTTTACCCCTGATTTTTGGTCACTTGCCTTGACGCTGCTGGCTCATGGGTCCCACATGTCAGCATCTATGAACAATAAACCTTTCCTTTGTTGGATTTATTGTTTACCCCTAATTTCTGGCTATTTGCCTTTTTCTTTTGATCCCCACCGGCCTTTGAAAACGTTGAGGAACCTGCTGGCTCATGGGACCCGCATGTCATCCTCTATGTACTATAAAATTTCTTTTCTTGGTTTTTTTTTCACCTCTGATTTTTGGCTATTTCCTTTTTCTTTTGATCCCCTGCCGCCTTGGAAACGTTGAGTAAGCTGCTGACTCATGGGACCCGCATGTCATCCTCTATGTACAATCAACTTTCTTTTTTTGGAGTTTTTTACCCCCTAATTTCTGGCTACTTTCTTTTTCTTTTGATCTCAAACCGCATTTGAAACGCTGAAACCGCTGCTGCAAAATGGGACCCGCATGTCATCCTCTATGTACAATAAGTTTCATTTCTTGGATTATTTTTGGCACCTGATATTTGGTCACTTGCCTTTTTCTTCCGATCTCATGCCGCCTTTGAAACGTTGAGTAAGCTGCTGGCTCATGGGTCCCGCATGTCATCCTCTACGAACAATAAAAGTTTCATTTCTTGGAGTTATTTTTGACCCCTAATTTCTGGCTACTTCCTTTTTTCTTTTGATCCACTGCCGCCTTTGAAACGGTGCGGATTCTGCAGACTAATACAAGCTTTTTCTCTCCAAGATCTTGCAAGTTGATAGATTAAATCATGGAATTATTAGGATATGTTTTAAATTTCAAATCCACTTTATGAATTATTAAAAATACCGTTATCCATGTGGGTATGGAGCGAACAAGGATTTTCATATTGGGCATGAGCAGTTTCAAAAATTGGAACCCAATAATTCAAAATAAATAAAAACAACTTTTATGTAGAATCTCCGCGTTTTTTTCTTTTGCCATTCATAGGATCTGTGTTTCATTAGAAAAGGGCCGAAATTGCATGAGCAGAAAGGCCCATTTGTAGTTATTGGGCTTCGACGGCCGGAGCAAGTAGGCCGAGAGCAATTACCATGTAGATGGCCGTTGGCAACCCAAAGTGAAATATTGGGCCCAACAGGGGAAGGCTGAACAGTACTATTTTCTAATTGGAAGGTGGTACATGGCGTAATCCTGCCAAAAAAAAAGATGGACACGGGTTGCTGAAATTTGCCCATCTGCGCCTAATATCGCCGCCGCGGCTCCGCTTCCGCCGCCGCCGCCATGCCTCGTCTCGCGTCGAGCTCGCGGTACTGCCGCGTCTCGGGCACGGGGTACCGCGGCGTCCGCGCGCGCCCCAAAGGTACGTATTACGCGGAGATACGTGACGGCGGCGAGCGCATCGGCCTCGGCACCTACGAGACCGCGCACGAGGCCGCGCGCGCGTACGACGCCGTGGCGTGGCGGCTCGGGCGCCCGCGATCGTCGATGAATTTCCATGACGTGTGGACGCGCCAGCAGGCCGAGGATCTCGCGCCGCCGCCGTACATCGTTAGACAGGAGGAACAGCGCCGCCGCCGCGAGACGGAGCGCCGTTTGCGCATTGCCGAGCGGGACGAGCGCGCGGCGCGCGAGTGGGCGGCCCGCTTCCCCGAGGACGTAGCCGCCGAGAACGAGCACTTCCGCAGACGGAGGGCGGAGAAGGCTACGAGGCGGGCTGCGAAGAAGGAGGACCGCGCACAACGGAGGGCGGAGAAGGCGACGAAGCGGGCCTTCATCGAAGCGCAGCTCGCCGGGCCGACCACCATTGGCGAGGACGACCCCCGTTGGATTGACCTCTTCTCGTCGGATCCGGTGTCGGGCACGACACCGGACTCGTCAGATGTCGAGTTTTAGTTTAGTTTTATCGCACTACTTTGTACAAATATGAACTACGGAGTATCTATCAAGCTAATTTTCTCCTATTTTATGTCTATTTCTAGTCTTTATTTGATCTTCTGTTTTACTGCACTCTATTTTTCATTATATTCTGTTTTTGGCGCTGCATTATAGCGCCTCTGAAAATACGCTGTTTCAGCCCTGCATTTGGCCGCCACAGTTTGCAGCTTCCGGTGAAGCTATTGCCGGCTCCATGCGCAGCATCAGCCCACAGCGCCAAAATATAGAGCCACTGCTGGAGTTGCTGTAATATGTTTGTCAGCAGGAGCTTACCTAATTAGTGAAAAAGATGTTCAGCGTGGGATTCGATAAAAGGATCTTCATGTTTTTTTTCCTAGCGATCCTAGTTCGGACTTTTGATTGTGTTGGCTAGTGCATGAAGCTTGACACCTGTATTATGTGATCCTGATATGAGGATAAGAACACCTTCAGGTTGCATTGCTAATGGTGTCTACTGCAGCAGTGGCGTACCTTCAATGGAGACTGATGCAAGAGAGTTGGTACTGGTGAACCTGCACCTGACATCATCGTGCCACCTGAAGTAGGTTGTGTATTGGGATTAGACTGATAAGCATAGCACCTTGCAAAGAACAAGATGCTGCTAGTGTTGGTTAACGTGATTTTACGACAAAAGTCATGTATGCTCAACAGGTGCCGTACCTAGTTTGGATATTGTGTTGTTACCCTTTTGTGGTTTGGTGTTTGTCCAACAGAGAAAGCTACTCTTTTCCCGTGTAAGTGTTATTATGTGAACAAAAGTTGTATGTACATATATATCGGTCAGAGAACCAAGATTGCATATTCTTGCCTGGTTATAACACATAAGTCATAATAACAATTAAAGAGAAAAGGAACATTTGCCTTTGCAATGTGATTGTGCCAAGTAGATTAGACAACCAACCACAAACATTACAGGTCAACAGCCAAACGCATGCGAAAGTCCTAAGGTAAGCTCCATAATACATGTTGAAACCAAAAGCCTAGAAACCATAAGAAAGGTAGCTCCACATCACAGTTCCACGACAGCAGCATACTGATCATAAAACATATATCAAGTCAGGACAGCTGCACCACTGGGTAAGCATCCATGGGGTCTGGCTCAAGAGCGAAGACTGTGTGAATGCTGCAAAATGTGGCTCTTGCCTCACCCCACCCATACATCTTATCATGGAACCTTACCAAATCAGCATGAATCATCTTGACATAAACATAGCTCCTCTCTCCATGCTGATGGGATTGAACAATGCGCCAGTTGCAGTGCTTCAGCTTGTCAAACAGTATGCAGGAGATAACGAAGCATGCTGGCTGGTCTTTTGTAGTGACAATGGCTTGGAGTAGCTGGTCCTGTGAACCACCCAACTGGATCTTTAGAGCTTGAAGGACAGTCCGTGCCATATAAGCTACCGTTGCTGACTTCAGCTCGGGTTCAGGTGAATGACAGCTGACATCTTGTCCTCGAGATGCAGATCCTTCTTGATCAGATTCAGCGGAATCATCACCACTACTTACAGGTGCATCAGGTTCTACAGAAGGCACATCAGGTACATGCTCCAGTTCATAGGAGTTGGGTGGGACAGCACTGTTTGCTGAAATCTCTACAATACCAGCTCCAGGTAGACCACCAGTATCTACAGAGGGTAAACCACCAATATCCACTTCAGAGGATTCTCGTGGCACGACACCTTTCGCTAGAGGCTCTACCCTACCAGCTCCAGGTCCACCACCAGTCAGTACTGTGGGCATAGTCATGACGGGTTCTACCAATACAAAACCTCCTTCGGGTGGCGTGGCAACTTCGGGTGCAGGATCATCAGTAGCAACTCCAGCATCAGCACCAGTTACATCGGTCTTGACAATAGGTAAACCGTCTTGCTCTAGTTCAGAGAATTCCCGTGGCACGACACCGTTCACTAGAGGCTCTACACTAGCAGCTCCAGCTGCACCACCAGTTTCTACAGCAGGGGGTAAACCCAATCCACAACCTTCTTCATGTGGCACGATGATGCCACGTATAGGCTCATCAGTACCAGGTCCAGCTGCATCAGTCTCCATAGACAGTAAACAAGGTGGCGTCGGAGGTTTAAAAGACTGGCATGCCATTTCACCTTTGTCATCAGACAATATAGAGTTTTCTTCAACTCTATGTTTCTGCAATAATAAGCACATGAACAGAAATTAGACCAGAGCATCTAGCCATCTAACGGGGGCAGCAGCAAAACAAGCGTCGGTCCATATGTTTACCTTGTCATCTGGGATATCAGAACACACAGATTTAGAAGTCATTTCACATAGCATCCGCTTTTTCGTTCCTTCCCCTACGTCCATCTGGAATAAGTAATACTATTGATCACATAAAACTAATTAATCAAATAAATGCATATGTTGAGAAGTTTGCACGGCAAATTGTGGATTCTGCTTTCATCACCTACGAATCATCGTTCTATATATTTACCTTGTCATCTAGGATATCAGAAGTCACAGAATGAGAAGTCATTTCACTAAGTATCGGTTTTTTCGCTCTTTCCCCTCCATCCATCTGCAATAAGAAGTAATATTGATCACATAAAGCCAATTCAACGAATATATGCATATGTTGAGAAGTTTGCACAACAAATTGTGGATTCTACTTCCAATCACCAAGTAATCTCGTGAGAAATGCATGATCAAGATATGTTTCTCCCTCTTGATCGACATCTGCATCTCCATTAAGACTAATCATCGTGCGATGGTGCTCTTCAGAAGAGCGCATACAATTCCAATCACCAGACAAGCAAAAAATTGTTGATTCTAGTAATGATTAATCAGCAGTGGCCATGGAACGACCACAGATCGACCAAGCAAAAAAAAATCATCAGCCTACTGACCACCAAGCAAAGGAAACAAACTAGGCCCATACATGGCCTCACAAATCATCATCAAACGTCGATCAAACTAGCAAGTTTGAACATGGATTACTAATTTATTTTCTGATAAAGTGAGTATATTAATATCGAAAGATATTGATTACACTGAGCCTCTGCAACAACGCAATACCTTACTGGTAGTACGGATGCACAAGGATTCCTAATACTCCCTCTGTTCGGTTTTAATTAGTCGACGCGAGGGAGAGAAGAAAATGAACTGCCGATGCTTTCAACTAGAGTCAATTAAATACGAACGGAAGAAGTACGTACTCTAGTAGTATTGACAAATATCCGGATCTAGTCTAAAAACAAATTGGCATGTAAATCCTAGTAGTCTACTAAACTAGGATCAATACCCTAGATTAGGGTTGCAAGCGGCGTCCGCGAATCGTCCCGCAAAGCAGAAAATTAGAGCAAATAGTGGTTGAGATTAGAGCAGATTTAAAGCACTCGCACTGAAACTAGCTAGCCCGCTACCCACCCCGCTTGACACCCTGCCCTAGATGTGAATCTACACCAAATATTCAAACAAGGATGAGCAACCGCCAATAAAATTTTATCCGCACATCATCATCTCTACCATACAAAAGGGTATGGTGATTTCACATACAGCCATTGTTGCCGCGGGACGAGGATGAGTGATGCGCCGCGGAGAAGGTGCCTCACGCCTCTGTCGCCGCCGCCGTCGAAGAGGAAGTCGAAGCCGCGCGATTGTGGTCCGTCGCCGATATGGAGGTGGAGCTACTAGGGAAGAGATGGAGGTGGAGGTGGAGAGGGAGTGATGGTTTGTACTAGTGGCGGCCGGTGAGGTAGTTATAAATACAGCCTCTCTCTCTTTTTTGGCAAGGAATGCAGCTTCTCTTGGAAGGCAACGAGGCAACGCACTCCAGATTTCGTATATTACTATAATAATATGGACGGAGAAATTTGGACGCATCTGTGTTGTCTTGTCAAATGAATCACCAGGATTTGCTTTTAGTACTCCAGATTTGGGCGACCCAAGGAAGTAGAGATAGTAATGTACGCCATCTAGCTGCACGCTATCAAATCAAATAAATGGTCATGCCATTTACTTTTAAGATGGTGCAGCAGTTATTCTGACCAAAGAAACATGCACGTCTGCTGATTATTTCTGATGGGTATACATTTACCGTCCGCTAGCAAAGATTGTTTGGCACATTGTTCTTATGGCTTTCAACATCACACCCCTTAATAATATTATTAATCAATGTTTGGGCAATCAATTGAGTGTGTTAATAAAAAATTAAAACCCACAAATCCAACTGTACTATTTTTAGGGCCATATGAAGGACAAGGAATGATTTTAAATGCCATATGGAGTACCTCCAACCATGTGAAATATGGTTCTGTCATGCAGGTGATACCCATGGCTTCGCATTGGATCTGTATGTTGTCCTACATACAGTCAACTATGAAGTACCACGATTTGGTTTTTGGGTGCAACCGGCTAGAGAATGATGCACGGGTTTGTACAGCCAGTACAATTCACATTAAGATTTTCTGATAGGATGTTGATGTGTATATGTAAGAATCATACACTAGAATGTCTTCTATGTTTAGATGGTTGATCTACGTTTATACTTTCTGTGAACCATGAGGTTAAGACCTTTGTACTGTAATAAAGATTGCTAAATAACAGTATATATGTATGCCTCTAGGGACACTGAAACAGCCAAACAACCATGCATGTGTATAGACCGTATTTGATCAAATTAAAAGAAGCACCTGGGTTCATGCAAATAGCATAAATTTATCACCTAAGTACATTAGCTATAAATAGTTAAATAGGAGTCAAGACCAACTGAGCTAGCTAGTAGTATGATCCTACTATTACATAAATATCCCTAACTCTGATTGTCTTTGTTCCAGTCCAGCGCGTTGGTGTAGCTTGGGATGAACCAAAACCCCGTATGCCAGTTGGCCCCTGGACCGCTGCTTGAGAAAGATATGCTTTGGTGGTCTTCGCCATTTAGACTGAAGCGGAAAATTTCTTGATGTGATGTGTCAAACTGAGAGCCAATGGCCTGAGGCGTGGTGTAGATGCAGTTTCTTCTTGTCAAATATCCTGGGGGAAATGTTGCACCACCCACTGGCATGAAAATCGGATAGTTCAACCCAAGGAACATAGAATAGTCTCCAAGATTAGTAACCCTTTCCCACGGGTTGGCTGGAAGTAACCGACTAGTGTCATTCGAGAATACAATGCAGGTATACCCCGAATAGCTGTGAACAGCGCGACCGCAATGGACAGAAGGGGTACTATCATAATAAGTTGGAGCACCGTCAGCGTCAAAATCCATTACGCCACGTGCATAGACCAGGAGAAGTCTAGAACGATCTTGAGATCTTGCCAGCCACCACGTACGACTATTAGAGTCAAAATCATCATCGCCATCAAATCCAGCCGTCCACGGAATGAATGGAGCAGGGAGCACTATAGGACCTTGAAAAAGGAAAGAACACGTCACATGAAAATATATTTCATGATTTATCTACTAGTGATATTGATTTGATATTGGGATGCCAATACTAGTACTTTATAAAATCATGGTCGAACATAAGATGGTTTGAAATATATTTCGAACATCTTGGTAAAACTTCATATGGATTTAAAACATGTTCCCGAAAATATTGGTCCAAATTTTAGATGGTTTGAATATAGTACTCCTTATTCTCTAGAACCGGGGGAATATAAACAAATGAAAGTCTTTATCAATATTGCATGGCACCTTTATTGATTCTATTTCTACTCTACCTTAAATTTTCTAGGGAGTAATAATAAAGAAACTTAATTACTAGGGGGCCTTTTTCCTAAGGAACAACATGCACATTAGACCATACTAAAATTCCTATAGATGTTAAATTCTATATATGTCCATACCACAAGAGGGTTATGGTGTGCGCCTATGGAATTCCTTTAAGCCAAAAGATGCCAAGACAGTTCAACAAATAAGAGGTGAAATACTATATAAGTTACGTATATAAAAAAGATAGGGAGGAAATGTTACCAAATTGATTAGGATCCCATGCATAAACATTTCCAAGCTCAGTAACGGCGAACACAAGTCCGTTATGTATAATTGCATCGCAGTATATGGCGCCGTACTGAAACTGGTTTTCAAGAAATATCCATGTACGAGGATATTCGCCATGGAGGTAGGCAATTGCAAAGTCGAAGATTGCGACAAGGGAGAAATCTTGATACCCCCTAGCAGCTGTAGGAACTTGGCAAATAGCTATCTTCTGCAGTTGAATAGCAGAACGCTGATACTCGAATATAAGTGGATTGCGTGTGGTTTCCAACTTGTTCCTCAAAGATGGAAGCTTAATCTTGCGATGAGTGTAGACATTGAGGAGGTTCCACTTGCCTTCGGGGCCAACCATGGCGATCCAATCTCCATTGGCGCCTGCCCGCTCCTCATCCTTACCGTGTGGCATTAGGCCATCATAGGAGAACCTGTCCAGCGGCAGTAGTTTGCACTTGCTGTGCACCGGCAAATCCTCCTTGAACACCGCCCATGGTTTATCCGCCGGGTCACAACAGAGAACACACGGAAGGCCAAACGGCTGAGAAGCAGGCAGAGTGGCACTGTATTTGGCTGACTGAAGAATACTTTTGGAGGAACCGACTAGGGACGCGGCGGTGATGGCGTCGCACTGGCTGATGAGCACTTCAAGGGGGCCTTCCGTAAACACCTTGTGAAACAGCCCAGATCCACAGACCCTGCTCGATTTCGCCATCGCAATGAGGCAGGTGGTACAATGGGGTTGGTATTTTCTTGGGAGATCTACTGATTCGAACTTTGGGAGAGAGATGGCGATCAATGGCGGCAGGTGGGGGTTTGAGTTGGAGAACAGAGGCTCTCAAACTGGGCACTGCTGGATAGGATGCGAAAGCGCCATGGCGGAGACGCAGGCGCGTGCTATGGAAGATGGGCGGAGTGGGGATAGACGACGGAGGTGAACCGAGACGCTCCTCCTCTTATGCATATACTGCCTACTGCAGTTTCGAGGAGAGTGTGAATGTGTTCAAAAAAAGAGGAGAGTGTGAATGTGTTCAAAAAAAGAGGAGAGTGTGAATGTGTTCAAAAAAAGAGGAGAGTGTGACTGTGACCCGACACCCGAGTAGGAGCCGAGCAGACGGACTATAGGAGTAGCCCCATCATTACAGAACATTAATCGTGCTTCCTACAATAAATAAGTGAAACATCCCAGGCTTGTGTTGTCTAATCAAATCGATGGCCATGTCAGTATTATGGTGAACAAATAAAACAAATACACACCAACCTTGTTCTTTTTGCAACGTACACCAACCTAGCAAGGCATCAACCTTCTCGCCATCAACTACGACTCCGTGGCTCCGTCCCACCAAAGTTGTCTCAACTTTGTAAAAAAAAATACATCTATCCATCTAAATTTTAACAAAGGTGAGACACTTTTGGTGGGACCGAGGGAGTACAAAAAAACTTCACTACTCCATGCTAGTATCGGCCACTAATTCAAATTTCAACTGAAGGCGTGCTATTTTATGGTCCTGAAAATTGCCAAAAAAAAAATACAACCCAAAAATGCAACAGATCCATGTTAAGGGGGTACACCCTACGCAATATACATTAAGAAACTTCGAAACTTCAGCGACCTTGTAAGAATGCCCATGACAGTGCAGTTTTGCCAAATTAGGAAGAGACGAAATATGAATTCAACCAAAGAAATCTAAACGAATCCTTAGACAATAGCATAGTTAACACGTTCAGAAAAAAATGATGACTCCAAAAGAACAACATTAGCAAGAAATACTCCATTTTAGTTTGAATTTGCAGTCACATACATATACTAGTAGTACTGCCAAAATACTATAATACTCCGAGCTGCATTCTAGCACTCCAACTAGCTAGCTAATAGTTCTGGAGTAGTAGTACTACTATACAAGTCCAAAATACATCCGAACGAACCCTACTTCGAACTAAACTACTCCCTCCGATCTTCGAGTAACTACATTGCAGTATGACTAAACGAAGATTATTGTATAACCTTCTTGTTGATGCAAACGCAGATAGGCAACACACGCTGCCCTCCATTCTGCTTCGCGTAACGGGGCGGCACCGCCAGGAAAGAAGTGAGCTGCTGCAACATGATCGAGCTAGGCGTCGGGGAGCTCGTCGGCTCGATTACCGCCATCAAGGTGTCCGTCGAGAGGTCACTGGTCCCAGCCGTCGCCGGCGTCGGCGGACCAATCACCAACAGCTGCGCCTTGTACATCGGAAACAAGCACGCGGCCGACCTGATGCACACACAGGACACAATGGTGGTCGGGCCGAGCGCTCCAACGGTGATGGCGAACACGCTACCGTCTTCTTCCCCACTGCCGATGAACAGGTGTCCCCGCGGTTGTACCGGAACACGAACTATGCACCAGGCGGGTATGCCATACTGGAACGTAAACACTGGGATGGAGTGGGATGCTTGGAGGTGTACCAGGAGCTCCCGCGGCGGGCCGGTGAAGCTGCAGCCGGTATTGATGGCCTCTGTGCAGCCGCACGGACCATGCGGGCACGCGATATAGTGCTTGTAGGACTCCGTGGAGGCGACCAAGCTCTGGCAGCCGACGCACTTGACCATTGCCCCAGATCGATTCGACGGCGGCAATCTTGGCCCAGATCGATTCGACGGCGGCAACCACGCCGGCTGCTCGCACTTCTTGCACGGGTTCGGCGCAAGCTCGCCGACGCAGCGCCGACAGCCCATATGACCGCCCTTGCACTGCACGGAACAACGTACGTGGCATCAGTTGTCATTGACATTTCTCACAGGTGAACCTAAGAATGAAATCGGAAGGGAGCGACCTTGGATATGGGGGGTTTGAAGGGCAGCAGGCAGAGGGGGCACAAGAAGAGGGCCTCCTCCATCTTCAGAGAAGAGTGATCGGGAAAACGAGAACGGGATGGGTTCTTTTTTTTATACATGCCTTGGAGTGGAGTATGGATACTACTACTTATAGGAAGAACTTCCTTGCTAAGAATCGGCGTCGGCCGTACGCAAGCATAGATGCACCAGCGGCTCTGCAGTTTGTCAAAATAAAAGGACAGAGCTGCAGTGACTTGAAGTCTCCAAATCTCATTGTGACTTGGTGCCACCATCTACCAACCATTTGAGATCCAACGTTCCAAACTATCTCTTATTTCGAACCTAAAAACAAAAATTATGAAAAAAATCCAGTAAAATGTAGATGCCTTGTTCTAAAATCTGTGAATATTTCATCCCACTCGGACGATTAGCTTGTGATTAAAGAGCTTTTTACGTATACGAGCACTAGTTTAAACTAAATACTCCCTCTGATTCATATTAATTGACTTCAATATGGATGTATCTAGAACTAAAATGTGTCTAGTACATCCATATTAGAGTCAATTAATATGAACCGGAGGGAGTATATATTTGCTCACAAACCTTTGATTCAAATCGAATGAAACTTCACCAAAATATAAATCGAAATATGCACGATTAACTGGAAGTTCTTGAAATATTTCTGAGCAATTATAATAATTATTTAGTTTAAATTCTAAGTCGATCGCATACATTGGATCTGAGATGGATGGTGGATGGTGGCACCAAGTCACTGTGAGACTTGGAAGTATCAAGTCAGTGAAGCTCTATCCCAAAATAAAAGCTTCGTGAAGGGGGCAGTTTGGTTCAAAAAAGAAGACAGTGCCAAGCAGTTGTCAAACAATACCCATATAGTCAAATGTACTCCCTCTGATTCAAATGAATTGACTCAACTTTGTCTAGATATATGGATGTATCAAGTCACTGAAGCTAAAATAAAAGCTTCATGAAGGGGGAAGTTTGGTTCGAAAAAAATACAGTGCCAAGCAGCTGTCAAATAGTACCATAACGTCAAATGTACTCCCTCCGATTCAAACGAAATGACTCAACTTTGTATTTTGCATGTTAAAGGTTTTTCGTAAAACTTGGCCAATCTTAACATAGTTTGCCTTTCTAAAAAAAGATATAAGCCCTAAGGCTCCTTTGATTCATAGGATGGGAAAACCATAGAAATATGAAAACATAGGATTGAGATTTAATGGCTAGTTGAATCATATAGGAAGATGAGTTGTGTTTGATTGTGCCAAAGGAAATTTTCCATGAGGTATGACCTAATGTTTTATTCTTATAGGATTTGCACTGCAAGATTCCTATAGGATATGTTCCTATGAATCAAACAACTAGTGTGGGGAAAATTCACATGTGATCTAAATCCTACATAATTCCTATACAAATCCTATATATGAATTTTAGTTGTTAGGTCACTTAAAATGACTTCACTTGAAGAGTTACATTTTTGTTTTTTTCTGAATTAGTAGTGATGCCTAACCATATATATACCTAAACCAAGAGAATCAGCATAAACTTATGTATATTAATAGTAAGCGCATATATGAATGTTTTTTATCTACAAACCCAGGGTCATATATATGTACATAGAAACATGCATATATGCTAGTTTTTGTACCTTGGTGTGTTCCTCTTTTGGGCTATCTCTTTTTTGTTCACCGATTCACAACCAACGCCCTAGATTAATTTGGCACTTAGAAAATAACATTTTGTTTTTGGCGCACTAACACAAATAGTAGTAGCACGGTCAACACTGTAGAGAAGTACAAAATAAATGTGTGTGGGAAAAAATGACTTAAAGTGACCATTACATTGAGAAAAAGGGTAGAACCAAGCATTGCACAGGGAAAAAGCAGTGTAGTGCCCAGAAGAAAAAAACAAGTTGGGTTATACTCCCTCCATCCTGAAATAATGGGTGTAGAGTTAAAATTTGTCCATAAAAGAGTGTACTTCTCGTTTTGCAATGCACTTCAAAATTTGTCCAATAATGGGTGTAGAGTTAAAATTTGTCCATAAAAGAGTGTACTTCTCGTTTTGCAATGCACTTCAAAATTTGTCCACAAAAGAGTGGTAGTAAAAAATATTTCTTTCTCATCACGAGGGATATAGTTTCTTCACGACTAGTACGTACTACCTCCATCACAAAGCTTAAGTCTTTTTTTAAGAGTCAAAGCAAGTAAAGGTTGACGAAAATTTAGAACAATCTATCAACTAATATAATATTTTGTAGATACCATACCAAAAAAAATCGTTGTCTATGTATTGATATTAATTTTGTATTTTGCATGATAATGATTTTTGGTAAAATCTTAGTTTACCTTGACATAGTTTGAGCTTCTAAAAATAATATAAGCCTTACGCTTTGGGATGGAGGTAGTAGTATTTAGCATAATATGGTTTTCTTATTTACTACATGCATTTAGATCATTGGAGGTGGAAAAGTTGAAGAGGAAAGTGATGGTCGATGACAGTTTCCCAATGTAATAATAAAATCCTTAATATGCCTTGAAAACCCACACGTACGCTCTTTCTAGGACAGAGGCAGTATGAGGTAATGCACCCACGCGCTGTCATCTGCCCGTTCGTGCTATGTCTCCCAAATCTTGAAATATCGTCAGTTATCCATTTCACGTCCACACTTCTCCCTCTCTCCACGGACTAGGAAAAAACCCTCTCTTCACTTCCCCTTCCCATTCCACCGATGGAGAGCCCAACCGACGCCGTCAACGCAGCGAAAGCGAAAGCCGCGCGGCTGGCCTTAGCCGCAGAGGAGGCGTCCAGAGCCGCGACCGCAGCACGCATGGCCGCAACGGCGGCGATCATTGCCGCAGCGGATGCCAAAGACGAAGCGGAGGCCATTGCCGAAGGTCGGGCCATCGGTCGCTCATCGGCATCTGATGCTGTTGGTAGATGGGTCCACTCTCTTGGGAAGCATCCCCTAGATGACGAGGACGAGGTTGAACTCATCTTTGAACCGCCGCCGCCGACCTTCGACGAGAATATCGTCGACGAGGGGGAGGAAGTATGTTCCGATTCACCTCTCTCCCTTATTCAACATAGCCCTGTATCGATTTGCGCTATGGTCTCTCCCTCTTTTTTTTGCGCTATAGCGTTTTGAATTAGCGTCAGAATCTTTTTAGATTCATATTCAGTATTAGTTGCAACTGCTACATATTTGCTTCACATCCGATTCACCTCTCTCCCTTATTTAACATAGCCCTGTATCGATTTGCTCTATGGTCTCTCCCTCTTTTTTTTGCGCTATAGGGTTTTGAATTAGCGTCAGAATCTTTTTAGATTCATATTCATTATTAGTTGCAACTGCTACATATTTGCTTCACCTGTTTATTTGGCATGTATCAGGTTGCTACTGATGAGGTTGACAGCGATGTCGAGTCGCGTCATAGGAAGGCCAGGGCCACTCTCAACAAGCTTAAGGCGGGGAAGTTCGACAAGTATTGGAGTGAACCCTGGACTGGTGCCAGGAACAGCTGCCCCTTCTGCACAAAGAGCATAAAGGTTGACTTTCGAAGCGTCCTGCAGCATGCCGAAGCCGGTGGGTCCGGCTGTCTCAAAGTTGGGGAAACTGTTAACCGATCCGGCTTCATAGCCAACCACATGGCCTATGGGCTATTCCTAAGGAAGAAATTGAACCAAGCTATCGAGACCGGTCGTGTGCCTCCTCCCAAGCCCAAGCCACCAAAGATTAAAGGTATGGGCAGCAAGAAGCAGAAGAAGCGGGACCGGGAGGAGGCGACAGGAAGAAGATGGTAAATATACTCCGTAACTGTTGTGCATGTTTGTCTCTCCTACTGCTTCAAAAGCAGCATCTTTTGTTGAACTCTGTTTATGTTTGCTGCTCAGCAGCGTTTGTGGTGAACCTATTAGCTTAATTAGGGGTTGTTGAACTATGTCTGTGTTGAACCTTGCTTAATTAGGTTGTGTTGAACTCTGTTTGTGTTGGCGTGGGAAGGGGGGCATGATGCTACCCTGAATTTGCGGGACCCCCAAAAAACTTGCAAATACGAGTGATGCATCCAAAAGGAACAAACTTTTACATGGTAGACCCCAGTCTGAAAGCAAGAAATGCGATCGGGTCCTTAACAGCCACCGCCCGGATTGATCGGGTATTTTGCCTGCCTACCGCATGTGACTTGTGCTCACTGAAGTTTGGGACCTCACGCATGGGCACCACACGTAAGTGACAGACCTGTTGGTGTAAAAACTCGGGTGATTATTATACTGCATTAGTACAAAGTTTCCTATGGATTCAAGGGTTGGAAAGCCAAGTTAACTCATTTTCATGACTAAGAAGGAGCCAGGCTTACTTTTTCATTTTCATGTTTTAACTTGTTTAAATCTTGGTCAAACAAAGGATTTGACCAGGATTCAAGTGGGCATAAAAATTCAAAAAAGAAAAAAAAACCAAAGCACATAAGCTTCTTATGTCATATAGTAAGCATTACAGTTGATCAACGAAGTCTAGACATATTCAAACCAGAAAAATATTGTATATACCCCCTAACCCTAAACTCTGTCTTATGAAGTCAAGCATGAAGAAAAGTGGTTTTGGGTTTCAAACATTGGAAATTGAAAAAACTCCCAAAAGCTTCATTTTGGAGTGACTAAGAAGAATCCAGGCTTTCATTTTCATTTTCATGTTTTAAATTGGTTTAAATCTTGGTCAAACCTAGGATTTGACCAAGATTCAAATGGACATAACAAATTCAAAAAAATCAAAACCAAACACATAGTCTTTTGATGTCATATAGTAAGCATTCAAGTTGATAAACAAAGTCTAGACATATTTAAACAAGAAAAATCATGTATATACTTGGCCCCTAACCCTAAACTCTGTCTTATGAAGTCAAGCATTAAGAGGAGTGGTTTTGGGTTTCAAACATGGAAATTTAAAAAACCTCCCAAAAGCTTCATTTTGGAGTGACTAAGAAGAATCCAGGCTTACTTTTCATTTTCATGTTTTAAACTGGTTTAAATCTTGGTCAAACCTAGGATTTGACCAAGATTCAAATGGGCATAACAAATTCAAAAAAAAACTAAACACATAGTCTTTTGATGTCACATAATAAGCATTCAAGTTGATAAACAAGGTCTAGACATATTCAAACCAGAAAAATCATGTATCTACCCCCTACCCCTAAACTTTGTCTTATGAAGTAAAGCACGGAGAGATATCATTTTGGGTTTCGAACATGGAAAATTTAAAAAAACCTCCCAAAAGCTTCATTTTGGAGTGAATAAGAAGGATCCACACTTACTTTTCATTTTCATGTTTTAAACTTGTTTAAATATTGGTCAAACCTGCTAGGATTTGACCAAGATTCAAATGGGCATAAAAATTCAAAAAAATTAAACGAAAACCACTTCTCTTCGTCCTTGACTTCATTAGACAGAGTTTAGGGTTGGGGTATATACATGATTTTTAATGTTTAAATATGTATAGACTCCGTTGATCAACATGAATGCTTACTATAACTTAAGAAGCTTAATTATGTGCTTTGGTTTTTCATTTTTTGAATTCTTTATTGAATTTTTATGCCTATTTGAATCTTGGTCAAATCCTAGGTTTGACCAAGAATTAAACAAGTCAGTAACATGAAAATGAAAAAGTAAGCCTGGATCCTTCTTATTCACTCAAAAAATGAAGCTTTTGGGAGGGTTTTTGAATTTTCCATGTTTGAAACCCAAAACCATTCCTCTTATATGCTTGACTTCATATATATCACAGAGTTTAGCCTTAGGGGGTATATACATGATTTTTCTAGTTTGAATATGTCTAAACCTTGTTTATCAACTTGAATGCTTACTATAAACCAAAAATTCATGTATCTACACCTAACCCTAAACTATGCATGAAGAGAAGTGGTTTTGGGTTTCAAACCTGGATATTTCAAAAACCCTCCCAAAAGCTTCATTTTGGAGTGAATAAGAAGGATCAAGGCTTAATTTTTCATTTTCATGTTTTAATCTTGTTTAAATCTTGGTCAAACCTATGATTTGACCAAGATTCAAATGGGCATAATTTAAAAAAATGAAAAATCAAGGCACATAGTCTTCTTATGTCATATAGTAAGCATTCAATTAAGTTGATAAACAAGCTCTAGACATATTCAAACCAGAAAAATCATGATGTATCTACCCCCTATATATCCCTAAACCCTAACTTATGAAGTCAAGCATGAAGAGAAGTGGTTTTTGGTTTAAATCATGGAAATTTCAAAAACCCTCCCAAGAGCTTCATTTTGGAGTGACTAATTAAGAAGCATACATGCTTACCTTTTCATATTCATGTTTTAAACTTGTTCAAATCTAGGTCAACAAACCTAGGATTTGACGAAGAATCAAATGGGTATAAAAAAATTAAAAACAAGCTCTAGATAAGCTCAAGTTGAAAAACAAGTTCTAGACATATTCAAACCAGAAAAATCATGTATCTACCCCCTATATATCCCTAAACCCTGACTTATGAAGTCAAGCATGAAGAGAAGTGGTTTTTGGTTTCAATCATGGAAATTTCAAAAACCCTCCCAAGAGCTTCATTTTGGAGTGGCTAAGAAGGATAGATGCTTAATTTTTCATATTTATGTTTTAAACTAGTTTAAATCATGGTCAAACCTAGGATTTGACCAAGATTCAAATGGGCATAAAAATTCAAAATAAATGAAAATAAATGAAAAACCAAGGCACGTAGTCTTCTTATGTCATATAGTAAGCATTCAATTAAGTTGATAAACAAGGTCTAGACATATTCAAACCAGAAACATCATGTATCTAGCTACCCCTAGCCCTAAACTCTGTCTTATGAAGTCAAGCATGCATGAAGAGAAGTCGTGGTTTTTGGTTTCAAACATGGAAATTTTAAAAACCCTACCAAGATCTACATTTTGGAGTGACTAAGAAGGATATATGCTTAATTTTTCATATTCATGTTTTATTAAACTTGTTTAAATCATGGTCAAACCTAGGATTTGACCAAGATTCAAATGGGCATAAATATTCAGAAAAAACAAAAAATGGAAAATCAAGGCACATAGTCTTCTTATGTCACATAGTAAGCATTCAATTAAGTTGATAAACAAGGTCTAGATATATTCAAACCAGAGAAATCATGTATCTACCCCCTAACCCTAAACTCTATCTCATGAAGTCAAGCATGAAGATATGTGGTTTTTGGTTTCAAACATGGAAATTTCAAAAACCCTCCCAAGAGCTTCATTTTGGAGTGACTAAGAAGGATATATGCTTAATTTTTCATATTCATGTTTTCAACTTGTTTAAATCATGGTCAAACTTAGGATTTGACCAAGATTCAAATGGGCATAAAATTAAAAAAACAATAAAATGAAAAACCAATGCACATAGTCTTCTTATGTCATATATATAGTAAGCATTCAATTAAGTTGATAACAAGGTCTAGACATATTCAAACGAGAAAAATCATGTATCAAGCTACCCCTAACCCCAAACTCTGTCTTATGAAGTCAAGCATGAAGAGAAGTACGTGGTTTTTTGGTTTCAAACATGGAAATTTCAAAAACCCTCTCAAGAGCTTCATTTTGGAGTGACTACGAAGGATACATGCTTAATTTTCATATTCATGTTTTAAACTTGTTTAAATCATGGTCAAACCTAGGATTTGACCAAGATTCAAATGGGCATAATTTAAAAAAATGTAAAATCAAGGCACATAGTCTTCTTATGTCATATAGTAAGCATTCAATTAAGTTGATAAACAAGGTCTAGACATATCAAACCAGAAAAATCATGTATCTACCCCTATATATCCCCAAACTTTGTCTTATGAAGTCAAGCATGAAGAGAAGTGGTTTTTGGTTTCAAGCATGGAAATTTCAAAAACCTCCCCAAACTTCATTTTAGAGTGACTAAGAAGGATACAAGCTTGCCTTTTCATTTTCATGTTTTAAACTTGTTTAAATTATCTTGGTCAAATCTAGGATTTGACAAGATTCAAATGGGCAAACATATGATAAGTGATGCAAATATCATTTCTAAGTGCGGGCAAACCAGCCTTTAGCTTAACATATTTCTAAGTACAAGGTTTCAGAAAATTGAGTGGGGGCGGCTGCCCCCCTTGGCTATAGTCTGGATCCGCCCATGCTATAGTTTGAGGCCATTTGGATGACGTCGAAAAAATTCTTTGATTAGAAATGGGGTTGTTCGAACCCCGTAGTTGGATTTTTTATGAACTTGATCTGTAGTACTGGGAAAAACCCTAGTTTAACGTATTTAATTATAGATTCGTAGGTTGATTTTTCTACCTTTTTTATTATTACTATGCAGCACATATGTGTTTGCCCGTCGAGTGAAACTCGGAGGAAGAGGGATCACTCGGAAGGAGAGAAGAAGGGAGAGAATTATGGTGTCTCCCTTTTTCGGGTGATGATGTTGACTTTTGTGCAGGGTTTGTCAGTGAGCAGGAGGTGCGAGCGAGCGAGTCGAGCGAGGCCGAGAACGAGAGAGATTTGTTTTTTTTTGTGAGAGGGACAACCGAAGGATCCTGAAGGACCCAGAGACTTCCAATACGCATCCTGATGCGTCTTCTCTTGACAAAGAAAATGGCTGGGAGTTTGCGTACCTACTGCACGTGACTTGTGCTCACTGAAGTGTGGGACCTCACGCATGGGCACCACACGTAAGTGACAGACCTGTTGGTGTAAAAACTTGGTTGATTATTATAGTGCATTAGAACAAAGTTTCCTATGGATTCAAGGGTAGGAAATCCAAGTTAACTCATTTACATGACATTATTTTTTCCATGAAGCAAAGTTAACACATCTATCAATTGGTACATTTTGGAGTGACTAAGAAGGATCCATGCTTATTCGTTTTCACGTGTTAAATTTGTTTAAGTCTTGCTCAAACCTAGGATTTCACCAAGATTGAAATGGGCATGAAAATTCAAAAAAAAATGAAATACCAGAAAATTCATGTGTCTAGCTACCCCTAACCCTAAACTCTGCACGAAGAGAAGTGGTTTTGGGTTTCAAACATGGATATTTCAAAAACCCTCCCAAAAACCTTCATTTTGGAGTTAATAAGAAGGATCAAGGCTTACTTTTTCATTTTCATGTTTTAATCTTTTTTAAATCTTTGTCAAACCTAGGTTTTGACCAATATTCAAAAGGGCATAATTTAAAAAAAATGAAATATCAAGGCACATAGTCTTCTTATGTCATATAGTAAGCATTCAATTAAGTTGATAAACAAGCTCTAGACATATTCAAACCAGAAAAATCATGATGTATCTACCCCCTATATATCCCTAAACCCTAACTTATGAAGTCAAGCATGAAGAGAAGTGGTTTTTGGTTTAAATCATGGAAATTTCAAAAACCCTCCCAAGAGCTTCATTTTGGAGTGACTAATTAAGAAGCATACATGCTTACCTTTTCATATTCATGTTTTAAACTTGTTCAAATCTAGGTCAACAAACCTAGGATTTGACGAAGAATCAAATGGGTATAAAAAAATTAAAAACAAGCTCTAGATAAGCTCAAGTTGAAAAACAAGTTCTAGACATATTCCAACCAGAAAAATCATGTATGTACCCCCTATATATCCCTAAACCCTGACTTATGAAGTCAAGCATGAAGAGAAGTGGTTTTTGGTTTCAATCATGGAAATTTCAAAAACCCTCCCAAGAGCTTCATTTTGGAGTGGCTAAGAAGGATAGATACTTAATTTTTCATATTTATGTTTTAAACTAGTTTAAATCATGGTCAAACCTAGGATTTGACCAAGATTCAAATGGGCATAAAAATTCAAAATAAATGAAAATAAATGAAAAACCAAGGCACGTAGTCTTCTTATGTCATATAGTAAGCATTCAATTAAGTTGATAAACAAGGTCTAGACATATTCAAACCAGAAACATCATGTATCTAGCTACCCTAGCCCTAAACTCTGTCTTATGAAGTCAAGCATGCATGAAGAGAAGTCGTGGTTTTTGGTTTCAAACATGGAAATTTTAAAAACCCTACCAAGATCTACATTTTGGAGTGACTAAGAAGGATATATGCTTAATTTTTCATATTCATGTTTTATTAAACTTGTTTAAATCATGGTCAAACCTAGGATTTGACCAAGATTCAAATGGGCATAAAAATTCAGAAAAAACAAAAAATGGAAAATCAAGGCACATAGTCTTCTTATGTCACATAGTAAGCATTCAATTAAGTTGATAAACAAGGTCTAGATATATTCAAACCAGAGAAATCATGTATCTACCCCCTAACCCTAAACTCTATCTCATGAAGTCAAGCATGAAGATATGTGGTTTTTGGTTTCAAACATGGAAATTTCAAAAACCCTCCCAAGAGCTTCATTTTGGAGTGACTAAGAAGGATATATGCTTAATTTTTCATATTCATGTTTTCAACTTGTTTAAATCATGGTCAAACTTAGGATTTGACCAAGATTCAAATGGGCATAAAATTAAAAAAAACAATAAAATGAAAAACCAATGCACATAGTCTTCTTATGTCATATATATAGTAAGCATTCAATTAAGTTGATAACAAGGTCTAGACATATTCAAACGAGAAAAATCATGTATCAAGCTACCCCTAACCCCAAACTCTGTCTTATGAAGTCAAGCATGAAGAGAAGTACGTGGTTTTTTGGTTTCAAACATGGAAATTTCAAAAACCCTCTCAAGAGCTTCATTTTGGAGTGACTACGAAGGATACATGCTTAATTTTCATATTCATGTTTTAAACTTGTTTAAATCATGGTCAAACCTAGGATTTGACCAAGATTCAAATGGGCATAATTTAAAAAAATGTAAAATCAAGGCACATAGTCTTCTTATGTCATATAGTAAGCATTCAATTAAGTTGATAAACAAGGTCTAGACATATCAAACCAGAAAAATCATGTATCTACCCCTATATATCCCCAAACTCTGTCTTATGAAGTCAAGCATGAAGAGAAGTGGTTTTTGGTTTCAAGCATGGAAATTTCAAAAACCTCCCCAAACTTCATTTTAGAGTGACTAAGAAGGATACAAGCTTGCCTTTTCATTTTCATGTTTTAAACTTGTTTAAATTATCTTGGTCAAATCTAGGATTTGACAAGATTCAAATGGGCAAACATATGATAAGTGATGCAAATATCATTTCTAAGTGCGGGCAAACCAGAGATATGTGGTTTTTGGTTTCAAACATATTCAAACGAGAGAAATCATGTATCTACCCCCTAACACTAAACTCTGTCTCATGAAGTCAAGCGCATGCATGAAGATATGTGGTTTTTGGTTTCAAACATGGAAATTTCAAAAACCCTCCCAAGAGCTTCATTTCGAAGTGATTAATTAAGAAGCATACATGCATGCTTACTTTTTCATATTCATGTTTTAAACTTATTCAAATCTTGGTGAAACCTAGGATTTGACCAAGATTCAAATGGGTATAAAAATTTAAAAAAACAAAAAAGGTCTTCTTATGTTATATAGTAGGCATTCAATTAAGTTGATAAACAAGTTCTAGACATATTCAAACAAGAAAAATCATGCATGTATCTACCCCTAACCCTAAACTTTGTTTCATGAAGTCAAGCATGAAGATATGTGGTTTTTGGTTTCGAACATGGAAATTCAAAAACCCTCCCAAGAGCTTCATTTTGAAGTGACTAAGAAGCATACATGCTTACTTTTTCATATTCATGTTTTTAACTTATTCAAATCTTGGTGGAACCAAGGATTTGACAAAGATTCAAATGGGTATAAAAATTCAAAAAAAACAAGGTCTTCTCTTATGTTATATAGTAAGCATTCAATTAATTTGATAAACAAGGTCTACACATATTCAAACCAGGAAAATCATGTATCTACCACCTAACCCTAAACTCTGTCTTATGAAGTCAAGCATGCATGAAGAGAAGTGGTTTTTGGTTTCAAGCATGGAAATTTCCATGTTTGAAACCCAAAACCACTTCTCTTCATATGCTTGACTTCATATGACAGAGTTTAGCGTTAGGGGGTAGATACATGATTTTTTGGTTTGAATATGTCCAAACCTTGTTTATCAACTTGAATGTGTAATATATATATGACATAAGAAGACTGCATGCTTTGGTTTTTCATTTTTTGATTTTTTTGAAATTTTAAGCCCATCTGATTCTTTGTCAAATAATAGGTTTGACCAAGATTTAAACATGTTTAAAACATGAAAATGAAAAAGGTAAGCCTCCATCCTTCTTAGTCACTCCAAAATGAAGCTTTTTGGAGGGTTTTTGAAAATTCCATGTTTGAAACCCAAAACGACTTCTCTTCGTGCTTGACTTGATAAGACAGAGTTTTGGGTTAGGGGTAGATACATGATTTTTCCGGTTTGAATATGTCTAGACCTTGTTTATCAACTTAAATGCTAACTATATGACATCAGAATGGGCATAAAAATTTAAAAAATTTAAAAATGTAAAACCAAAATTTAATTGGGAGGAAAGGGTACATGAATTACAATTAAAAAACAAGGTAACTTAAATACTTGGATGCCCCAAGATGTGTGGAAGCCCAAAACAATGGCAAAACATATCATGTGCGCATGCTGCATCCAATTCAAGTAGAACACATAGTAGGCACCGATAGTTTGACCTAAATTTGAAATCAAAGAGAAGGTGGTTAGAAAAAATCAAAATTGGCAAAGCAAAGCATGAAATCAAAAAATTGTGATGCACTCTAGCTATGAAAATTATCAAACAATGCAAACCAAAATGATTTTTTAGAGGAATACTAGTTCAACTTATTTAATTTTTTATTTGTAGGCCAAAATCAAACCCCGTAGTTGGATTTTTTTTTCAACTTGATCTGTAGTACTGGGGAAAACCCTAGTTTAACCTATTTAATAATAGATTCGTAGTCGATTCTTTTACTTTTTTATTATTACTATGCAGCACATGTGTGTTTGCCCGTCGAGTGAAACTCGGAGGAAGAGGAATCACTCGGAAGGAGAAGAAGGGAGAGCAGTCACGGGGCCCCTCTTATTGATGGTGTATATTCTTTTTCTGGTGATGTTGACTGTTGTGCAGGGTTTGTCAGTGCGCAGGAGGTGCGAGCGAGCGAGCGAGTCGAGCGAGGCCGAGAATGAGAGAGATTTGTTTTTTTTTGTGAGAGGGACAACCGAAGGATCCAGAAGGACCCACAGACTTCCAATACGCATCCTGATGCGTCTTCTCTTGACAAAGAAGATGGCTGGGAGTTGGCGTACCTATTGCACGTGACTTGTGCTCACTGAAGTGTGGGACCACACGCGTGGGCACCACACGTAAGTGACAGACCTGTTGGTGTAAAAACTCGGTTGATTATTATAGTGCATTAGAACAAAGTTTCCTATGGATTCAAGGGTAGGAAATCCAAGTTAACTCATTTACATGACATTATTTTTTCCATGAAGCAAAGTTAACACTATCAATTGGTACATTTTGGAGTGACTAAGAAGGATCAATGCTTACTTATTCGTTTAATTTCACGTGTTAAACTTGTCTAAATCTTGTTCAAACCTAGGATTTGACCAAGATTCAAATGGGCAGAAAAATAATTAAAAAACAGAAAAATGAAAAACCAAATCACATAGTAAGCATTCAAGTTGATAAACAAGGTCTAGACATATTCAAACCAGACAAATCATGTATCTATACCCCTAACCCCTAAACTCTGTCTTATGAAGTCAAGCATGTGAAGAGAAGTGGTTTTGGGTTTGGGGGTATATATACATGATTTTTATTGTTTAAATATATATAGACTTTGTTGATCAACATGAATGCTTAATTACTATATGACATAAGAAGTTTATGTGCTTTGGTGTTTCATTTTTTTGATTTCTTTTTTGAATTTTTATGCCCATTTGAATCTTGGTCAAATCCTAGGTTTGACAAAGATTTAAACAAGTTTGAAACATGAAAATGAAAAAGTAAGCTTGGATCCTTCTTAGTCACTCCAAAATGAAGCTTTTGGGTGGGTTTTTGAAATTTCCATGTTTGAAACCCAAAACCACTTCTTCTCTTCATGCTTGACTTCATAAGACAACGTTTAGGGTTAGGGGGTAGATACATGATTTTTCTGGTTTGAATATGTCTAGACTTCGTTGATCAACTTGAATGCTTAGTATATTACATAAGAAGACTATGTGGTTTGGTTTTTGATTTTCTTGATTTTGTTTGATTTTTTATGACCATTTGAATCTTGGTCAAATCCTAGGTTTGACCAAGATTTAAACAAGTTTAAAACATGAAAATGAAAAAGTAAGCATGGATCCTTCTTAGTCATGACAATGAGTTAACTTGGCTTTACTACCCTTGATGAATCCATAGGAAACTTTTTGTACTAATGCAGTATAATATTCTGGTTTGAATATGTCTAGACCTTGTTTATCAACTTAATTTGAAAGACATACAAGTTATAGCACACATAGTGCATACATTTTCACACATACTGCACTAGATGCTAACCCTATAGTTTGAGGCCATTTGGATGAGGTCGAAAAAATTCTTGGATTAGAATCGTGTTGTTCGAACCCCGTAGTTGGATTTTTTTGAACCCTTGATCTTTAGAACTGGGCAAAACCCAAGTTTAACCATGCAAGATTCAAATGGCCCTAAAAATTCAGAAAAAAATCAAAAGAATGAAAAACCAAAGCACATATATAGCATTCTTATGTCATATGTATAGTAAGCATTCAAGTTGATAAACAAGGTCTAGACATATATATTCAAACCAGAAAAATCATGTATATATCTACCCCTAAAACTCTAATTAAACTATGTCTTATGAAGTCAATCATGAAGAGAAGTGGTTTTGGGTTTCAAATATGGAAATTTCAAGAACCTCCCAAAAGCTTCATTTTAGAGTGACTAAGAAGGATCCAGGCTTATCTTTTCATTTCATGTTTTAAACTTGTTTAAATCCTGGTCAAACCTAGGATTTGACCAAGATTTATGGGCATAAAATTCAAAAAAATCAGAAAAATAAAAAACCAAAGCACATAAGCATATTCAAGTTGATAAACAAGGTTTGGACATATTCAAACCATACAAATCATGTATCTACCCCTAACCCTAAACTCTGTCTTATGAAGTCAAGCATGAAGAGAAGTGGTTTTGGGTTTCAAACATGGAAATATCAAAAACCTCCCAAAAACTTCATTTTAGAGTGACTGAGAAGGTTACATGCTTCCCTTTTCATTTTCATGTTTTAAACTTGTTTAAATCTTGGTCAAACCTAGAATTTGACAAGATTCAAATGGGCATCAAAATTCAAAAAAATCAGAAAAAGAAAAACCAAAGCAATAGTTTTCTTATGTCATATAGTAAGCATTAAAGTTGATAAACAAGGTCTAGACATATTCAACCAGACAAATCATGTATCTATACCCCTAACCCCTAAACTCTGTCTTATGAAGTCAAGCATGTGAAGAGAAGTGGTTTTGGGTTTCAAACATGGAAATTTCAAAAACCTCCCAAAAGCTTCATTTTAGAGTGACTAAGAAGGATACATGCTTCCCTTTTCATTTTCATGTTTTAAACTTGTTTAAATTATCTTGGTCAAACCTAGGATTTGACATGATTCAAATGGGCATCAAAATAAAAAAAAGAAAAAGGAAAAACCAAAGCAATAGTTTTCTTATATATGTCATATAGTAAGCATTAAATTTGATAAACAAGGTCTAGATATATCCAAACCAGACAAATCATGTATCTACCCCCGGCCTGTCGATCTTATGAAGCTAGTCTAGCATGAAGGGAACTCGTTTTCGGTTTCAAACATAGAAATTACAAGAACATCCCAAAAGCTTCTCCATTTTAGAGTGACTACGAAGGATACTGACTTCCCTTTTCATTTTCATGTTTTAAACTTGTTTAAATCTTGGTCAAACCAAGGATTTGACCAAGATTCAAATGGGCCTAAAAATTTAGAAAAAAATCAAAAGAGAATGAAAAACCAAAGCACATAGCATTCTTATGTCATATGTATAGTAAGCATTCAAGTTGATAAACAAGGTCTAGACATATTCAAACCAAAAAATCATGTATATATCTACCCCTAACCCTAAACTGATCTGTCGATCTTATGGAAGTCAATCATGAAGAGAAGTGGTTTTGGGTTTCAAACATGGAAATTTCAAGAACATCCCAAAAGCTTCATTTTAGAGTGACTAAGAAGGATCCATGCTTACTTACTCGTTTTCACGTGTTAAACTTGTCTAAATCTTGGTGAAACCTAGGATTTGACCAAGATATGATTCAAATGCGCAGAAAATTAAAAAAATCAGAAAAATTAAAAACCAAAGTACATAGTCTTCTTATGTCATATAGTAAGCATATTCAAGTTGATAAACAAGGTTTGGACATATTCAAACCATACAAATCATGTATCTATACCCCCTAACCCTAAACTTTTTCTTATGAAGTCAAGCATGAAGAGAAGTGGTTTTGGGTTTCAAAGATGGAAATTTCAAAAACCTCCAAAAACTTCATTTTAGAGTGACTGAGAAGTTAGCATTAAAGTTGATAAACAAGGTTTAGACATATTCAAACCAGACAAATCATGTATCTACCCCTAACCCTAAACTCGGTCTTATGAAGTCTAGCATGAAGAGAATCGTTTTGAGTTTCAAACGTTTAAGCCAAAAGCCCCATTTCAAATATTTCAAACTTATTCAAAGTTGGTTCAAATTTGAAAGACATACAAGTTATAGCACACATAGTGCATACATTTTCACACATACTGCACTAGATGCTAACCCTATAGTTTGAGGCCACTTGGATGAGGTCGAAAAAGTTCTTGGATTAGAATCGTGTTGTTCGAACCCCGTAGTTGGATTTTTTTGAACCTTGATCTGTAGTACAGGGCAAAACCCTAGTTTAACCTATTTAATTATAGATTCGTATATCGATTTTTCTACCTTTTTATTATTACTATGCTGCATATGCGTTTGCCCGTCGAGTGAAACTCGGAGGAAGAGGGATCACTCGGAAGGAGAGAAAAAAGGCAGAGCATTATGGTGTCTCCCTTTTTCGGGTGATGATGATGATGTTGACTGTTGTGCAGGGTTTGTCAGTGCGCAGGACGTGCGAGCGAGCGAGCGAGCGAGTCGAGCGAGGCCGAGAATGAGATAGATTTGTTTTTTTGTGAGAGGGACAACCGAAGGATCCAGAAGGACCCACGGACTTCCAATACGCATCCTGATGCGTCTTCTCTTGACAAAGAAGATGGCTGGGAGTTGGCGTACCTATTGCACGTGACTTGTGCTCACTAAAGTGTGGGACCTCACGCGTGGGCACCACACGTAAGTGACAGACCTGTTGGTGTAAAAACTCGGTTGATTATAATAGTGCATTAGAACAAAGTTTCCTATGGATTCAAGGGTAGGAAATCCAAGTTAACTCATTTACATGACATTATTTTTTCCATGAAGCAAAGTTAACACTATCAATTGGTACATTTTGGAGTGACTAAGAAGGATCAATGCTTACTTATTCGTTTAATTTCACGTGTTAAACTTGTCTAAATCTTGTTCAAACCTAGGATTTGACCAAGATTCAAATGGGCAGAAAAATAAATAAAAAACAGAAAAATGAAAAACCAAATCACATAGTCTTCTTATGTCATATAGTAAGCATTCAAGTTGATAAACAAGGTCTAGACATATTCAAACCAGACAAATCATGTATCTATACCCCTAACCCCTAAACTCTGTCTTATGAAGTCAAGCATGTGAAGAGAAGTGGTTTTGGGTTTCAAACATCGAAATTTCAAAAACCTCCCAAAAGCTTCATTTTAGAGTGACTAAGAAGGATACATGCTTCCCTTTACATTTTCATGTTTTAAACTTGTTTAAATTATCTTGGTCAAACCTAGGATTTGACTAAGATTCAAATGGGCATAACAAATTCAAAAAACAAAAACCAAACACATAGTCTTCTGATGTCATATAGCAAGCATTCAAGTTGATAAACAAGGTCTAGACATATTCAAACCAGAAAAATCCGGTATCTACCCCTAACCCTAAACTCTGTCTTATGAAGTCAATCACGAAGAGAAGTCGTTTTGGGTTTCAAACATGGAAATTTCAAAAACCCTCCCAAAAGCTTCATTTTGGAGTGAATAAGAAGGATCCAGGCTTACTTTTCATTTTCATGTTTTATACTTGTTTAAATCTTGGTCAAACCTAGGATTTGACCAGGATTCAAATGGGCATAACAAATTCAAAAAAATAAAAACCAAACACATAGTCTTCTGATGTCATATAGCAAGCATTCAAGTTGATAAACAAGCTAGGTCTAGACATATTCAAACCAGAAAATTCATGTATCTACCCCCTAACCCTAAACTCTATCTTATGAAGTCAAGCACGAAGAGATGTCGTTTTGGGTTTCAAACATGGAAATTTCAAAAACCCTTCCAAAAGCTTCATTTTGGAGTGAATAAGAAGTCAAGCACGAAGAGAAGTCGTTTTCATGTTTTAAACTTGCTTAAATCCTGGTCAAACCTAGGATTTGACCAAGATTCAAATGGGCATAAAATATAAAAAAACAGAAAATGAAAAACCAAAGCACATAGTCTTCTTATGTCATATAGTAAGCATTAAAGTTGATAAACAAGGTCTAGACATATTCAAACAAGAAAAATCATGTATCTACCCCTAACCCTAAACTCTATCTTATGTAGTCAAACATGAAGAGAAGAAGTGGTTTTGGGTTTCAAACTTGGAAATTTCAAGAACCTCCCAAAAGCTTCATTTTAGAGTGTCTAAGAAGGATCCATGCTTACCTTTTCATTTTTCATGTGTTAAACTTGTTTAAATCTTGGTCAAATCTACAAATGGGCATGAAAATTCAAAAAAGAAATCAAAAAATGGAAATAGATGGGCATAAAAATACATTTTTTGCCAACATTGTGAATAAGTAAAATGGTACACTGATATCATTTTGCATATATAGGAGTAAAAAACTTGAGTATTCAAAGTTGATGGCCGTGAGAAGATTCACATACAGTATGTGCCAAAATATGTCTTCACAAGAAAGTTCGCTACAGATCCTGCATGAACCCTTCCCAAGTGGGTACAAAAACAAGCAAACTCATACAGTTTAATTTTGAATTCATTAGGATAAAGCTCAATTATAAAACCATATGTAGATGTGGATCGAGATAAAACACTGCAACTTGATTTGGACATCTTTCAGGGTCTAGCGTACATGTGAAAATTGAAGTGGTTGTAGATTGGTAGAGACACTTCACAAAAGACCACTCGTTTTGCCCTCCTTGTGCACAGATGAAATGGGGAATCCATTTTTTATTGCCAACACATGACCCAAAAAATCTACTACTACATCCCCGTTTGAAAATATATAGGTGTCTCACTTATGTCTTGATACATGCATTTTAGTCAGAGATACATATGTATCCATACAAATTTGAGATGCATATTTTTAACCTAGGGGCATATATGAATCTTTAGCAGGTGCGTTTTTTTACTAATCCATATGGAATATTTTGATAAAACCCTTTTAGAAGGCTTTGTTAAGGCCTCAAGGACAATGAGTTGGGAGGAGGCCAGGTAGACTGTAGCTAGGCATTGATTCGGAATTTATGATGCTTGCGACTTGCTTGCGTGGCTTGTTGATTTCCCAGGTGACGCAGCTTTTTTTGACTGCCCAGCCATGGATAGGTCATAGGAGTGCAGAGCTGTAGGCGGTGCGGATAAGTACGCGGGGCATTGATGATGTAGGTGTGTTCGGTTGCCCACGCGAGTGCAGAGCTGTAGGGTTATGCGAGTAGGCCTTTAAACTGGGAGGTGGCACAAGAAGATTTTAGTAAGGAATGGTTCCTTTCCAGAGGAATGGAATGGTTCCATCCCCGCGTTCGGTTTGGACAAAAAGGAGGTACAGAATGGTACTGTTTTTTGTTCGGTTGGAGGAATTGGAGAGCAGAACGGAATGTGGTTAAACTAAACTTTTGTCTAAGAATCGTAATTAACAATGGCAAATAGCCTTTTAAATCTTAAAATCGTAATTAACAACGCCTAATGGCCTTTTTAATCTTAAAATCGTAATTAATGTTATTTTTTGTATGGTCGGGGAATTTGGAGAGTAGAACGGAATGAAGTTAAAGTTTAATCTTTTGTCTAAATATCGTAATTAATAGTGGCAAATGGCCTTTTTAATCTCAAAATCATAATTAACAACAACTAATAATTTTTTTGGTTGGATTAGTGAAGTGCTTTGTAATTAATAGCGGCTAAGTAACAGCCGTTCCACCACATTCCACCGATTCGGTGGAATGGGTGCATTCTGCATATGGGGAGAATATTCCCTTTCGAGGAACCACTCGGTTCCGTTCCATTCCACAACCGAACACAAGAATGGGCTCTAGGTGCGGAACGGTTCCATTCCATTCCACTTGGTTCTGGAACCGAACACACCCTAAATGCGTTGCAATGGAAAATGACAGTGTGTGGTGGCCTGATGGTGAAGAAGAAAGGTCGGGCGAAGAGTTGTTGGCTAGAGTCGGTTTTATACGAATCGACGAGGTGCGGGATAGTTTGATTTTAAGGGCTCCTTTCATTCACAGGATAGGGAAATCATAGGAGTAGGAATGTAGGATTGGGATTTGGGATGACATGTGTAGTTAAATCCTATAATAAGATGAGTTGCGTTTGATTGCGCCAAATGAATTTTTCCATGAGGTAGGACCAAATATTTAATCCTATACTAGGATTTGCACTACTTGATGATTCCTATAGGATTATTTCCTATTGGATATGTTCATATGAATCAAACTACTAGTGTAGGAAATATTCCTATAAGATCTAAATCCTATTATCTTATACCAACCTAATATGAATCAAAGAAGCCCTAAAGGATTTTCGAAGGAATCATGTACGAAGTATGATTTTTCTAAGTCACCCAACATATATACTAGGAATAGAACTAAGTAGTACCATATACTTAGGCCCACATGCACAAATATTAAGTGTGGATTGAGGAAGTCGACAACTTGGGAAAAAACTTTCGCAACTGCACACCTATGTTACCACCCATGCGACGCTAATTGTCGTAGAGCTGACCTAGAACGAACTCTTGTCTCGGTTAACATGAGAGAGATAAGGGATAAATACAATTGTGATACACTTTCCTAATATTTTGTTGAATGAGATAATCTTGTGTTTTCCTAATAGGGTTAATTAAGTACACATTTGGCAGCTCGTGTGTTGCATACGTTGGTGAACTTTAGACCCCAACTATATATTATTATTTGAACTCACCTCTAACACTTAATTATGTATAATAAGGTCCCTAACTGACCTCAAACACAATTAGGTATAACAGCGGTCCATAACTAACCTCAAACACTTAATTAGGTCTAACATTGCCCCCTTAGACTACCCACAATGGGAGTATCATAGGTAGTACACTATCATGCATCTCATGCTTGCAAAAAAGCTGATGTGGCACTGCAATTAAAGATGAGAGAGAGGATTATAATATCATAGGTAGATACCGTATCATAGCACGTAGTACTAGAAAATTTAATGTTAAATAATCTTGTACATAGATCTGCATTGAGATTCTACAAATCAATTAATATAAGAAGATTATGATACTAGTACATGATACCATGCATCGTTGACATAGTAACATGTAGTATTAATTGTATCATACACACCATACTTTTATATATGATACTATGCATTGTGACTAGTATTACTGACCTCATATATACGCTTACTTAGGTCAAACAATGGTCTTTTAAGTAGTATCGGTTTAATGAAGGTTGACCTATTTTTAACTTCATTTGTGCACTAGTAGATATGATTTGGCCCATTTTTATCCATAGGCTCATCTGATGTGATGTCTGCTATATATATTGTCTTCGATGAGTATCACGCGCATTACATACTCATACCATAGAACGAAGATGAAACCCCTTACCCTCAGCGACGTACGCAACATGGTGTTTGGGTTGAATGGCCCACCCTATTTTAAAATGTTTTAGTTAATTATTTATGTAAAAAATTATCACATATAAAGTGGAAAAAAGAAAATTAGTAAGGTGTGCCCACCTGGCCTACGGTTGTTTTGTGCGTCCTCCACTGCGTACTCCTCTTGATCTGTGACGATGAACATAGTTCTTTAGAACACATGCAACACTTACAGTTGATAGGCCGTTGCAAAGCTAATCAATGATAAAACCTGCTTTTATAATCCATTGTACTTTGATTTAATTAGTCCCTCTAATGGACCCCAACTATGTGTGCTTGAGATTTAGCAAAATGCTTTGCCGCCGTGCCACATAACAAATAATAAACAGACCAATCAAGTTTTTATCATTGCTAGACCTAACTAAGTGTTCAAGTGCTCAATTTTGACCACATTAGAGTTGAGGGGCCAAACATAATTCTTAAATACGTGAGGGACCGAACATATACTTCTAAACACCCGAGGGACAAGACAAATTTGAGTACTATTGTTATTATTAGACTAGTCACAATGGGGAGTATCATATAATAGTATCATGCATATGATACTAATGTACGATATTATTTTCACAGTCCATAGTATCATCATGTAGTAGTATAATATGTTACATGTATTTAGTGATTTGTAGAATCTCAATACAAAAGTGTGTACAAGATTTGTTTGGCAGTAATTTTTCTAGTTCTACATGCTATGATACGATATCTACCTATGATACCACTATCGTCTCTTTCATCATTAACTGATATGACGCATCAACATTTTGCATGCATGTAGTGCATGATACTACTTATGATATTGCCATTGCGAGTAGTCTCCCTTTGTCCTAGAGTACAATGCCAATTTGTTTTCAGAGGCAAACTTAGACTAATACTTGGGCCCGCCAATTATGAGTTGCATGTCATTCAAAACTATATCATCGGATGCTTGTTTCGATGAACTTTCCAATGGTATATTTTGCGGATGTCATAAAATTAGGCTGGTCATACTATTTCTATAGTGGGTAGTATCATGGAGTAGTATCATAGTAATGCTACATTTATTATTTTTTAGAATCTCAATGCAAATTTGTGTACAAGATTTGTTTAGCATTAAGTTTTCTCGTTGTTTGCGCTATGATACAGTATCTACCTATGTTACACTAATCTCCTCTCTCCTACTTAATTAGCTGCCACATCAACATTTTTGTGGGACCAATGTGTATGATACTAGCTATGATACTAGCACTATCATGTGGGTACCTAAATCTCGAGTCAAAGTTTGACACGAAACCGATGTGGACTTTATTCATGGTGGAAGGGAGTAACAATCATAAGCACATTATTATTATTGATTGAACAACATTTTATTTGATGTGCCATAAGAAGTTTAGAAACTCCTAGCCCCCGGAGGTGGCGTTTTGGCACACGCGTGCATATGCACCAATTATAGAAAATGATTAAAAAAAATTATATAAATGTTAATTTTTTTGGTATACATTGTGACATCATATGTTCGTTCACAAGTTTTCGTGGAAAAACGACATTTTGTGTGGCGTGTAAAAAAAGGCAAAAAATGTACTGTACGTAGTCGTGTTACAACATCAAAATTTGTCTTTTTTACAGGAGCCACATAATTTTTTTGTGAGAAAACTTGTGTACCAACATAAAATGTCTAGATATACATGTAAAATTTTAGTTTAGAATTTTTTGACACTTTGAAATATGGATTCACATAATGGGAGCATATGCTCCTATGAGGCAAAGTGCATTTCCGCTAGCCCCCGCCATTTCTTATATCTCTATATTGTCTATATATCTATACCTCTACCTCTACCCCCTTGGATTCCTGAACAGACGTACAGTACTAGTAGGGCCTACTATTTATTATTATTACATACTCTAAAAAAAAACCTACTGCAGCCAAAATTTAATATCATCGAGCGGTAAAATTCCCCGCCAACGCCCAAATATCTCGCGCCGCAAAGTTTCAGATCTGCGAATATTTTTTTCCTCAAAAGAAGGACTGCGAAATTCCCTTCTACTCCTCTATCGCCCAGCTTCGCCCTAGTTTCGCCCGCAAGCCCTCAGAGAAACCGCCCCTCTTGCCTACCTCCAGACCTTCCCGGCCGCCGCACCGGAAAATCACCGCCGCACTTCGCCGTTCAAGCTGCCACGGCTTCAAACCCCGAGGCTGCCCTATCCGCTTGATCCGCACCTACTCCGGCGTCCACCGCACCGTATCTCGTTCGCCGACTCTATCGACCACCGCACCTGACCAGCTTCGCCGACACCGACGCCCCCGTGCACTGCACATCATCTGCTTCACCGACCTTCTAGTTCGGCCGGCGCGCTGAACACTTCATCGACCGCCCAGCATGTCCTTCTCCGACCCCCCAAGATCTGCTTCCCCGGCACCCACCGCAACAGCAGTCCCCTCGCCGACCTCCACGTCACCCGTAAGAACGCGGAACACGTCTAAACGCCGCCCAGAAATAGGTAACCAGACATCCCTGCGCGTTTTGTTCTGTTAGGAGTATTGCAGCTGACTGTATTTCTGAATTCGTGCTATATTTCTAACTTACAAGTGCTTTCGTTGATAACCACCTCATCCTTTAGGTTTAAACACGACGCATAAGTATGTTTTTCCGTGACCAAACCCACCCATTCGCTGAAACTCTACATGGTATCAGAGCCTAGGTTTCCTTCCTGCTAGCCGCCACAAACAGTACCAAACAAGTTCTTCCTTTGATCACAAAACCCACCGTTGAGATGTAGAAATCCAGGCGGCGGGAGGCCGCATCAGGTGCTCTGCGTGGGTTGCGGCTATCACACACAGCGATGTGAGCTGTGTGAGATCGGCGGCTGCTCGCGCGGGGAGAAAGAAGAGGGTGAAGATCGTTTTGGTTTAGAAAGGAGAGAAGAGGAAGTGAATCCGTGGCAGAGAGATCTGGATCCGTGTGAGGGGCAGAAGTTGGAGGCGTGCGGAGTGGGGCGAGCCTTTGAGCGCAGGGCGGAGCCGGAGGTTGGTGCTGGACGTTGACCAGCGCGAGCCGGTCGATGTGGCCAGGTGCGGTCCGCCAGGTTGGCCAGGGCGCGCAGACGAGGCGCCATCCGAGTGGAAGTGAGGAGAAAATGGAGATGTGAGGCTGTGAGGATATGTGGTGATGGAGTTGATGAGGCTGCGGTTGAGTCGTGATGGAGTTGATGAGGCTGCGGTTTAGTGGTGATGGTGATGGTTGTGGATATGTCCAGGGGAAAGGCATGCGTGCCTGAGGTGAGACTGGTTGAGGCCTGACCGGGGGATAGGCATGGGTGCTTGAGGAGTGGATGGTTGAGGCAGGAGTTGGCTGGGGGTTTGTGGGAGAGACGGAAGAGGTGGCCGGGCAGAGTGGAGAAGAGAGGCTGAGGACATTGAGGCGAGTGTGGATGGTTCTGCGGAACTTGTGTGGTGAGGCAGCCGGGGTTGTTGAGGACGTGTATGGTTAGGAGTTGTGCGTATCCCAGATGGTTGAAGCTGGATATCTTCGCTGCTGATGAAGAGATGAATCGAGATGACAAGATGATGGAAAGTGCAATGCTGTCATGTATCCTAGGAGTTATGCTGAATGTTCATTACTGGTAGTTGTCATATGTGTCATGTTGTTGTTGCAAGATGGCCATGGTTGTTTACCCATGATCATCTTGAGGGGGTGTGTTGGACCATGAGTGAGTTTAGTAGTAGCGCTGTAGTAATATTGTATCCAGTGTGAGGCCCATAGAGGCCCATGTCCAGTAGTATTGTAACCCTAACTCAGATGATATAAATACACAGTGTGGTGGTCTGAGTAACCTAACCCACCCATTCGCTGAAACTCTACAAAATATGAGCCACCAATCATGAGCCGTTGAATGCTCTACATGTCCACGATTGACAACAACAACAACAAAGCCTTTATTCCCAAACAAGTTGGGGTAGGCTATACAAGTCCACAATTGACACGATTACAATTTCTCACTATTTGGCCGTAGGCTACTGCTCTAGTTACATCATGTTTGATATCTTTCTGCGATCCTGTATTACATGTTTATGCACGTCATAATGCTTCTACTACTATTTGGTGTCAATTTAATTATAGCAAAGCCGTGACTCGTAACTGTTTGTTGTTATTACACGTGCAGCAGGCACATCTTACACTCATAAACGTAGAGTAAAGCTCGCCTATAATCATGTAAGTACCTGCTGTTTTTTGTATATTGCTTAATGCAAACTTCTATATCTTGGACCTGTTTCTGTTTACAATTGGCCTCTCCTTCATGCAGAGGAGAAACAGTGAGGCACCAGGTTCTTCTGTCCAAGTACCCGATGAGGTCCGTGTGACTCAAAAAAAAGCTCACGTAAGTTCCCTGTTTTTTTTGGAATGTTAATTTACCTCCTGTGCATAGTTCAATTGCATCATTTTCTGTATGTTGCACTACCTAAGTTGCCTAATGGAATCTAATAAAATATAAACAATGACCATATGGAACATTGCACACTGCCTTTGACCCATCTGGCATCCGGCATGCCTGGGTATAAGTTACATGATTTGGCTATGTTAATACAAGTCCTGAAATTCTATTATGTTAATTTTTTGCCTGTTGCTTCATTGAGTTTGCCTGTTGTTCCATGGCTAGTGCATGAAGTTTGATAGAAATGATCCTAGCTGAAATGATGCACTTCGTGTTTTTTTATTGCTTTATTCCTAACCTAGCTTCCTATTCTACTTGAAACATGATTGCTTTATTCCTAACCTAGCTTCCTATTCTACTTGAAACATGGTGAAAAAATAGTTATATTACTTGTTTAAATGTCTAGCTTTGTTTTTCTGAGTCCCATTGACATGATGTGGTATATCCATATTCAAATGATCTGGCTGTTTATATAATACGCTCCATGTTCAATTGCTTCATTCAGTTTCTAGTAATCTATTATACATGATGCACATGGTGCTACTTGTTATATGCCCTTTTTTGTTTGAGTTTGATCATGAATTCAAGATTAAGCATTGCCTAAACGTTGACCAACGTAGGAAGATTCCCTCCCTTGTCTATACGTTGTGAGATAGATGATGAGACCTCTCTAGCAGCGAATTTATACGCGCTAGATAACACCCCGTTTAATTCGGTCCTGTTGGGACTCGAACCCGGGTGGGCTGGCTGCGCACTCGCAAGCCTTGCCACTGAGCTAGCACTCAGTTCTCAGATTAAGCAATGCCTCGTTATGCTTAATTTAAATGTTATGGCACTTCATACAAGCCATACAATTAATTGTTGCATTGACCTTCTGCGATGTCGAAGGCACTATCTGAGTCATGCTTAAATCAATCATACATTATTTTCCTAATAGTATCAAATCCAACATGCACATCTTTTGACTGTATTTGGCTATTTGCTAGATTTCTTCTGTGCAGTGACCTGGCTTCGTTATTGGGCACATGATGTCTAGTTGCTTGGTTCATTGTATACATCATCGCCATGATCTAGTTTGGTTTGTTCTAAGAGGCATGTGGCTTAACTGGTTTCTTTGTTGTATCTGCCCATGGTTCTTTCAAAATTATGTCAACAATGCTGTTTGTTTGCCTTGTATTGTATTGCATTTTAACTTGTTTTGTCTTAGTTTCAGCCTGCAAACAAAGCTGTAATGTCAGTAGGGACAACCCATTTATCAAGTGTTGCGGTCATTTCACAGAGCAACAGTGACAGTGGCACGTGCTCTCATTGGTCCACTGAGTCCAGTACACCAACCATTCCAGAAGAAATAGATGTACGAGGCTCTATTTTTGATTGCTTGTTGTGTTATATCAGCTCAATGATGTTCTTGAAATTGGAGGTCTTTTATTGCATCATATGATGTTGTAACTTGTTTTATCTAAATTTCAGGCTTCAAATAAAGCTACAATGCCAGAAGCAAGGGCCAATGCCTCAAGTATTGATGTTTCACAAAGCAGCAGTGAGAGTGCATATTGCTCGCATAGGCCCATGGTATCTATTGGTCAACTTAATCCGGCACAAAGAGATTTGGGGGATGCACTCCAAGAGGCAGTTGATATATTTGGGCGGGAAAACAAAGATGCTGATGAATTAATTGCCAAGACACGCCAAGAGATACATGAATTGAAAAATAGGCAAACTTTGACAGAAAATGTTCTAAAGAATCTCCTATGCACTTGTCATGGTAAGCCAGTTGTGATGTGTCTGGGAATTGAAGGTGTCTAAATAAACTTTGATTCTGTTGTTCAGTCAAGTGGACTGCTGATGCCAATGCTGTAACTAATTACTGCTCAAAATTTCGTTCAAAATTTCGTGGTCTGTAATAATTGCAAATTTTGTTGTTGTACTAAAATTAGATATGTTCCATGTGGCTGCTGTATTTTGTGTGAAATAATATCCTGATGTGTACTTCAATTAAACCATAAATCGACTGCATGCTGAAAATTTGAATCTGAGCGCACGTGTGAACTGTTTTCTGCTCGTAATGCAATAACGGCTGTTTCTTGGAAGGACTACGTACATGGGGAACGGGATCCTCTAACTTGAAGGTGAAAAGTTAGAGAAGCTACAGTACTCTAACTTTCCTTCCCCCAAACCATATGTCTAAAATCCAAATAATTTAAATTAATTTGCACAATACAAACTTGTGTCTTGCATTTGAAGTAATTACATGCAGAGAAAATTATGGTGTAATAAAATTTAGTTTAGTTTTTAAACATCTACAGTAATCACCTTTATTAGTTAAAGACAGTGCATAACCTTGTACTTATGCTACAGAAGCCTGACTTTGCTTCTTTATTTTTCCTGACTTAGCTCCTTCACGTTAGAGGATACGGTTCCCGTACATGGTAGCCCATTAATAATTATGCCTGCTAGCAAGATAGATGGTCCTTATTATAGTCAGGCATGTCAACTTGTATGATTAAAAGTAGTTCGTACACATTAAATCTACCATCTGCATTTTTCTCTGTAATAACTTTTCTTTTTACACAACTCAAAACTTGTCTGGCTAATATGAAATTTGAGATGGCAAAACCCGGGAAAGATAAAGATATCACCAAAAACTCTTTCCTGCGAAATGCTGGGTTTTGAAGCCCAAGTCCAAGTCTTTCTCTGCTCAAGTTTTGGAGGAACAACTCCAAGTAGAACGAGTTGCAACAGCTATGCTAAGAACAAAAGTTGACATGTTGAGATCGAGATTAGAAGCATGTGATGCCCTACTGCACGAGGCCAATCAAGTTCGTTATAATCTCCCAAAGACTAAGAAAATGCCATAGATAATTGGAGATGAACACTAACATAGTGAGTACATTGGTCTTGTGAAATGTTTCCTTAGATTAAGGCACCGTTCAGACTTTTGTTGGTGGATGCATTTATCTGCGGTTGGGATCAACTTGGTAGTTGTTCCTGTGGATGTTATATAAATTAATTGCCTAGCCTTTTTTGAATCAGTTCGAACTTAAATGGTATCATAGCCAAGGTCTCAAGTTTGAATTGTCGAACGTGTGGTTTAATTTAATCTCTGTCGGGCGGCAAAATCTCCCACCAATCCTGAAATATTTCAAACGCATTTTTGAATGGGATTAAGAAGATAGATCATGATCATGGTAGTGACCTATATTCAACGTGATGATGATTTGATTTTGCACTCGGCCATGAACAGAGGTACTAGTACGGTGTCACAATTTTTTATCATTATACTTGGACAGTAGCCAAATTCAAAATCTCATAGCGGCAAAACTTCCCGCCCACAAAATACAAATATTTCACACGCTTCCAAATTCCCATTCTACCCCTGTGGAGATGACAGCAAAGTCGGTTGGTGAGGGGTTTGCCCGTCATTTTTTCGATCACCACCTCCCTAGCCCGGAAACCCTCCCAAAAAAAATACTTCAGTCTCTCCTCTGAGATCACCCACCGGAACTTCTCAAGTCCCTCTCTCTACCACCTCCACGACCACCGCACCGGAACATCCCCGCCGGACTTCCCTGGCCTACCCGAGCCCTCGCGATCCTCGTCATCCGTCTGCCTGCCGGAGCCGCTTCATCGACGCCGTCATCAACCGGACCGGATCATCCCCGCCGAACCTCGAAACTATGTGCTCATCCAGCAGTCTACCGCAGTCGCTTCAGCTGCGGTATCGTCCACCCCGCCGGAGCCGCTTCGCCGGATCCGTCGTCCACCGCATCGGATCTTGCTCACCGACACCGCTGTGCATGAACCGGATCTGCTTCACCGGCGCCTTGCATGATCTAAACTCTTCTACTGTCGCTTTTCTATTGCTTGCCTGCAAGTTCTTGTTTAATCTTGGGGGAACCTGTTTGTGCTAACGACGCGCCGTTACGTTTTTGCAGATGAGATGAGTAATCATGAAGTGTAATGGCCGTCTCTCCAACCCCAAGTAGCACATGTAGCGTACTTCATCACCGGATCTATCAACCCCAGGAAGATCTGCTGTGACTCCCACAGAGTGCTTCTCCTAATGTAAGTCCCTTGTTTTAGCGCCATGTTCTGGGTTCAGATTCTTGTTTGTCTGAAGCTCTTTTAGTTCATTCCTAGCTATGACCGTAACACGTTGCTATTTTCTACTTCATTGCTAACTTTAAGCGATTGAACATTTTGGTTTGCATTCCCTGCTCTGTAGATGTAGCCATCATAACTTCTATCTTGCTCAGTCGTTGTTACAAAAATTATAGGTATTATAGTAACATCCTGCTATTATTTAGTTCATGGCCAATTTTAAGTAATTGCACATGTTGGTTCGCATTCCCTGCTCTATAGCTTTTGGCATCGTAACTTCTATATTTGGTTTACATTCCCTGCTCTGTAGATCTAGCCATCATAACTTTATCTTGCTCAGTCGTTGTTACAAAAATTATGGCCTGCTACTATGTTGTTTGTGCCAATTTTTTACTCCATGAACATGTTGGCTTGCATTCCCTGTACTACAGGTGATGCCATTGTTTTGTATCTAGTTCATTGTAAGCTAACAAAGTAAGGACTTAGTTTGGCATGCTATCACTCTGCTATCTAGCCTGTAGTACAAATAAACTTGTCATACTACTAGATAATAATTTTGCGTGCCATCTTGTTCTTCAAAAGCTGCATTATTGACTTGTTTCTCTGACTTGGCATGACGCTGATACGTCTCCAACGTATCGATAATTTCTTATGTTCCATGCTACTTTATTGATGATACCTACATGTTTTATGCACATTATATGTCATATTTATGCATTTTCTGGAACTAACCTATTAACAAGATGCCGAAGAGCCAGTTGCTGTTTTCTGTTTTTGGTTTCAGAAATCCTAGTAAAGAAATATTCTCGGAATTGGACGAAACTTTCGCCCAGGGTCCTATTTTTGCACGAAGCTTCCAAGACCGAAGACCTAACGAAGTGGGGCCACGAGGCGGCCAGAGGGTGGCCGCGCGGCCCAGGCCCTGCCGCGCCGACCTGCCCCGGGCCCCTCGTGTGGCCCCTCGCGTTGACCTTCACTTAAAGCTCCCGTCGCGAAACCCCCAGTACCGAGAGCCACGATACGGAAAACCTTACAGAGACGCCGCCGCGAATCCCATCTCGGGGATTCTGGAGATCGCCTCCGGCACCTGCCGGAGAGGGGATTCATCTCCCGGAGGACTCTTCATCGCCATGATCGCCTCCGGAGTGATGAGTGAGTAGTTCACCCCTGGACCATGGGTCCATAGCAGTAGCTAGATGGTCGTCTTCTCCTTGTTGTGCTTCATTGTTGGATCTTGTGAGCTGCCTAACATGATCAAGATCATCTATATGTAATTCTATATGTTGTGTTTGTCGGGATCCGATGGATAGAGAGTACTATGATTATGGTGATTATCAATCTATTGTTCATGTGTTGTTTATGATCTTGCATGCTCTCCGTTATTAGTAGAGGCTCTGGCCAAGTTTTTACTCTTAACTCCAAGAGGGAGTAATTATGCTCGATAGTGGGTTCATGCCTTCATTGATACCTGGGACAGTGACAAAAGTTCTAAGGTTGTGATGTGCTGTTGCCACTAGGGATAAAACATTGATGCTATGTCTAAGGATGTAGTTATTGATTACATTACGCACAATACTTAATGCAATTGTCTGTTGCTTTGCAACTTAATACTGGAGGGGGTTCGGATGATAACCTGAAGGTGGACTTTTTAGGCATAGATGCAGTTGGATGGCGGTCTATGTTCTTTGTCGTAATGCCCAATTAAATCTCACTATATTTATCATGTCATGTATATGCATTATTATGCCTTTCTCTATTTGTCAATTGCCCGACTGTAATTTGTTCACCCAACATGCTTTTATCTTATGGGAGAGACACCTCTAGTGAACTGTGGACCCCGGTCCTATTCTTTCCATAGCATACAATCTACTTGTTTTACTGTTTTCTTTGCAAACATCTTCCACTCGATACGTTTAATCCTTTGTTACAGCAAGCCGGTGAGATTGACAACCTCACTGCTTCGTTGGGGCAAAGTACTTTGGTTGTGTTGTGCAGGTTCCTAGTTGGCGCCGGAATCCCTGGTGTTGCGCCGCATCACATTTCGCGACCATCAACCTTCAACGTGCTTCTTGGCTCCTCCTGGTTCGATCAACCTTGGTTTCTTTCTGAGGGAAAACTTGCCACTGTGCGCATCATACCTTCCTCTTGGGGTTCCCAACGGACGTGTACATCTACGCGCATCAAGCACTTTTTCTGGCGCCGTTGCCGGGGAGATCAAGACACGCTGCAAGGGGAGTCTCCACTTCTCAATCTCTTTACTTTGTTTTTGTCTTGCTTTATTTTATTTACTACTTTGTTTGCTGCACTAAATCAAAACACAAAAAAATTAGTTGCTAGTTTTACTTTATTTGCTATCTTGTTTGCTATATCAAAAACACAAAAAATTAGTTACTCGCATTTACTTTATCTAGTTTGCTTTATTTACTGTTGCTAAAATGGCCAATCCTGAAAATACTAAGTTGTGTGACTTCACAAATGCAAATAATAATGATTTCCTATGCACACCTATTGCTCCACCTGCTACTACAGCAGAATTCTTTGAAATTAAACCTGCTTTACTAAATCTAGTCATGAGAGAACAATTTTCTGGTGCTAGTTCTGATGATGCTGCTGCCCATCTCAATAATTTTGTTGAACTTTGTGAAATGCAAAAGTATAAAGATGTAGATGGTGATATTATTAAACTGAAAGTGTTTCCTTTCTCATTAAGAGGAAGAGCTAAAGATTGGTTGCTATCTTTGCCTAAGAATAGTATTGATTCATGGACTAAATGCAAGGATGCTTTTATTAGTAGATATTATCCTCCCGCTAAAATTATTTCTTTGAGAAGTAGCATAATGAATTTTAAACAATTAGATACTGAACATGTTGCTCAAGCATGGGAGAGAATGAAAACTTTGGTAAAGAATTGCCCAACCCATGGACTGACTACTTGGATGATCATCCAAACCTTCTATGCAGGACTAAATTTTTCTTCGCGGAATTTATTGGATTCAGCTGCTGGAGGTACTTTTATGTCCATCACATTGGGGGCGGCTACAAAACTTCTTGATGATATGATGATAAATTACTCTGAATGGCACACGGAAAGAGCTCCACAAGGTAAGAAGGTAAATTCTGTTGAAGAAACCTCTTCCTTGAGTGATAAGATTGATGTGATTATGTCTATGCTTGTGAATGGTAGATCTAATGTTGATCCAAATAATGTTCCTTTAGCTTCATTGGTTGCTCAAGAAGAAAATGTTGATGTGAATTTCATTAAAAATAATAATTTCAACAACAATGCTTATAGGAACAACTCTGGTAATAACTATAGGCCATATCCTTCTGCTAATGGTAATGGTTATGGTAATTCTTATGGGAATTCTTACAACAATAATAGAAGTGTACCCTCTGGTCTTGAAGCCATGCTTAAAGAATTTATTAGTACACAAACTGCTTTTAACAAATCTGTTGAGGAAAAGCTTGATAAAATTGATACTATCGCTTCTAGAGTTGATAGGCTTGCCTCTGATGTTAATCTTTTAAAGTTGAAAGTTATGCCTAATAATGATCTTGATAATAAGATTACTACTACAGCAAATGCCATCCAAGTTAGAATTAATGAGAATATAAGATTAATGGCTGAGTTGCGTGCTAGGTGGGATAGAGAAGAAAATGAAAAACTAGCTAAAAAGAATAATGTAGCTAAAGTTTGGACTATTACCACCACTAGTAATGCTAATTCTTCACATGTTGCTGCACCTCCTACTATCAATGGTAATATAATTGGTGTTGGCAATGTTTCTACTCCTAGTGCAAAGCGTACAAAACTGCCTGAAATTGCTAAAACTGCTGAAACTGCTTGTGATAAAACTGCTGAAATTTTTTCCAACCTTGGGAATAATGATCCCATTGCTGTGGCTCATAATGATTTAGATTTTGATGATTGCCACATCTCTGAAGTTATAAAGTTCTTGCAAAAACTTGCTAAAAGTCCTAATGCTAGTGCTATAAATTTAGCCTTTACAAAACATATTACAAATGCTCTCATAAAAGCTAGAGAAGAGAAACTAAAACTTGAAACTTCTATTCCTAGAAAGTTAGAAGATGGTTGGGAGCCCATCATTAAAATGAAATTCAATGACTTTGAATGTAATGCTTTATGTGATCTTGGTGCAAGTATTTCTGTTATGCCTAAAAAGATTTATGATATGCTTGACTTGCCACCATTAAAGAATTGTTATTTGGATGTTAATCTTGCCGATAATGTTAAAAAGAAACCTTTGGGGAGGATTGATAATGTGCATATTACGGTTAACAATAACCTTGTCCCCGTTGATTTTGTTGTCTTGGATATCGAATGCAATGCATCTTGTCCAATTGTGTTGGGAAGACCTTTTCTTCGAACCGTTGGTGCTGTTATTGATATGAGGGAAGGTAATATTAAATATCAATTTCCTCTCAAGAAAGGTATGGAACACTTCCCTAGAAAGAGAATGAAGTTGCCTTTTGATTCTATTATTAGAACAAGCTATGATGTTGATGCTTCTACTCTCGATGTTACTTGATTTGCACTTTCTGCGCCTAGCTGAAAGGCGTTAAAGAAAAGCGCTTATGGGAGACAACCCATGTTTTTACCTACAGCAATTTTTTGTTTTATTGAGTCTTGGAAGTTGTTTACTACTGTAGCAACCTCTCCTTATCATGTTTTTGTGCCAAGTAAAGTTTCTATGTCAAAGTTGATGTTATATTTGGGATCGCTGCACAGAAACAGCATTGCTGTCTGTCACGAATCTGGGCATAATTCTCTGTAGAAAATTCGAAAAAATCTGCCAATTTACGAGCGTGATCCTCAGATATGTACGCAACTTTCATTAGTTTTGAGTTTTTCCATTTGAGCAAGTCTGGTGCCATTTATAAATTCGTCTTTACGGACTGTTCTGTTTTTGACAGATTCTGCCTTTTATTTCGCATTGCCTCTTTTGCTATGTTGGATTTATTTCTTTGATCCATTAATGTCCAGTAGCATTATGCAATGTCCAGAAGTGAAAAGAATGATTGTGTCACCTCTGAATGTGTGAATTATTAATGATGCACTAACCCTCTAATGAGTTTGCTTGAAGTTTGGTGTGAAGGAAGTTTTCAAGGGTCAAGAGAGGAGAATGATATACTAAGATCAAGAGGAGTGAAAGCTCTAAGCTTGGGGATGCCCCCGTGGTTCATCCCTGCATATTTTAAGAAGACTCAAGCGTCTAAGCTTGGGGATGCCCAAGGCATCCCCTTCTTCATCAACAACATCATCAGGTTCCTCCCCTGAAACTATATTTTTATTCAGTCACATCTGGTGTTCTTTACTTGGAGCGTCGGTTTGTTTTCGTTTTTGTTTTTGTTTGAATAAGATGGATCCTAGCATTCACTTTGTGGGAGAGAGACACGCTCCGCTGTTGCATATGGACACATGTGTCCTTAGGCTTTACTCATAATGTTCAAGGCGAAGTTTCTTCTTCGTTAAATTGTTATATGGTTGGAATTGGAAAATGCTACATGTAGTAATTCTAAAATGTCTTGGATAATGTGATACTTGGCAATTGTTGTGCTCATGTTTAAGCTCTTGCATCATATGCTTTGCACCCATTAATGAAGAAATACATAGAGCTTGCTAAAATTTGATTTGCATATTTGGTTTCTCTAAGGTCTAGATAATATCTAGTATTGAGTTTTGAACAACAAGGAAGACAGTGTAGAGTCTTATAATGTTTACAATATGTCTTTTATGTGAGTTTTGCTGCACTTGTTCATCCTTGAGTTTGCTTCAAATAACCTTGCTAGCCTAAACCTTGTATCGAGAGGGAATACTTCTCATGCATCCAAAATCCTTGAGCCAACCACTATGCCATTTGTGTCCACCATACCTACCTACTACATGGTATTTACCCGCCATTCCAAAGTAAATTGCTTGAGTGCTACCTTTAAAATTCCATCATTCACCTTTGCAATATATAGCTCATGGGACAAAATAGCCTTAAAAACTATCGTAGTATTGAATATGTACTTATGCACTTTATATTTTATTAAGTTGCTTGTTGTGCGATAACCATGTTTCTGGGGAACGCCATCAACTATTGTTGAATATCATGTGAGTTGCTATGCATGTCCGTCTTGTCTGAAGGTCTATCATTTTAGTGGTTGGAGCATGCAAAATTGTTAGAGAAGAACATTGGGCCGCTAACTAAAGCCATGAATCATGGTGGAAGTTTCAGTTTTGGACATATATCCTCAATCTCATATGAGAATAATAACTTTGCTACATGCTTATGCATTAAAGAGGAGTCCATTATCTGTTGTCCATGTTGTCCCGGTATGGATGTCTAAGTTGAGAATAATCAAAAGCGAGAAATCCGAAATGCGAGCATTCTCCTTGGACCTTTGTACAGGCGGCATGGAGGTACCCCTTTGTGACACTTGGTTGAAACATGGCATGCAAAGATCCGGTAGTCCAAGTTAAGTAGGACGAGGTGCGGGCACTATTAGTATACTATGCGTGAGGCTTGCAACTTGTAAGATATAATTTACATAACTCATATGCTTTATTACTACCGTTGACAAAATTGTTTCATGTTTTCAAAATAAAAGCTCTAGCACAAATACAGCAATCGATGCTTTCCTCTGCGAAGGACCATTCTTTTACTTTTATTGTTGAGTCAGTTTACCTATCTCCTTCCACCTTAAGAAGCAAACACTTGTGTGAACTGTGCATTGATTCCTACATACTTGCATATTGCACTTGTTATATTACTTTATGTTGACAATATCCATGAGATATACATGTTATAAGTTGAAAGCAACCGCTGAAACTTAATCTTCCTATGTGTTGCTTCAACACCTTTACTTTGATTTATTGCTTTACGAGTTAACTCTTATGCAAGACTTATTGATGCTTGTCTTGAAGTACTATTCATGAAAAGTCTTTGCTATATGATTCAGTTGTTTACTCATGTCATTACCTTTGCTTTGATCGCTGCATTCATTACATATGTTTACAAATAGTATGATCAAGATTATGATGGCATGTCACTTCAGAAATTATCTTTGTTATCGTTTTACCTGCTCGGGACGAGCAGAACTAAGCTTGGGGATGCTGATACGTCTCCAACGTATCGATAATTTCTTATGTTCCATGCTACTTTATTGATGATACCTACATGTTTTATGCACATTATATGTCATATTTATGCATTTTCTGGAACTAACCTATTAACAAGATGCCGAAGAGCCAGTTGCTGTTTTCTGCTGTTTTTTCAGAAATCCTAGTAAAGAAATATTCTCGGAATTGGACGAAACTTTCGCCCAGGGTCCTATTTTTGCACGAAGCTTCCAGAAGACCGAAGACCTAACGAAGTGGGGCCACGAGGCGGCCAGAGGGTGGCCGGCGCGGCCCAGGCCCCTGGCCGCGCCGACCTGCCCCCGGGCCCCTCGTGTGGCCCCTCGCGTTGACCTTCCGCCTACTTAAAGCTCCCGTCGCGAAACCCCCAGTACCGAGAGCCACGATACGGAAAACCTTACAGAGACGCCGCCGCGAATCCCATCTCGGGGATTCGAGATCGCCTCCGGCACCTGCCGGAGAGGGGATTCATCTCCCGGAGGACTCTTCATCGCCATGATCGCCTCCGGAGTGATGAGTGAGTAGTTCACCCCTGGACCATGGGTCCATAGCAGTAGCTAGATGGTCGTCTTCTCCTTGTTGTGCTTCATTGTTGGATCTTGTGAGCTGCCTAACATGATCAAGATCATCTATATGTAATTCTATATGTTGTGTTTGTCGGGATCCGATGGATAGAGAGTACTATGATTATGGTGATTATCAATCTATTGTTCATGTGTTGTTTATGATCTTGCATGCTCTCCGTTATTAGTAGAGGCTCTGGCCAAGTTTTTACTCTTAACTCCAAGAGGGAGTAATTATGCTCGATAGTGGGTTCATGCCTTCATTGATACCTGGGACAGTGACAGAAAGTTCTAAGGTTGTGATGTGCTGTTGCCACTAGGGATAAAACATTGATGCTATGTCTAAGGATGTAGTTATTGATTACATTACGCACAATACTTAATGCAATTGTCTGTTGCTTTGCAACTTAATACTGGAGGGGGTTCGGATGATAACCTGAAGGTGGACTTTTTAGGCATAGATGCAGTTGGATGGCGGTCTATGTTCTTTGTCGTAATGCCCAATTAAATCTCACTATATTTATCATGTCATGTATATGCATTATTATGCCTTTCTCTATTTGTCAATTGCCCGACTGTAATTTGTTCACCCAACATGCTTTTATCTTATGGGAGAGACACCTCTAGTGAACTGTGGACCCCGGTCCTATTCTTTCCATAGCATACAATCTACTTGTTTTACTGTTTTCTTTGCAAACATCTTCCACTCGATACGTTTAATCCTTTGTTACAGCAAGCCGGTGAGATTGACAACCTCACTGTTTCGTTGGGGCAAAGTACTTTGGTTGTGTTGTGCAGGTTCCTAGTTGGCGCCGGAATCCCTGGTGTTGCGCCGCATCACATTTCGCGACCATCAACCTTCAACGTGCTTCTTGGCTCCTCCTGGTTCGATCAACCTTGGTTTCTTTCTGAGGGAAAACTTGCGTGCGCATCATACCTTCCTCTTGGGGTTCCCAACGGACGTGTACATCTGACTTGGCATGACGCTCACATATGGAAAGCTGAACATATTGGTTTGCATTCCCTCTTATACAAGTTCACAGGTGATCCCACTATATTCTGTATCTGGTCCATCCTAAGCTCCAGCATTAACTATCCTCTATGTGTTGCTCATTACAAGTTTATATCCCGAAACATCTTGATTTGCATCCCCTTCACTATAAGTTCAGGAGTATTATTTAGTTCACGGCCAAAATGAAGTAATTGCACTTGGCACATGTTGGTTCACATTCCCTCCTCTTTAGCTTTTGCCATCGTAACTTCTATTTTTGGTTTACATTCCCTGCTCTGTAGATGTAGCCATCATAACTTCATCTTGCTCAGTCGTTGTTACAAAATTTATAGCCTGCTACTATGTTGTTCATGCCAATTTTGTACTCCCTGAACATGTTGGTTTGCATGGGACTCGACAGTAGTAAGTCTGCTGTTTCATTCTAACATGCTCTGTTATATTGGCTGTTGGTATGCGGCATGCACTCTTTGTTTGCTTATTGTGCGCATTACAATGATCTTGTTATAACGACGAAATGATGAGTTCCAAATTCTTTGGCAAACAATATTGTAGTGTCTTTGCCTTTCCATTGTTGCTGTCTTAACTTGTAATGTCTTTGTTTCAGATATAGGTGCTGCATGGACAACTTAAAAGATTGCCGGATCGCTTCATTGTATTGCTAGGTTTAATTACCATTCAATTTCTCTGGGTTCTGTAATATTTTTTTCAATGCCTTGCAGCTGATGTAATATTTAGTTAGTTTTTATAGTTCTTTCGCGCATTTTTTCTTTGGTGCTTGTGGTAAGTGAGGCTATCCGACAGAAATCAATGCTGCGTAAATATTCTCAGTATCTAAATCACGAATTCCCATCCCTTAAACGGCCCAATTAAGCGAAATCACATATGTGCCTGCCCGCAAAATCCTAAAGCGCATATTATGCCGGCATATAAACAGCAACTAAACGGGCTGGCCCACTTACTTCTTGGGCCAGCCCATTTGAGTTACGGTGGACCCCACACTCTAATTGGGCTGGCCCACTTGCTTTAAGGTGGACCCCACCCACTACTGGGCCGGCCCACTAATTAGTTGGGCCAGCCCATTTGCTTTTGTGGTGGACCCCACATACTAAACGGGCCGGCCCTTCAAGAGGAAAGTGGGACCCACTGTGTTTTTGGCCCGCCCACTATCTTGTTGGGCCGGCCCACTTGCAATATGGTGGACCCACATACTATTTGGGCGGCCCTTTAACAGGAAAGTGGGGCCCACCGTGCTTTTGGCCCGCCCACTATCTTGTTGGGCCAGCCCACTTGCTATATGGTGGTCCCACATGGTAAATGGGCGGCCCTTTAATAGGAAGGTGGGACCCACTGTGTTTTTGGCCCGCCCACTATCTTGTTGGGCCGGCCCACTTTCTATATGGTGGACCCCACATACCAAATGGCCCGGCCCATTAACAGGAATGTGGGACCCACTGTGTTTTTGGCCCGCCCACTATGGGCCACCACTTGCTATATGGTGGACCCCACATACTAAATGGGCCGGCCCTTTAACAGAAGGTGGGACCCACCTGTGTTTTTGGCCCGGCCCACTATCTTGTTGGGCCGGCCCACTTGCTATATGGTGGACCCCACATACTAAATGGGCCGGCCCTTTAACAGGATAGTGGGACCCACTGTGTTTTTGGCCCCCCACTAGCTTGTTGGGGCCCACTTGCTATATGGTGGACCCCACACACTAAATGGGCCGGCCTTTTAACAGGAAAGTGGGACCCACCTGTGTTTTGGCCGGCCCACTTGCTTGGGCCGGCCCATTGCTGTAAGGTGGACCCCACATGTTAAATGGGCCGGCCCATTTAAGTTTTGACCAGTCAACATTAGAGGTTAGGCCCGGCCCACGTAACTAATGGACCAGCCCAGCTATATAGTTGACCGGTCAAACTATGTCATCTGGCCCGGCCCGCTTAAGACGTGGCAGGCCTCGTGTGGGCCTACCATCTACCACGGGGTTTCAGCCGGTTAACGCCGTTAACTGCCAGTTAACGGCGTCTGCCACGTGTCAGTTTGCATGACGTCAGCAGTCAACGGGCTCCCGGAAACACTTGGGCAACGGTCCGATTTTCCGTGGCGGAAGGGCGCCCAAGCGCGACGGACCGAAAAAATCGTCGTTGGACTTTGCCTGACGCAGTTTCGACAACAGAACCCATATCGTCGGGTTAGGCCCATAGGCGACGAAAAATACCCCTTAGTGGACGATTTTGGGACGTTGTCTATCAGAACTTTTCTTGTAGTGAGCAATTCAGTTAACAACTGAGTGCGATAAAAGAACTTTCACGAACACATTTGCTCATATGATGTAAATATTCTCATGATATGGACGAGTACTTAGGCAATTCATAATAAGATACATGCAAATAAAGTCATCTAATAGTTGTGTCAATCATGAAAGAGATACCAACAAACTAATAACAAGCATCATGAAACACTTCCATAAGCAGGATTGCAATGTTCATAGAAAGATATGATAAAGTGGTATCTCGCTTGCCTGTATTTGTACAGCAAAACATAAATGCCCAGGCACCTCTGAATTTCATGGAAAGACTAGAAGTAAAGATTATCAAAGATAAAAGCATCAAAGTTATACCACAGCTGATCATATTTTGGGACAAGCATATTATACTAAGAATGACAGTTATGCTCTCAAGAAGGTGCTCAAAGAAAGGATGGTGACTCAACATAAAAGTAAAAGATTGACCCTTCGCAGAGGGAAGCAGGGATTAACATGTGCTAGAGCTTTTCATTTTTGAAACAGAAGTAAAATTGTTTTGAGAGGTGTTTGTTGTTGTCAACGAATGATAGTGGGCACTCTAACTACCTCGTCAACCAGACTTTCAAGAGCGGCTCCCATGAAGGACGTTATCTCTACCAGCAAGGTAGATCATCCCTCTTCCCTTTTGTTTACACATGTATTTTAGTTTCATTATGGATGACACTCCCCCAACCTTTGCTTACACAAGCCATGGCTAACCGAATCCTCGGGTGCCTTCCAACATTCTCATACCATGGAGGAGTGTCTATTTGCAAATTAAGTTGCTTACTGATAAATCAGGGCAAAACATGTGAAGAGAATTATTGATGAAAGTTAATTAATTGGGGCTGGGAACCCCGTTGCCAGCTCTTTTTGCAAAATTATTGGATAAGCGGATGTGCCACTAGTCCATTGGTGAAAGTCTGTCAGAAGTAAATGACAAGGTTGAAAGATAAACACCACATACTTCCTCATGAGCTATAAAACATCAACACAAATTGAGAAGTATTTTGAAGGTTTAAAGGTAGCACATGAGAATTTACTTGGAATGGTTTGAAATGCCATGCATAGGTATTTATGGTGGACACTTTGGAATAACTTGGTTTTCAGGGGTTTGGAAGCACGAGCAGCGTTCCCGCTCAGTACAAGTGAAGGCTAGCAATAGACTGGGAAGCGACAATCAAGAGAGCAATAACTGTCATAATCATGCTTGCGACAAAATAAAATTAACGGAGGCATAAAAGTGATACAAGAACTCTGAGGCAAAGTAAATCATCGAGGCTTAATTGACTTTTGTTCAGTCATATGCATGCGTGAGCATGTGCCAAATCGATATCAAATGAATTATTCAGAGGAGGATACCACAATGTCATACCTATCTATGAATAAAACAATGCAAGCAGATATTCATGACATGCTACTCATTATTAATAAATTGGAACTAAACATGAGAGATCATGAACTACTAGACTTTCATTAAATGACATATACCTCACATGAACCAACTAAGCATGCTCACATGGATGAGTATATGTACAAAAATGAAAACAAATAGAGTTCATACCAGCCTCTCACCACAGTCGAGTTGCCGTAGATCGTCATTATTGCCTTTCACTTGTGTGGCTTGAATAATAATATGGAATGAAAACCAAGCTCCAACCACCGGAGACCGCTGAACTCCCTAATAAACTTTACAAAACCAAAGAAGAACAACAAATATTTTTGGTGTTTTCGGGTTAGAAACAAGAACAAAAGGAAACAAGCAAACAAAGCAAAATCTTTTTGGATTTTCTCATAGCAAACTAACGATAGCAAATAAGGTAAAATAGGAACAAGAACCAAATAAACAAATGGTGAAGAGAAACAACAGAAATATTTTTGGTCTTTTTGTGTTTTAGGAAAGAAACAAAGCAAAAACAAGAGAATGAAAACTAAAAGAAACACAGAAAAGCAAGATGGCAGAAATCTGCCAAAACTTGACAGCAGTACAGTAATCGATTTTTACGAAAATCTTCCGCTGCTCAGCTCGAAAAGTGTTCAACTAATGAAAGTTAGATAACAACCTGGGGAACATGCACAAAAATTGGCAGCTCAAAATAACGTTCTGGCTACGCACAGGATTTTTTAGTATCAGTCCAGAATCTGTTTTCAAACAGCACTTCCCCAAATATCATCTCCCTCTTATTAGAAACCACCTTAAGAAGCTAAACAAGTATGTACAAGTATCCGGCAATTGTAATATGCAATGAATGAGTGATGCCGGTATACCTCCCCCCAAGCTTAGGCTTTTGGCCTATGTGGAGATCAACCCCAGCGAGGGTCGGGTTCCACGCCGGTGGATCGTACATGGTGTGGTCATAATAAGGTCCCTGTGCAGAAGAAAAGGGTGAAGGCTCCACATGACCAAAATGTTGATGTGAAGAGCTCGCTGCATCGGATGACAAGTCGAGGTGTTCCTCGGCCTCCTCCGTGCCGTCCCTGCATGATGGCCATCCCCCTCTATGTATGCATTTAGTTCATTTTCCGTGACCGACCAATTTTTCCTGGAATCAAGGTTAAACAAAGCAGGTGCAGGCAATCCTACTAGCTTTTCAGTTTTCTTAGTTGTTCTCCAATTTTTCTTATAGAATGTTATCTTATAAGACAGGTTACTCAAATTAGACCAATCAGAAACAAAGTCATGTTTTATCATGGAAACAATATCAAGTTTCTCTATGGAGAGCTGAACATCAAGAGGGTGAGGTTCTACACCATGCATAGCTAGCAAACGAGAGGCGATGAGACCTCCACAAATTCCTCCTTTATCACGGTTAGTAGCAAGTCTAAAGGCTATCAAAGCACCCAAATTATAAGTCCTATCACATTGCAATGCAGCAGCTAGGAAAGCCAAATCCTGGATAGATAACTTATTTGCATTCTTTCTAGCAAGAACGCACTTGGTGATGAAGTAAGCAAAGTAGCGAATAGCTGGGAGTTGAATACTACGAATTTTACCACTCTCATCCGAGAATCTTCTCCCTTGACAAATCATCTCGTAAAGTTTCAAGAGTTTCGATGGCAGCCCCCTAATCTTCTCACGCGATCCCCACTGTGGCACTTTAATAGCTGCACAAAAATCATCAAAGGGCAAGTTGATAGTTTTATTGTAGATTTTATATTGAACCATGGGGTTAGGTTGGGACCAATGGAATTCAAAATCCTGCACCACTGACATGGTTAGTTTTGCATATTGGTAAGGTTCACCAACAACAAAACTTTCCAACCCTGCATTGGAAATCAGATTTTGAACATCTTGCAAGATTCCTGCACTCCTCATAAAATCAGTGCATGGGTAATAAGAGGGGTATACTCCCTCTTCGCGGTGAACTCTCATAACTTCTTGCACCTCCAATTCTTGTTGGTTCAGTTGGTGCTGATACGTCTCCAACGTATCGATAATTTCTTATGTTCCATGCTACTTTATTGATGATACCTACATGTTTTATGCACATTATATGTCGTATTTATGCGTTTTCTGGAACTAACCTATTAACAAGATGCCGAAGTGCCAGTTCCTGTTTTCTGCTGTTTTTGGTTTCAGAAATCCTAGTAACGAAATATTCTCGGAATTGGACGAAATCAACGCCCAGGTTCCTATTTTTCCACGAAGCTTCCAACACCCGAGAGCCGGGGGCCCTGTGGGCCCAGATGACATGGTGGCGCGGCCTGCCCTGGCCGCGCCACCCTATGGTGTGGTTGCCCCTTTGACCCTCCTGCGCCGCCTCTTCGCCTATATAAAGACCCTGCATCGAAAACCCTTACGGAGGAAGCCACGAGACGAGAAAAGTTCCAGCCGCCGTCATCGCGAAGCCAAGATCTGGGGACAGGAGTCTCTTCCGGCAGGCCCGGAGCGGGGAAGTGCCCCCGAAGGCTCCTCCATCGACACCGCTGCCATCTCCACCGCCATCTTCATCACCGCTGCTGCTCCCATGAGGAGGGAGTAGTTCTCCATCGAGGCTCGGGGCTGTACCGGTAGCTATGTGGTTCATCTCTCTCCTATGTACTTCAATACAATAATCTCATGAGCTGCCTTACATGATTGAGATTCATATGATGATGCTTGTAATCTAGATGTCATTATGCTAGTCAAGTGGGTTTTACTTATGTGATCTCCGGAGACTCCTTGTCCCACGTGTGTAAAGGTGACAGTGTGTGCACCGTGTGGGTCTCTTAGGCTATATTTCACGAAGTACTTATTCACTGTTGAAGAGCGTAGTGAAGTGCTTATTTATATCTCTTTATGATTGCAATGTGCATCGTATCACAATTTATCTATGTGCTACTCTAGTGATGTGTTATTAAAGTAGTTTTATTCCTCCTGCATGTGTGCAAAGGTGACAGTGTGTGCACCGTGTTAGTACTTGGTTTATGCTATGATCATGATCTCTTGTAGATTGCGAAGTTAACTATTGCTATGATAATATTGATGTGATCTATTCCTCCTACATATGCATGAAGGTGACAGTGTGCATGCTATGCTAGTACTTGGTTTAGTCTTTTGATCTATCTTACACTAAAGGTTACTAGAATATGAGCATTATTGTGGAGCTTGTTAACTCCGGCATTGAGGGTTCGTGTAATCCTACGCAATGTGTTCATCATCCAACAAAAGTGTAGAGTATGCATTTATCTATTCTGTTATGTGATCAATGTTGAGAGTGTCCACTAGTGAAAGTCTAATCCCTAGGCCTTGTTCCTAAATACTGCTATCGCTGCTTGTTACTGTTTTACTGAATTACTACTGCTGCGTTACTACTGCTTGTTTACTTCCTACAATATTACTACCATCAACTGCACGCCAGCGAGCTATTTTCTGGCGCCGTACTACTGCTCATACTTATTCATACCACTTGTATTTCACTATCTCTTCGCCGAACTAGTGCACCTATTTGGTGTGTTGGGGACACAAGAGACTTCTTGCTTTGTGGTTGCAGGGTTGCATGAGAGGGATATCTTTGACCTCTTCCTCCCCGAGTTCGATAAACCTTGGGTGATCCACTTAAGGGAAACTTGCTGCTGTTCTACAAACCTCTACTCTTGGAGGCCCAACACTGTCTACAGGAAAGGAGGGGGAACGTAGACATCAAGCTAATTTCTGGCGCCGTTGCCGGGGAGGAAAGGTAAAAGGTACTCACACTCCGGATCTCGGCTACTAAGCTATTTTCCGGCGCCATTGTAAGTACTCGAAGCTATTTCCTTTAGACTCTGCAATTGCGACATTTGGTTTCTTGTTTACACTAGTTAGGCATAATGGAAAACAACAAAAATATGAGAGATCTTTATGAACTTTATCTTGAATTAGGACATGATGTGTTTGAAGAGAGAATTAAAAAACCCATGGAACTTTATATGCATGATAATGGGAATGTTATTAGTATGAATGCTTTGAACACCATTGTTGCTAATGCTATGGAAAATTCTAAGCTTGGGGAAGCTGGCTTTGATGAGCATGATATTTTTAGTCCCCCAAGCATTGAGGAGAAAATTTACTTTGATGATACTTTGCCTCCTATTTATGATGATTATAATGATAGTAGTCTTTTGTTACCACCTGTTATGGAGGATAAATTTGATTATGATTACAATATACCTCCTATATTTGATAGCTACTTTGTTGAATTTGCTCCCACTACAACTAATAAAATTGATTATGCTTATGTTGGGAGTAGTAATTATTTTATGCATGAGACTCATGATAAGAATGCTTTATGTGATAGTTATATTGTTGAGTTTGCTCATGTTGCTACTGAAAGTTATTATGAGAGAGGAAAATATGGTTGTAAAAATTTTCATGTTACTAAAACACCTCTCTATGTGCTGAAATTTTTGAAGCTACACTTGTTTTATCTTCCTATGCTTGTTACTTTGCTCTTCATGAACTTGTTTATTTACAAGATTCCTATGCATAGGAAGCATGTTAGACTTAAATGTGTTTTGAATTTGCCTCTTGATGCTCTCTTTTGCCTCAAATACTATTTCTTGCGAGTGCATCATTAAAACTGCTGAGCCCATCTTAATGGCTATAAAGAAAGAACTTCTTGGGAGATAACCCATGTGTTTATTTTACTACAGCAATTTTTGTTTTGTTGAGTCTTGGAAGTTGTTTACTACTGTAGCAACCTCTCCTTATCATGTTTTTGTGCCAAGTAAAGTTTCTATGTTAAAGTTGATGTTATATTTGGGATCGCTGCGCAGAAACAGCATTGCTGTCTGTCACGAATCTGGGCACAGTTCTCTGTAGAAAATTCGAAAAAATCTGCCAATTTACGAGCGTGATCCTCAGATATGTACGCAACTTTCATTAGTTTTGAGTTTTTCCATTTGAGCAAGTCTGGTGCCAGATTTAAATTCGTCTTTACGGACTGTTCTGTTTTTGACAGATTCTGCTTTTTATTTCGCATTGCCGCTTTTGTTAAGTTGAATGAGTTTCTTTGTTCCATTAACTTTCAGAAGTTTTGTGCAATGTCCAGAAGTGAAAAGAATGTTTGTGTCACCTCTGAACATGTGAATTTCGATTATGCACTAACCCTCTAATGAGTTTGCTTGAAGTTTGGTGTGAAGGAAGTTTTCAAGGGTCAATAGAAGAGGGTGATATAATGTGATCGAGAAGAGTGAAAGGTCTAAGCTTGGGGATGCCCCGGTGGTTCATCCCTGCATATTTTAAGAAGACTCAAGCATCTAAGCTTGGGGATGCCCAAGGCATCCCCTTCTTCATCGACAACTTATCAGGTTTCTTCTAGTGAAACTATATTTTTATTCAGTCACATCTTATGTTCTTTACTTGGAGCGTCTGTGTGCTTTTATTTTCGTTTTTGTTTTGTTATCTTAGTTCTCTGAATAAGTTCATCCTTGTGTGGGAAAGAGACACGCTCCGCTGGTTCGTATGAACACATGTGTTCTTAGCTCATAATATTCATGGCGAAGTTTCCTCTTCGTTAATATGGTTGGAATTGGAAAATGCTACATGTAGTAATTGGTAAAATGTCTTGGATAATGTGATACTTGGCAATTGTTGTGCTCATGATTAAGCTCTTGCATCATATGCTTTGCATCCATTAATGAAGAAATACATAGAGCTTGCTAAAATTTGGTTTGCATATTTGGTCTCTCTAAGGTCTAGATAATTTCTAGTATTGAGTTTTGAACAACAAGGAAGACGGTGTAGAGTCTTATAATGTTTACAATATGTCTTTTATGTGAGTTTTGCTGCACATGTTCATCCTTGAGTTTGCTTCAAATAACATTGCTAGCCTAAACCTTGTATCGAGAGGGAATACTTCTCATGCATCCAAATCCTTGAGCCAACCACTATGCCATTTGTGTCCACCATACCTACCTACTACATGGTATTTCTCCGCCATTCCAAAGTAAATTGCTTGAGTGCTACCTTTAAACAATTCAAAAGTTATTACCTCTTATTTGTGTCAATGTTTTATAGCTCATGAAGAAGTATGTGGTGTTTATCTTTCAATCTTGTTGGGCAACTTTCACCAATGGACTAGTGGCTTCATCCGCTTATCCAATAATTTTGCAAAAAGAGCTGGCAATGGGATTCCCAGTCCCAAATTAATTAACAAAAATAGACACTCCTCCATGGTATGTGATTGTTGGACGGCACCCGAAGGATTCGGTTAGCCATGGCTTGAGAAAGCAAAGGTGGGGAGGAGTGTCATCATAATAAAACTAAAATAAAAAGGCACTCCTTCATGGTATGAGATTGTTGGCAGGCACCCGATGGAATCGGTTAGCCATGGTTTGTGAAAGAAAGGTTGGAAGGAGTGCCACACAAAAATAAAATAAAATGGGAGCCGCTCTTTGAAGGTTTGTCTGGCAAGGGGGTTAGAGTACCCATTACCATTCGTTGACAACAACAAACATCTCTCAAAACTTTACTTTTATGCTCTCTTGATGTTTTCAAAACCAAAGCTCTAGCACAAATATAGCAATCGATGCTTTCCTCTTTGAAGGACCTTTCTTTTACTTTTATGTTGAGTCAGTTTACCTATCTCTCTCCACCTTAAGAAGCAAACACTTGTGTGAACTGTGCATTGATTCCTACATACTTGCATATTGCACTTGTTATATTACTCTATGTTGACAATATCCATGAGATATACATGTTATAAGTTGAAAGCAACCGCTGAAACTTAATCTTCTTTTGTGTTGCTTCAATGCCTCTACTTTGAATTATTGCTTTATGAGTTAACTCTTATGCAAGACTTATTGATGCTTGTCTTTAAGTACTATTCATGAAAAGTCTTTGCTTTATGATTCAGTTGTTTACTCATGTCATTACCATTGTTTTGATCGCTGCATTCATTACATATGTTTACAATATGATCAAGTTTATGATGGCATGTCACTTAAGAAATTATCTTTGTTATCGTTTTACCTGCTCGGGACGAGCAGAACTAAGCTTGGGGATGCTGATACGTCTCCAACGTATCGATAATTTCTTATGTTCCATGCTACTTTATTGATGATACCTACATGTTTTATGCACATTATATGTCGTATTTATGCGTTTTCGGAACTAACCTATTAACAAGATGCCGAAGTGCCAGTTCCTCTCGCTGTTTTTGGTTTCAGAAATCCTAGTAACGAAATATTCTCGAATTGGACGAAATCAACGCCAGGTTCCTATTTTTCCACGAAGCTTCCGAACACCCGAGAGCGCAGAGGGGGCCCTGTGGCCCCAGATGACATGGTGGCGCGGCCCAGGCCCCGGCCGCGCCACCCTATGGTGTGGTTGCCCCTTTGACCCTCCTGCGCCGCCTCTTCGCCTATAAAGACCCGCATCGAAAACCCTTACGAGGAAGCCACGAGACGAGAAAAGTTCCAGAGCCGCCGTCATCGCGAAGCCAAGATCCGGGGACAGGAGTCTCTGTTCCGGCACCCCGCCGGAGCGGGGAAGTGCCCGGAAGGCTCCTCCATCGACACCGCTGCCATCTCCACCGCCATCTTCATCACTGCTGCTCCCATGAGGAGGGAGTAGTTCTCCATCGAGGCTCGGGGCTGTACCGGTAGCTATGTGGTTCATCTCTCTCCTATGTACTTCAATACAATAATCTCATGAGCTGCCTTACATGATTGAGATTCATATGATGATGCTTGTAATCTAGATGTCATTATGCTAGTCAAGTGGGTTTTACTTATGTGATCTCCGGAGACTCCTTGTCCCACGTGTGTAAAGGTGACAGTGTGTGCACCGTGTGGGTCTCTTAGGCTATATTTCACGAAGTACTTATTCACTGTTGAAGAGCGTAGTGAAGTGCTTATTTATATCTCTTTATGATTGCAATGTGCATCGTATCACAATTTATCTATGTGCTACTCTAGTGATGTGTTATTAAAGTAGTTTTATTCCTCCTGCATGTGTGCAAAGGTGACAGTGTGTGCACCGTGTTAGTACTTGGTTTATGCTATGATCATGATCTCTTGTAGATTGCGAAGTTAACTATTGCTATGATAATATTGATGTGATCTATTCCTCCTACATATGCATGAAGGTGACAGTGTGCATGCTATGCTAGTACTTGGTTTAGTCTTTTGATCTATCTTACACTAAAGGTTACTAGAATATGAGCATTATTGTGGAGCTTGTTAACTCCGGCATTGAGGGTTCGTGTAATCCTACGCAATGTGTTCATCATCCAACAAAAGTGTAGAGTATGCATTTATCTATTCTGTTATGTGATCAATGTTGAGAGTGTCCACTAGTGAAAGTCTAATCCCTAGGCCTTGTTCCTAAATACTGCTATCGCTGCTTGTTACTGTTTTACTGAATTACTACTGCTGCGTTACTGCTTGTTTACTTCCTACAATATTACTACCATCAACTGCACGCCAGCAGCTATTTTCTGGCGCCGTACTACTGCTCATACTTATTCATACCACTTGTATTTCACTATCTCTTCGCCGAACTAGTGCACCTATTTGGTGTGTTGGGGACACAAGAGACTTCTTGCTTTGTGGTTGCAGGGTTGCATGAGAGGGATATCTTTGACCTCTTCCTCCCCGAGTTCGATAAACCTTGGGTGATCCACTTAAGGGAAACTTGCTGCTGTTCTACAAACCTCTACTCTTGGAGGCCAAACTTCTACAGGAAAGTTGGACAGTTGGTGCCTATTCCACTCCATTTTCTGAAATTTTTCAACAATCATTATAAAATTTGATTTCAAGACATATAATTGAGGGAAACTACTATAGGAACTTGCTAGAGTACTAAACATGCATCAAAACTCATTTCTACAACTTGAATCAAGCATGCAAGCTCACTTAACATGTCATCTACAGCAGCAAATTTCTCAAGATATACTCAACCATTCAAAATTATAATTGGATAATCGAAGGAGTCACATACCGGAGAGCAAATATGCCAAATTTCAGACAGAAATCTAGGCTGAGCAAAGAGATCGAAGAATCCTGAGCTCTTGAGCAAAAACACGAGTGAGAACGAACTGGTACGAGTTTTTTCGGGAGAGAGAGTGGAATGAGTGGAAGGGATGACTAAGTGGGGCCAGGAGAGGCCCTCACCACAGGGTGGCGCGCCCCGTTGGCCGCGCCACATGGGGGCCAGCCCTGGGGTGCCCCACTGGTCAGCCCCAGGCACTCCCAGTTGTCGAAAAATAGGACCAATGGTATAATTTTTGTAAATTTTTGAGAACTTCGAAAAATGCACATTTCTGGGTGTTAAAATTACTAATTCAGGACAGGAAAATGATTTCCAAAATTTTAAACAACTAAAGCATCTTGCAAAACAAATAGTACTACAGCAAGTAAAACAAGTGGAGAAGGAAAGAAGTGTTGTTTAGCTCTCTCATGCATTTAAAATATACTTGTTAACAAGGTTGATCAAGTCTTGCTACCAAATAAATTTTACATGACATAAGAAGAAATAAACCTCAAATCAATCATGTTACCTTATATTGAATTGATATGGATCCAATCACAAGAGTTTGATATTCTTCTTTAGGCTCATATATTGGACAATCAATAGTTCCCACCTTGATAGTTCTCAAATTAAAAATTGTATTAACTCCATATACTTTATCAATCCTCTTGGGAAAATAGACAGTATGTTCCTTGTCATCAACATTGAAAGTGACTTTTCCTTTATTGCAATCAATAACAGCCCCTGCAGTATTAAGAAAGGGTCTTCCAAGAATAATAGACATATTATCATCTTCAGGCATTTCCAACACAACAAAATCAGTTAATATTAAGCAATTTTGAGTAACTTGAACAGGAACATCTTCACATACACCAACAGGAAAGCAGTAGATTTATCAGCCATTTGCAAAGATATATCAGTTGGTATCAACTTATCTAAATCAAGTCTCTTGTAAAGAGAAAAAGGCATCACACTAACTCCTGCTCCCAAATCACATAGAGCAGTTCTAACATAATTATTCTTGATGGAACAAGGGATAGTTGGTATACCTGGGTCTCCCAGCTTCTTTGGAACCTTGCCATTAAAGGAGTAATTAGCGAGCATAGTGGAAATCTCCTCATTTGGAATTTTCCTTTTGTTAGAGACAATATCTTTCATATACTTTGAATAAGGAGGCAATTTAATAGCATCAGTCAAAGGGATTTGTAAAAACAAGGGTTTCATCCAATCACAGAATTTATTATAGTGTTCCTCTTCTTTTGATTTTAGTTTCTTAGCAGGAAAAGGCATTTGCTTTTGAACCCAAGGTTCTCTTTCATTACCATGTTTCTTAGCAATAAAATCTTCTTTAGTGTACTTTTTATTTTTAGCATGCTTTTTAGGTTCATTTTCAATCTCTTCTTTATCAGAAGCATCATTCTTATCATTATCTTTATCATGTTCATTACCACTTTCAGTTTCAGCATCAGAAATAGAAATACTATTAGGATCATTAACAGGTTCAGAGGATTCTACAACAGTTTTATGTTTCTTCTTCTTTTTCTTAGAAGGAGCACTAGTTTCAGTTCGTTGAGAATCTTGTTCAACTCTTTTGGGATGCCCTTCAGGATATAGAGGATCCTGGGTAGAAACACCACCTCTAGTTGTTACTTCATAAGCATGTTTTTCTTTATGAGTATTTTTTAACAAGTCATTTTGCACTTTAGTAAGTTGATCAATTTGAGTTTGAATCATATGAAAATGTTTAACAAGCATCTTAACATCATTGGAGGTTCTCTCCACAATATCATGCAATTTACTAATAGCTTGAGAGTTTTCCATTAGATGATTCTCTACTCTCATATTAAAGTTATTTTGCTTAACAACATAATTATCAAATTCATCTAAACATTGATCAGGAGGTTTTGAGTAAGGAATGTCTCCTTTATCAAAGCGTTGAAGAGAATGTACCTCAATCATGGATGAAGGGGGAATTATCTTACATAGATCTTCTATAGGAGGTAAATTCTTCACATCTTCAGATTTAATACCTTTCTCCATAAGAGATTTCTTGGCTTCCCTCATATCTTCATCATTTAATTCAATCATACCCCTCTTCTTCAATACTGGTGTTGGGGTTGGTTCAGGTGTAGTCCAATCATCATGATTTTGGCTTATTTTAGCCAATAATTCTTCAGCTTCGTCCGGAGTTCTTTTCCTGAAAACACAATCAGCACAACTATCCAGGTATGCTCTAGACTCAATGGTTAGTCCACTATAAAATATATCAAGTAAATCATGCTTTTCCAAATCATGTCCAGGCCGAGCTCTAATAAGAGAGCAAAACCTTGCCCAAGCTTCAGGCAATTTCTCTCCATCTTCTTGATCAAAACTATAAATTTTCTGCAAGGCAATATGTTGAGCACTAGCAGGAAAATATTTTCGAAAGAAAACATCAAGCAAACAACTTGGACTATCAATAGAATCAGGAGGCAAACTATTATACCAAATCTTAGCATCATCCTTTAATGAGAAAGGAAAAAATTAGCAACAAAATAAGTACGCATCTTAACATCATCAGAAAACAAGCTACTTAAAGTAGAAAGCTCATTCATGTGCTCTACAACACTTTCTTTTTCAGTACCACAGAAAGGTGTTTTCTCAACAATAGATATATGAGATAAATCAAGAGAAAAATCATAATCCTTATCCTTAATGTTTATAGGAGATGTGGCAAATTTAGGATCAGGAGACAGTTTATATCTAACAACATGTTGTGCAATAAGCTTTTTAAGGTTACTTGTACTAGTAGTAGCATTGCATTTATCAATAAAATCATCATCAAGTTCCACATAATCTTCATCAAGGTCATCAGACTCAGGTGAATTAACAGGTGTAACAGTATTTTCATTAGGAGTTTCAGTATTTTCAATTTGTCTAGACCTAGCAATTGTAGCATCTAGAAAAGGACCTAATGAACCATTTTCATCAAGCACAGTAGAAGCATCATCAAAATTATCAGAGGAATTTTCAGATTCAGCAGAAATACCAACACGTGAAGCTTGTGGTAGTGAAACAAGTTGACTTATCACAAATGGTGAATCAAGAGCAGCATAGTGATGACCCACAAGTATAGGGGATCGCAACAGTCTTCGAGGGAAGTAAAACCCAAATTTATTGATTCGACACAAGGGGAGGTAAAGAATACTTATAAGCCTTAACAACTGAGTTGTCAATTCAGCTGCACCTGAAAAGCACTAGTAACAGGGGTGATGTGAAAGCAGCAGTAATATGAGAGCAGTAGTAACAGTAACACAGCAGCAGTAATAATAATATGAGAGCAATGGCACCAGAAAATAGTTGATACTACTTCCAATGACATGTAGAACGAGTATATGATGATGAGAGATGGACCGGGGTTCCCAGCTATCTACACTAGTGGTAACTCTCTAATAACAAGTGTTGGGTGAACAAATTACAGTTGGGCAATTGATAGGATTGAAATAGCATTAAGAAAGAACATCAATTCATTAATCATGTAGGCATGTTTCCCATATATAGTCATACGTGCTCGCAATGAGAAACTTGTACAACATCTTTTGTCCTACCAGCCGGTGGCAGCCGGGCCTCAAGGGAAACTACTGGAAATTAAGGTACTCCTTTTAATAGAGCACCGGAGCAAAGCATTAACACTCCGTGAAAACATGTGTCCCTCACATCACCGCCATCCCCTCCGGTTGTCCCGATTTCTGTCACTTGGGGCCTTTGGTTCCGGACAGTGACATGTGCATACAACTTGTAGATACAATCTAAGCAATAATTATAGAGCTCAAATCTAAGATCATGCCACTCGGGCCCTAGTGACAAGCATTAAGCATAACAAGATTGCAGCAACAATAACTTCACAAACTTTATAGATAGACTAATCATAATGTATCATCCATCGGATCCCAACAAACACAACACCGATTACATCAGATGAATCTCAATCATGTAAGGCAGCTCATGAGATCATTGTATTGAAGTACATGGGGAGAGAATACCAACTAGCTACAGCTAGAACCCGTAGTCCATGGGGGAACTACTCACGGAGCATGATGGAGGCGATGGCGTTGATGGAGATGGCTTCCGGGGCACTTCCCCGTCCCGGCAGGGTGCCGGGACAGAGACTTCGTCCCCCGAATTGGAGTTTCGCGATGGCGGCGCCCCGCAGTCTTTTTGGAGTTTCGTCAAGTGGTATGGTGTTTTTAGGTCGAAAGGGATTTTATAGGCGAAGAGGCGGCGCAGGGGGCACTGGGGCTCCACACCACAGGCCGGCGCGGCCCAGCCAGGCCGCGCCGCCCTATGGTGTGGTGGCCCTCTGGCCCCTCTCCGACTCTTCTTCGGTGTTCTGGAGCCTTCCGGGAAAAATAGGAGGTTTGGTCTTCGTTTCGTCGAATTCCGAGAATATTGCCCGAACAGCCTTTCTGGAACCAAAAACAGAAAACAGGAACTGGCACTTTGGCATCTTGTTAATAGGTTAGTTCCGGAAAACGCATAAAAACATCATAAAGTGCAAGCAAAACATGTAAGTATTGTCATAAAACAAGCATGGAACGACAGAAATTATGGATACGTCGGGGACGTATCAGCATCCCCAAGCTTAGTTCCTGCTCGTCCCGAGCAGGTAAACGATAAAAAGAATAATTTCTGTAGTGACATGCTACTTACATAACCTTGATCATACTATTACAAAGCATATGAAATGAATGAAGTGACTCAAGGCAATGATCTATAGTTGCTAACAAATAGATAACATATAGCAAAACTTTTCATGAAGAGTACTTTCAAGACAAGTATCAAAAGTTTTGCACAAGAGTTAACTCATAAAGCAATAAGTTCAAAGTAAAGGCATCGAAGCAACACAAGGGAAGATATAAGTTTCAGCGGTTGCTTTCAACTTGTAACATGCATATCTCATGGATAATTGTCAACACAAAGTAATATGATGAATGCAAATAAGCAAGTATGTAAGAATCAATGCACAGTTGACACAAGTGTTTGCTTCTAAGATGGAAGGAAGTAGGTAAACTGACTCAACATAAAGTAAAAGAATGGCCCTTCAAAGAGGAAAGCATCGATTGCTATATTTGTGCTAGAGCTTTGGTTTTGAAAACATAAAGAGAGCATAAAAGTAAAGTTTTGAGAGGTGTTTGTTGTTGTCAACGAATGGTAGTGGGCACTCTAACCCCCTTGCTAGACAAACCTTCAAGAGCGGCTCCCATGAATTATTTTTATTTTTGGGTGGCACTCCTTCCAACCTTTCTTTCACAAACCATGGCTAACCGAATCCTCGGGTGCCTGCCAACAATCTCATACCATGAAGGAGTGCCCTTTTATTTTAGTTTTATTATGATGACACTCCTCCCCACCTTTGCTTACACAAGCCATGGCTAACCGAATCCTCGGGTGCCGTCCAACAATCACATACCATGGAGGAGTGTCTATTTTTGTTAATTAATTTGGGACTGGGAATCCCATTGCCAGCTCTTTTTGCAAAATTATTGGATAAGCGGATGAAGCCACTAGTCCATTGGTGAAAGTTGCCCAACAAGATTGAAAGATAAACACCACATACTTCCTCATGAGCTATAAAACATTGACACAAATCAGAGGTAATAAATTTTGAATTGTTTAAAGGTAGCACTCAAGCAATTTACTTTGGAATGGCAGAAAATACCACATAGTAGGTAGGTATGGTGGACACAGATGGCATAGGTTTTGGCTCAAGGTTTTGGATGCACGAGAAGCATTCCCTCTCGATACAAGGCTTAGGCTAGCAAGTTTGTTTGAAGCAAACACAAGTATGAACCGGTACAGCAAAACTTACATAAGAACATATCGCAAGCATTATAATACTCTACACTGTCTTCCTTGTTGCTCAAACACTTTTACCAGAAAATATCTAGACCTTAAGAGAGATCAATTATGCAAACCAATTTTAACAAGCTCTACGGTAGTTCTCCACTAATAGGTTTAAACTACATGAAAAAACTTAATCATGATCTACTTGAGAGCTCAAAACAATTGCCAAGTGTCAAATTATTCAAGACATTATGAGGCATTTTCTATTTCCAACCAAATACCAATAAGTATTGTAGCTTCCAACTTTTATCATTGAACATTAAAAGTAAAACGAAGAACAAGTGTTCATATGAAAAAGCGGAGCGTGTCTCTCTCCCAAACAAGGATTGCTAGGATCCGAATTTATTCAAACACAAACAAAAATAAAACACAAAGACGCTCCAAGTAAAGCACATATGATGTGACCGAATAAAAATATAGTTTCAATAGAAGAAACCTGATAAGTTGATGAAGAAGGGGATGCCTTGGGCATCCCCAAGCTTAGACGCTTGAGTCTTCTTGAAATATGCAGGGATGAACCACGGGGGCATCCCCAAGCTTAGACTTTTCACTCTTCTTGATCATATATCATCCTCCTCTCTTGACCCTTGAAAACTTCCTTCACACCAAACTTCTCATAAACTTCATTAGAGGGGTTAGTACTCAAAAAACTTTAATCCACCTTGGTCCTGTAGTGACACATTGCAAGAACTCAATAAAACATTAGCTACAGCTCTCCACGTCTAGAAAGCCTCACATAAAGTCCACAAGAGACAATGCAAAAAACAGAGACAGAATCTGCCAAAACAGAACAGCCAGTAAACACGAATTTTAAAATGGTACTTCCGTTGCTCAAATCAGAAAACTCAAAACTAATGAAAGTTGCGTACATATCTGAGGAACACGCACGTAAATTGGCATATTTTTCTGAGTTACCTACAGAGAAAACAGCCCAGATTCGTGACAGATAGAAATCTGTTTCTGCGCAGAAATCCAAATCTAGTATCAACCTTCGATTAGAGGCTTCACTTGGCACAACAAAACACAAAACTAAGATAAGGAGAGGTTGCTACAGTAGTAAACAACTTCCAAAACACAAATATAAAACAAAGTACTGTAGCAAAATAACACATGGGTTATCTCCCAAGAAGTTCTTTCTTTATAGCCGTTAAGATGGGCTCAGCAGTTTTAATGATGCACTCGCAAGAAACAAGAGTAGAGGTAAAAGAGAGCATCAAAAAGCAAATCCAAAACACATTTAAGTCTAACATGCTTCCTATGTAAAGGAATCTTGTAAATAAACAAGTTCATGAAAAGCAAAGTAACAAGCATAGGAAGATAAAACAAGTGTAACTTCAAAATTTTAAGCATATAGAGAGGTGTTTTAGTACCATGCAAATTTCTACAACCATATTTTCCTCTCTCATAATAATTTTCAGTAGCTTCATGAATAAACTCAACAATATAACTATCACATGCAGCATACTTTTCATGATCCACAAACATATAATTTTTATCAAGCTCAAAAATAGTGGAATTAAAACTTTCGAACACACTTTTATCAATAATATAGCAAGATGAATGATCAATCTCAAGAGATATGGGACACATAGATAATGTCAAGAACTCTCCAATCCCATTTTCATTAGTAGTACAATTAATATTATCAAGTAACATAGGACCATCATCTAGAGCTTTATCATAAACATTTGCTAAGCAAAATTCTTTAGTACCATGCATTTCGACATCAGGCACAAACAAAGCATTATCATAAGATTTATCAAAGTAGCATGGATTATCATAGATAACAGTAGCATAATTATTCTCACAAGTTTTACTCATAGGGAATATTGCAAGAGAATCCACAGGAACATAACATTCAACCTCTTTCGGTAAGCATGGAGGACAATCAAATAGTGTAAGAGATAAAGAGTTACTCTCATTAGAAGGTTGGCATGGGTAGCTAATCCATTCTTCCTCCTTTTGTTCATCACTCTCCTCTTCTTTTTCATCCAATGAGCTTTCAGGTTCATCAATTTCCTCCTCTTTTTCATCCAATGAGCTTTCAGGTTCATCAATTTCTTCTTCCACCGGTTCCTGCAAATTGTGAGTGCATTCTTGTGCATTAATGTGTCTCTCTTTATAATCAAGGATATACGGATTCCTACTGTAGCATTCTATGCAAGAATTAAGGATAGTAGAGACATAATCTTTAAGGTCCTTACAAATAGCACAAGTTTCATAATTCTCAACCATGAAGGATTCTATCTCGGAGGCTCCCATAAATAAGACAAATTGTTCTACCTCTTCGAACCCATAATGAATATAGCAATTCCGATTATAGTTCTTAATTAAAAATTCCTCACTAAAGCCACATTGAAATTTAAGATGTTTAGTATCATGTTGAGAGCAACAGTTTATATTATGGCGTTCAAGCAAGATTTCAGCAATTGTATTCAATTTTTCTATCATAGCACTCATTATTTTACCAGTTCTTGATTCTCTATAATTATTATATAATTCTATAAGCTCCAAATAGGTTGTAGGTTCTCCCATAATAGCAGTTTTTAATTTTTAGGTTTTTCAAATTTTTATGGATTTTTGGGTATATAGGGAAAATAAAACAAGACAAAAATAAACTAGACAAAAGTAAACTAAGCAAAGTAAAACTAGACAGAAATAAACTAAGCACAAATAAACTAGACAGAAGTAAACTAGCAAGACAAAATAAAATAAAAGCAGAGAGAGAGGTAGAGTGTACTCCCCAGGTGAACTTATGAGTAGAGCTATGCCTCCCCGGCAACGGCGCCAGAAAATAGTCTTGATGACCCACAAGTATAGGGGATCGCAACAGTCTTCGAGGGAAGTAAAACCCAAATTTATTGATTCGACACAAGGGGAGGTAAAGAATACTTATAAGCCTTAACAACTGAGTTGTCAATTCAGCTGCACTAGTAACAGGGGTGATGTGAAAGCAGCAGTAATATGAGAGCAGTAGTAACAGTAACACAGCAGTAATAATAATATGAGAGCAATGGCACCAGAAAATAGTTGATACTACTTCCAATGACATGTAGAACGAGTATATGATGATGAGAGATGGACCGGGGTTCCAAGCTATCTACACTAGTGGTAACTCTCCAATAACAAGTGTTGGGTGAACAAATTACAGTTGGGCAATTGATAGGATTGAAATAGCATTAAGAAAGAACATCAATTCATTAATCATGTAGGCATGTTTCCCATATATAGTCATACGTGCTCGCAATGAGAAACTTGTACAACATCTTTTGTCCTACCAGCCGGTGGCAGCCGGGCCTCAAGGGAAACTACTGGAAATTAAGGTACTCCTTTTAATAGAGCACCGGAGCAAAGCATTAACACTCCGTGAAAACATGTGTCCCTCACATCACCGCCATCCCCTCCGGTTGTCCCGATTTCTGTCACTTCGGGGCCTTTGGTTCCGGACAGTGACATGTGCATACAACTTGTAGATACAATCTAAGCAATAATTATAGAGCTCAAATCTAAGATCATGCCACTCGGGCCCTAGTGACAAGCATTAAGCATAACAAGATTGCAGCAACAATAACTTCACAAACTTTATAGATAGACTAATCATAATGTATCATCCATCGGATCCCAACAAACACAACACCGATTACATCAGATGAATCTCAATCATGTAAGGCAGCTCATGAGATCATTGTATTGAAGTACATGGGGGAGAGAATACCAACTAGCTACAGCTAGAACCCGTAGTCCATGGGGGAACTACTCACGGAGCATGATGGAGGCGATGGCGTTGATGGAGATGGCTTCCGGGGGCACTTCCCCGTCCCGGCAGGGTGCCGGGACAGAGACTTCTGTCCCGAATTGGAGTTTCGCGATGGCGGTGGAGTCTTCTGGAGTTTCGTCAAGTGGTACGGTGTTTTTAGGTCGAAAGGGATTTTATAGGCGAAGAGGCGGCGCAGGGGGGCACCTGGGGGCTCCACACCACAGGCCGGCGCGGGCCCAGGCCAGGCCGCGCCGCCCTATGGTGTGGTGGCCCTCTGGCCCCTCTCCGACTCTTCTTCGGTGTTCTGGAGCCTTCCGGGAAAAATAGGAGGTTTGGTCTTCGTTTCGTCGAATTCCGAGAATATTGCCCGAACAGCCTTTGTGGAACCAAAAAGCAGAAAACAGGAACTGGCACTTTGGCATCTTGTTAATAGGTTAGTTCCAGAAAACGCATAAAAACATCATAAAGTGCAAGCAAAACATGTAAGTATTATCATAAAACAAGCATGGAACGACATAAATTATGGATACGTCGGGGACGTATCACATAGGTACTCAGAGTTGTACCTTTTCTTGTAGTGGATGGCACTCAGAGATGAACGGGCGTTGCATGGATAAGAGAACTCATGTAACAATCAAGGCAGGGCATTTGCAGATAATAATAAAACGGTATCCAAGTACTAAACAATCCATAGGCATGTGTTCCGTATATAGTCGTACGTGCTCGCAATGAGAAACTTGCACAACATCTTTTGTCCTACCAACCGGTGGCAGCCGGGCCTCTAGGGAAACTACTGGCAATTAAGGTACTCCTTTTAATAGAGTACCGAGCAAAGCATTAACACTCGTGAACACATGTGATCCTCACATCACAGCCTTCCCTCCGGTTGTCCAAATTTCTGTCACTTTGGGGCCTCGGGTTCCGGACAGCAACATGTGTATACAACTTGTAGGTAAGATCATAAAACAATGAATATCAACATGAATCAATAACATGTTCAGATCTGAAATCATGGCACTCGGGCCCTAGTGACAAGCATTAAGCATAACAAGTTGCAACAATATCATAAAAGTACCAACTACGGATACTAGGCACTATGCCCTAACAATCTTATGACTATTACATGATCAATCTCATCCAATCCCTACCATCCCCTTCAGCCTACAGCGGGGGAATTACTCACACATGGATGGGGGAACATGTATGGTTGATGGAGAGGCGTCGGTGGTGATGATGGCGATGATCTCCCCGTCCCGGCAGGGTGCCAGAACGGAGTTTCTAATCCCGAGATGGAGTTTCGCGATGGCGACGGAGTTCTGGACGTCTTCTGGAAATATGGTCGAAACCCCTGGCGTTTTTAGGTCGAAAGCGTTAAGTAGTCCAGAGGAGAGCGTCGGAGGGCCGCCACCATAGGCCGCGCGGCCAGGGGCCCACCGCGCCGCCTTGTGGGGTGGGCGCCTCATGGCCCCCTCCTTCGGTCTTCTGCTCCGTCCATCTTCTGTGAAAATAGGCCCATTGGAATTAATCCCGGGGATTTTCCTGAAAGTTGAGTTTCTGCACAAAAACAAGACACCAATTCTGCTGAAAACAGCGTTAGTCCGTGTTAGTTGTATCAAAACACACAAATTAGAGGCAAAACAATAGCAAAAGTGTTCGGGAAAGTAGATACGTTTTGGACGTATCAGATGCCCCCATGGTTGATCCCTGCATATTTCAAGAAGACTCAAGCATCTAAGATGCCCAAGGCATCCCCTTCTCCATCAACAACTTATCAGGTCACTTCTAGTGAAACTATATTTTTATTCCGTCACATCTTATGTTCTTTACTTGGAGCGTCTGTTTTTTTGTTTTTGTTTTTGTTTTTGTTTGAATAAATTTGGATCCCAACAATCCTTGTATTGGAGAGATACACGCTCGGCTTTTTCATATTGAACACTGGTGTTCTTAGCTTTACTTTAATGTTCATGGCGAAGGCTGAAAACCGCTTCGTTGATTGCTATTTGGTTGGAAACAGAAAATGCTTCATGTGGTAAATGGTATACTATCTTGAATAAATTGATACTTGGCAATTGTTTTGAGCTCTCATAGATCATGTTTAAGCTCTTGCATCATGTAGTTTAAATCTATTAGTGGAGAACTACCGTAGAGCTTGTTGAAATTTGGTTTGCATGATTGGTCTCTCTAAGGTCTAGATATTTTCTGGTAAAAGTGTTTGAACAACAAGGAAGACATTGTAGAGTCTTATAATGCTTGCAATATGTTCTTGTGTAAGTTTTTGCTGTACCTGTTCATACTTGTGTTTGCTTCAAACAACCTTGCTAGCCAAAGCCTTGTACTGAGAGGGAATGCTTCTCGTGCATCCAAACACCTTGAACCAAAACTCATGCCATTTGTGTCCACCATAACTACCTATATGTGGTATTTTTCTGCCATTCCAAAGAAATTGCTTGCGTGCTACCTTTAAAAATTTCATTCCTTTGTCTTTACAATACATAGCTCATGGGAAAATAGCTTAAAAACTATTTGTGGTGATGAATATGTTGCTATGTATCTTAGTTCTTATAAGTTGCTTGTTGAGCGGTAACCATGTTTCTGGGGACGCCATCAACTTTTTACACCTTTGTTGAATATCATGTGAGTTGCTATGCATGTTCGTCTTGTCTGAAGTAAGGGTGATTTATCATGATTAAATGGTTTGAGTATGCATATTGTTAGAGAAGAACATTGGGCCGCCAACAAAAGCCATGCACCGCGCCGCCTTGTGGGGTGGGCGCCTCATGGCCCCCCTCCTTCTGGTCTTCTGGCTTCATCCATCTTCTGTGAAAATAGGCCCATTGGAATTAATCCTGGGGATTTTCCTGAAAGTCGAGTTTCTGCACAAAAACAAGACACCAGTGCAATTCTGCTGAAAACAGCGTTAGTCCGTGTTAGTTGTATCGAAAACACACAAATTAGAGGCAAAACAATAGCAAAAGTGTTCGGGAAAGTAGATACGTTTTGGACGTATCAGATGCCCCCGTGGTTGATCCCTGCATATTTCAAGAAGACTCAAGCATCTAAGCTTGGGGATGCCCAAGGCATCCCCTACTTCATCAACAACTTATCAGGTCACTTCTAGTGAAACTATATTTTTATTCCGTCACATCTTATGTTCTTTACTTGGAGCGTCTGTTTTTTTTATTTTAGTTTTTGTTTGAATAAATTCGGATCCCAACAATCCTTGTATTGGAGAGATACACGCTCGGCTTTTTCATATTGAACACTGGTGTTCTTAGCTTTACTTTAATGTTCATGGCGAAGGCTGAAAACCGCTTCGTTGATTGCTATTTGGTTGGAAACAAAATGCTTCATGTGGTAAATGGTATACTATCTTGAATAAATTGATACTTGGCAATTGTTTTGAGCTCTCATAGATCATGTTTAAGCTCTTGCATCATGTAGTTTAAATCTATTAGTGGAGAACTACCGTAGAGCTTGTTGAAATTTGGTTTGCATGATTGGTCTCTCTAAGGTCTAGATATTTTCTGGTAAAAGTGTTTGAACAACAAGGAAGACATTGTAGAGTCTTATAATGCTTGCAATATGTTCTTGTGTAAGTTTTTTGTACCTGTTCATACTTGTGTTTGCTTCAAACAACCTTGCTAGCCAAAGCCTTGTACCGAGAGGGAATGCTTCTCGTGCATCCAAACACCTTGAGCCAAAACTCATGCCATTTGTGTCCACCATAACTACCTATATGTGGTATTTTTCTGCCATTCCAAAGTAAATTGCTTGCGTGCTACCTTTAAAATTTCATTCCTTTGTCTTTACAATACATAGCTCATGGGAAAATAGCTTAAAAACTATTGTGGTGATGAATATGTTGCTATGTATCTTAGTTCTTATAAGTTGCTTGTTGAGCGGTAACCATGTTTCTGGGGACGCCATCAACTTTTTACACCTTTGTTGAATATCATGTGAGTTGCTATGCATGTTCGTCTTGTCTGAAGTAAGGGTGATTTATCATGATTAAATGGTTTGAGTATGCATATTGTTAGAGAAGAACATTGGGCCGCCAACCAAAGCCATGTATCATGATGGAAGTTTCAGCTTGGACATTAATCCTCAGAATCTCTTATGAGAATATTATCTGTTGTTGAATGCTTAAGCATTAAAGAGGAGTCCATTATCTGTTTTCTATGTTGTCCCGGTATGGATGTCCTCAAGTTGAGATCTATCAAAACGAGAAATCAAATGCGATCTATCTCCTTGGACCTTTGTACAGGTGGCATAGTGGTACCCCTTTGTGACACTTGGTTGAAATATATGTAATGCAATGATAATCCATGGAAATCCGAGCTAATTAGGACAAGGTGCGAACACTATAGGTATTCGATGCATGAGGCTTGCAACTTATAAGAGGTTTTATGCATAACACATATGAATTATTACTACCGTTGAAAAAATTATTTCCATGTTTTCAAAATAAAAAGCTCTAGCACATGAGTAATCCATGCTTCCCTCTGCGAAGGGCCTTTCTTTTACTTTATGTTGAGTCAGTTTACCTACTTCTTTCTATCTTAGAAGCAAACACTTGTGTCAACTGTGTTCATTGATTCTTACATATTTACTTATTGCACTTGTTATATTACTTTATGTTGACAATTATCCATGAGATATACATGTTACAAGTTGAAAGCAATTGCTGAAACTTAATCATCCTTTGTGTTGCTTCGAAACCTCTTACTTTGAATATATTGCTTTATGAGTTAGCTCTTATGCAAGTCTTTTTGATACTTGTCTTGAAAGTACTATTCATGAAAAGTTTTTGCTATATGATTCAGTTGTTTAGTCATTATCTTTTTGTTAGCAAACTATTGCTTCGAATCACTTCATTCATCTCATATGCTTTACAATAATGTTGATCAAGATTGTGTTGGTAGCATGTCACTTCAGAAATTATCCTTGTTATCGTTTACCTACTCGAGGGCAAGTAGGAACTAAGCTTGGGGATGCTTGATACGTCTCCAACGTATCTATAATTTCTTATGTTCCATGCTAGTTTTATGACAATACCTACATGTTTGTTCACACTTTATAATGTTTTGATGCATTTTCCGGCACTAACCTATTAACAAGATGCCGAAGCGCCCGTTCCTGTTTTCTGCTTTTGGTTTCAGAAATCCTACACAGAAATATTCTCGGAATTGGACGAAACAAAAGCCCACGGTCTTATTTTCCACGGAGCCTTCCAGAACACCGAAGAGGAGACAGAGAGGGGCCACGAGGCGGCCACCCCATAGGCGGCGCGGCCCCCTCTCGGCCGCGCCGCCATGTGGGTGGGCCCGGGTGCCCCCCGCTGCCCCTTCGCCTACTTAATCCCTCGTCGCGAAAACCCTAGTACCGAGAGCCACGATACGGAAAAGTTTCGAGACGCCGCCGTCGTCAATCCCATCTCGGGGGATTCAGGAGATCGCCTCCGGCACCCTGAGGGGAATCATCACCGGAGGGCTCTACATCACCATGCCCGCCTCCGGAATGATGCGTGAGTAGTTCATCCCTGGACTATGGGTCCATAGCTAGATGGTTGTCTTCTCCTCTTGTGCTATCATGTTTAGATCTTGTGAGCTGCCTATCATGATCAGGATCATCTATTTGTAATACTACATGTTGTGTTTGGTGGGATCCGATGAATATTGAATACTATATCAAGTTGATTAATTGATCTATCATATATGTGTTGTTTATGTTCTTGCATGCTCTCCGTTGCTAGTAGAGGCTCTAGCCAAGTTGATACTTGTAACTCCAAGAGGGAGTATTTATGCTCGATAGTGGGTTCATGCCTCCATTGAATCTGGGACAGTGACAGAAAGTTCTAAGGTTGTGGATGTGTTGCCACTAGGGATAAAACATCGATGCTTTGTCTAAGGATATTTGTGTTGATTACATTACGCACCATACTTAATGCAATTGTTTTGTTTCTAACTTAATAGGGGTGCGGATGCTAACCCGAAGGTGGACTTTTTAGGCATAGATGCATGATGGATGGCGGTCTATGTTCTTTGTCGTAATGCCCTGATTAAATCTCATAGTAGTCATCATGATATGTATATGAATCTCTATTCGTCAATTGCCCACCTGTAATTTGTTCACCCAGCATGCTATTTATCTTATTGGAGAGACACCACTAGTGAACTGTGGACCCCGGTCATTTCTTTTACATCTGAAATACAATCTACTGCAATCTCTCTGTTGTTATTCGCAAACAAACATCATTTTCCACACCATACGTTTAATCCTTTATTTTCAGCAAGCCGGCGAGATTGACAACCTCACTGTTAAGTTGGGGCAAAGTATTTTGATTGTGTTGTGTAGGTTCCACGTTGGCGCCGAAATCCGTGGTGTTGCGCCGCACTACACTCCTCCACCAACAACCTTCACGTGGCCTTCATCTCCTACTGGTTCGATAACCTTGGTTTCTTTTTGAGGGAAAACTTACTGCTGTGCGCATCACACCTTCCTCTTGGGGTTCCCAACGGACGTGTGCATCACGCGCCATCATCGGTCTCTAGACCTTCTTTGCCCATCTCCAGTGAACGCTTTGCTGACGGATTTGTCGGGTCCTTTTTATCGACATCCATATCCTTCTTTTCTGGGCTAGCCGTTGTATCATCAGTTTCCGATTCTTTACTAGTAGCATTGGTAACATGATTCTTTAGATCAGAGCCGGGAGACGCCAGCCCATCAACATAGGCCAAAGCATTAAACCGCCAGCTTGGGTTGTTGCCCTCACCCCTTCCTCCAAAGCCATCTCTACCTCCCATCCTTCCATGACCAGAACGCTCACCTATACCCCGGCCAGAGAAACCTCCTCGACCACCTCCAACACCTCGTCCAAACCAGGTATCCCAATCTGCTTTGAGAAAATCCCCCACACTTCAGCTTTTCTTCCTTAAACTCACCCGTGCCACATTCGAGATGAGTATGACCAACATATCCACAAGCACTGTAGAACCTTGGCATCTTCTCAAATTTGATAGCATATACCTCACGAACCCCCTCACGAATTATGGAGACAAACCGGACTAGAGGCTTCCTTACGTTCGACATCACTTTAGCCCGAACAAAATTTCTAGCACCCTTCACATCCAGTTGGGTTTCCACTACTTTGCCCACCTTCTTTCCTGTCAAGTTCATGATCGTCGCCTCTTGCCTATAACCCACAGGGAGCTTGTGAATCTGAATCCAAGTGGTGAAGTAATTAAGATCAACAGTCTCAGGTAGGGAGAATCCATCATACTGCTTGATCGAAACAGCCGATTGCCTAAACAGCCACGGACCCCCCCTTCTCAACCTTAAGCCAGTCTCCCAAGCAGAAGCATTGAACTGTGAATAGATTATCTTCTAGATGATTGAATTTTACCTCCTCTGCCGGAGCCCAGGCAGTTCTCATATTGTGTTCAAACGCTTGAGGGCTAAAGGTGTTTGCAGTATGTACCTTGGCAAGGGCCATCCACTTCATCCCTTCTTTCGGGGCACCCGCTTCCCCTCATAAATAAAGTCATCAAATTCATTAAGCCGATATTTGATGATGCCCCATCTTTTTTTTGCTATGTCTGTTTTATTAAGCCAATATTTAACGGGAGTAAGAGCATCTTCACCGGTAACCCCAAATAGTAACCGGCAGCACACATGCCGGCTACGTTTGGGGTTGCCGGAAGCAGGTGCCGGTTAAAAAATTCCAAATCCCCACACCGGTACTGTCTCATAGCTGCTTTCAATAAAAAAAAGACCCCCAAATCGATGTGGAAGTGCTGTGGGTTTGGTGTCGACGACCCCAATAGCCTCTATTGGCACAGGGGTTGGTTGGGCTCGCCGGCTATTCTATTGAGCTCGGGATGGCGTGGACTTTGTATGGGGTTGCCGGTGTGAGCATTTTCTCTCACTAGGGCCCTAAATCACCGCTGGCTACGACTTAGGGCGTCCCAGCGGAGATGCTAAGGCAAGGGTGGCCGAAGTCGAAGCCAATGCCCGGATCGAAGCCAAATGCACCGCTACCCTTCATGCTTGTGCCAACACCGACACCATCGCCTCCTAAGCTGCCACCAGGTTGTGCTCATGCTCACGCAAGAGGCGCTCACCACCGCCCTAGCCAATGCCGGTATCTTCGGCTTCTTCGACAAGCTTGACCTCATCATTGAACGGATATGTGCCTCTTCGACCCTGGTCACCAACTCTCTCGGTGGTAGATCGTGGGACACGTCAGCGGCTCGCGGGAAATGTTAGCGGAGATCTTGTTCCTGCACAATGTCTCGATGCCTTTTGTCTTCACCTCAACCATGTATCCGACAACCTAAGAGTATTGTTGAACAGATCCGCACGAAGATTCTCTAGCCCGTAGTGGAAAAGAAATATTTGTCTTTTTTGCTGTTTCTCAAAAAAATATTTTTTCGGTTTTCTAATGTAAGACTTTACTAGTCAACTAAATACGGAACAAAATGAATGAGCCTACGCACTAAAATGCTATACCAGTGAGGGAGTATTAATATACAACAGGGGGAAATACTGCTCGTAATATACAGCGGGAAACATTCCAAAACAACAAGTGGGGTGGTAAAGAAGCTGCTGTTTCTCGAAACCGCTTCTTTCGCCTCTATCCAGCAACTTCGAGCACATCCTTATCCTTCTTTCACTTCAATAAAAAGAAGAAGGGGCTTGAGTTATCAGCATCTCGAACATCTCAACGTCGTCGTATACTCTTGGGAAGCAAGAAGAAGCTCGGAGGCTGGGTGGTTTATTCGTGGGGAGCAAGAAGCTGAACCTTGGTACATGGCTAGTATAAGAGCGACCGCGGCAAAGATCTCTCGGCCCTCGTGGTCGGCAGTCGCAGTGACTGTGACGAGAAGGATGGAGCGCATCGGTGGCAGCCGCCCCGCGCCGCGCTACTTCGGTGACAGCATCCGCTCCGGCAGGGTGCTCAGCGAGGAGGAGCGCGCCGCCGAAAACGTCTACATACAGGTGACTGCAGATTTAGCTGCAGCTATCTTTTTTTTTTTTTTTTTGCTTTTGTGAACTTGTGCAAGCGCTGAAGATTTGTATTGATTCCGTGAGCAGAAGATGGAGAGGGAGAAGCTGGAAAAGCTGAGGAGGAAAGCGGACCAGCAGAAGGCCGACGCGGCAAAGAGGGCGGCCGCCGGCAAAGGGGACAAGGTAACTTATCAAACAAACGATCTCTAGGGACTTTTGTTTGCCGAAGTTGCTTCATGTGCGGCGATTGATGATTCTGTTCTTGATTCCTGCAGAAGGATGAGGGGCCTCGTCCGAACTGATTACTCTGATCAATCACATCCTCTGTTGGTGGCGCTGGTGTTGTACGTGTTGCAAATGTAGTGTTTTGATTTCTTCTTTTAAAAATAGCGTCCATGGTGCGCAGCTGTGAAATTGTGTTTTGTCTAAGCTGGTTTTGTGAGTACTGTATTGTAGATAAACAGAAAGCTCTATCGGCCAGAGCGTTTGTACTGTATGTATTTTCTGGACAATAGATAAATAAGAGGTGGAGCGTGTTGACAGTATAAAATCGCGTTGTGCTATTCTGGAAAGCTGAAAATTTCGGTGTTATCCATTCTGCGTCACTTGTGTATGTCATGCGATGCTTGCTCTGCATCAAGTCTGAAATCTTCTTTTTCTTGAAAGATTCAGAACGAAGCCTACTTTTCGTAGTATGCGAAATCGGGAACGAAACTCATAATGTGAGGTGCGGTTTGTCATCGTTTATGCCATTATGGCATTGCCGAACTCCTAATCATTCTATTAGCGTGTTCTAACAATAAATATCACTAAGGGTCCATAGCTCAGTGGTAGAGCAATTGACTGCAGATCAATAGGTCTCCGGTTCGAACCCGGATGGGCCCTGCTACGGCTGTTTTTTCATTCTTGCCGTTCAATTACTTATTTTTTTATTCTTGCCGGATGGGCCTTTCTAGAGATTACTTATTTTTATCATAACTTGGTCTGTTTTTTTATTCTTACCATTCGATTACTTACTTTTTATTCTTACCTGATGAGCCCTTCTAGAGATTACTTATTTTTCATCATAACTCGGCATGCTTTCTTATTCTTGCTGTTGAATTAATTACGTGTATGTGATTTTGGGTCCAACAATAAATAACTAGGCATCATCAACTAAACTCAGATACCATGTAAAAAACTAAATTTAGAGAATATTTTGTTGCTATAACATACTTTGGAACCTTTAGAGATTACATATTTTTCACGAGAACTCGCTTTGTTTTTTTATTCTTAGAGTTGAATTAATTATTTAAGGTTTGCGTGTGTGATTTTAGGTTCAAGAATAAATAACTAGGCATCATCAACTAAACTCAGATACCATGTAAAATACTAAATTTAGATAAAATTTTGTTATTATAACACACTTTAAAAACGTGCTTTGCTTTTTTATTGTTACCATTGATTTAATTATTTAAGGGTCGCCGTGTATGTGATTTTGGGTCTCACAATTAATAACTAAGCATCATCAACTAAACTCAGATGCCATGTCAGAAAACACTAAATTCAGATATTATTTTATTATTATACAACACACTTTGGAGACTTGCTTTATTTTTTTGTTGAATGAATTATTTAAGGTCAGCGTGTATGTGATTTTGGGTCCAACAATAAATAACTAGGCATCATCAACTATACCAAGATACCATGTAAAAAAACTAAATTTAGATAACATTTTGTTACCATACAACAAACTTTTGGAATCTAAGCGGTTAGTGGAGGACCGATCATGGATGAAATATGTACTTGCTACCGCTCCTAATGCTCCACTGTGGTGCCATCTCTAGCTGCGACACTTTGTTTCTTGACTACTCTTCATTTTCTTATTGTTACCATAATTTACCAGGGTTGGTGTGTACTTTCTCCGTCCTAGAGTGTAAGGCATATTTCCAAAAACTATTTGTCCCATAACCCTCACCTCTAAGGCATAATTTTATTCAATGAGGGAGAGAAAGGGGTTGCATGCACCAATAAGGGAGAGAAAGAGAATGCATGCACCAATGAGGGAGAGAAAGGGGCTGCATGCACCAATGAGAGAGAGAAAGTGAGACACAATCAGCTAGTAACTTGGGCCAAGATATTCAAAAATTGTGACTTACAAACTAGGACGGAAAGAGTATGTGATATGGGCTCCAACAATAAATGGCTAGACACACCCTCGACTAAATTCGGATAACATTTTATTATTATATAGACCGGTCGTGGATGAAATATGTGTTTTGCGGCTGCTCCTAATGCAGTAATGCTCCACCGTAGCACCATCTCTTACCCAAGACATTTTGTTTCATTGAGTATTTTTTATATGTAAGCACAAATTCAGTCAACGAGCCCAACCTAGCCATAATCTGGTGCTTAATAGATATTTTTGTAGATCCTTTAACAAGAGGATTACCACTTTGGTAAGTAAAGATATGTTTACAAAGGTAAGTAAATGACACACTTTAAGAATAGAGAGTGATTCCCCTTTTCAAGATGATACATGGTAGATACTGTTTCTTTTGTTTTCTCATTTGCAACCCTGTTTCTCCTTTTCATCTGTTTTTTCTATGTGGGTATAATTTATAAGGGGAGATTAAGAAATATCTTATCTTATATACAATCTCTACATGCAATCATATAGGCATATATCATTAAATCTCATACTATCACCCAATCAGATTCATAGGATTTCTATAAGAGTGTGCCTACTGTAATATATAGCAAACATATCTAAGATACGATACATTGTGGCAGTTACCTCTAAAAATCTATTATATCTCTGGACAACTAAGAGATGTTAAATTTTGAGCGGCTTAAGATAGCCGTTTTTATGTCACATGTCAAGAAAATTACACTTATTCCCTACCTATCACAAAAAAGAGTCAGACACAGTCTTCTGGAGTAACTTTGGCCACTAATTTCTACTAAATGTATGTGTATACTAAATTAAAATATTTGAAAATACTTTTCAAGAAAAATCTATACATACAATTTTCAAACTATCAATCAAAATAATTAAAATTATATTAGTAGTAAAAGTTTCACCCAAGGCATCTGGAAAATACACTTATGTGTGATACGTATAGATATGCTAGTATGCTTCTTTTCCCCCTTAACGTTTGCTTTTATTTTATTCATGTTGTTACTTATTAAGGTCAGTGCATTTTTTGGCCCTTACCATAATAACAAGGTATCGCGGCTAAATTAGAATATCACCATATTGTTGTATTTAATTATTGAACCCGCCTTGAAATTTCAGCAGCTAGTATAGTATCGTGGACGGAAACGTGTTGCTTTGGACAACAATTTTTTAGCTACTCCCTCCATACACCAATAACTGTACTTCTATATTTTGCCATAAGCGAAAACATTAGAAGTTTTACCAACTTTATAGGAAAAGGTTCAAGCATTTATGACACTAAATTAGTATCACTAGATTCATTTTAAAATATAGTTTCCCAACACTTTATCAATTTGATATCATATATGTTGTTAGTCTTTTTTATATTTAAGATGGTCAAACTTCAAAAAGTTCGACCTAGAATAAAAGTTAAAAGTAAATGTATTTGTGGACGAAGGGAGTACTTATATTCTAGTAGTAATGTTTGTTTTTCTCAACTTGCTTTCCTTTTTTCACTCTCTGATTCCTGCTGCCGGTGTATTGAGGTCGGACCATTTGATCTCTGCCCTTACAATACATGAATAAGCATCCTCAAGTAAATTCAAATAACACCATGCTTTTGTCTTTAATTATTGAGCATGCTTCTTTCATTGTTTCCCCTAACTTTCCTTGTGAGCGCTAGAGGAGCCGGTTCCTAATATTTAAGCAGTTAGTCAAGAGTGATGGTGAGATTGAAGCGTGCTGCTTTAAACATCCATTTTGAAGTTACATGTCATCTTGGGAGAGGTGCAAGCAAAACTTCGCCTACCGCTCAGAATTTTTAGTGGAGAAAGTTATTTTTGCTTGATGCAAATTTCTTCAATCCATTTATATGTTCCTTCTAGAAATTCAAATTAGCGTATCATGGAGTTCTTTCAGATATATGATAAACAAAGTGACAATATATAGGATACCAAACAGTTATCAAAATATGACATACATTTGAAGCAGATGGAGTATATATAACACAGTTATTCCAATGTAATATTCTTGTTTGATTTGGTGACCAGCAACCCAGCGATACCACGAGAAAACACGATAATGATTGTAAAAGAGTTTCTTGTCTCAAAAGAATACAAAATCCTCGAGCTACAATTTATTATAATCGATGTGTCAACTTAAACATATTCTTACAGTCGTCTCAAAAGAATACCAACTCCTCGAGCTACACTTTATTACAATCGATGTGTCAACTTACACATATTCTTATAGTCAAAAAAAACTTAACACATATTCCAGGGTTGGCATCCAAACAAAACAAGCTATTCACCGTGAATCGAACGCCAGCAGGCTACAGAATATTTAGAGCTTTCCTGACCTTTCATAGAACTGCACGGTGCGTCCGTTCAGTGGTTGCAACGGCCTGCAGTTGTGCCTGTAACTCCCCTCCAAAGGAGCCATCAAAGCAGCAGCCTGCTCCTTTGTCATTTCTCTTATCTGCGAGACATCTCAAAATATTTCAGTAATTTCCACTGCATAAAATTCATGCGAAATTGGAGTTTGCACACTGTTTTCCATGTGGGAATACCTCGCCAAGAATGTTCCAGATCACACCTTCCGTGCATGGAGGTGCGCTGAGAGACCCGAGGTATCTGAAATACCTATGTGCACCCTGCCTTAGTTCCGTCATGTTCACCACCCCAACAGGGAGAGGATCACCTTTCTCAGCTTTGCATCCTTCCGCAGATAATTCAGCTAGCTTATCGTTTATCTGTAAGTATGAATCGTATCCTCAGGTTGGTCATGATTGAAAATTGCACTGTGCAGTGTTCTACAATGCAGTAAAGATATAATACAGCCCTTTTAACGTATCACAACGATTTACCTGGAAAAGGAACGGATCTGGTTTCCCGTACCGGTAAAGGATTGACACAACAGTTATGTTGCCATCATCAGCGTAGTGAACCATGTGGAGCTCCACAGCAAATCTATCAGGGTAAGAGAGTGGTGGACACAGTTAGTACAACAACGAATGCATGATTTTCCTGTTTTCCAATTGTCAAAGGTTGTACTTGTACATATAGGAACCTTTGTCCATTGATCGTGTGCTCTGAGGGAGAGTGCCAATGCAATTGCTTCAGTTTATACTTCTTTCCGTCAACCTTGACAGCCCCAGAAGTGTCATTGTATCTCAGCTACATCAACCAATGAACCCAATTATTTCATAATTCATGTTACTTCAAACTATGAGACTACATGTACGTAACAGAATGTGCATTAATATTTCTTTTTTATTAACTGATTATTATGGTTACACACCTACATAGTTTATAGAAAAAACTACTCCTACAATATGTGGATAAGGTTAAATAATATGCATTATCTAAGTTATTAAGAACATGCTATTAACTCACGTATTGTCATTCTTTTATTATAGATTTTCTGTTCGTTAACATAAATAACTGTCTGGTTCAGAGGCTCAGAGCAAACCGCAATGTTGAAGACATTGTCAACCATTGTAACATTTGCAGCAGTATAATCCCTTTCGAGGGGCTCCATTTTCGGGTTGTGGACCGCAAAATCTTTCACAATGTCGATTGGAGACTGGTAGATTCCTTTTGAGCAAAGTGTGAAATTAGGACTTAAGCTCCCCCAATGCTTTGGACCAGTTTTCCCACTGTAACCAAATTTCACGCCAGTTGCTTCAAAGCAGAAAGGGTAGATCAGAAATCATATATCAACAAGGATTTTCGTGCAAAATATGTCAGCACTAGTCAAATATTAACTCCCTGATTTGCATATTTTCCAACGTTTCCGCAGTTCTGTGGCTTGCTAGATTTTTTCTCACTTGATAAATTCCTGAGGTGGCTACATCATATTTATTCCCAAAATTCTCGTTTCTTATTGATTGGTTTTGTGGGATTCTAGTACAAAATGTTGCTCTGAATATATCCTGCAATGATTATAAACTGGATGATGGAACAGGCATATGTGTTTTAGTACTCCCTCCGTCCGGAAAAGGATGTCGCGATGTATGTGTTGCAAAAAAAAAAATGTACTACTGGTCTAACCCCGTGCGACATCCTTTTCCTGATGGAGGAGTACTATTTTTTATAAGAGATTGTATTACTTTGTTCACTTTTAGGCTCTACTGCTCCATTCAACAGAAGAATGAAAAGAGTGGCATGTTGAGAATAAAAAGAGGGGCATGCTGACAGTGAAAAACCATTCAGTAGAAGTATGAAAAGAAGCCAGAATTATAGCAAGGACCTTACAGGTTTTATGTTTTAGCATAAATAGTAGGCAGATGATCTTTTGACTAGGTCAGAAAAGGACCATTACAAAAGCAGCTGAATTACAAGCAGGTTAAGAACCTTAAGAACCAAATTGAGAGTCTTGAAAAGGTTGAAAAGAATGTACAATGGAAGACAAAACTTGTGCCAGAGTCATATGGACGGCACAATAAATCAACTGGAGTACTATGCAACAGAAGAAATAAACTAGCTTGGGAGGAACTCACATTGGGGAATGCAGGACCATAGAACACTTACCAGTGTCACATGCATGGGTCACAAGAAAGCTCATATACAGCATCGCAATGAAAATTGCACTTTTCTCAGAAGTCAACATCTTGCCTTCGTCCTCTTTGAGAAATATAAGCTCCGCCTTACAGATGCAGGGTAATGTGAAGGAATTGAGTTCGCATTGTAAGCACAACTGCAGAAGGCGCATACATATAGGAAGTGTGTCCGTATATTATGAGCCATGATCACCTAGATGATGAACCGGTCAATTCGGTAACATTGATGTTTTGGTCGGTAACCCAATATGGTGTCCTTGTTGTTTACGTAGCTGAAACTTACAAGGCCTTCCTTGCAGAGCCGCTGGATGGTTGCATCAATTTCTCAGTCTACTGCAGTGCCAGCTTAACCAGATATAGAGTAAGACAAAACTTTCTTTGTGCTATAAAAAGAATCCTACAGTTGTCAGAGCGATGCCTTTACAGTTTTCCCTCTAGAATAGAAATTGACATCAGAGATGATGGCAACAACACCTGAAAAGAACCTTATGCTATTCACACACAAAATTTGGCATCATATGAAACTACGCCAGGCGAAAGCATCTTATTCAAAGTCATGCACATGACGGGGGGAGCTGCGTTGCATGACCTTTTGCCACTATATATTAAAAACCAGTTCTATAAGATTATATGTTGGCAATTAGGGACAAATAAACATTTGTGAATGAAAAAAGAGGACATACAAACTACCACGAAAATCCAAACTTCTCCACAAGCTAAATTAGCGAATATATATATTACTCGCGTGCTGTTTGTGTGCTGAAAGACCAAATTTGAGGGAACACATACAAGGTCTTATCTCCAAAATGAGCCACTTTTCATTTTGTCACTAAAGGCTACTAAGACTGTGAGGTCACAACCATGAACATAAACAGTGGACGGGCTTATTCTGGAAGTTTTTTTCTTTTTTTAACAGCAAGTTTAAATTGTAAGAGCTGAATCCCATCTTCTTATAATGGTATCTTCTTGAATGAAATTATGAAAGTAATTGTGTTAGCCCTATTCATCAGTTTAATTAATCCGGAATGTTTTAATCTTGTCTCATACACAAATCTTTGGCATCTAAGACCCTTCTAGAGGAATATGTCACCTATAAATCTGCAGCTGTAAGTGACAAGCAAATCATTTAACAGAATAATACCATTTGCAATGTCCAGAGATATAACACGTGCACGCCTATACGAGCTCCATGCCTTCATACTTATCATCACAAGTCACAACTCACAAGTGCTACTGTTAGCATACTCGCACCAACTGCTTTTTCAGTTGGGTGCAAAAAGTGATCCATCAATGTCGAGAATATAAAGCACATAAGAATAGGGCAACTGAAAACTTTGCTAGACCTGTGTCAACCGTAAAAGGCTCCATGTAGGTTTAAATTGTATTGAAAAACACACTAAAATTGAGTGTGGACAAAGAAATCTTAAGATACAAGTCTTCTAAACGGATGCTATCATACATTCATAAAGCAAATAAAGAGACCAAAGTTTAGCCTGTAAGATTTTACCCTTCACTATTATACGTGATAAATGAGATATGTACATATACTATACATTCTGCACTAGAAACAACAAAATTATATGTATATACATTAGGGACAAAGTGTGTTTGCATACACACTGAAATTTTAACAACTTAGTTGTCAATGTTGGACATCAGGAGATTCCACCAAGCCGCTCGACCTCAAGTGCTACTTCATTACGTCTTGTGAAAGGAAGTGTGAAAGGGGGATTATACTGTATATTCATAAAAAACAGGATAAGGATATTATCAATATTTGTTAATCTATACATCAAAATATGGATCAGTCTTTGTTATCTAGGACTACCAAAACAACCTTTACCTGCGCAACTTCCACCACTGAATTCTCTTTCACTCTGTATTGGGTATCTTTCTGAAGAACTTCCCGTAGTCTGGACTCCCTCTTGCTTATGTCATCATCTGAAACCAAACCTGTTTTACCAAATTTATAAATGACTGTTAGTGTGGTGCAAAATGATTGCAATACAGATAGGATTTTATAACTAGGCATTCCATACAGAAGTACAAAATTAATAAAGAATGAAGGTAGGTCTTTGTTACTACCTTCCTTCAAATGAATGACTTCCAAAACATTTGAGAGTTTGAATATCTCACATAAATTTAGGAGAGTGTTGACTTTATAGATTCAGAATATGAGATAAACCATCTTAAATTTCTCTATCGAGGACTGAAGTTGAAAGATGGAGTAGTAACACTGAATTTGTTGTATCTTTTATGCAATGATCTGCTAAGTTAGAAAAATAAACTAGGTGGACCTTCTTTTGAACTGACTACTTCACACAGCTTGGAGGTTTCTTTTGTGATGTCATGGAAATAAGCCCATATCAAAATCTTGCTATTGCTGGTGACTAGTACTTGGTACAGATTCAGAGCTCAGGATTCAAGAAGCAGGGACAGTTCAGATCTGCCTAAGTTATATCCGATGGAATCACACATGCAAGACCCTCAGGGAATATATCATCTGCTTTTGTTACCAATTTCTCTAGCAAAGAAATACAAGGACAGGACATGGAATTGTAATGAACTAAACAGGGAGAAACATTGCCCCAATAACCACCAACTTGCTTCAAAAACTTTAAACAGATTCTTGCTCGATCAAAGAAAAGCAATCAAATACATCCTCCAAGTTGAAATAAATATGTAAATTTGGAAATAAAGTAGAGATGTTAAAAATGGACTAATATCACAGTTGCGAGAAAGATTGCGCTAATAACCACCAACTTGCTTCAAAATTTAAACATACAATCATGCTTGATAAAAGGCAAGGCAATCGAATACGTCCTCGAAGTTCACATAAATATTGATAACTGGAAATGGAACAAAGAGGTTAAAACATGGACCTGGAAAGGCAACAACTGCTATGATTTTGCTGGGCACCTCCTTAATAGTCACAGATGGGTCTTTTGCCTGAGGCAAGTCTGGACCATATTTTGCTGGCATCACAAAAGACATCTTCCACTTATCTTCATCAGCTGACTGCAGGTGACAGACATATATGAATTAAAATTCAATGCGGTAATTTTCAACATGTGTTAACCCATAAGCACATCGAATACTATTCAGGCAAATAAAGACATGCCAGAAGAATATGGCTCATGAGGAAGTCGTATAGAGTGTGCCTTCTTTGTTATAACTGGGGTAGTCATGTCCATCTTTTCACCGCCAGTTTCACCCTTCCGAGTAAAAACAGGGGTTGTCATTTCCATTTGTTCGGACCTCGTGTTCTGAAAGGAAGTATACCACCGTAAGCTCCACTTCAGTTTAAGCAGTTCATTACAAAATGAAACACGCAAAATACATATATATTACCTTACCAAATAAGTAAGAGGCCAGCACGTTGAATGACTGAGACGATCCATTGAAATCAAATCCAGATCTTCCAGGCATCGTCGTCTCGGCAACATAGTACGACTGATCAGAATATACAACATATGAGGGTAGTAGTCATAAAGTGCAAAACTGATCTGACTTCTTCCAATGCATAATTCAATTCCTACTACAGTGTAGTAGAAAAGAGAAATTCGCTGGATAACAAAATCAATCACCTCCACTTCTCTGATCTCGTACTCCACCTCGCGCTTCAGCAGGCGGAACGGGACCGTCTCGAGATCGGGAACTGCGAAAACGCTGGATTCAGTAAGCAAGTACTAAAACCCCCTGGAGTTCGGGCTGGTGACAAAATCACCACTAACCAGACATGAGGGCCTCCTCGAGCGTCCGCGGCTCGAAGCGGCTAGAAGGGAAGGCGTACTTGGTGGCCTCGGTGAGGAGGTCGACGGCGCGGCGCTGCGAGGCGGCGAGGGCCTGTGAGGCGAGAGCCAGCACCAGGGATGAACGGGCCTCGGCGCCGCTGGCGCGGGTGCCAGAGGCCACGACCGTCAGCGCGGGGCGGGAACCACGGGGGCGTCGGCCTCGGGGTCGGACGGCGCGCGGCGGCCGCACGGTGTAGGAGCAGGGGAATGCCATTTTGATTGGTTTCGGCTCGGCGGCAGCGAATTGTGGTGTCCTCGTAGGCTGTGGTGGTAATGAGTCGGAAAGGGAGTGGAGAAGGGGCGGTTCCTTCCTTCACCACAGCAGATTTTCTGGAGAAAGCTTTCACTCCTGCAGTCCTGCCCCGTGTGCATGAAGACGACACCTTGAGCCCGACGCAATTTGGATCCTAAAAATAGCCACATTTGCGTTGAGCCGCGGACGCGAAAATGGTCGGATGCGGAAATGGTCGTCGGACCGGTAAGATCATCTCCACTCATCCCCTACCCATATGGCATCTGGCATCCGACGCCTGCTCTATTGGGGGTGCCGGCGCGTAACCCCTAAATAGGGGTACTGGCGCCTAGCCGCACCCTCTAAACGCCCGCCCCAAATTTGAAACTTTAAAACATTGGCTGATCAGATTTCGCGCCCGAAACATCACTGTCTCGATGAAACACATCGTCGCAAATGGAAGTCTCGACGAACACATCGTCGCAAATCGCGGTATTGGAATGTCTAGAAAACCAAAAAAAAAAAAGGGCACGCGGGCCGGCAACATGGGAATCAAACGAATTCCTCAACCGGGGAATCAGGGACGATGGTGGGCGTCGTCGACGTAGCGATCGGTGATGAGGCGGTCGATGGGGAAGCGCAAGTGGCCGGTGGAGTCGCGGTGCTGGCTGGGGCGTGGGTGGAGCTCGACTCTCCGCTAGGATGGTGACGCGTTGCGCGGTGCACCACGCCTTGACGTCGTCGTCCATGCCGCTGGTGTCGACGAGCAGGATCGTCGGATCCTCCTTCCTCTTCTTGGAGACGATGTTGGCCTTGATCAGGTCGAGCTTGATGTCCTGCCGCTCCATGACCGACGCCCACCTTGTCGATGCCACCTCCTCCATCTTCGTGGCTTGCTCCGCCCGTGTGGCAGCGTGCGCGGCGGCGTCAGCGATGCACGCCAGGATGGACAAGTGGAGCTTCCCGATGGCCGGCGCGACATCCCTCATTGCCTTGACTTTCTTGTTCCCGACGGGCCGGCCAACAACGGTCTGTGTAGGCGCGTCGTTCGGGTCGAACGGCGCGGCGACCTTGGCTAGGGCAGCCCGGACCTTCTTCCACTTGTCGCACGTCTCGATTCAGGCGAACACATGCACGAACTTGAACTCGATGTCATCGTTGTCCTCGTGGTTAGGCGGTGATCATGGCTGGACGGCGGAGCGAGGCGACGACTAGGGCGGCGGAGGCGATGGCTAGCGGGCGGGCGCATGCGGAATGGCGGGAGCTGGCCGAGAGAGAAGGAGAACGAGGTGGTATGGCACCAAGAACGGCGTGAAAGCTAATTATTTTGGGGGAAACTAGTCTTGTATCGCCGACAGAGCTGGCCCGCGGTCGCTTTTAGCGCCACCCGGCACCCCTAATAGCCTCCTGCCGGATTGGGTTTGACCTGGGGGCGCTGGTGGAAAACAATTTTGGGGCGCGCGACTCGGGGAGTATTTCGACACCGGCGCCCCTATTTTCGTTTTGGAGGGGCTATGGAGAGGACGAGTGAAGATGCTATAATGGCCGTTTAAGTCTTGAGGTGGACGCATTTTGTCCGGCTTAGGATGGCCAAGTTTTCTAGCCAAATCGATCTGCCTTAATTCAGTTCATATTTAGGTGATTCAAACCGTGGCACTCATGCCACGAGTTACATCTAACGTAGTTCAATACACAGTGCAGTACCATTAAATCAAAGGGCACTACAGGGCAAGAGTATGAAGGTTAGTAAGAGAACATATTCTCACGATGTAGGCCCGGGCGATTAGGCATCACGGAGCCAGATCTCGGCTTGCTTCTTCCTAAACCATGCGCGCTGGTTGGCATCCATGTTACTTAAGTTAGCTAGCATGATCATCTTATCCTCCGCTCGACACTTGGCCTTAGCGTCAAGCCTTTTGGTCTCAGTGTCTAGCCTTTTCACCTTTATGGCCTCTTGTTGATGTTAATGTAGATGGCAGCCGAGGCCTCCTTCTCTAGTCGTTTCATCTCGTCCCGCTTGGCCATGGCGTTTTGAGACGCGACCAACATCTTCTTCAACCTTTGGTTCAAAACAATGGTTGGAGCTTGGCGGGCGAGATCGGCCTTGGTGGCTTTTTGGCCCCTAGGATGAGATGGAAGCGCGTTCAGGGGCATCGTCTTCACCATCGACAAGGACCGCAGTCATGCCATTCTTTAGGGCTTTCTTGTGGGCCGCATAGCCCATCTTCCACTTAGGAGCCTCCTTCAACCGATTCCAGCAATGGACCATGTGGAAGCCCTTCTTGTGCTTGACCTTGAAAAAAAAATCCAAGACTCTAGGCACCTGCAAATGCAAATTATTAGGATATGACAAATTGTGTACATTGATGTAAGTGACGGTGCCCGTGCGCTTACCACTTGAATGACGCATGTGCCTCTCTCCGGGTGGAGAACGACATTGTCGATTGCAGCACAGAACTTGTGCATCTCTTGCTTGATGTAGGCCCATCTTTTTTTATGGATTCAACATTGCGATTGTTGATAATGTTGAAGGGCTTGTGAAGCTTCCTCTCATTGTAATCTTAGCTGACCTTGCGCCAATACGCAATGCCTTGACATAGAGCAGTTCGTCCTCCATGTTGGTGAAGGCGGCGGTCCTATGGCTTTCTCTCTTCTTCTTGCAAATGCCATCGCCATCACCGGTAGACACGGTGATCAAGTGAAAGAGCAAGGTCAATACCTCGTGTTTTGTGTGTTTGATAACAACACTTAAATGAATTTAACCGTGTGCATAAATTGTCTTTGATAGATTTGCAGGTGCACGGTGTCCTCGCTGAACACTTCATGATCGGAAGACTCAACCATAGCTTATAGGTTTTTTCGTTTTGTGTGTGTGTCGCGAGGTGACATGGTTAGAGAGGGAAAGAGGAAAAAACAGAATCTGCCTGACCGGTACTACCGGTACCAGGAGCGGTAGTACCGCTACCCTACTGGTACCGCCCTGAAGTACCGCTCTGGGTGTTTGCACGTGAAAAGTCCCACAGAGTGAGTTACGGTACTTCTATGGTACCATGAGCGGAAATACCGCTCACAAGCGGTAGTTCCGACATGGTACCACTTAGGTACCGTAAGTCAAGTTACGACACTACCGTTTCGGTACCGCTGAGGTACCGCGTGGAGTCCGGGGCTCGAACAGGCTGTTACGGTACCTCAAGCGGTACCGCTAGTGGTACTACCACGTGGCGAATCTGTGGGGTGATTTCAAACCCAGAGCGGTACTACCGCTTGCCCAAGCGGTAGTACCGGTCGTGTGGGATCTGCACATAACGGTTGGATTTGAAGGAGCCTATAAAAGGGCCCCTTCTTCCCCAGCTCGATTTTATCTCTTCTCTCTCTCTCTCCTCCATTGTTGCTGAACTCAAACCTTGAGGATCTCCCCACCTACACAATCAATCTTGCCCAAACTTTGAGGAGTGGTGGAGGAGGCCCCGATCTATAATTCTACCAATAGAGATTTCACCAATACCAGCTAGTCCTTAGTGGATCTTGGAGTTAGGGTTCCTATAGTGGGATCTTGGAGGAAGTGCTCCTATGGAGGCTAGCTTGGAGTTGTGCTAGCCCCATAGGGTGTTGGGAGCCTCCTTGTGTTGTGGAGCTCGCCCCAACCTTGTGAAGGAACCGCCGCCTCGACCGGCTACTTAGTGGAGAAGGGGAAGCTCCTTCGTGGGGCTTTCTCGAGGAATAAGGTGAGGCCTTCCTTCGTGGAGTGGCCGTCTAGCCTTCGTGGCTAGCACCTCCTCAACGCAGACATACTCCCTTTTGTGGGAGGAACTGCGGGAAACAAACCTTGCCCCGTCTCCGCGTCCCCGGTTGTCCCGCTCCCTCACTTTACTATCTTGTTTGGTTCCTTTGCTTGTTGCACTAGCCTAGGATCATACTAGGATCACCTCTAACACCAAAGCTATCACCTTTACTTCCGCATTGCATTAAAATTGAAAAAGACATAAAAATTGACTAGCGACCATTCACCCTCCCCCCCTATTGTTCGCTAAGATCCATTTAATTGGTATTAGAGCAAGGTTTTCTTGCTCGGGCTTTACCGCCTAAGAAATGGCCAAACAAGAGACGGTTGTGAACGGGATCCTTTCCGGTGAGCAACCACCTCCACCATCAAATGCCGATAGCACAACGGCTACTTTGGATGACCTCAAGAAATTGGAGTCATCCATTGAAAGTCAAATGAAGGCTATCATGAGACTAACCCTCGAAGATTTCCAAAGCCTAACGAGATTAGATCTCGTGGTGGATGTAGTCGATCACTTGCCGCTTGCAAAAGCGCGTAGAAGATCTTGACCGCTTGCAAAAGCGCGTAGAAGAACTTGACGGTGCCACAATCGGGCAGCACCTCCTTACTCGGTCACACGGTGTTGATGAAGACGACGTCCTCCTCCCCCGCGGGCAGCGGAAGTAGTAGATCCTCCGGAATCCGGCAGCACGACGGCGTGGTGGCGGTGGTGGTGGAGAACTCCGGGAGGGCTTCGCCTATGCGCTGCGGGAGTTGCGGTGGAGGAGGAGGCGGCTAGGGTTCGGGCGCCGACCTGGGGGGTGCGGCCAGCTTGTGGTCTAGGGGTGGCCGGGCCCCTCCCCTTGCCCCTCCTTATATAGGTGGAAGCACCAAACCTTGTCTCCCAAGTCTTCGAATAATACCCCAACACCAAACCTACCTTTGGTGGGAAACCTACCTAAGGGGGGAGTCCTACTCAAGGTGGGACTCCCACCTTTCCTTGAGGTAGGGTTGGCCGACCACCTATGGTGGAGTCCACCTGGGACTCCACCCCTTAGGGTTTGGCCGGCCATGGTTGTGGAGTCCCTCCGGGACTCCACCTTCCATAGTGCGTTTCTTCCGGACTTTTCTAGAACCTTCTAGAACCTTCCATAAATGCACCGGATCATTTTCAAACTTAGAATATGACTTCCTATATGTGAATCTTATTCTCCGGACCATTCCGGAACTCCTAGTGATGTCCTGATCCCATCCGAGACTCCGAACAAAACTTCGAACTCCATTTCCATATTCCATATCTACTCAAACGACATCAAACCTTAAGTGTGTCACCCTACGGTTCGCGAACTATGCAGACATGGTTGAGACTTCTCTCCGACCAATAACCAATAGCGGGATCTGGAGATCCATAATGGCTCCCACATATTCAACGATGACTTAGTGATCGATTGAACCATTTACATACGATACCGATTCCCTTTGTCTCGCGATATATTACTTGTCCGAGGTTTGATCATCGGTATCACGATACCTTGTTTAACCTCGTCTCTAACAAGTACTCTTTACTCGTACCGTGGTATGTGGTCTCTTATGAACCATTCATATGCTTGCAAGCTAATTAGACGACATTCCACCGAGAGGGCCCAGAGTATATCTATCTGTCATCGGGATGGACAAATCCCACTGTTGATCCATATGCCTCAACTCATACTTTCCGAATACCTAATCCCACCTTTATAACCACCCATTTACGCAGTGGCATTTGATGTAATCAAAGTACCCTTCCGGCATAAGTGATTTACATGATCTCATGGTCGAAAGGACTAGGTAACTATGTATCGAAAGCTTATAGCAAATGAACTTAATGACGTGATCTTATGCTACGCTTAATTGGGTGTGTCCATTACATCATTCACATAATGACATAACCTTGTTATTAATAACATCCAATGTTCATGATCATGAAACTATGATCATCTATTAATCAACAAGCTAGTTATACAAGAGGCTTACTAGGGACTCCTTGTTGTTTACATAACACACATGTATCAATGTTTCGGTTAATACAATTATAGCATGGTACGCAAACATTATCATAAACACAAAGATATATTATAATAACCATTTTATTGTTGCCTCTTGGGCATATCTCCAACAGTCTCCCACTTGCACTAGAGTCAATAATCTAGTTTACATTTGTAAAGATATAACACCTTGGCCTTCTGGTGCTCTATAATATTTTGCTCACGGGAGAGGTTTTAGTCAACGGATCTGACACGCTCAGAAATGTATGTATTTTGCAATTCATTTGCGTCTCAACGCATCACTCATTTTCCAAATGAGTCGGCATTAAATATGTTTGGTATTCTGGTGGAACATTAATTCCGTGGTCTGAAATATGTCACTAATATTGTCACACACAATATAGCTTCAAAGTTCTGACACTATCGGAACTACACCAAGTTCTCAAAGAACTTTTCAACTTAACATCCTTAGTCATTGTCAAAACAATGACATACTCTGCCTTCGTTTGTAGAATCCGTCACAATATTTAGAACTCTTCTAAATCTAGCATAGACAACTTCTAACTCATTGTGCTACCTTTTAAACAACACTTAGCCTAATTGAGATTTGAAATTCATTTTTATATGTGACCAAACTAATATCGGTGCAACACATTACAGCGATTTGTTTGTCATTACCCCATACAAAACTATATATATATCCTTGGTTCTTCTAAAGTACTCAAGGATATTCTTACTGTCGTCCAATGATCATCACATGAATCATTCTGGTATATACTCATAACACTTTAGAGCACAGGACATCTGATTGTGTACATATTATTCGTGATCTATAATCACTCATGTGTTTTTACTCATTGAGTGTCATATACACTCAAGTCTTGTTAAACCTTCACATGAAAAGAACACCTTATTAATATTTTTATATTGAACTACTTCAATATTCATTCTATGTACTTTGACTTAAACTTATTATGTGTTTCAATCTATCTTCATAGATCTTGACACTAAATATGTTTCAGTCCATATCCTTTCATTGAAGCTAATTCTCAATGAAACCTTTTAATCAATTATATAATTACAATATTTATAATCAACGATATGTCAGCTACATAAAGTATTACAAATATGTCTCAGCGCTCCCACTTAATTTTTTGCAAATGCAAGCATCTTCATCGTTTCTGATGCAAGCATCTTCATCGTTTCCGATGAAATCAAAAACTCTTTGACTATTTCATCTGGTGAAGATTCCAACTCCGCAATACTCACTTCATCCAATCGAAGTTTGTATTCCTGTCTAGTATTCTACGGACTAGCAAAACTCTTGGTTGTATCTTATATACACCTTTAATACACACTTCTGTTAAGTAATATATTTTGCCATCCTACTAACATATCTCATAGAAGAAATATGTAGCGATTACTAGAATAAACATAGACTATAAGCATTGCTACGGAAGATCTAATCTTATCGTAGTCAACTCTTTGAACTTTGTCGTAAACAACTTTTCGACAAGTCGAGCTTCTTCAAGGATATTTCATCCAAGTCCATCAATTTCATAGATTCATTTACTTTCAAAAAGTATTCACCTATCTTGAATTTCATGGCGCATAGCCGTTTTAACGGAGTCAGGGCCCATCATAACTTCTGTGTATGTACTCCCTCCGGTCCGAAATAAGTGTCTGATGGCACAGTCTAATTAAGTTTTACAATTAACCCCTTCCAAATTAATGAAAAGAAGCACAACGCCCTCCCGATCGGGATTTCAAATTTCAAAAAGAAATCGACCACCTAGCTCGCGATCTGATCGATCGCGCAGGTCGCGGATCGCTCGCGGCTTGGCCAGCTCGCTCACCTCCGCGCTCGCGAGCGCGCATCCCGCTCCGCGCTCGATCCGGCCAGCTCCGCGCTCGATCCGGCCAGCTCCTGTGATGTCTTCTTCCTCCCCACGTAGCTGATCAGCTCCCTGTCCTGGCCGGAACAATCTGTTCCAGCCATGGCTGGAGGAGGAGGAGGTACCAGCTCCGGATCCCAGCCAGCGTCTCCTCCGGCCAGATCGGCTAGATCGCGAGCTCCTCCGCAGTTCCTTCTCCCTCCTCCAGCCAGTTCCTCCTCTTCCGGCCAGTTCTTCGGGCTAGTTCCTCCTGAGTACTTCATGGCCCCTCCTCCGGCCAAGATTTTCTCCGCGGCTTCCGCCAGCTCCTCCATGGCAGCGCCTCCTCCACCTCCACGCCAGCGCCTACTCCGGCCAGCTCGTCCTCCACCAATGATGGAGGCATCAAGTTCTTCCTCCTCCGCCTCTGGATCATCTTCTTCCATCTCCGGATCATCATCTTCCTCCTCCGCCTCCGGATCTTCTTCCACCTCCGGATCATCATCTTCCTCGTCTGCCTCCGGATCTTCATCCTCCTCCAGATCAGCATCAGGTACTCCTGCACCACATCAGTCTACACTCATGATTACCACAGTTGGTTAAACTAAAGTTAATCTAAAAATTAAACTAAACATACACAGACCATGTTTTAATGTGCCTAACTGAAGTAGCAACATACATATGCTGACCTATACTGCCATGCACTTTCTACAGTATATCTTTGACAACTCAAGAGATGAACATAAATGCTTGAAAGCAACCAAGCAAACTCACCATCTTTCAACTCTACTTGCTGCTCCATTTTGCAGCACCTAGTCATTTTGCAGTACACATGCTTGGAGATAGCTGAACTCCAGCACCTAGTCATTTTGCAGCTACTCATCATTTTGCACCTACTGATTTTTTCCATCATTTTGCTTCAGTTTGTACCTGCATATCACATAAATGCATATTGTTATAGCTGCATCTAACATAGTTTCATCATTTTACAGCTAAGCGGAAGAGAAACATTCCAGATGATCATAAGTTTGGAGCTTATCTTGCATTAGAAGCTCTCAGTAAAGACAAAGGCACAGCTGTACAACCAAAAGACAAAGAACTTGTAGCTAATCTACTGATAACAAGTGTAAAAACAGTCGAGCGAATATGGAGGAAGGCAAATGAGCAGATTGCAAGAGGAGAAGAAGTCGATGTGTCTAATAAAAAGAAAGGGAGATCTGGTCGCAAGAGGAAAGACCTTGGTCTATCGAGGATAACGACAATTCCTTTCAACAAACGATCGACCATGAGGGCACTAGCGCTGTCTTTGAACGTCCCGTATACAACATTGCAGAGAAGATTCCAATGGGGTGAAATCAAGCGAGTCACTAACAGTTTAAAGCCTTTTTTGAAACCAGCAAACAAAATTGATAGGCTCAACTTTTGCATCAAAATGCTGGATCCAGGATCACTATCTAATGCTGAGCCCACCTTTACTGCTATGGAGAACATTGTACACATAGACGAAAAATGGTTTGACATGACCAAGAGAAGAAGAACATATTACCTACTGCCTGAAGAAGCTGGTCCTGAGCGCAGTGTTCAAAACAAAAATAGCATAGGCAAAGTTATGTTTCTTTGCGCAGTGGCCAGGCCAAGGTTCAATGCTGATGGCGAAGTAATTTTTGATGGAAAGATCGGAGTCTGGGCCTTTGTCAAGGAAACTCCAGCACTAAAAAACTCCAAAAACAGAGACAAAGGCACCATTGAAATAAAATCAGTGACAGTGAACAGGGATGTGATGCGAGCCTATCTTTGCGAGAAGGTAATTCCAGCTATTGAAATCCTATGGCCTGAAGGTGATGAAAGGACCATCTACATACAACAGGACAATGCTCGAACACATGTTTTGCCTAGTGATCCAGCTTTTATAGCAGCTGTAGCAGAAACAGGGATGGATATCAAGTTGATGCAGCAACCGGCAAATTCACCGGATATGAATGTGTTGGACCTTGGCTGGTTCAGCTCTATTCAGTCCTTAACTCTTCAAAGTGCGCCAAACACAATCCAAGATCTAATTCTATCTGTTGAAGAGGCATATGACAACTATGATCCTCGTAATCTAGACAAAGTGTTTGTAACCCTACAGACCGTCTTGGTTGAAATTATGAGATATGAAGGAGAAATGTGGTATAAAACCCCTCACATGGGCAAAGATAAAATACTGAGGGAGGAAGGCACGTTGCCTAGAGCTCTAAGTGTTGAAGCTAAAGTATATCAAGACACCTTGAAAATTCTAGCTGGAGCAACAAACACAATGTCTTGAATATGTACTCGTATTATACTCCATGTTTAGAAATAGCAATTTTTAAATTACTCCAATATATGTACTCCAATTGTATTATACTGTACAAGTTCTTCACCATATGTATTGTAGAGGTTCTCAATTGAACTCTAGTTTATTCCTACAGGAAATTTATGCCTTAATTTCATTCAAGTTAGCACTTGAAAACTGTGTTTTTCAGTTTGTACTGCAGTCAAACTAGCACTTGACAGACAGACAGATAAACTGCAGTGCTTGATGACAGGTTATGCAGTAGATGTCCATTTTGGAAACAAGAAACACTCACATAATTCTATAGGAGATGACAGGATACAGCTCAATTACAACGAATCACTGCAATGAAAATGCACCAACAAAACCACCGCCTAGAGGCTGCAAATTATTGCCAGTAAGAGCATCTCCAGTCGCGTCCCCCAAAGCGTCCCCAAAAGGGATTTGGGGTGCGCCGGAAAAAAGCGTTCCAGCCGCGTCCCCCAAAGCCCATTTTTGTCCGGCGCGGCCCGATACGGTGTCCGGCGCCCCGAGCCCGTCCCCGTCCCACAGGGACGCTCCGGGGACGCCGGACACAACGAAATGCGAGGCCAAACGACGCGGGGCCGACCCGTCAGCGGCACAGGGAAAATTCGTCTCACACTCCCGCCAAATCCCGCCGCTCCCGCCAAATCGCGCCTATACCGCCGCGCAAAGGCCTCCCAAAACATATCCCGCCGATTCATTTCTCCTATCCCGCCGATTTCTTTCTCCCTCCCGTCGTCCACCCGCCGCCGCTACCCTCTCCCCATTCCATGGCGCCGCCGACAGCCCCCAAAAAGATGGCGAAGAAAGCGGCCAAGAAGCCGCCGGGCAATGCGATGAAAGGGGCGAAAGCGCCGTTCGCGAAGCCGCGGAAGGCGCCGGCTGCGAAGAAGAAGCCTGAAGGAATGACCGAAGATCAATGGCAGCAAGATTGCCTGCGCCGGAAGCTATCGACGGCGGAGCGGAAAGGACGGAGGGTGGTGGAGCTGGAGAAGAAGGCTCAGGCGGCGCGCCAGCACCAGCACGTAATGGCCGGGTGTATCGCCGCCACCAACGCGAGCCCATGGAGTACGTCCATGCCGGTCTACGTTCCGGGAGTGATCTCTCCGTCGCAAGCCGCCTTCTACAACGACGGCCCCTCCGCCACTCCCGGGTGCGTGACGCCTAACTTGTCGCCGCACTACCAGGATGCGCTGCCGCACGACGGCTTCAACCCCAACAACCTCTACTCCCCGGCGTACGAGCAGCGCGAGCCAGGACCCGGTCCGGACGGCGACCCTTTCACCGGCCGCAGGTGGAACCTCTACTCCCCGGACGCGAGCGGCGCACAACTTCTTCAAAGGCCAGATCCTCGACGACATCGAAGCCAAAATGGCGGCGGCGGACGCGGCGGCCCTGGCAGCGGCATCGGCATCGGCGGCAGCGGCAGCGCAGCAAGAGCAAGCTGACGCGTCTTCTACTGCTACACCTGCGTCGACGACGGAGCAGACGCACCATGCACAGGAACAGGCAGATCGCGACGAGGTCGTCGTGCTCGACGGGCCTGCGTCGACTCAGGACACGACGCCGTCGACCAACCCCTTCCCCTTCTTCTAATTTGCATGCACCACCGGTCTGTAATATGATCGCGCGCCCAGTACTTTGATCGATCGCCGCTACTATGATCGCGACGATTCGGCGGGAACGATCTCTTTTGAATGCATCTATTTGAATTTCTGATTGGGGCGGCGTTTGGGGGACGCGGCTGGGGAGCGACGTCCCCAAACGCGGCACGAACAAAACACGTCCCCCAAACGCTCGATCCGGCGCGGTTTAGGGGACGGTTTGGGGACGCGACTGGAGATGCTCTAATGATCCTATGACCCTCTCCGTTCAAGCTGGAGAAGCACTATCACATCACATTGATCAGTTGCATTTGGTAGGTCCGTTTTATGTGGTACTGGCTGGTAAGTGTCAAGTCGCCTGGAATCGTGTAGTCCATGAATGGCTTGGAGTACTCCAGTTTTGGGGGAAATGTCGCTAGCAGGAATGGCAAATGAGAGCCTACTGATACTACATGTCCAGAGATTAGCTCTGACCAAGTATGTGCAGGAACAGAGATTCGGTGATCGGATCTAACAAGACTAAACCACTAACCAACAAGAAAACAAAGATTCTTACAGTAGCGAAGAGGAAGACGACCCTCCAGGGGTCGAGCCACGGCGCGGGACGCACATGTCGATGCAGTTGGTGAGGCAGCCCTCGGATGTCAGGGTCGACACCTTGTGGCGCCACTGGAGCTCCGTGGACTCGTCGTGCTCGCCCTTGACGTCCGTGGCCACGATCTCGCCAGGCAGAAGCGCATCCGCCGGGATCTTCGCCATATCGGAGCGTACCTCGACGAAGAAGCTGGCGACGCCCGACGATCCGCACCTCGTTGAATAAGCCTCGCGACCACCGGATCTGGCGCATCCGGGCTCGCAGCCACCGGATCAGGCCACGCCGACGCCGGATTCGGCGATTCGTCGCCGGCTTGGACCAAAAAGCTGACTCTTTTTGGTCAAAGGGACTCGCGCCGAGCAGATCGAAAATAGAGGGGAGCGCTCTGATGCTATGGAAGGCGGCGATGCGAGGCTAGGGAAGGTGGCGCGGCGAGGCGAGGGGGGCGCGGCAGCGAGGTGAGCGCGGCGGCGACGCGAGCTTGACGGCGACGCGAGACGAGAGGAGAAAGGAGAAAGGAGCAGAGAGCGGTGTGAGCGATGTGCGGATGCTGCCGTCCGGAGTGCGGATGCTGCCGTCCGGAGTGCGTGTTAACAAACAAAAGAGCTCGAGGATTTTTTCGCAAAACTGCCATCCAGACACTTATTTCGGACCGGAGGGAGTAGTTGGTTTATCATTGTTCAAAAACAATCTTTTGTCCACAAATCATTTATTTGATCACAAAGTAAACCAAACCTACAAGGTTCAATAGGTACTTCGATCTCCATGGCTAAAATACTTTGTAGTCATGGGAGCTATGATCGTCGTGGCCGCTTCCGGAACCATTTCCGATGTTGCGCTACTCTGATCATTATGCTCAGGTTCATAAACCTTATCAAGTTCTATTGTCCTCCCACTTTAATACTTCGCTAGAAAACAATTTCTTGGAAATAAGCAAGTAACATTAACAAACACTTTTGTCTTTTACTTCATAGTGGAAAGAATTCCCAATCAATTCTCTGGGATAACCAACAAAGACATTCATCTGATTTTGGTTGTAAACTCATTTACTTATGTTATGCATACCAAAATTTAAAAAAGACTATTAGGGTTCATACCCATGCCATAACTCGTATGGTGCCATTTCAACGGATCATGATGATACTCTATTTAGTGTAAAAGCGGTAGTCTCTAAAGCATAATCCACAAAAAATATAATGGCGTCATTTTATATTATCTCATCATTAATCCAACAAGGTTTGGATACATCTCTCGGATACTCCATCATCATTATGATACTCCAAGAAATGTGAGTTGTAGAACAATTTCATAACTCTCTTAGATGTTCGCTAAAACTCGTAATTCAAATATATCCACCATGATCCAATCATAGATATTTGACTTTTCTATTACGATGATTTCCACTTCATGCTGAAATTTATTTGAATCTATTCAAATGTTTCAAACTTCTTCCTTATCGAATATATCTACATATATATACTCAATTCACTGTTGGAAATTTTCATGAAGTAGAAGAATCTCCCACACACAACTATGCCCAGTGAACCACATACATCATTATGTATGTTTCCACTAAGTTAGTTTCCCGTTCAACTCTTGGCCTATGAACGGTATTTTAGTCATTCCATTTTAGAAAAGGTTTGCAAGCCTCAAACGATTCAAAAATCAAATGACTCCAAAAAGCCATTTGCATGGAGTTTCTTCATGCATTCCTTGCTAACATGACCTAAATAGCGGTTCCACAAATAAGTGGAATTCAAATCATTTGCCTTATGGCATTTTAGCGTCAGTGTTATGTATGTGTGTTTCACCATTAAGATTTATAATAACTTATTGATACGTCTCCAACGTATCGATAATTTCTTATGTTCCATGCTACTTTATTGATGATACCTACATGTTTTATGCACATTATATGTCATATTTATGCATTTTCTGGAACTAACCTATTAACAAGATGCCGAAGAGCCATTGTTTTCTGCTTTTTTGGTTTCAGAAATCCTAGTAAGGAAATATTCTCGGAATTGGACGAAATCTTCGCCGGGTCCTATTTTTGCATGAAGCTTCGAAGACCGAAGAGATAACGAAGTGGGGCGACGAGGCGCCGCCACCATAGGGCCGCGCGGCGGGGGCCCGCGCCGCCTATGGTGTGGGCCCTCGTCCCCCTGACCTACCCTTCCGCCTACTTAAAGCCTCCGTCGCGAAACCCCGTAGAGCCACGATACGGAAAACCTTCCGAGACGCCGCGCCGCGAATCCCATCTCGGGGATTCAGGAGATCGCCTCCGCACCCTGCCGGAGAGGGGATTCATCTCCGGAGGACTCTTCATCGCCATGATCGCCTCCGGAGTGATGAGTGAGTAGTTCACCCCTGGACCATGGGTCCATAGTAGCTAGATGGTCGTCTTCTCCTTGTTGTGCTTCATTGTTGGATCTTGTGAGCTGCCTAACATGATCAAGATCATCTATATGTAATTCTATATGTTGTGTTTGGGATCCGATGGATAGAGAATACTATGTTATGGTGATTATCAATCTATTGTTTATGTGTTGTTTATGATCTTGCATGCTCTCCGTTATTAGTAGAGGCTCTGGCCAAGTTTGTACTCTTAACTCCAAGAGGGAGTATTTATGCTCGATAGTGGGTTCATGCCTTCATTGACAGTGACAGAAAGTTCTAAGGTTGTGATGTGCTGTTGCCACTAGGGATAAAACATTGATTCTATGTCTAAGGATGTAGTTGTCGATTACATTACGCACCATACTTAATGCAATTGTCTGTTGCTTAGCAACTTAATACTGAATGGGGTTCGGATGATAACCTGAAGGTGGACTTTTTAGGCATAGATGCGGTTGGATGGCGGTCTATGTACTTTGTCGTAATGCCCAATTAAATCTCACTATATTTATCATATCATGTACATGCATTGTTATGCCTTTCTCTATTTGTCAATTGCCCGACTGTAATTTGTTCACCCAACATGCTTTTATCTTATGGGAGAGACACCTCTAGTGAACTGTGGACCCCGGTCCTATTCTTTACATAGCATACAATCTACTGCAATTGTGTTTTTTACTGTTTTCTTGCAAACAATCATCTTCCACTTGATACGTTTAATCCTTTGTTACAACAAGCCGGTGAGATTGACAACCTCACTGTTTCGTTGGGGCAAAGTACTTTGGTTTTGTTGTGCAGATTCCACGTTGGCGCCGGAATCCCTGTTGTTGCGCCGCATCACATTTCGCCACCATAAACCTTCAACGTGCTTCTTGGCTCCTCCTGGTTCGATTAAACCTTGGTTTCTTTCTGAGGGAAAACTTGCTACTGTGCGCATCATACCTTCCTCGATCTTGGGGTTCGCAACGAACGTGTGAGTTACACGCCATCACTTATCCATCGTACATGGAGTAATGTCATAATTTGAACAACTCATTGTTTTTATTTGACCAGAGCAAAATAACAATTATTAAGTTCATTATTATAAATTCTAAGGGCTAGGTAGAATGCCAACGACAAACATAATAACACTTTATTATGTTCCAGACGTGCATTATTACCATATTCCTTATCAGTCACTTAGGCCATCGTATTCTTGTATTGCGTTGTATTATATGACATCTCATACCAACCAATCTGGTACAAATACCCAAGAATTTCATTATGTGACTAAACAAGGAATACATCCATAACTTGTATATCATATATATACACCTGAGCTAGACTTTCTAGTCTTTTCTTTCTTTTTGCCAAAATATCTTTTGTAGTTTCTCTTTTTGTTTTCCTCATTCTCAGAAAACACTTCACCGTCAATAACTTCTAGGTTTGTTGGTCAAATACCAATAACCTTGAGGTTCTTACTTTGAAGTTGATCATCATATGACAAGTGTTCCAGATTTCACTATTAGTAACTTTGTAATATGATGAACAATTTCACTCATAATTTTATCCATCATATCATGACGACTTTCCGAGACCATGTCTGTACATGCTAGGCTCGTAAAGTTTAACCTTAGTATTCGCATGTGCAAATCTGGCTTGCACCCGTTGTATGCACTCGTGGAATCTATAACACCCGATCATCACGAGATGCTTCGAAACGACGAGTCTTAGCAACGGTGCATACTAAAGACGATCACTTCATGGATATGCGAATATTGTTAGTGCCTCAATAGTTGGAGGATTGAGATGCCTGGCGTCTTCAACCTTCGTACATTCCCATAAAACTTATGAGTTTATGTAGTCTCACTTGATTATATTCTATCATCTTGCAATAAGGTCTTAGATATCACATATATCTCATACCTCACATATTTCTGAAAACAAAATTTCCAGCTCCTTACTTTTCAAACAGTTTTGAACTTCAAGTTTCATGGAGACAAGATGACTTTAGGTACTAATTGAAACCATTGTTCTTTGAATCAATAAATGAGGTTTACTAAAAGTTTGCAATAGGACTTAATCATTTTTTGATTCTTTAAAAATACGGTACCAGTCCGTAAAGTTATTTGTCAGACTTAACAGTATTTCTATCTCAATTACAAGACTAACGCATGGTAGAAAACGGATGCCAATTCTACAAATTTAATTCAAAATACTATTCAGACTATGTTCATGATAATTAGTTCAAGTTTTAATCTAATTACTAATGAACTCCCACTTACACTACAGCAGGACAGAGCTTTGGTAACACAATGATGTAACACATACTAAAATATGTTACATGTAAAATTACGGTAACACATCATATGTGTGCTAACGACCGACAGTAACACAAATTAGATCAGATCTGAAACTGTGTTACAGGGATATCAAGTCAGTAACATATAATTATGTGTTCTAGAAAATGAGTTACAAGTATATTAACAGAGTAACATATAAATATGTGTTCGTGGGAATGTGTTACATACTACAGTCTGATGCAGGAGTCCTAGATCTAAGGTTTCCCCTGAAGCAGCCCGGGTGTAATGATGAGACAAGCAAAGACGATGCCTTCCATAAGGTAACGACGCCAAGCGACGCCGTCATCGTCCGCCAAGACCGAGGTCGAGGCGTGGTTTTCACCGGCTGCCATGTCACCCCAAACTCCCTCGTCATCGACATGATGTTCACCACCGGAGATTGGCGTGGGATCCCAAGACCCCCTACCCCAGATCCTGATGATGCCGCCCACCTCCGGAGAGGAGGGTGTCGCCATTGTCATTCCCGGGGCCGCCGTCTCGGCTCCCATGTGATGCGGATGGAGCAGCCCATCTTGCGGACGAGTAGGCGCGGCGGACATGACCGCCTCTAGGCCCCAAGGGCCAATATTAGGCCACGCCGCAACTGCCTGGCCTTCCGGTCGCGGACGGTGCACCGCTGCTACCGAAGAAGAGATCAGGGGTGCCGCCCACCCCCATGGTCGTGACCAGCTGGAACCCCCGCCATGTGATGCTGGCTTTGCCCGACGACACCTCTGGTGGTGGCGAGGAGAGGGGAGGGAGGTGCTGGAGAGGGGCCGGAGGGCTAGTGAGGAAGCCCCCCCCCCTCCCCGAGTGGCGCGCAACCGCCATCCGGGGGAGGGTTAGGTCGCATCCACAAAAGTACATGCCTACATTTGTTTCATCAAGTTGTTAATCCTCTAACAGAGTGCTCATAGTTATTTTTTGTCAAAATTTTATCTACACAATTTGAAAGTTGCATATAAAATAATATTCACATACTTCTCGCAAAGTTTCTCATCGCGTTATATATGTTTAAAAATTACACCCTGTTTCGAAAGGATGAGGCAGATAGGGATTCAGATGTACTCCCTCTAGTCTCTTTTAGTTGACTCGATTTTAGTAAAACTTTATAATAAATTTAAATCAATTAAAAAAGATCGGAGAGAGTATTTTTTTAATTTTTAGAGGTCGTTATTATGCAAGTTCGATTAATAGATTTGAGGTCTTTGTGACATAATATAAGACAAAAAAAACCTTTCCCCGCTAGGTTATTTTGACATAAAAAACACGGAGGGAAATTTTTTACTCTTCCCGCTAATTAACACTTTTCCCTCCATTAATAGCCTCTATATAAGCAGCCCCTCTAATTACTTTTTTCTCATCAGCGTTGAACTAATCTCCTCCGTAAATATCTCATCTGTAGATTACCGAGTCGCCCACCACGGCGGCGGCGCCCCCCACCGCGCCGCCCCCACCATCGCGCCCCTCGCCTCCTTGCTATACACTAGATCCCATCATCCCCCACCCCATCCCACCGAGCAGCCCAACACCGTGCGCTCCTCCCATCGCACTGGGATCCCTATTCTCCTCATCCCGTTTCCTGAAGATAGCTCCCCGTCGTTTCTTCTCACCAAAGCCCGGTAACCCTGCTAGCACTTTCACCTCGCTGCTCCCGTAAATACAGGTATTTGTTCAAGCCCATCCACCACGGGGTAATTCGCCAGCTACTAGGTGCTTCCTCTGTTTGATGCATGTGTTTGATTTGGAACATCATAGGTAATTGCAACATTGATAGCCTACGCGAGCACTTGCCCCTAATCCCCTATGTTATTGGTTAGCGCCTCTGTTCTTGTTGCCGTGATAGTTGCTTACACTGGATGAAAAAATACTGCAATAAAAAGTACTTTCGTTATAGTTGCTCCTTGTTATGCAATAAGAAAAAGCTTCACACTTTTTGTTACTTTGAAAAATCTATCGAGAAGAATATATGCACGTACTTCTGGTGCTGCTGGAGATTTGATAAGTGAAAGCATATGCTTTTATTCATGTTGAAAATTGCTTTGTACTTTACCTTAATTCCATCTGAAATTTGTGGACATTATCGTGAGATCGAGAGGGTCCTTGAAATGTGGTAATGGCAGCTATATTTTTTCTGTCCCTGGGAGAATGGGAGGTGTCAGCAGGTACCCGTCCCTTATGCTAGTTATAATAGCATTTTTGGGGGCGTAGCTACTGTTACTAAAATTCAGTTGTTTGTTAATTTCCTGTTGAACTTAAATCTATGAGAGAACCAAGCATGTATATTTTTCAGAAACTAGAATAAACTAGATTTTCCAGTTTTATTGCAACTTGTGGGCATTTGGATATACAATAGTCATGTGTGAAACAGATCTGACTAGTCAATTTGTAAGTGGTTGATTGCTATGTTTATTTATATGTAGGATGGTCATGGACTTGTTTACTGTATACCTACACTACAATGATAGAAATAAACAGGTCAAATATAAAGATCCATGATAAGGCGTCATGTCTTGTATTATGATTTAATTTGGATGACCGTGGAACTCGGCTTCCACGCAGTTGACTTCCTATACTATGAGAAAAAAATGACCCGCAAAGCAACTCCTACTTAGTTCACATCGACGATCAAAGTTTTGTTGTAAAAATGTTGTCCGACCCTGGGATTGAGAAAACTGTGCATCTTCATGTGCCAAAGGAGAAGGCTAGCGATGTTATTGCTTCACGTAGCAATCGAAATGATACCGCTCCATCTAACCATCCAAATGGGACGACTCTCTTACTGGATGGTGGTGTGTCTACTGAAGGTGCATAGCAACTTATGTGAGAAGGCCACAAAGTATTTCCCTCTCTTTGGAACATGAACTGTAGTTTAGACTTTCTTATTAAATATCTGTATCTATTTTATAATTATATTGGAATAAAAGATGTATTGGTTGTTTGCAGGATAGTTGCGTAGGGCAAAAAGGCTGAACGTGATTGAGATTGCTGACCAGCTTGATGATGAAGATGGAGACTTCAGCAATGGTCAGCAATATACTGCACCAAGTGATAAATCACAAGCAATAGAAGATGAAGAAGGTCGATTTCACATTCAAGGTATAAAAATAGTTGGCAGATATGTTTTCAGTAATTTAATATAAATATATTTTTCATTATACAATTGGTAGTATGCATTACATATTAGTGCTATGAGCTAAAGGTGTTCATTTCTAGTAAATTTGGAGATTTGCGCATTACAACATTATAGTGTTTGGAGTATGCATTGATCTTTTTTGTTGGAAGACTGTTAGATGTAAAGGAGTTTTCAAATCTTGGATATGTGGTCATATAGTTAGATTCTTGACATTGATGTAAGATATTTTGGTATTATTCTTTCAATTCTCATTATGTGAAGACACAGTGAGCTGCAGCCTGCAGCCATGCTAGATGCACTAAGCTGTTGTTGCAGTAGCACTTCCCCGTTGGTAAGAATATTCCAAGGAATATACGTTTTGCCTAGTTTATGTTCTGATTACTTCTGGTATGTCTTTCAGTTATAATTATATCTCTGTAGGAAAGGGAAAGGCGCACAAGTCAATCTTTTGCAAGACTAGACAAGCAGGGGACAAAAATAAATCTCCCTTAATAAGAAAGCGTACTTCTTCACTCAAGGTACACATTTCAAATATAAGTCGTTGTGACCTTAGGTGCCTGGCATTCTTTAGTAGCATTATGAACACATTTTGCTCAAGGATTCTTAATTGCTTGGCATTCAGCTTTTATAAGTTATTTTCTCTTCTATTTTCTGGAATCATATTGTGCACATTTAATCATATAACTATAAGGAGCAAATTTTCTTTTGCAGATTCGAAAGAAGTATGATTGAGTTGTAGTGGAGTACTCTGATTCAATCAAGAAGCAAACAAATCTGAAGATTTTTCTTAGCATGAGCTGCAGCTGAACACTATAGTTAGATCAAGAAGCAAATAAAGTTCGAATATTTTGCTTAGCAATAATTAATGTTTACATCGATTGGTCAAAAATTGTAATATCATTTGAAGATATTTTCTTCAGTTGAATTGATGCAAATTGTATTGTGTAATATTTCTCACAATTGTATTATCTATAGTCGAATTGGTATGTATGTATGTTATAATGTTGCACTAATAATATGTCTATTTTTTTTACTGTAATGCATATGTATTCTTCACTCTTTAATAGTTGGAATAAATCTCCTAATGTTTAATTTGTGTATGTGCTTCAGTCTCTTTGACATATTAATGGTGTTGAGAACAATTATAAATTATTTAATTGCGCATGTGTGGTGATTTTATTAAACAAATATTATTTCATATATTGGTACCTAGATTTATGTTTAATAATAAAAACTAAATACATTAATTAAGTTGTGGTACTAATATAATAGTGTTACTCATGGTGTTACACTGATTACAATTTGTGTTACAAGGGTAGTTGATAACTATAAATTTAGTGTCACTAATTGTATCTGGAAGCTAAAAAAATTGTTACTAATTGTGTTACTAGAGTTACCAAAATATTTTACCACCATTGTTCTACGCCTAAAAAAATATGTTACTACTGGTGTTACAATAGCGACAAAAAGGTGTTACTAGTACATTTAGTAACACGCAATGTGCATGTTACTACAACGTAACCTGTAACACAATTTTTAACATATGGTAACAGCTACTATGTGTGACCGAGGACATCACTTAGTAACACGGCCTAATGGAACACATCTCAAAATCTGTTACAAAATGGCCTGGTAACACTATTTTGGACCTACAGTAACACAAGATGGTGTTACCAAAGCTCTGTCCTGCTGTAGTGTTAATACAACATCCCTCATAGTTGTTATTGGTACACGATCCACATCCACTACACCAATACCGATCATCACGTGAGATGATGTAGCTTCAATGGTGAACATCAACATGTTGATCATATCATCCATATGACTCGTGTTCAACCTTTCGGTTTCGTTGTCCCGAGGCCATGTCTGTACATGCTAGGCTCGTCAAGCAAACCCAAGTATTCCGCGTGTGCAAACATGGCTTACACCCGTTGTATGTGAACGTAGAATCTATCACATCCGATCATCACGAGATGCTTCAAACGAAACTGTAGCAACGGTGCATACGAGGGAGAACACTTTATTATCTTGATATTAATGTGAGGGATCATCTTATAATGCTACCGTCGCTATCTAAGCAAAATAAGATGCATAAAGGATTAACATCACATGCAATTCATATGTGATATGATATGGCCCTTTAGTCTTTGCGCCTTTGATCTTCATCTCCAAAGCACGGACATGATCTCCATCATCATCGGGCATGATCTCCATCATCGTCGGCGTAGCGTCAAGGTCCATGGCGCCGTCTTCATGGTTGTTCACCGTGTGTAGCAACTATTACAACTACTTTGAAATAATACTACAACATGAAATATAAAGACAACCATAAGGCTCCTGCGGTTGCCACAATACAATAATGATCATCTCATACATATTCATCATCACATCATGGCCATATCACATCACCAAACCCTGCAAAAACAAGTTAGACGCATCTAATTTGGTTTGCATATTTTACGTGGTTTAGGCTTGTCGAGTAAGATCCAATCTACCTACGAACATGAACCACAACGGTGATACTAGTGTTGTCAATAGAAAGAGTAAATTGGATCTTCACTATAGGGAGAGACAGACACCCGCAAAGCCACTTATGCAATACAAGTTGCATGTCGAACGTGGAGCAAGTCTCATGAACGCGGTCATGTAAAGTTAGCCCGGGCCGCTTCATCCCACTACGTCGCAAGATGCAAAGTACACGAACTAAAGACAACAAAAGCATCAACGCCCACAAAACAATTGTGTTCTACTCGTGCAACCAATCTATGCATAGACACGGCTCTCATACCACTGATGGGATTCGTAGCATAGAAAACAAAAAATTTCCTACCGCAAGAACGAAAACACAAGCCAAGATCTAATCTAGTAGATGGTAGCAACGAGAAGATCATGAGACTAACCCTTGAAGATTTCCAAAGCCTAACGAGATTAGATATCGTGGTGGATGTAGCCGATCACTTGCCGCTTGCAAGAGCGCGTAGAAGATCTTGACCGCTTGCAAAAGCGCGTAGAAGAACTTGACGGTGCCACAATCGGGCAGCACCTCCGTACTCGCTCACACGAGCGGTGTTGATGAAGACGACGTCCTCCTCCCCGTTTCAGCGGGCAGCGGAAGTAGTAGATCCTCCTCCGAATCCCGGCAGCACGACGGCGTGGTGGCGGTGGTGGTGGAGTCCGGCAGGGCTTCGCCTATGCGTTGCGGGAGTTGCGGTGGAGGAGGAGGCGGCTAGGGTTTGGGGAGAGGCTAGGGTTTGGGCGCCGGCCTGGGGGGTGCGGCCAGCTTGTGGTCTAGGGGTGGCCGGCCCCCTCCCCTTGCCCCTCCTTATATAGGTGGAAGCCCCAAACCTTGTCATAATGCATTGCTCTTGGAGGTCAATTGTTGGAGATATGCCCAAGAGGCAATAATAAAAGTGGTTATTATATATCTTTATGTTTATGATAAAAGTTTATATACCATGCTATAATTGTATTAACCGAAACATTGATACATGTGTGTTATGTAAACAACAATGAGTCCCTAGTAAGCCTCTTAACTAGCTTGTTGATTAATAGATGATTAGTTTCATAATCATGAACATTGGATGTTATTAATAACAAGGTTATATCATTATATGAATGATGTAATGGACACACCCAATTAAGCGTAGCATAAGATCACGTCATTAAGTTATTTGCTATAAGCTTTCGATACATAGTTACCTAGTCCTTTTGACCATGAGATCATGTAAATCACTTATACCGGAAAGTTACTTTGATTACATCAAACGCCACTGCGTAAATGGGTGGTTATAAAGGTGGGATTAAGTATCCGGAAAGTATGAGTTGAGGCATATGGATCAACAGTGGGATTTGTCCATCCCGATGACGGATAGATATACTCGGGCCCTCTCGGTGGAATGTCGTCTAAATAGCTTGCAAGCATATGAATGGTTCATAAGAGACCACATACCACGGTACAAGTAAAGAGTACTTGTCGGAGACGAGGTTGAACGAGGTATAGAGATACCGATGATCAAACCTCGGACAAGTAAAATATCGCGTGACAAAGGGAATCGGTATCATATGTGAATGGTTCATCGATCACTAAAGTCATCGTTGAATATGTGGGAGCCAATATGGATCTCCAGATCCCGCTATTGGTTATTGGTCGGAGAGAAGTCTCAACCATGTCTGCATAGTTCGCGAACCGTAGGGTGACACACTTAAGGTTTGATGTCGTTTAAGTAGATATGGAAATATGGAATGGAGTTCAAAGTTTTGTTCGGAGTCTCGGATGGGATCCAGGACATCACGAGGAGGTCCGGAATGGTCCGGAGAATAAGATTCATATATAGGAAGTCATTTTCTAGGTTTGAAAATGATCCGGTATTTTTCTGGAAGGTTCTAGAAGGTTCTAGAAGAGTCCGGAAGAAATCAGCATGGAAGGTGGAGTCCCGGACTCCACCCACCTTGGCCGGCCAGCCTAAGGGAGGAAGAGTCCCAAGTGGACTCCTCCCCATGGTGGCCGGCCACCCCAAAGGAAAGGGGGAGTCCCACTCCCCCTAGGTTTGGTCATATGGAAGGTTTTATGTTGGGGTCTTATTCGGAGACTTTTGACCTAATCCTTGGGGCTTCCACCTATATAAAGGGGGGGAGGGGCTGGCCGGCCACACCAAGACCACCATGGCCGCACCCCCAAGAGCCCCCTCTCCCGAAACCCTAGCGGTTCCCTCCTCCTCTCTCTCCCACATAGCTTAGGAGAAGCTCTGTCGAAGATCTCCACCATCACCGCCACCACGCCGTCGTGCTGCCAGGATTCCGAGGAGAATCTACTACTTCCGCTGCCCGCTGGAACGGGGAGAAGGACATTGTCATCAACACCGTACGTGTGACCGAGTACGGAGGTGCTGCCCGATTGTGGCACCGTCAAGATCTTCTACGCGCTTTTGAAAGCGGCAAGTGATCGTCTACCGCAGCAACAAGAGCCTCATCTTGTAGGCTTTGGAAATCTTCAAGGGTGAGTCTCGTTCATCCCTCGTTGCGTCTTCTAGATTGCATCTTGGCTTGGATTGCGTTCTCGCGGTAGGAAAATTTTGTTTTCTATGCAACGAATCCCTAGTGGTATCGAGCCGTGTCTATGCATAGATGGTTGCACGAGTAGAAGACAATTGTTTTGTGGGTGTTGATGCTTTGTTGTCTTTAGTTCGAGTACTTTGCATCTTTGTGGCATGGTGGGATGAAGCGGCTCGGGCTAACTTTACATGACCGCGTTCATGAGACTTGCTCCACGTTCGACATGCAACTTGTATTGCATAAGTGGCTTTGCGGGTGTCTGTCTCTCCCACCATAGTGAAGATTCAATTTACTCTTTATATTGACAACACTAGTATCACCGTTGTGGTTCATGTTTGTAGGTAGATTAGATCTTACTCGAAAACCCTAAACCACGTAAAATATGCAAACCAAATTAGAGACGTCTAACTTGTTTTTGCAGGGTTTGGTGATGTGATATGGCCATGATGTGATAATGAATATGTATGAGATGATCATTATTGTATTGTGGCAACCGGCAGGAGCCTTATGGTTGTCTTTAAATTTCATGTTGAGTAGTATTTCAAAATAGTTGTAATAGTTGCTACATGAGGTGAACAATCATGAAGACGGCGCCATGGACCTTGACGCTACGCCGACGATGATGGAGATCATGCCCATTGATGATGGAGATCATGTTCATGCTTTGGAGATGAAGATCGAAGGCGCAAAGACTAAAGGGCCATATCATATCACATATGAATTGCATGTGATGTTAATCCTTTATGCATCTTATTTTGCTTAGAACGCGACGGTAGCATTATAAGATGATCCCTCACATTAATATCAAGATAATAAATTGTTCTCCCCTCGTATGCACCGTTGATATAGTTCGTCGTTTCGAAGCATCTCGTGATGATCGGATGTGATAGACTCAACGTTCACATACAACGAGTGTAAGCCATGTTGCACACGCGGAATACTTGGGTTTGCTTGACGAGCCTAGCATGTACAGACATGGCCTCGGGACAACCGAAAGGTTGAACACGAGTCATATGGATGATATGATCAACATGTTGATGTTCACCATTGAAGCTACATCATCTCACGTGATGATCGGTTTTGGTGTAGTGGATCTGGATCGTGTACCACTTAACAACTATGAGGGATGTTGTATTAAGTGGGAGTTCATTAGTAATTAGATTAAAACATGAACTAATTATCATAAACATAGTCTGAGTAGTATTTTGAATTAATTTGTAGTATTGGCATCCGTTTTTCTACCAAGTGTTAGTCTTGTAATTGAGATAGAAATATTGTTAAAATCTGACAAGAAACTTTACGGATTGGTACCGTATTGTTAAAGAATCAAGAAATGATTAAGTCCTATTGCAAACTTTTAGTAAACCTCACATTGTTGATTCAAAGAGCTATGGTTTCAATTAGTACCTAAAGTCATCTTGTCTCCGTGAAACTTGAAGTTCAAATCTGTTTGAAAAGTAAGGAGCTGAAAATTTAGTTTTCAGAAATAATCAAGGTATGAGATATATATGATATCTAAGACCTTGTTGCAAGGTGATAGAATATAATTTGGTGAGACTACATAAACTCATAAGTTTTATGGGAATGTACGAAGGTTGAAGACGCAAGGCGTCCCAATTCTCCAACTATTGGGGCACTAACGATATTCGTATATCCATGAAGTGATCGTCCTTAGTATGCACCGTTGCTAAGACTCGTAGTTTCGAATACTAAGGTATAGATTCTATGTGTGCATACAACGGATGCAAGCCAGATTTGCACATGCGAATACTGAGGTTAACCTTTACGAGCCTAGCATGTACAGACATGGTCTCGAAAAGTCGTCATGATATGATGGATAAAATTATGAGTGAAATTGTTCATCATATTAAAAGATTACTAATAGTGAAATCCGGAAAACTTGTCATATGATGATCAACTTCAAAGTAAGAACCTCAAGGTTATTGGTATTTGATCAACAAACCTAGAAGTTATTGATGTTGAAGTGTTTTTCTGAATAATGAGGAAAGCTAAAAGAGAAACTACAAAATATTATTGGCAGAAAGAAAGAAAGAAAAGACTAGGAAGTCTAGCTCAGGTGTATATAAATGATATACATGTTATGGATGTATTCCTCGTTTGGTCACAAAATGAAATTCTTGGGTATTTGTACCATATTGGTTGGTATGAAGTGTCATACAAAACAACGCAATACAAGAATACAATGGCCTAAGTGACTGACAAGGAATATGATAGGTATGCACGTCTAGAACAAAAAATAAAGTGTTATTATGTTCATCGTTGGCATTCTATCTAGCCCTTAGAATTTATAATAAAGAAATTAATAATTGTTATTTTGCTCTGGTCAAATGAAAACAATGAGTTGTTCAAATTGTGACATTACTCCATGTACGATGGATAAGTTATTATAAATCTTAATGGTGAAACACACACACACATAATACTGACGCTAAAATGCCATAAGGCAAATGATTTGAATTCCACTTATTTGTGGAACCGCCATTTAGGTCATGTTAGAAAGGAACGCATGAAGGAACTCCATGCAAATGGATTTTTGGATCATTTGATTTTTGAATCGTTTGGCGCTTGCAAATCTTTTCTAAAAGAGAATGACTGAAATACCGTTCATAGGCCAATAGTTGAACGGGCCACTAACTTAGTGGAAACATACATGATGATATATGTGGTTCACTGGGCATAGTTGTGTGCGGGAGATTCTTCTACTTTATGAAAACTTCCAACAATGAATTGAGTATATATGTAGATATATTCGATAAGGAAGAAGTTTGAAACATTTTAATGGATTCAAATAAATTTCAGCATGAAGTAGAAATCATCGTAATAGAAAAGTCAAATATCTATGATTGGATCATGGTGGAAATATTTGAATTACGAGTTTTAGCAAAACATCTAAGAGAGTTATGAAATTGTTCTACAACTCACATTTCTTGGAGTATCATAATGATGATAGAGTATCCAAGAGATGTATCCAAACCTTGTTGGATTAATGATGAGATAATATAAAAAGACGCCATTATAATTTTTGGGGATTATGCTTTAGAGACTACCGCTTTTACACTAAATAGAGCATCATCATGATCCATTGAAATGACACCATACGAGTTATGTCATGGGTATGAACCCTAATAGTCCTTTCTTAAATTTTGGTATGCATAGCATAAGTAAATGAGTTTACAACCAAAATCGGATGAATGTCTTTGTTGGTTATCCCAGAGAATTGATTGGGAATTCTTTCCACTATGAAGTAAAAGACAAAAGTGTTTGTTAATATTACTTGCTTATTTCCAAGAAATTGTTTTCTAGCGAAGTATTTGAGTGGGAGGACAATAGAACTTGATAAGGTTTATGAACTGAGCATAATGATCAGAGTAGCGCAGCATCGGAAATAGGTTCCGGAAGCGGCTACGACAATCATGACTCCCATGACTACAAAGTGTTTTAGCTATGGAGATCGAAGTACCTATTGAACCTTGTAGGTTTGGTTTAATTTGTGATCAAATAAATGATTTGTGGACAAAGGATTGATTTTGAACAATAATAAACCAACTACATACAAAGAAGTTATGATGGGCCCTGAATGGCCATGAAATTAGAGAATATGAAAGCAAATGGATCTATAAAATTGATGGACTTGGATGCAATATCCTTGAATAAGCATGATTTGTCGAAAAGTTGTTTACGACAAAGTTCAAAGAGTTGACTACGATAAGATTTGATCTTCCGTAGCAATGCTTATAGTCTATGTGGATTATTCTAGTAATCACTACATATTTCTTTATGAGATATGCTAGTAGGATAGCAAAATATATTACTTAACATAAGTGTGTATTAAAGGTGTATACAAGATACAACCAAGAGTTTTGCTAGTCCGTAGAATACTAGATAAGAATACGAACTTCAATTGGATGAAGTGAGTATTGCGGAGTTGGAATCTTTACCGGATGAAATAGTCAAAGAGTTTTGATTTCATCAGAAACGATGAAGGTGCTTACATTTGCAAGAAATTAAGTGGGAGCGCTGAGACATATTTGTAATATTTTATGTAGCTAACATATCGTTGATTATAAATAGTGTAATTATATAATTGATTAAAAGGTTTCATTGAGAATTAGCTTCAATGAAAGGATATGGACTGAAACATATTTAGTGTCAAGATCTATGAAGATAGATTGAAACACATAATAAGTTTAAGTTAAAGTATATAAAGAAGGTGTTCTATTCATGTGAAGGATTAACAAGACTTGAGTGTATATGACACTCAATGAGTTGAAACACATGAGTGATTATAGATCACGTATAATATGTACATAATCAGATGTCCTATGCTCTAAAGTGTTATGAGCATACACCAGAATGATTCATATGATGATCATTGGACAACAGTAAGAATATCCTTGAGTACTTCAGAAGAATCAAGGATATATAAATATATTTTTGTATGGGGTAATGACAAACAAATCGCTGTAAAATGTTGCACCGATATTAGTTTAGTCACATATAAAAATGAATTTCAAATCTCAATTAGGCTAAGTGTTGTTTAAAAGGTAGCACAATGCTAGATTTAGAAGAGTTCTAAAATGTTGTGACGGATTCTACAAACGAAGGCAGAATATGTCATTGTTTTGACAATGACTGAGGATATTAAGTCAAGAGGTTCTTTGAGAACTTGGTGTAGTTCCGATAGTGTCAGAACTTTGAAGCTATATTGTGTGTGACAATATTAGTGACATATTTCAGACCACGGAATTAATGTTCCACCAGAATACCAAACATATTTAATGCCGACTCATTTGGAAAATGAGTGATGCGTTGAGACGCAAATGAATTGCAAAATACATACATTTCTGAGCGTGTCAGATCCGTTGACTAAAACCTCTCCCGTGACTAAAACCTCTCCCAGAGGGACTCCACCCACCTTGGCCGGCCAGCCTAAGGGAGGAAGAGTCCCAAGTGGACTCCTCCCCATGGTGGCCGACCACCCCACCAAAGTCCCACTCCCCCTAGGTTTGGTCATATGGAAGGTTTTATGTTGGGGTCTTATTCGGAGACTTTTGACCTAATCCTTGGGGCTTCCACCTATAAAGAGGAGGAGAGGGGCTGGCCGGCCACACCAAGACCACCATGGCCGCACCCCAAGAGCCCCCTCTCCCGAAACCCTAGCGGTTCCTCTCCCTCTCTCCCCACATAGCTTAGGCGAAGCTCCGGAGATCTCCACCACCACCACGCCGTCGTGTTGCCGGATTCAGAGGAATCTACTACTTGCTGCCCGCTGGAACGGGGAGAAGGACGTTGTCATCAACACCGTACGTGTGACCGAGTACGGAGGTGCCGATTGTGGCACCGTCAAGATCTTCTACGCGCTTTTGAAAGCGGCAAGTGATCGTCTACCGCAGCAACAAGAGCCTCATCTTGTAGGCTTTGGAAATCTTCAAGGGTGAGTCTCGTTCATCCCTCGTTGCTCCTGTCTTCTAGATTGCATCTTGGCTTGGATTGCGTTCTCGCGGTAGGAAATTTTTTGTTTTCTATGCAACGAATCCCTACATCAATTCCCTTCAAGAATAAGCTTTGGATAAGTATTACCGCTTGAGCAAGGAGAAGACATCGTGTTGCAACCATGAAGAAGAGATCGCCACTCTTGAGAAGACCAAGGCCAAGCTCTTGGAGTTGAATGGCAAGCAAGAAGAGTCCTTGATGGAATGCCTCCGCGTGAGCAAAGAAAAGGCCACTTGTTGTGATCATGAAGATGAGATTGCCTCTTTGAAGAGGAGAAAGGCCAAGCTCATGGAGATCAATTCCATGAAAGAGGAAGCCTTGAAGCAGTACTTTCCTTTGAGCAAGGACTGTGTATGTTGCAACCATGAAGGTGACATTGCCACTTTGGAGAGCCACAAGCGCCTACTCATGAAGATGAACTCTCTATAAGAAGAAGCATTGATGGAACATTTCCGGGTGAACAAGGAGAAGGAGGTCCAAGTTTTTGATATCACTCACCCCCACCCAGAACATGAAGATGAAGTCAATCGTTTGAAGGCCAAGATTGATAGACTCCAAATCCAAGCCCAATACTTGAAAGGAGTCATTGAAGCTAAAGAAGGAGCCAATGAGGGCTCGTGCAAAGAAGGATGAGTGGCTACCGAGCCAAAGAGGAAGATAAGAAGAAGGACCAAGAAGAAGAAGAACAACGAGGACATGAGCATCATCCGTGAGGGAGGTGACTCTAACCCAAGAAGGGGTGAAGTCCCCTATTCCACCACAAGGGGCTACGCCGGTGGTAACAACCCTTCTCATGTTCTCTTTTTTGATTACTATGGACATATTCGTACTTGCTTTATTGGTCCTTATGAGGAGAATGTTGATTGGACTATTTGGGTTCCCAAACCCCTTGTTAATTACTAACATGATAGGATCCATTGAGAAATGGGTACCTAAATCCAAGACTTGATTCCTTGTAGGACTATGCTTCCGGTGGTGCTAAATGGGTGGTTGATAGTGGAGCCACAAGTCATATGTCCGGAAGCAAGGAAAATGTTGTTGACCTCGAGCCATCTCATTCTACCATTTCTTATGGCGACAACACAAACTCAAAGGTATTGGGTCTTGGCAAGGTGGTGGTAACACCCGACATTTCACTAGTGTATGTCCTCCTTGTCGAGACCCTTGGTTACAATCTACTTTCCGTTCATCAAATTGCACGCATGACCCTTGATTCGCCAGTGTCCTCCTTCCTAAAATCCCAAATCCATCATCATGAACATTGACAAGGTTAACCCTTTGTCAGCGGGGATGTAAGCCGGAAGAGTGGAGGCCCTGAAGAAAAGAGCACGCCTAGGAGTAAGAGAACGCAACGGGTGACGTGAGCAGGAAACAATGGTAAGAGCATCTCTAGCAGATCCCCCATCCGACCCCCATCCGCATAATAACCGCCGATTTCCGGTTCGGAGGGGGAAAACGCGTCGTTCAGATCCCGCATCGGACCCCTATTTCCAAAAAAATCCAGGCCGCCCCGATTCGTGCCGCGCCACCCCTAAGTTCCCGGGTCGGAGGGGCTGTGCGAGGCCGGCCTCCATCTATTTCCGCCCCTTGGCGCGAAGGAAGTTTCAGCTCTCCCCTTCCCCTCTTCCTCCCGCCAACCGCCGCCGCGCACCGCCGCAGATCCCGGCCTCCCCCGCCCTGCCCCTTCGATTCCGAGAGGTAGAAGCACGCGCGCTGGCCCGCCACTTCCGCTCCGCCCACCGGCGCGAGCGAATCTGGCACCAATCGGCCGGAATCGACGCCGCCGCGCACGCCTCGTCGGTAAGCTTTTCCCAAGCTCGTCGCAGCCGCGGATCTGCCGCCGTAGATCTAATGGTTTGCCGCGGTTGTTTGGCCTTTGCGGATGGACCCGTGCGTGCTGTTTTTGTTGGAGGATTCGTCCTCCTCGGACGACTCGGACTTGGAGGAGCTGCTCGACGACAACCTCAAGCAGACGGCGGTGATACTCACGGCGGAGGCCACGGATGTGCGACCGAAGAATCGGAAGGGCTCACCATGGGGCGGCTGTGCATCCCGCGAATCCGCGCCCTCGGACACACCTTGATCATGCGCGACTACTTCGCCGAGGTACCGACATACCCGTCCCATCGTTTTCGCTGCCGGTACCGAATGCGGCGATCTTTGTTCAACAAAATCGTCGTAATGTGTGAGGACAACACACGCTACTTCAAGCGCAAAAGGAATGCCGCCAGGCTCTTGATATTTAGCACGCATCAGAAAATATCCACCATCATGCGCACCTTTGCATACGACATTCCGGCGGACTATGCTGATGAGTATCTTCGCATAGGCGAGGATATGACGTTGGAGTCCGTCCAGCGTTTTTGCAAGGTTATGATCGCGTGTATGGGCCGATATATCTTCGAGCTCCCAGCAACGAAGACACCACAAGATTAAAGGCGAAGAACGAACAACGGAGGTGGCCGGGCATGCTAGGAAGCATAGATTATATGCATTGTACATGAAAAAATTGTCCAAAAGCTTGGCAATGTTTGTATTGTGGTCGGAGCGGCGACCCAACAATCGTTCTTGAGGCCGTTGCATCGCATGATCTTTGGATTTTGCACAGTTTTTTTTTTGTTTGCCCGGTTCACTCAACGATATCAATGTCTTGCATCGATCCCATCTTCTTGCCCGGCTTGCTAATTGTGACGCCCCGGAACCGGTACCATGAGGATTCCAGCGATCCCGCCGAGATCCGCATGATATCGATTCAGAGACGCCCTCCGACACGACGTGCGCGAATAATCACACACGTGATGCCAGAGGAATTAACACGAGCGGTAACATTACAACATGATTACAATAGAGCCCACAAGATACATATATTACAACAACGACTCCAACGAGTCAAGATACAAATGGATACATACAAAGATCCGAATCATACAGAAGATCAAATACGTCCGAGTACGGACAAGATACAAATTGGACTAAGAGTCTGAAGATAACCAGTGGCGTCCATCCCTGCCCAGGCCAAGCCGAAAGGGTAACCTGCTAACGTCGTCATCTCGTACCTGTCAAAGTCGGGCCATCGGTTGCGACAATAGGGAGAAGCAAAGAGAAAAAGGAAATGCGAGAGTAAGTACCAAGGAACGAACTCCGACACGTACTTAGCGAGACTAGAAATGGCTATGCTCGCCGGGCGAATACATATATCGCCTGGGCCATATGGTAGGTTTAGCGGCAGCAAAACTATAGCCAATAGAGACACGCTACAACCTCCGTCTACTCAGAGAAGATAAGAGAGCGCACAAGGTAACAGATAAATACTACACAAACATAACCCAGCCAAATACACATATCTCCTTCAACAAAGCGAAGAGGCAATGTAAAAGGCACTCAACGGTGGACAAGTTTTATTAGGTATCGGTTGTAGTAATGCTATATTACTAATTATTATCAACAACATAAAGGTGTAAGTTGTTCTATGATCGAGCTATACAATGCCAAGTCGTCCATAACCGCGGACACGGCTTATCGATAAGATGTACACCCTGCAGGGGTTGCCCAAATGTAACCATACGCATGCTCGACCCACTTACGACGGTGGATGTCTCACAACAAGACCGTTCCCAACTCAACAAGAAAGTCTAGGGGGCCACCGACTAAGCTACCGTGACGAAGTCCGCCGTTCGAGACGGACTCGGGGTTTGCGACGGCGGCTAGGCGTGCAAACCACACGCTTCGCTAAACGTCCCGCGGGGTACAGTACAGAATATAAACACCCAAAGGCAACAGGAAGTAAACACCCGAAGGCAACAGTAAGTAAAGCATGGCATACATGGCATAGGCAAATAAAACCAAGGTTGTGGCCCCCTTTTCAATTGACTTGAGAAAAGGTAAAGGGTGAGGGGGGTCCCAATAAACGTCTCCACGTACGGGTAGAGCGCTCAATCTCGGACAGATAAAGAACTCGGGTCCTAGGGGACATTAGCGAGTCAAAGTTCCGATGCTTTCGCAAAGGGGCTCACAGATGCCTCTGCTTACAATTTTAGTTGTTAACAAGAAAGTAAAGTGTGAATATCTCCAACAATGATATAGCATGTGATAACCTCCCAACAACCCAACATATCCCGATAACAGATCAAGATAAACAACAGAGCCTAAGCACGCCTACGACTCGCAAGGCTCAAACATCAAGCAACGGCTATGGGTAAGGAATGATATATATAAGATTATTGAGACAACAAGTGGAATAGGACACGTGACTCGATAAAGAATCGCAACATAAGGATAGCAATGCGAGGGAGAGTGTATAATAGGTGAAGAGAGAGGGCTCGCTGTGGAAAGCTGCAGAAGAACTTGTCGGAGAACTCGTCGTATCTCACAACACCACTTCGCGATCCTATCCGGGAAGAAGCAAATGCTGGAACACACAACGTATGCAATCTTACTACTACGAAAGAAGAATCGGCATGATCAAGATAATATGCATGACATAGCATAGATGGTGCAGTGCAACTTATCCAAATTAATTGGGGTCGGAACCCCGAACAAGCAATTAAGGTTGGTGTTGCATATCTACCGAAAAATTAAGGGTGGATTAGCATGGCAAGAACGTGGCAGGGGTGAGCTACTTCAATATTAAACGGAGCGGGGAAACCTTAGGTGGATATCCGAAATACTCCGCATATATGTGGGGTGAACATGCATAACTATCACGTCTCGATATGATGCAAGATGCAAACAGATGAATGGATGGCATATTATTGTTCCTTGCATTTTTCTGATCAAAATTCATATACAACACTTTTAATTTTGAGTTATAGTTTGGGAGATATTAATTTTGCAAGTTTTAATCATATTCTGCCATTTCCAGAAAAACAGAAAAGGCCTGGGACGTTTCTCACCCTGGCGCAGCTAGCCGTAGTCACTGCCGAGCGGGACCAGGGGCTGACGTGGGTGCTGAATGGGTCGAAGGGTCGGCGGGTTAGGAATCAAAGGTTACAGGGGGGTATCTGCAAAAGGAAACAGATCCAGATCTGAGGAGGGTTTCTCACCTAGGGGAGATCTAGCTGCGCTGGCTGACAGGTGGGGCCGGGAGGTCGAGGTGGCGGATGACGTGGCGAAGCTTGCCCGCACGCCCAGAAGTTGTTCGACATAAGGGGGATGTCGCTCGCGTTCCAGGGCCACGGGCACCGCGGCGGCATCGCGCGGCGCGGGCGGTGCAGGGCGCCCCAGGATGCAGGACTTGGTGCAGGGATCCGCGTCGACGCGGGGAACCAGGGGGTGGCGGCACTGGGCACAGGGGATCACCGGAGAGGCGCCGGCAACGAAGGTCTGCGGGGAGAAGAGGCGGTCAGCGTCGGGAACGCGATTCAGAGCGAGAGGAGGAAGGGTAGGAGGCCTGGGAGGGAGAGAGGGTCACCAGGGAACCGCAAGCATGCCCAGAAGGGCGGAGGAGGGCCGTCGGCGTCGCCATCGTCGACGAACTGCTCGCGGTCGAAGGTGGGGAAAAAGAAATTGGCGGTGATTTAGGGCTCCCCCGGCTCGGTTTCTTGCACCGGTAGATGGAGGAGAACAAGGCGGTGCTGGAGGTGGGCTCAGCTTCACGCGGGGTTGCAGGAGAGGGCGACACGGTCGCGGATTCTGTGGCGGCGCCATGGGGTTTTCTCCCTCTGCTTGATGTTTTCGTGGGGGAGGGGAAAGGAGGAGGGAGCGTGGTTGGCGTGGATGAGCAAGGCAGCCGTTGTGCGTGCCAGATAAAGCTAGAGAGGAGGGGAGCAGGTGGGGCGTGCGGTGGAGGACCAGAGCACTCACGCGTTGTTCGTGCTCTCTGGGAGAAGACGACAACGACGATGGAAAAAAGGTGAGTTCGAAGGGGTACGGGAAGGTGGGTTGGGCTGGATCGGGCTGGTGCTGGGTTGGGCCAGGCCGCAGGAGAGAGGGAAAAGAGAGAGGGGAATGGGCTAGGGAGAGAGAGAGAAGCCCAGAAGAGAAAAGAAGGGTTAGAGGTTTTCTGATTTGTTTTTCTTTTTATTTTAAAACCTGTTTTGAACCCTCTTTTGAAAATAGACCAAGTAAACAAATTAAATTTTGAAAGCTTTTAAAATACTTATATTTGTTAGATAGGGTTGGTGTTAGGGTTTTGTAGAAAAGAAAAGATAAAGGAATGGTTTAATATAAAAAAAACCATATGAGAGGAAACCGAAATAGTTTTTGTTTAAAAATAATTTTCATTTGATAAAATCTTGTGGTTGATATGATGCATGATGCATGATGGTGCACAAAAGAAAAACAACAAACAATTCTAATAGGGGTGTTATCCGGGGCCGTTACACTAATGGTGATGTCCCGGCTTGCAACTACACCGTCAACGAGAGGGAGTACATAATGGGGTAGTACCTTGCCGACGGTATATACCCGGATTGGGCACATTTGTGAAAACCATCCGAGAGCCAGGGAACAGAGCGGAAGCTGAGTTTGCAAAAGCACAAGAGGCAGCTCGAAAAAATATAGAACGAGCTTTCAGTGTTTCGCAAGCTAGATTTGCAATAGTTTGAGGACCTGCCCGATTTTGGGATATGGACACACTAAAGGACATCATGACCACTTGTGTCATTCTACATAATATGATCATTAAGGATGAGAGGGGTTTGAACTTGTCATTTTTCTTTGATAATGTTGGCACCCGGGTCAAACCTGCAAGAAATCCAGATACTATGCAAGCATTACTTGAAATATACCGTCAGATTGAGAATGACAAGGATGCAACACAGCTTCAGGAAGATCTTGTTCGCCACCATTGGCAAAGGCACGAACACCTAGAATTTATTTGTGTTCCAATTTGTTATTTAATTCATTTGTTGTTGTACCATTTGATTCATATTGTTTGAAAATATTTGTTCTAATTTGTATTGTTTGTAATGTATGACAATAAACATTCATGTAATAAGTCAGATTATTGTTGTATTTGTCATATCAATTTGTGTAATAATTTAGATTATGTTATTTTGCAAAATCCTTTGTATCTGGTTTTGTTTGCGACGAAAAAACAGTCGCGCAGTCCAGACGCGCCAAACGCGGCCCGTATAATAGCATATTTCCAAATATGTTGGTATGCGGGCCATGTTTGGCGCGTCTGGACTGTGTGGCCGTTTTTCCACCCCAAATCGCGTTTACGGTGGTCTGGATAAGCGGATATACCGTTTGGAGGATTGCTATTGCCATTAACCGCGGGTTAGCGACGTTGGTCGTCATCAATCCATTATTTACAGCAGTATAATAGGCTTTACAAATGCAGCGGCCTGTTGGATCCATTGCCACCCGCAGACGGAGACAAGTCTCAGCCAGTCCATAGCCCACCGCAAACGAGCCGCGAAACGGATCGATTCGGTGTCCGAAATACGGGCCGCATGCGGACATTCCCTAACAATATTGGGTTACTCTTCTGAGCCGTCCTATTTTTTCTCTTCTTCTGTTGTATACGAGTTCAGTCAAATCATGTCGTCTTTCCAAATTAACAAACAGAAAGATCCTGCATCGTCCTTATCAAAGCCTCCCGTATGAAGCCAGCCGCACGCGATCGGATCGGTGGCAAGCGCCGCCGCGTCGGGACTGATCGGCTGGGCGACATGCCGGACTGCCTCCTGCATGATGTACTGTCCCACCTGGGCTCCCGGCAGGTGGTGCAGACCAGCGTCCTGTCGCGGCGGTGGACGCACCTCTGGCGCGACGTGGTCCGCGCCAACGTCGTCATCGACGAGCGGGAGTTCGCCGGCAACAAGCGGGAGAGCTTCGACGACTTCGCCGACCACGTGGTGCCGTCGTCGGTCCCGCCGGAGACGCCGCATCTCGATGCCTTCCGCCTGAACCTGGTCAGACGTGGAACCTGCTGGCCCGGTTCCTTCGCCGACAGGGACAGGTGGATCCGCCGCGCCCTCCACCGTGTCCCAGCCGCGGTCGACATCCGCGCTGCCCACGCCGGTACCATCTGCTGGCGGCCGCACCGCTCCGACGCCACGGGTTGGTGTACCCGCCGCTTGACAACGCTGCGACTCGTGCGAGCCGTCCTGTCGCCGGACTTCCTGGAGTACGTTGGCACATACTGCCCGGCGCTCGAGGACCTCCACATCGAGAGCTGCCAGATAAAGAACCACCTCGTCATCGCGTCGCCCACGCTTCGCAGCCTCGCCTTCCATGACCCCATCGCCTGCGACCGCTTCAGCATCACGGCTCCCCGCCTCGCCCACCTGCGTCTCGCCGGATTCACGGCAAGGGTACGCACGCTAGCTATATTATCCCTAATTTTGTTATCCCTCATGCACAGGCTATTGTATGCCGAATTATCATCTAATTAAACATGTTTGGTTCAGGCACTGCTACAGGAGGAATCTCAGGTGTTTGTGGTGCCCGATAGCCTGAAATCCTTGATCTTAGAAAGATGCGAGGTTGGAGCCAAGTTTCAAGCACTCACGGCCATCCTTCCGAACACACCTAACCTCGAGATGCTTGGATTGCACCACTGCACGGTATTACATTAGCACTCATGCTCAAGTTTCTTCACTTCAGTTCGTTTTTTCCTCTAACTGCACGCACTAAGCCTTGTATATTATGTACCACAGTTTGTCCTATATCCCCGGAGGAACAAAGAGCAACAAGCTTCAAAAGGCCCGACACCAGATGTTTTCTGGTGCCAGAAGCTGAAATCGATACAACTCAAGAGCGGGCAGGAATATCAGAGACACGTTGTTTTCGATGTTTTATCTAAAATCTCCAAGGGAATGCAGCTAGCGCAGTGGCTGCAGGTTAAGACATCATTTACAATTGCGTAGAATTGGCATTGGCCTGGCTCAATGAAAAGTGTTCAGGCCGTAGACCTCTATAAGAAGTACTCCCTCTGTTCACAAATATAAGATCTTTTAGATATTTTAAAACGAACTAGATACACACCATATAATGAGTGAATTTACATTAGATACATACCAAACTAGATGAATCTACAAAAAGTTGAACATCTTATATTAGTGAGCGGAGGGAGTAGGTTGTTGTGATCGGTCACAGAACATTGTTTCCTATACATAAAGATGAGTACCTCCTCGAAAGTACTTCAGACTGTGTCTTGTATGCAGCCAGAAAAAAGTTCGCCTCCTTGTGCTAACAGACACTGACAATGTATATTCAAGAATCCGCTTCCAGTTCTAACTTGAATGAGTAGATGGGCATGATGGTCACTAGATTAATTCTTGAGTATATGCATGCAGTGACAGTGCTGCATCAAGAACGTAGTGACTATCTTTCAGTTCAATAACTGAGCATGCGTGTCCCAACAGTTGTACACAATTCTGAATGTTTTGCCAAGCTAGCTAGGCACGACATGGCGTTGTATATACGGAACCAGGCAGCTGCAAACAAAGCATCTTAGAAGCTGTTGGGTTTGAACTAGTGCGAACATAATGACAGTTTGTATATTGTGTGCTGAACTTTGTGCGAACATAATGACAGTTTGTATATTGTGTGCTGAACTTTGTTCTGACCTTTCCTGATGCAGTACCCTTTCCTCTGTTTTTTGAGTTAGTTCTGTTTTTGCTCTGTGAGCTGCATTTGATAAGAGAGAGAGAGAGAGAGTAGAGTAAATTGGAGCAGAGGAAGAGAGAGTGCGCGGTTGTGACTTGCTTAAGTAGTGGTGTTTAAGGCCAGTTTACACTAGTATACTACATTACATTTATTCAGTGAGTCTGCAAACTTTATAGTGCTGTGATTGGGAGTGTAGAGAATTGAGTGTGTGCTAGACGAGATATGAAGGCTAGCCTCGGTGGTGGTAGGCCACCAGATTGACTAGTATCTCCATGGTAAACATCAAGTTCAATCGACATAATATATGCACGAGTTCGCCCATTGCAACATTGAAAACGCCGGTTCATCTTGTCACCTACCACAAAGTAACTATCTGCCCGTATTGGATCTACCACGGTGAATATTGATGCGCCAGCTTTGTTTACTGCGAGAAAGACAATCCGTCGGGAAAAAAACTTTTACAAGCAACTTTTACTTGTGCCATTCAAAAATCCGCCGAATATGGATAACATTGTTGATTTGTTGTAATGGGCAAGAGGATAGGAGTCCTCTTCGATGGTGGAGGCGGAGAAATCACGAAACAATCACCAACGTGGAGTACATCCTATTCAATTAAGGTCGTGGGGTAGATTATAAAAGAGAAGCTTAAAGTGCCCTTTTCCATGGAAATTGCTATCTTTGCTACTTGGGCCATCTGGATAGTGAGAAATAATAGGATTTTCAACAATGACGGGCCAACTTTTGGAAGTGGGAAATTCATTTTTCAGCAAAAGCTAAAAATGGTCAGCTAAGCATGCTGCCACCTTCAAAAAATGGTTGCAATCACAAGTTCAGATTAGTTTAGTGTTTATTTTTATCTTCTTTTTTCTTTCTTTGTACCTTGTAAATAACTCTTTTATTCATTTACAAAAATTGCAGCGGGAGTTCTCTCCCACTGTTTACCATAAAAAAACGTGGAGTAGATGAATGCAAGATATTCAGTGGATGTCTAGCTTACCCTCAAACTTCTAATCCTGATCTTCTCCCTAGTGGTTTTTGTTCTAGTGGAAGAGGACTTTAGCGGGTTTTACATAGTAGTCTTTGCTTGCTCTGTTTTGTTTGATGTTTTGTGAGTCTTTAACATCTTGTTGCTCTTAGCCGTTTGGAGTTTTATAAATTAAATACACGATTTAAGACAAAGTTTGTGATTGTATATACTCTCAGATGCACCTGCCACTATACAAAATTGGATAAATCCTATTTTACTATGGTGCCAATTGCACTAAGGTAGAGAGGAACACAAGATTAGGAATTAGAAGGAAGATGCCCTAGAATAAGATGCCGCGAGTCATGCTCTTGCCAATTCACTTGGAAAAGGGGGATTTATGAAACTTCGAAAAATATGTTCCAGGTTTGATTCTACTTGGAAGTGTGAATAAAGGCCATGCTGATACATTCAACCATTTTTGTAACGCGTGACTCAAACGCTTATCGCACCTCAACTCACCGCTCATTGACCAAATGGGAAAAAACATGGATATGATACTAATTGACGTTGATTACTTCAAAGCTTCCTTAAGCAACTTCAAGTTAACCCATCTCTTTTGAGGCGCTAATTCCAATTCCTCAGCCAGCATCTTCTAACAAGTAGAAGGTGGGGGGGCGTGCTTGAGTTTGGATCTCGTAGTCATAAAATGCCTTCATATTCTTCTTTATCTAGATCAGTATGATCAAACTCAAAGTAAGGACTCCCTTGATAAATTATATCTTTATTCATTGGAATTATCTTATTTATTTTAAGGCCTTCTCCAAAGCTAGTTTCCAGGGCCCTATCATAGGAAAAAATGCTTACATGGCACTGTTTCTAAAGGGGAGAGTGATGTTATATCTTAGGTAAGATATAACTGTATTGAGCAATATGCAAAAGAATACATTGATAGTCTAATCTCATACATGATCTAAAATCATTAAATGTATATACAATCCTTATAAGGCAATGTAATGTGGTGGCTGTTTCTTACATCATTATCTAAAAGCTTATGCATTGTGAAAGGAGCAATGTGTTGCCCCCTCCTTCCCAAAATACGGTGTGTATAGTTTTTTTTACTTAAAGTCAAACCAAGTATATATATATATTTTAAAACATATACCATAGCAAATGCACACAATATGAAAGTATATGTGAATGATATGCTCCTTTTAATGATTTTATTAGAGAACAACATTTCACAGAAATTCCTATTAAGGGGAGGAAATTTACCTGGAGTAATATCCAAGATAATCCATTACTTAAACAGCTTGATTGGTTTTTCACCACAATGCATTGGACTCTGTACTATCCAGCAACAATAGTTATTCCACAAGGCAAACCCACATCTGATCATATTTCTTTGGTGGTTTTTGTCTAATCATCAATTCCATGCAGCAAGATATTTAGATTTGAGAATTTCTGGGTAGCTCACTCTGGTTTTTTGGAACTAGTGGCAAAAACTTGGAATAAACCGACACACAAATCTTCTAGTGCTGCAAATTTGAATGAAAAATTTAAACGCCTGAGATATGATCTAAAGAAATGGAGCAAATCAATTTCCAAGCTCTCTATATGTATTGAGAATTGCAATAAAGTTCTGCTTCAGTTGAATCACCTAGAGGATATGAGAGGGTTGACTGTTCTAGGAAATAATTTCAGGAAGTGATGCGCGTAGATGTACACGTCCGTTGGGAACCCCAAGAGGAAGGTATGATGCGCACAGCGGCAAGTTTTCCCTCAGAAAGAAACCGAGGTTATCGAACCAGTAGGAGCCAAGAAGCACGTGAAGGTTGTTGGTGGAGGAATGTAGTGCGGCGCAACACCGGTGAAACCGGCGCCAACGTGGAACTGCACAACACAATCAAAGTACTTTGCCCCAACGTAACGTGAGGTTGTCAATCTCACCGGCTTCTGAAAACAAAGGATTAAGCGTATCGAGTGGAAGATGGTGTTTGTTTGCAAAGAACAGTAAGAACAATGATTGCAGTAGAATGTATTCAAATGTAAAAGAATGGACCGGGGTCCACAGTTCACTAGTGGTGTCTCTCCAATAAGATAACTAACATGTTGGGTGAACAAATTACAGGTGGGAAATTGACAAATAAAGATTCAATACATACCAATGATGATTACTATGTGATTTAATCAGGGCATTACGCAAAGTACATAGACCGCTATCCAGCATGCATCTATGCCTAAATAATCCACCTTCGGTTATCATCCGAACCCCCTCCAGTATTAAGTTGTAAACAACAGATAATTGCATTAAGTATGGTGCGTAATGTAATCAACACAAATATCCTTAGACAAGGCATCGATGTTTTATCCCTAGTAGCAACAGCATATCCACAACCTTAGAACCTACTGTCACGATCCCAGATTCAATGGAGGCATGAACCCACTATCGAACATAAATACTCCCTCTTGGAGTTACAAGTATCAACTTGGCCAGAGCCTCTACTAGCAACGGAGAGCATGCAAGAACATAAACAACACATATATGATAGATTGATAATCAACTTGACATAATATTCTAGATTCATCGGATCCCACCAAACACAACATGTAGCATTACAAATAGATGATCTTGATCATGTTAGGCAGCTCACAAGATCTAAAAGATAGCACATGCGGAGAAGACAACCATCTAGCTACTGCTATGGACCCATAGTCCAAGGATGAACTACGCATCAATCCGGAGGCGGGCATGATGATGTAGAGCCCCTCCGGTGATGATTCCCCTCTCCGGGGTGCCGGAGGCGATCTCCTGAATCCCCGAGATGGGATTGGCGGCGGCGGCGTCTCTGGAAGGTTTTCCGTATCGTGGCTCTCGGTACAGGGGTATTCGCGACGAAGGCTATTTGTAGGTGGAAGGGTAGGTCAAGGGGCCACACGAGGGCCCCACACGCTAGGGTCGCGCGGCCCGGGGCCAGGCCGCGCCGCCCTATTGTGTCGGCGCCTCATGGCCCCACTTCCTTTCCCCCTCGGTCTTCTGGAAGCTTCGTGTAAAAATAGGACCCTAGGCGTTGATTTCGTCCAATTCGAGAATATTTCCTTACTAGGATTTCGAAACCAAAAACAGCAGAAAACACTGGCGCTTCGGCATCTTTTTAATAGGTTAGTGCCGGAAAATGTACAATAATGATGTAAAGTGTGTATAAAACATTCAAGTATTGTCATAAAAGTAGCATGGAACATAAGAAATTATAGATACGTTTGAGACGTATCAAGCATCCCAAGCTTAGTTCCTACTCGCCCTCGAGTAGGTAAATGATAACACAAATAATTTCTGAAGTGACATGCTACCAACATAATCTTGATCAACATTATTGTAAAGCATATGAGATGAATGGAGTGATCTGAACAAAAGATTGCTAACAAAGATAATGACTAAACAAATGAATCATATAGCAAAACTTTTCATGAATAGTACTTTCAAGACAAGCATCAATAAGACTTGCATAAGAGCTAACTCATAAGCAATAAATTCAAAGTAGAATGCATTGAAGCAACACAAAGGATGATTAAGTTTCAGCAATTGCTTTCAACTTGTAACATGTATATCTCATGGATAATTGTCAACATAGAGTAATATAACAAGTGCAATAAGTAAACATGTAAGAATCAATGCACACAGTTAATACAAGTGTTTGCTTCTAAGATAGAAAGAAGTGGGTAAACTGACTCAACAATAAAGTAAAAGAATGGCCCTTCGCAGAGGGAAGCATGGATTACTATTTTTGTGCTAGTGCTTTTGTTTTGAAAACATAGAAACAATTTTGTCAACGGTAGTAGTAATTCATATGTGCTATGCATAATACTTCCTACAAGTTGCATGTCTCATGCATAGAGTACTAATAGTGCTCGCACCTTGTCCTAATCAGCTCGGAAAACACGGATTATCATCGCATAACATATGTTTCAACCAAGTGTCACAAAGGGGTACCTCTATGCCGCATGTACAAAGGTCTAAGGAGAAAGCACGCATTGGATTTCTCGCTTTTGATTATTCTCAACTTAGACATCCATACCGGGACAACATAGACAACAGATAATGGACTCCTCTTTTAATGCTTAAGCATTCAACAACGATAATATTCCCATAAGAGATTGAGGTTGTATGTCCAAACTGAAACTTCCACCATGATACATGGCTTTAGTTAGCTGCCCAATGTTCTTCTCTAACATATGCATACTCAAACCATTTGATCATGAAATCGCACTTACTTCAGACAAGACGAACATGCATAGCATCTCACATGATATCCAACAAAGGTAAAAAGTTGATGGCGTCCCTAGAAACATGGTTACCGCTCAACAAGCAACTTATAAGAACTAAGACACATAACTACATATTCATTATCACAATAGTTTTTAAGCTATTTGTCCCATGAGCTATATATTGCAAAGATAAAGGAATGAAATTTTAAAGGTAGCACTCAAGTAATTTACTTTGGAATGGCAGAAAAATAGCACATAGTAGGTAGATATGGTGGACACAAATGGCATGGATTTTGGCTCAAGGTGTTTGGATGCACGAGAAGTATTTCCTCTCAGTACAAGGTTTGGGCTAGCAAGGTTGTTTGAAGCAAACACAAGTATGAATAGGTACAGCAAAACTTACACAAGAACATATTGCAAGCATTATAAGACTCTACATGTCTTCCTTGTTGTTCAAACATTTTACCCGAAAATATCTAGACTTAGAGAGACCAATCATGCAAACCAAATTTAACAAGCTCTAAGGTAGTTCTCCATTAATAGATTAAACTACATGATGCAAGAGCTTAAACATGATCTATGAGAGCTCAAAACAATTGCCAAATTTACCAAACCATATGCAGCATTTTCTGATTCCAACCAAATAGCAATTTAACGAAGCAATTTTCAGCCTTCGCCATGAACATTAAAGCACAATTGAGAACACAAGTGTTGTTGGAGATATGCCCAAGAGGCAATAATAAAGTGGTTATTATAATATCTTTGTGTTTATGATAAATGTTTATATACCATGCTATAATTGTATTAACTGAAACATTGATACATGTGTGTTATGTAAACAACAAGGAGTCCCTAGTAAGCCTCTTGTATAACTAGCTTGTTGATTGATAGATGATCATGGTTTCGTGATCATGAACATTGGATGTTATTAATAACAAGGTTGTGTCATTAGTTGAATGATATAATGGACACACACCCAAATGAGCGTAGCATAAGATCAAGTCATTAAGTTCAATTTGCTATAAGCTTTCGATACATAGTTGCCTTAATCCTTCGACCATGAGATCATGTAAATCACTTACACCGAAAGGGTACTTTGATTACATCAAACGTCATTGCGTAAATGGGTGACAATAAAGGTGGGATTAAGTATTTGGAAAGTGTGAGTTGAGGCATATGGATCAAAGTGGGATTTGTCCATCCCGATGACGGATAGATATACTGGGCCCTCTCGGTGGAATGTCATCGATTAGCTTGCAAGCATATGAATGGTTCATAAGAGATCACATACCACGGTACGAGTAAAGAGTACTTGTCGGTAACGAGGTTGAACAAGGTATGGAGATACCGATGACCAAACCTCGGACAAGTAAAATATCGCGAGACAAAGGGAATTGACATCGTATGTAAATGGTTCAATCGATCACTAAGTCATCGTTGAATATGTGGGAGCCATTATGGATCTCCAGATCCCGCTATTGGTTATTGCTCGGAGAGGAGTCTCGACCATGTCGCATAGTTCACGAACCGTAGGGTGACGCGCTTAAGGTTCGATGTCGCATAAGTAGATTCGGAATATGAGATGGAGACCGAATGTTGTTCGGAGTCTCGGATAGGATCCAAGACATCACGAGGAGAGCCGGAATTGTTCTGGAAGAATTCTGCTGTTTTGTATTTCAAGAAAAGTTGTTCTGGAAACATTCTCGGAATTGGACGAAATAAAAACAGAGGTTATTATTTTTCTGTCACGCAGACGGAGTCCAAAGGGGAGAAGGAGAAGAGCCAGGAGTGGGCCACACCACACGGCGGCGCGGGCCCCCTTGGCCGCGCCAGGGTGTGGTGTGGGCCCACCAGGCGCCGGCCCTAGATCGGTTTCGCGAAACCCTAACCCTACCTTCCGACTATATATAGTGGGGTAGTTTGGCCGGCCATTGCTGCTCCGTACGAAACCCTAAAGTGCCACCTCTCCTCCCTCCCAGTTTCTCCTGCTCCGGCTTAGGCGAAGCCCTGCAGGAATTCTTCTCCACCACCACCACCACGCCGTCGTGCTGCTGGGATTCCGTGGAGATCTACCACACCTCCGCTGCCCGCTGGAACGGGAGAGGAAGGAGCTTCATCGACACCGTACGCGCGACCGAGTACGGAAGTGCTGCCGGATTGCAGCACCGGGGACGATCGTCTACACCAACAACGAGATTAATCTCGTAGGCTTTGGAATCTTCGAGGGTTAGTCTCATCTCCATCTCGTTGCTTAGATCTAGTAGATTGGATCTTGGGTGTTCCATAGATTAGATCTGTTGGTTTTATTCGCTTTGCGGTAGGAAATTTTTTGTTTTCTATGCAACGAACCCCATCAGTGGTATCAGAGCCACGTCTATGCATAGATCTGTTGCACGAGTAGAACACAATGGTTTTGTGGGCGGTGATGTTTTTATTGCTTTAGTTTGTGTACTTTGCTTCTTGCGGGATGGTGGGATGAAGCGGCCCGGGCTAACTTTACATGACCGCGTCTCATGAGACTTGCTCCACGCTTGACATGCAACTTGTATTGCATAAGTGGCTTTGCGGGTGTCTGTCTCTCCCACCATAGTGAAGATTGTAATTTGCACTTCTATTGTCAACACTAGTATCACCGTTGTGGTTCATGTTCGTAGGTAGATTGGATCTTACTCGAAAACCCTAAACCACGTAAAAGATGCAAACCAAATTAGAGGCGTCTAACTTGTTTTTGCAGGGTTTGGTGATGTGATATGGCCATAATGTGATGATGATTATATTCGATGTATGAGATGTTCATTGATGTATTATGGCAACCGGCAGGAGCCTAATGGTTGTCTTTAATTTTTGTTAAAGACCTGCGTATCTATTCATCATGTAATAGCTTTATTTCAAGTAGTTGTTATAGTAGCTATAAGTGATGGACAACCATGAAGCGGCGCCACTGACCTTGACGCCATGCTGGTGATGATGGAGATCATGTCCGTGCTTTGGAGATGGAGATCAAAAGCACAAGAAGAAAGGCCATATCATATCACACATTATGAATTGCATGTGATGTTAATCCTTTTATGCATCTTATTTTGCTTAGATCGCGACGGTGGCATTATAAGATGATCCCTCTCACTAAATATCAAGATAATAAAGTGTTCATCCTTAGTATGCACCGTTGCTAAGACTTGTCGTTTCGAAGCATCTCGTGATGATCGGGTGTGATAGACTCTACATGTGCATACAACGGGTGCAAGCCAGATTTGCACACGCGGATACTAAGGTTGCCTTGACGAGCCTAGCATGTACAGACATGGTCTCGGAACACGGGATACCGAAAGGTAGAGCATGAGTCATATGAATGATATGATGAACACTTTGAGTGTTCGCCTTTGAAACTACATCTTTTCTCGTGAAGATCGGACTTGGTGTAGTGGATTTGGTTCGTGTAATCACTAAGACAATGCGAGGGATGTTGTTTTGAGTGGGAGTTCACCTAGTTAATTTAAGAATTAAAACTGAACTCATTTTATCATAAACTTAGTCTAAACTCTTTGCAAATATGTTGTAGATCATGGCGCCCCCCTCCATCAATTTTAACCAGTTCCTAGAGAAAGAAAAGCTTAAGGGCAATGGTAGCAACTTCACTGACTGGTCCCGTCATGTGAGGATTTTCCTCACTGGCGTGAGCATGCAATTTGTGCTCGAAGCACCGCTAGGTCCCCCACCACCTCCTGCAGTGTCCGAGGACATAAAGAATGTTTATGAGACTCGGGTAACTCGGTACTCCGAAATTCAGTGTGCCATCCTGTGCAGTTTAGAGGCAGAGCTCCAAAAGCGTTTTGAGCACCACGACCCATGTGAGATGATGCGTGAGCTCAAACTTATCTTTGAGACTCATGCAGCCGTGGAGAGCTATGAGGCCTCGAAACAGTTCTTTAACTGCATGATGGAAGAGGGCAGCTCCGTTAGTGAGCACATGTTTGCCATGTCCGGACATGCGAAGAAGCTCAGTGACTTGGGGATTGTGATCCCTAACAAGCTGGGTATTCATCGTGTCCTCCAATCACTGCCACCAAGTTACAAGAACTTCGTGATGAACTACAACATGCAGAACATGAACAAAGAGTTACCTGAACTCTTCTCCATGCTGAAGTCTGCTGAAGTAGAAATTAAGAAGGAGAACCAAGTGTTGATGGTCAACAAGACCACCAGTTTCAAGAAGCAGGGCAAGCCTAACAAGGGCAACTTCAAGAAGGGCGGCAAGAAAGTTGCGGCGCCTCCTGAGAAGCCTAAGGCGGTCCTAAGCCTGAGACTGTGTGCTACTGCCAGGGGAAGGGGCAGAAGCGGAGCACCAAATACTTGGGCGATGAAGAGCGGCCATGCCAAGAAGAAAGGTATATTTGATATACATGTTATAGATGTCTATCTTACTGGTTCTCGTAGTAGTGCCTGGGTATTTGATACTGGTTCGGTTGCTCACATTTGTAATTCGAAACAGGAACTGCGGAATAAACGAAGTCAGGACGAGGTGACGATGCGCGTTGGAAATGGATCCAAGGTCGATGTGATCGCCGTCGGCACGCTCCCCTACATCTACCTTCGGGATTAGTTTTAAACCTCAATAATTGTTATTTGGTACCTGCGTTGAGCATGAACATTATATCTGGATCTTGTTTGATGCAAGACGGTTATTCGTTTAAGTCTGAGAATAATGGTTGTTCGATTTATATGAGTAATGTCTTTTATGGCCATGCACCTGAGATGAATGGTTTATTCTTGTTAAATCTCGATAGTAGTGATACACATGTTCATAACATTGATGCTAAGCGAATTAAATTGAATGATAATTCTACTTATATGTGGCACTGTCGTCTTGGTCATATTGGAGTGAAGCGCATGAAGAAACTCCATTCCGATGGACTTCTTGAGTCACTTGACTTTGAGTCACTTGACAGATGTGAAGCATGTCTAATGGGAAAAATGACTAAGACTCCATTTTCTGGTACAATGGAGCGAGCTACAGACTTGTTGGAAATCATACATACCGATGTGTGTGGACCAATGAGCGTAGCATCGCGCGGTGGTTATCGTTATGTTCTAACCTTCACGGATGATCTGAGTAGATATGGGTATATTTACTTTATGAAACACAAGTCCGAGACTTTTGAGAAGTTCAAGGAATTCCAAAGTGAAGTAGAAAATCAACGTAACAAGAAGATTAAGTTTCTGCGTTCTGATCGCGGAGGCGAATATCTGAGTTATGAGTTTGGCATGCATTTAAAGAAATGCGGAATACTTTCACATTGACACCGCCGGGAACACCACAGCGCAATGGTGTGTCCGAACGTCGTAATCGAACTCTCTTAGATATGGTTCGTTCTATGATGTCTCTTACCGATTTGCCACTATCGTTTTGGGGTTATGCTTTAGAGACAGCCGCATTCACTTTAAATAGGGCACCATCTAAATCCGTTGAAACGACACCGTATGAATTATGGTTTGGGAAGAAACCTAAGCTGTCGTTCCTTAAAGTTTGGGGTTGCGATGCTTATGTAAAGAAGTTACAACCTGACAAGCTAGAACCCAAAGCGGAGAAATGCGTCTTCATAGGATACCCTAAAGAAACAATTGGGTATACTTTCTATCACAGATCCGAAGGCAAAATCTTTGTTGCCAAGAACGGATCCTTTCTTGAGAAGGAGTTTCTCACTAAAGAAGTGACTGGAAGAAAAGTAGAACTCGACGAGGTTGATGAACCTTCTCTCATAGATCGAGTAGCGCAGTGCCGGAGAAATTCCTGTGCAGCCTGCACCGATAGGAGAGGAAGCAAATGATGAAGATCATGAAACTTCGAACGAGGAAGCTACTGAAGATCGACGAGGGAACGTACCACTCCTGATTGGTATGATCCTGTCTAAATGTCATGATTGTGGACAACAATGATGAGGACCCTGCGACGTATGAAGAAGCGATGATGAGCCCATTCCAACAAATGGCAAGAAGCCATGAAATCCGAAATGGGATCCATGTATGATAACAAAGTATGGACTTTGGTAGACTTACCTGATAGCCGCAAGGCTGTCGAGAATAAATGGATCTTCAAGAGAAAAACAGATGCTGATGGTAATATTACTGTCTATAAAGCTCGACTTGTCGCAAAGGGTTTCCGACAAATTCAAGGAGTTGACTACGATGAGACTTTCTCACCTGTAGCGAAGCTAAAGTCTGTGAGGATTTTGTTAGCAATAGCTGCATTTTTCGATTATGAGATTTGGCAGATGGATGTCAAAACGGCGTTCCTTAATGGTGACATTGAGGAAGAGTTGTATATGGTACAACCCAAAGGTTTTGTCGATCCTAAAAATGCTGACAAGGTATGCAAACTTCAGCGTTCCATTTATGGACTGAAGCAAGCATCCCGGAGTTGGAACCTACGCTTTGATAGAGTGATCAAAGACTTTGGTTTTATACGGACTCATGGTGAGGCCTGTATTTACAAGAAAGTGAGTGGGAGCTCTGTAGCGTTCCCGATATTATATGTAGATGACATATTATTGATTGGGAATGATATAGAACTTTTAGGCAGCATTAAAGGTTATTTGAATAAGTCTTTTTCAATGAAAGACCTTGGTGAAGCAGCATACATTTTAGGCATCAAGATTTATAGAGATAGATCAAGACGCCTAATAGGCCTTTCACAAAGTACATATCTGGACAAGATTCTAAAGAAGTTTAGAATGGACGAAAGCAAGAAAGGGTTCTTGCCTATGTTGCCAGGTAAGGTCTTGAGTAAGACTCAAGGTCCGGCTACGGCAGATGAAAGAGAGAGGATGAGCAAGATCCCCTATGCTTCGGCAGTAGGCTCTATCATGTACGCCATGTTGTGTACTAGACCGGATATCGCACATGCTGTTAGTTTGACCAGCAGATATCAAAGTGATCCAGGAATGGAACACTGGACAGCGGTCAAGAATATCCTGAAGTACTTGAAAAGGACTAAGGATATGTTTCTTTGTTATGGCGGTGACCAAGAGCTCGTTGTAACCAGTTACACCGATGCAAGTTGGAACACCGACCCTGATGACTCTAAGTCTCAGTCTGGGTACGTGTTTATATTGAATGGTGCGGTAAGCTGGAGCAGTTCCAAGCAATGCACGGTGGCGAAATCTTCAACAGAATCTGAATATATAGCGGCTTCAGAGGCTTCATCGGAAGCGGTATGGATGAAGAGGTTCATTGTTGAGCTTGGTGTGGTTCCTAGTGCATTGGACCCGCTAGTAATTTATTGTGACAACACGGGTGCCATCGCCAATGCAAAGGAACCAAGGTCACACAAGAAGCTGAAGCATATCAAGCTGCGTTTTCATTCGATTCGCGAGTACATCGAAGATGGTGAAGTAGAGATTTGCAAAGTACACACGGATCTGAATGTTGCAGATCCGTTGACTAAAGCTCTCCCAAGGGCAAAGCATGACCAACACCAGAATGCCATGGGTGTTAGGTACCTTACAATGTAATCTAGATTATTGACTCTAGTGCAAGTGGGAGACTGTTGGAGATATGCCCAAGAGGCAATAATAAAGTGGTTATTATAATATCTTTGTGTTTATGATAAATGTTTATATACCATGCTATAATTGTATTAACCGAAACATTGATACATGTGTGTTATGTAAACAACAAGGAGTCCCTAGTAAGCCTCTTGTATAACTAGCTTGTTGATTGATAGATGATCATGGTTTCGTGATCATGAACATTGGATGTTATTAATAACAAGGTTATGTCATTAATTGAATGATATAATGGACACACACCCAAATGAGCGTAGCATAAGATCAAGTCATTAAGTTCAATTTGCTATAAGCTTTCGATACATAGTTGCCTTAATCCTTCGACCATGAGATCATGTAAATCACTTACACGAAAGGGTACTTTGATTACATCAAACTTCATTGCGTAAATGGGTGACAATAAAGGTGGGATTAAGTATTTGGAAAGTGTGAGTTGAGGCATATGGATCAACAGTGGGATTTGTCCATCCCGATGACGGATAGATATACTCTGGGCCCTCTCGGTGGAATGTCATCTGATTAGCTTGCAAGCATATGAATGGTTCATAAGAGATCACATACCACGGTACGAGTAAAGAGTACTTGTCGGTAACGAGGTTGAACAAGGTATGGAGATACCGATGATCAAACCTCGGACAAGTAAAATATCGCGAGACAAAGGGAATTGACATCGTATGTAAATGGTTCAATCGATCACTAAGTCATCGTTGAATATGTGGGAGCCATTATGGATCTCTAGATCCCGCTATTGGTTATTGCTCGGAGAGGAGTCTCGACCATGTCGCATAGTTCACGAACCGTAGGGTGACGCGCTTAAGGTTCGATGTCGCATAAGTAGATTCGGAATATGAGATGGAGACCGAATGTTGTTCGGAGTCTCGGATAGGATCCAAGACATCACGAGGAGAGCTGGAATTGTTCTGGAAGAATTCTGCTGTTTTGTATTTCAAGAAAAGTTGTTCTGGAAACATTCTCGGAATTGGACGAAATAAAAACAGAGGTTATTATTTTTCTGTCACGCAGACGGAGTCCAAAGGGGAGAAGGAGAAGAGCCAGGAGTGGGCCACACCACACGGCGGCGCGGGCCCCCCTTGGCCGCGCCAGGGTGTGGTGTGGGCCCACCAGGCGCCGGCCCTAGATCGGTTTCGCGAAACCCTAACCCTACCTTCCGACTATATATAGTGGGGTAGTTTGGCCGGCCATTGCTGCTCCGTACGAAACCCTAAAGTGCCACCTCTCCTCCCTCCCAGTTTCTCCTGCTCCGGCTTAGGCGAAGCCTGCAGGAATTATTCTCCACCACCACCACCACGCCGTCGTGCTGCTGGGATTCCGTGGAGATCTACCACACCTCCGCTGCCCGCTGGAACGGGGAGAGGAAGGAGCTTCATCGACACCGTACGCGCGACCGAGTACGGAAGTGCTGCCGGATTGCAGCACCGGGGACGATCGTCTACACCAACAACGAGATTAATCTCGTAGGCTTTGGAATCTTCGAGGGTTAGTCTCATCTCCATCTCGTTGCTTAGATCTAGTAGATTGGATCTTGGGTGTTCCATAGATTAGATCTGTTGGTTTTATTCGCTTTGCGGTAGGAAAATTTTTGTTTTCTATGCAACGAACCCCATCAAGTGTTCCATATAAAAAAGCGGAGCGTAATATCTCCAATATAAGGATGATGGGATCCAACTTTATTCAAACCAAAACGAAAATAAAAGCAAACCGACGCTCCAAGTCAATAACATAAGATGTGATGGAATAAAAATATAGTTTCACTAGAAGTGACCTGATAAGTTGTCGATGAAGAAGGGGATGCCTTGGGCATCCCAAGCTTAGATGCTTGAGTCTTCTTAAAATATGCAGGGATGAACCACCGGGGCATCCCCAAGCTTAGACCTTTCACTCTTCTTGATCATAGTATATCATCCTCTTCTCTTGACCCTTGAAAACTTCCTCCACACCAAACTTCAAGCAAACTCATTAGAGGGTTAGTGCATAATTAAAAATTCACATATTCAGAGGTGACACAATCATTCTTAACACTTATGGACATTGCACAAAGCTTCTTAAAGTTAATGGAACAAAGAAACTCATTCAACATAGCAAAAGCGGCAATGCGAAATAAAAGGCAGAATCTGTCAAAAACAGAACAATTCATAAAGACGAATTTGGCAGGGGCACTTAACTTGCTCAAACGGAAAAACTCAAAACTAATGAAAGTTGCGTACATATCTGAGGATCACGCTCGTAAATTTTCAGATTTTTTGATTTTTTTACAGAGAGCTCTGCGAGAATTCGTGACAGACAGCAATGCTGTTTCTGCGCAGCAATCCAAATATAGTATCAACTTTAGCATATAAACTTTACTTGGCACAAAAACATGATAAGGAGAGGTTGCTACAGTAGTAAACAACTTCCAAGACTCAACAATACAGTAAATAAAATGAAACATGGGTTATCTCCCAAGAAGTGCTTTTGTTTAACGCCTTTCAGCTAGGCGCAGAAAGTGCAAATCAAGTATTTTCAAGAGATGATGCATCAACATCATTATTTTTCTTACAAACACAACTTGTTGCAGAGGGTACCTTAGATGCTCCATTATCTAAACTAGATTTAGATGTGCGCCTTGGCGCACGATCCCGTGAAGCCCGTGTCAATGTTAATTTTTATAAAAACGATAAAAATAATTGTCAATAGACTAATACATTTGTTACGCTTTACAAAATGATGTTGCTAGGTTGAAACTCCGATAAAGCACATACAACTACAAACTTAGCAGCAAAGCTGATATACAATAAGGGAAATAGAAAAACGTTCTATGAAGAGCAATAGAAGGTAGTAACAGCAAAAGCAACATCTACATAAGCAGCTCATGGACATTCTCGAGACATGGTCCGCAACAGCACAAAGGAAACATGGCCACAACAGGTACTTGCACTACCAAAAGGAAATACCACTGTAAAAGAGAAGATAAAATTAACCAGCAGTTAAAAGCGAGACAAATGAAAGAAATGTTAAGAGTTGGAGAATAATGCATGTTTGATAAAAAACAATGCGACAGGTGTACCTCAGTTGTAGATTTAAGAGAAGTAGTTCTTTCTCATTCCCCAAATGCTTTTCCAGACTTGTTAGCATGTCTTGTCCACTAAGATAGTTAAGATACACAATATTTAGCATTTGTCTAGAGAACAAAGACTTACACCTCACTGATAAACAATTTAAAAACAGCTATATAGATAGTCACCTTACTTATTCAAGGGTGTGAAAATGAACTTCAATAGACCTTTCTTGCATCCATTGCTACATTGATGGTTCCCCTTATCCAGAACCTGACAATACAAAATACAGTGATTATAAATTCGCTATCAAGTTGTGCAGAATCTAAGGTGGCACTGCCAACCAGGGCTACCATTGAACACCTAGCTGAACTACAAACTCAGTTTTCGTGGACACATCTGATGATGTGAAAACACACATGGTTAAAGACCCTTCTAATAATGGTGGAATGCAGATGAAGAGTAACCTTATAAATCCAAGTAATGGCTGCTTGGCATAATTTAATTAGATACAGTGAAATTATTTTCAGTTCCATAAACTGGTGAATAATAATAGTACATATTACTGATGGAGAAAACCTATTAAGCCTAAAAATTTGGTTGCCTCTGTGGCTAACATTTTCATCTTTCCATTGATTACAATTGAACCTACAAGCAGAGTAAAATTAGTTACAGTAAGAAACATGTACATGAGTGGTAGTCTAATATACAATCTAGAACTTTCACCAACTCAATTAAGCAATTGAAAATCTAGTCGGATGAATTTGTACAATAATGGAAGAGTGAGCAATTTAATTAACAACATGAGGTAAAATAGATGCTGCAATATCTATATGCTTATGTAATGCATTTGGTCCTCTTAGGTACCACACAAAAATTAGCACACTAACAAAAGGAAAACTCTCAACCTCAAGATGGAAGAAGCATGTTTTTCAACGATACCAAGCCAAAAAGTGATTTCAGCATAAACACCAGCTGTAGGATGGATGGAAAATGTGTCAAAGTACTTATCATTGTGGAAACTTGACTACTGGGGACGAATACATCAACTGCATCGCTGAAAAATCAAATCTACAGAAACATATTGGGTATTTCACGTCAAAATGTATGTTAAGTTCACAATGAGGAATATTCATAAGGAATTATGGTTCAGATACCAATATCACTACAGTCGACAACAATTTCAGCAAAAAAATGGAAGCTACTGTATTTTTTCACTATTTCTTGTAGAGCTAAAGTTAGATATCTACTATTCCTAAGCAGTACCATAAGCAGGTCCCTGACTTCCGTACTGATAAACAATTCAGAAACACTATCTGAAATCTACTATCAGTAGGGACACGCTGCTTGCCACACGACCCGCCTTTCGCATACTTGTAAAACTTAAACATTGATACAATTAATACAACTTGATGGTAAGCAGTCGAATAAGCAGACGTAGATAATACATGGAAAGGCTGCTAGGAGAGAACTCGAACCATCCATACCGCGTTATGGCATCATTATTTGTAGCCTTCAATCACCTAGGGATGGCTAGACAGTGCAAGGCTACCATAAGCAAATCGAATACAGTCAATTAATGGATAGAATCTGACGATGGCCACCAGCTTTGACCCCGGAGGCATGTAAATCCTTGTGCAAAACGTTTCATAATCTAGCGAATATGTTAAAAAAATGTCACACATACATAAGAAAGATAGGTGGATATCTAATTTAACAGAAATGTTGGAGCGAAATAACATCCATAGTCCATACAGCAGGCACCCTAATTTAGGCATTCATATGTATAAATGAATTATACCCAGTTATACACCACATGTTCTTAACATGTTCGTCACCATATAGAGGGCATGATGGAAGAAACACCGGAAGGCTAATATGTACTCACTCCGTTCCATAATATAAGAAAACGTCTTATATTATACAACAGAGTGATGAGACTTCACTACTGCTAATTCTGATGTTGCAACTCCTTTGTCATTCAAGCACCCTTAACTGGAATTGATCTCCAATAAGCACCCTACGGCCATTTCAATTCGGCTTCGTAAAATATTATTTGCATTGCAGCTGGTCAGCAGTACAGATATTTTAGCTTGACCAGCTGATTGTGTGCAAATTGTGCCTAGATGCCAACAGGTAACAAAGCAGACCAAATGGCCATCATAATCAACAGATACCGTAAGCACAAAAGAAGAAAGGTCATAAGCTCCGCAAGAAAATAGCCAGACCATGTAGTATGAAAGCAGTAAGTTTCAGGCAAAGCTAATTATCGTAACTATCTGAGTTCTACATTTCTTATGCTCTAAGTTGGCAGGGGATTTGGGAGTTGAATGTCACATGATCAGTAACTTTTCTGTTCGACAATACCAAAGCAGGAATTATGCAAACCAAACAGACCATAAAACTTAATAAGATTAAAACATGTACTATGTCACATCATCAAAAAACTTAGAAGCAGTTTCTACAGCTGAAGTAGCAGTGGATCCAGCATAAATATGCACCACTTGTTGAACTCTGGACATGATAAATAAACCCCAACAAATATTATTGCAGCTTCACCTAGAAACACATAAGCATTAGAACGAACCACATGATCAATATCAAGCAGCTTACCTTCGATTCAACACATGACAGGAGCTCAGGACAAATAGAAAGACCTGGGAGGAACACAAAATAAAATCAATAATGTATCACAACTGAGCCACCGCTAGCACTAGTATATGTATATAGAGTATAATGTTTGATTCAAACAATGAAGAAACTGTGCATGCAGCAGGTGAATAGTGAAAATTAAAGAGACACAAACATGACATGCTATAAGAGAGAGTATTGATTGACATCTTTGAAGAGCAACAAGTCCAGCAATCATACATGTAAACATAATAAGTCAGAGAAAAGTTGAGCACATCCTCTTGCTTTGTACTCCCGTATTTCTTGAATAGCATCTTTGTAGTTCCAGAATTCGAATTGTCTGGAAGACCAGGAGCAATATTACAGTTAGTCATGTCAAAGCATAGCTGGAAAACCATAGGAAAAGTAATAGTTAATAGGATTAATGGGATTTTTTCATAAATAAAGAAGCAGAGGTCTGTTCGATAGTAGCAAAGCTGGAAAAAGGTTCAGCCACAAGGCAAACTCACTCCAGAATGACCATGTCTTAGTTGAGCTTTTTTGGGAGAAAAATATGCATACGCCCTGTTAAAATTTGCAATCTTTTAGCTGAGAAGCTTTAGAAAATTATTGCTCATCAGGAAGTAGTTTCGGATATTATATTACAAGAGCCAAGTATACCTAAAAAGCTGAAAGGATAAAGCTCTCTTTTATCTATATGTTTAAGTGATTGCCTTTCTGTAATAGGTCTCAAGTCAGTTAGTAGATTAGACGCTCGCAAGCATAAATTTTCAGTTTTGTACTTATCTAGCCAGGAGGTAGAAGTAGTGGTTACTGGAAATTTGAACTTATATGTATTAGTTACCCATCTGCACCAATTCTACCAACATGATGGGTAAGACATACCTTCCTATCTACCAGCATGAGGTTTGCACAAGCTTGCCACACTCCGCCACGAGTGTCCCATATTGTAGAAATACATGGAGCCTGAAAATGCCCAGCATTAGCGAACATACACGCTTCGCATGAGATACATGTGTAGCGAACAGAAAGTGCAACAGCTAAAGTCATAAGAAATACACTTAGTTATAAGAGGCCATTGAAGTAAATCCCAATGAAAAATCAAGAACCCAAGAAGTTAAGACAATAAATCAGGATTGAGACCCTGAGCATGTAGTTTTCCTATCTGAACAAAATGCCAAAACGGAGAACTAAACCATAACTTATTCCAGATCACAAACCAAGAAAAAAACATCAAGGAAGTTTTGTGCGTATGCATAGAAAGACTACATCTACAAATGCCAGTAGTATAACATCACAGAATTTTTTTACCGGAACCAAAAGCAGCAAGCTGCTCTTTCTCCATAAAAAAGTGGATTAGGAAGAAGTATTCGTACCTACATGAGAGCATGTAGAGCTGCAAGTCCGGTGCACACAAGCTCATCTTCACCGTCCTCCTGCTTTCCCATCGCCGGGTTCGAGCGCAAATGCGCTCCTCCTCTCCCTCCTGTTGGGCGCTCGACATGATGAGCACGGTCCAAGAAGTGGTCAGGGAACCACATTCAGCATCACATATTGCAGCTTATATCCCGTAGTTCGTCAAGACCTTGCTGGCCAATCAGAAGTGGCTAATAGGGACAGCGCCAACGGCAGGAAATCATGACCATCTGCAAGGCGGGCTGAGACTGCAAGAAGAGCACAAGCGCGTGCCAATGAACATGAATAAATTAACTTTTTGGATATAAAGAAGCAGTTCATATGAGAGGAGATAGAACATAAAATTGTAAAGCTATTTAGTGATCTATAAACCAGAGGTCTAGATGAACACAAATATTAAAGCAACGGATGTACCGATGCAATTTGAAACTATTTCCTAACTGATATCATATTTTCATCAATTTTGCTCAAAGCAAACATATGACATAGATTAGTCAGCACTTCAGAGATTTCTGTGGAACACATTTTAGGAATAAATAACAGAATCTCCACAAATAAGACGGAAAATAGAGAGAAGAGCTAATGCATTGAGAAGACACTGTATTTAATCTTACTCCTATCGTTAATTCCTAGCACCTAATTATAACTAATCCTAGCACAGAAAAATAAAACTAATAGCCTACTATTTTCAGATCCACACAAACAACAAATGAGAGACATGAGAGAGCACCAGACCTCACCTTGCTTGAGATGAGGAGGACCGGAAGGAGAGGTCAGATGCTCTTAAGTAAGTTTATGCCTAATATCAGAAGCTTGTGTAGGTAAATTCGTGAAGACATACCTATCATTGCCTAGATTAAGGATAAGAAAATATAACACTAACTATAGCAGAGTATAAATGGTATGAAGAAATGAGCTCACCCAAGTGACAATCTCTAATACGATGGCCATTTCATTTTCAATGTCAGTAATCTAGATCAGCTCAATGCCTGCAAAGATAGACATCATCATGGACATCTCACTACAATCAAATTCTTGTTGACAACACAAGACTGACAATTGAAATGCAAGGGAATGGAACCATCAAGGTCTAAACCATATGTCATGATCTTGCTGATAATCTGAATGGAAAATATTCTACCAATGGACCTATATATGGTGATGCCGATGTTGATGTGGTTCTTGCCGTTCCTCTTCCGTACCGCCGAATATTTCCTTGTTGAGTTTGACAACTGACCATGCCGGTGCTGACCTGAAGAACAACATAAAGAGATAAGTTGGTGATTGATATAGCCATTCCAATGTCGACCTAATTTTTTCCATTTAAGAACCCATGCTCCCATAGGCTTAGAAAGGACCAAATACAAATATGAATAAGCTACCTGCTTTAAGAAGACAGAATAGGAATCTCATAACAGCTATGGCGGTGGATGTTGATGATGACGGGCTGCTTTCCGCTGGTCCCTCCTCATCACAGTTAGCCATTTGTTTGAAAAATACAAACAAAAATGTCATGCAATCAAAGACAAAAAAAATTCTAGCACGAAAGATCATTTAGGTAAGCTACCACTCCCATTCCAAACAAGCTAGGACGCACATTCTGCAGTTCCTCTCTCTGCTGTCGAGAATGGCGATGGCATGGACGTCCTACTTGACTATGTATTGCGCTGGCCTATGAATATATACTGCTACACAATCTTCAATTTAGGAATCTACTGATAGCATCAAATCATCAACCACTTGACTATGTATTATTGTGGATCAAACTATGCCACGTATCTGCATAGTTGCTATCTCCATTAAAGAATAGCAGAAACAATCAAGGCAAGAATTTTATGCTCACTTAATTTCTGAATTTTGCATCCGGTTCTCATACCTGCATGTAACAGAGCAAGACATTATAAATCTAAAATGTGTATCCTAAAGTTTTTTATCCAGAATTTGACAATACCACAATGTTACCATTCACCATTTATTTCAATAAACTATATACACGAAAAAGAAAAAAACAGCATTTTATTTTTACCTAAAACGAATCTACCAATGCAGCAATAAATGTATGAAGTTTTCTCTGAATTGCTATTAATAAAAAATCGTACAGGAAAAACATCAAGAATTAAACGATGTAGGTCTGGCTTAACTTTGGGATGAGTAGTTGAGATCTATCCCTGAAACCTCAGGCTTACGACATTAGGAAAAAGCCAGCAATAATAATTTCGTAATTCCCTGCAAATTAAAAATATAATCAAAGTAATGAAAGTGTATACATTACTCAGCAAGACATAAATCCAAAATTAGTTTCAATGAAAAAACAAAACACAGAAGTATAACCATTGTTCACTGCTAAATTTCAGAAAAAAATTGAATCCTAAACAATAGAGCAATATCAGACTTTCCTTGTAGGATTTTTGTCAAACACCTTATGGCATGGATAAACCAATACCTGCACAAACAAATCTGAGAGGGGGGGGGGACTGGAGAGAGAGAAACATGCAAACAAATACAAGATCTATGAGGATTAAATAGAGAGAAGGGGATGGAGTAGGATTTTCTCATCATCTCATCCACCACTGCTACAGATTCAACATCAGGACGTTCCGCACTCCTTTTTGTAGAAGATGCAAGGGAAAGAAATAAAGCCATTCCGCTGCACAGGGAGGAGTTCCAGACCCGAATATGAAGAAATTACCAAGGCCTTGGGGATTTTGTCACTAGTGCCATGGAGGAGAGGGATCCTGGCGGCCACCCATCTCCCGATAACCACCCATCTCCCGGCGACCTCCACCTTTTCCCATCCCAAACTGTGCTTTTTTCTCCAATCCCTTCCAGGAGACCAGGACGAGGAGGAGAACGGGTGGAGGCGGGGTGGTGGCGGCGCCGGCGCAGAGGAAGAGCACGGGAGGAGGATGGGTAGGGACTGGAGAGGGAGGTGGCGGCTGTACGGGGGGAGCGAGGGGAGAGGATTTCGGCTGCGGGAGAATGGATAGGGTTTGGCTGGGGGCTTCGATTTTGTCTCATGCGTAACTACCGCGCCCAATAACACGGTGACACGTGGCCCAATCCTGGAAAAAGAAAACGAGCCAACGCCCAACCCTCCCACGACGCGCGGCTGGCGTGGATAGCCCCGGAGAGCGCTATGGTGTGGCAACAATTATACCTTTAGATTTCCTATGGTGGTGCTAGGGGTTTTATCAATTTTAGGCCTATAATAATTCTTTTGTTTAGGCACCTTAGAGGCATACATGAATTTTTGCTCTTTACCCACATAAGCTTTCTCCTTATACTTAAGAGAAGAAAAAGTTGAACCCAAGGTTCCCATAGCTTTTTCAAGTTCACCAATCCTATTGATTTGATTATCATGGACAACACAAGTTCCTAGGACACTAATTCTTTCATAAATTCCTCCTAAGGATTTATCAAGTTCATCAGTTTTATCAAGTAACATTTCCAATTTAGTTTCAACACTTGGAAATTTTTTCTCTATGGTTTCCAATTTTTTCATAACGTCCTCAAGAGAGATTTCAATTTTAACTTCATTAACAGGTGGTATTCCAACTAGACTCTCAATGATGCAACTAGCCTCTAAAGCGGGAGTACCTAGGAAATTACCTCCCGAAAGAGTATCAAGAACATACCTATTCCAACTAGATAAGCCAACATAAAAGTTCCTAAGAAGGATAATAGTGGAGTGTTTCTTAATGCACCTATGATGAGCATTACTAATTCTGTACCAAGCATCTTTAAAACTTTCTCCACCTTGTTGCTTAAAACAACGAACTTCAACTTCAGGATTACTCATTTTAGTAGCAATAAAAATAAACTAAGCAAATAGAGTAAAGACAAGTAACTAAATTTTTGGTGTTTTTGATATAGAACTAGTAAATAAGACAGTAAATAAAGTAACTATTTTTTTTGTGTTTTTAATATGAAGCAAACAAGACAGTAAATAAAGTAAAGTAAAGCAAGACAAAAACAAAGTAAAGAGATTGGAAGTGGAGACTCCCTTGCAGCGTGTCTTGATCTCCCGAACGGCGCCAAAAAGCTTGATGCGCGTAGATGTACACGTCCGTTGGGAACCCCAAGAGGAAGGTATGATGCGCACAACGGCAAGTTTTCCCTCAGAAAGAAACCGAGGTTATCGAACCAGTAGGAGCCAAGAAGCACGTGAAGGTTGTTGGTGGAGGAGTGTAGTGCGGCGCAACACCGTGAAACCGGCGCCAACGTGGAACTGCACAACACAATCAAAGTACTTTGCCCCAACGTAACGTGAGGTTGTCAATCTCACCGGCTTGCTGAAAACAAAGGATTAAGCGTATCGAGTGGAAGATGGTGTTTGTTTGCAAAGAACAGTAAAAACAATGATTGCAGTAGAATGTATTCAGATGTAAAAGAATGGACCGGGTCCACAGTTCACTAGTGGTGTCTCTCCAATAAGATAACTAACATGCTGGGTGAACAAATTACAGGTGGGCAATTGAAAAATAAAGATTCAATACATACCAATGATGATTACTATGTGATTTAATCAGGGCATTACGACAAAGTACATAGACCGCTATCCAAGCATGCATCTATGCCTAAATAATCCACCTTCAGGTTATCATCCGAACCCCCTCCAGTATTAAGTTGTAAACAACAGATAATTGCATTAAGTATGGTGCGTAATGTAATCAACACAAATATCCTTAGAAAAAGCATCGATGTTTTATCCCTAGTAGCAACAGCACATCCACAACCTTAGAACCTACTGTCACGATCCCAGATTCAATGGAGGCATGAACCCACTATCGAGCATAAATACTCCCTCTTGGAGTTACAAGTATCAACTTGGCCAGAGCCTCTACTAGAGAGCATGCAAGAACATAAATAACACATATATGATAGATTGATAATCAACTTGACATAATATTCTAGATTCACCGGATCCCACCAAACACAACATGTAGCATTACAAATAGATGATCTTGATCATGTTAGGCAGCTCACAAGATCTAAACAATGATAGCACATGCGGAGAAGACAACCATCTAGCTGCTATGGACCCATAGTCCAAGGATGAACTACTCACGCATCAATCCGGAGGCGGGCATGATGATGTAGAGCCCCTCCGGTGATGATTCCCCTCTCCGGCAGGGTGCCGGAGGCGATCTCCTGAATCCCCGAGATGGGATTGGCGGCGGCGGCGTCTCTGGAAGGTTTTCCGTATCGTGGCTCTCGGTACAGGGGTATTCGCGACGAAGGCTATTTGTAGGCGGAAGGGTAGGTCAGGGGGCCACACGAGGGCCCCACACGCTAGGGCCGCGGGGCCAGGGGCCAGGCCGCGCCGCCCTATTGTGTCGGCGCCTCGTGGCCTGATGGCGTGTAACTCACACGTTCGTTGGGAACCCCAAGAGGAAGGTATGATGCGCATGTAGCAAGTTTTCCCTCGAAAGAAACCAAGGTTTAATCGAACCAGGAGGAGCCAAGAAGCACGTTGAAGGTTGATGGTGGCGAAATGTGATGCGGCGCAACAACAGGGATTCCGGCGCCAACGTGGAACCGGCACAACACAACCCAAGTACTTTGTCCCAACGAAACAGTGAGGTTGTCAATCTCACCGGCGCTGTAACAAAGGATTAACCGTATTGTGTGGAAGATGATTGTTTGCAAGAAAATAGTAAAACAAGTATTGCAGCAGATTGTATGCTATGTAAAGAATAGGACCGGGGTCCACAGTTCACTAGAGGTGTCTCTCCCATAAGATAAAAGCATGTTGGGTGAACAAATTACAGTCGGGCAATTGACAAATAGAGAAGGGCATAACAATGCATATACATGATATGATAAATATAGTGAGATTTAATCCGGGCATTACGACAAAGTACATAGACCGTCATCCAACTGCATCTATGCCTAAAAAGTCCACCTTCAGGTTATCATCCGAACCCCATTCAGTATTAAGTTGCAAAGCAGACAATTGCATTAAGTATGGTGCGTAATGTAATCGACAACTACATCCTTAGACATAGAATCAATGTTTTATCCCTAGTGGCACAACACATCACAACCTTAGAACTTTCTGTCACTGTCCCAGGTGTCAATGAAGGCATGAACCCACTATCGAGCATAAATACTCCCTCTTGGAGTTAAGAGCAAAAACTTGGCCAGAGCCTCTACTAATAACGGAGAGCATGCAAGATCAAAAACAACACATAAACAATAGATTGATAATCACCATAACATAGTATTCTCTATCCATCGGATCCCGACAAACACAACATATAGTATTACGGATAGATGATCTTGATCATGTTAGGCAGCTCACAAGATCCAACAATGAAGCACATGAGGAGAAGACGACCATCTAGCTACTGCTATGGACCCATAGTCCAGGAGATGAATCCCCTCTCCGGCAGGGTGCCGGAGGCGATCTCCTGAATCCCCCGAGATGGGATTCGCGGCGGCGGCGTCTCTGGAAGGTTTTCCGTATCGTGGCTCTCGGTACTGGGGTTTCGCGACGGAGGCTTTAAGTAGGCGAAAGGGCAACGTGGGGGCCACACGAGGGGCCCACACCATAGGTCGGCGTGGCCAGGGCCTGGGCCGCGCCGCCTGTGGTGTCGCCACCTCGTGGCCCCGCTTCGACTCCCCTCCGGTCTTCGGAAGCTTCGTGCAAAAATAGGACCCCGGGCGGTGATTTCGTCCAATTCCGAGAATATTTCGTTACTAGGATTTCTGAAACCAAAAACAGCAAAACAGAAATGGCTCTTCGGCATCTTGTTAATAGGTTAGTTCCAAAATGCGTAAATACGACATATAATGTGCATAAAACATGTAGGTATCATCAATAAAGTAGCATGGAACATAAGAAATTATCGATACGTTGGAGACGTATCAGCACCCCAAGCTTAGTTCTGCTCGTCCCGAGCAGGTAAAACGATAACAAAGATAATTTCTGAAGTGACATGCCATCATAATCTTGATCATACTATTTGTAAACATATGTAATGAATGCAGCGATCAAAACAATGGTAATGACATGAGTAAACAAGTGAATCATAAAGCAAAGACTTTTCATGAATAGTACTTCAAGACAAGCATCAATAAGTCTTGCATAAGAGTTAACTCATAAAGCAATAAATCAAAGTAAAGGTGTTGAAGCAACACAAAGGAAGATTAAGTTTCAGCGGTTGCTTTCAACTTATAACATGTATATCTCATGGATATTGTCAACATAAAGTAATATAACAAGTGCAATATGCAAGTATGTAGGAATCAATGCACAGTTCACACAAGTGTTTGCTTCTTAAGGTGGAGGGAGATAGGTAAACTGACTCAACAATAAAAGTAAAAGAAAGGTCCTTCAAAGAGGAAAGCATCGATTGCTATTTGTGCTAGAGCTTTTATTTTGAAAACATGAAACAATTTTGTCAACGGTACTAATAAAGCATATGAGTTATGTAAATTATATCTTACAAGTTGCAAGCCTCATGCATAGTATACTAATAGTGCCCGCACCTCGTCCTACTTAGCTTGGACTACCGGATCTTTGCATGCCATGTTTCAACCAAGTGTCACAAAGGGGTACCTCCATGCCGCCTGTACAAAGGTCTAAGGAGAAAGCTCGCATTTTGGATTTCTCGCTTTTGATTATTCTCAACTTAGACATCCATACCGGGACAACATGGACAACAGATAATGGACTCCTCTTTAATGCATAAGCATGTAGCAATAATTATTATTCTCATATGAGATTGAGGATATATGTCCAAAACTGAAACTTCAACCATGATTCATGGCTTTAGTTAGCGGCCCAATGTTCTTCTCTAACAATTTGCATGCTCCAATCATTAAAGTGATAGATCCTTCAGACAAGACGGACATGCATAGCAACTCACATGATATTCAACAATAGTTGATGGCGTTCCCCAGAAGCATGGTTATCGCACAACAAGCAACTTAATAAGAGATAAAGTGCATAAGTACATATTCAATACTACGATAGTTTTTAAGGCTATTTTGTCCCATGAGCTATATATTGCAAAGGTGAATGATGGAATTATAAAGGTAGCACTCAAGCAATTTACTTTGGAATGGCGGAGAAATACCATGTAGTAGGTAGATATGGTGGACACAAATGGCATAGTGGTTGGCTCAAGGATTTTGGATGCATGAGAAGTATTCCCTCTCGATACAAGGTTTAGGCTAGCAAGGTTATTTGAAGCAAACTCAAGGATGAACCGGTGCAGCAAAACTCACATAAAAGACATATTGTAAACATTATAAGATTCTACACCGTCTTCCTTGTTGTTCAAAACTCAATACTAGATATTATCTAGACCTTAGAGAGACCAAATATGCAAATCAAATTTTAGCAAGCTCTATGTATTTCTTCATTAATGGGTGCAAAGCATATGATGCAAGAGCTTAAACATGAGCACAACAATTGCCAAGTATCACATTATCCAAGACATTTTAGAATTACTACATGTAGCATTTTCCAATTCCAACCATATAACAATTTAACGAAGAAGAAACTTCGCCTTGAACATTATGAGTAAAGCCTAAGGACATATTTGTCCATATGCAACAGCGGAGCGTGTCTCTCTCCCACAAAGTGAATGCTAGGATCCATTTTATTCAAACAAAAACAAAAACAAAAACAAACCGACGCTCCAAGTAAAGAACACAAGATGTGATTGAATAAAAATATAGTTTCAGGGGAGGAACCTGATGATGTTGTCGATGAAGAAGGGGATGCCTTGGGCATCCCCAAGCTTAGACGCTTGAGTCTTCTTAAAATATGCAGGGGTGAACCACGGGGGCATCCCCAAGCTTAGAGCTTTCACTCCTCTTGATCATGGTATATCATACTCCTCTCTTGACCCTTGAAAACTTCCTTCACACCAAACTTCAAGCAAACTCATTAGAGGGTTAGTGCACAATTAATAATTCACACATTCAGAGGTGACACAATCATTATTTTCACTTCTGGACATTGCATAAAGCTACTGGACATTAATGGATCAAAGAAATAAATCCAACATAGCAAAAGAGGCAATGCGAAATAAAAGGCAGAATCTGTTAAAAACAGAACAGTCCGTAAAGACGAATTTTAAAATGGCACCAGACTTGCTCAAATGGAAAAACTCAAAACTAATGAAAGTTGCGTACATATCTGAGGATCACGCTCGTAAATTGGCAGATTTTTTCGAATTTTCTACAGAGACTTGTGCCCAGATTCGTGACAGACAGCAATGCTGTTTCTGCGCAGCGATCCCAAATATAACCTCAACTTTGACATAGAAACTTTACTTGGCACAAAAACATGATAAGGAGAGGTTTCTACAGTAGTAAACAACTTCCAAGACTCAACAAAACAAAAAATTGCTGTAGTAAAATAAACACATGGGTTATCTTCCAAGAAGTGCTTTTCTTTAACGCCTTTCAGCTAGGCGCAGAAAGTGCAAATCAAGTAACATCAAGAGTAGAAGCATCAACATCATAACCAGGGGTATTGGGAGTTTTCTCAACCAAGCATAGTATATTGGATACATAAGTTTTAGCGTCTCCCTTTTCATTAGTCTTGGGCTTGCTATTCTCATCGAACAAATTTTCAGGAACAAGCCAAGCATAGTTATTTTCTAGTGCATCATTCATAGCTAGGAGTTTACATGGTATTGGTGCTTTGATCTCCCCACCATCATTAATATTATTAGTGTACCTTATTCTATCCATGTCCATTTTTTCAAGGAGACCAACAAAATTAGTATGAGAACCTAGCATATTAAATTTAGCAAGACCTTTCTAGCCTCTCTTGCTAGACCACCAAATTCTCTAAGAAGAGTTTCTAAAACAAAATCTTTCTTTTCCCCTTCTTCCATATCACCGAGTGTAAGAAACATGTGTTGGATTATAGGATTGAGATTAACAAATTTAGTTTCCAACATACGAACTAAAGCAGCAGCAGCAATTTCATAAGTAGGTGCAAGTTCTACCAAGTGTCTATCTTCAAAATCTTCAGTAATACTAACATGATTGAAAAATTCTTCTATATTATTTCTCCCAACTATGGACCCACGTCCTACCGGTATGTCTTTTGTGGTAAAATTAAAAGGAAACATGATGCAATAAGCAAAAAGTAAACTAGGCAAACAAAGTAAAGACAAGTAACTAATTTTTTTGTGTTTTTGATATAGAGCAAGACAATAAAGTAAAGTAAAAATAGCAACTAATTTTTTTGTGTTTTGTTTAAGTGCAGCAAACAAAGTAGTAAATAAAATAAAGCAAGACAAAAACAAAGTAAAGAGATTGGGAAGTGGAGACTCCCCTTGTCTTGATCTCCCCGGCAACGGCGCCAGAAAAAGAGCTTGATGGCGTGTAACTCACACGTTCGTTGGGAACCCCAAGAGGAAGGTATGATGCGCACAGTAGCAAGTTTTCCCTCAGAAAGAAACCAAGGTTTAATCGAACCAGGAGGAGCCAAGAAGCACGTTGAAGGTTGATGGTGGCGAAATGTGATGCGGCGCAACAACAGGGATTCCGCCGCCAACGTGGAACCTGCACAACACAACCCAAGTACTTTGTCCCAACGAAACAGTGAGGTTGTCAATCTCACCGGCTTGCTGTAACAAAGGATTAACCGTATTGTGTGGAAGATGATTGTTTGCAAGAAAACAGTAAAACAAGTATTGCAGTAGATTGTATGCTATGTAAAGAATAGGACCGGGGTCCACAGTTCACTAGAGGTGTCTCTCCCATAAGATAAAAGCATGTTGGGTGAACAAATTACAGTCGGGCAATTGACAAATAGAGAAGGGCATAACAATGCATATACATGATATGATAAATATAGTGAGATTTAATCCGGGCATTACGACAAAGTACATAGACCGCCATCCAACTGCATCTATGCCTAAAAAGTCCACCTTCAGGTTATCATCCGAACCCCATTCAGTATTAAGTTGCAAAGCAACAGACAATTGCATTAAGTATGGTGCGTAATGTAATCGACAACTACATCCTTAGACATAGAATCAATGTTTTATCCCTAGTGGCAACATCACATCACAACCTTAGAACTTTCTGTCACTGTCCCAGGTGTCAATGAAGGCATGAACCCACTATCGAGCATAAATACTCCCTCTTGGAGTTAAGAGCAAAAACTTGGCCAGAGCCTCTACTAATAACGAAGAGCATGCAAGATCATAAACAACACATAAACAATAGATTGATAATCACCATAACATAGTATTCTCTATCCATTGGATCCCGACAAACACAACATATAGTATTACAGATAGATGATCTTGATCATGTTAGGCAGCTCACAAGATCCAACAATGAAGCACATGAGGAGAAGACGACCATCTAGCTACCGCTATGGACCCATAGTGGGGGTGATACGTCCAATTTGCATCACTATTTTGTATCATAATTTGCTGTTATTCATTGATATATTTCATATTGGGACACAATACTTATGTTATTTCATCTATTTTGCATGTTTCATCATCATTGGAGGATCAAGCACCGGAGCCAGGATTCTGCTGGAAAAAGCACCGTCGAACACAATATTTCGAAGATCAACTGTGGAAGGGAATTTCACGTAAATTCCTATTTTTCCAAATGACGGAGGTAGCGAAGGGGGAGAAGAGAGGGGCTGTGGGCCCAGACCATAGGGCGGCGCGGCCCAGGCCCTGGCCGCGCCACCCTATGCTGGGGGCCCACGACCCTTTTCGCCTCCTTTTCTTCGCGTACTCCTTCGTCCCGAAAACCTAAGCCACGAGGGATCCTCACGAAGGGTTACAGCCGCCTCGCGGGGCGGAGAACACCAGAGAGAAAAGAGCTCTCCGGCGGGCAGGAATCCGCCGGGAAATTCCCTCCCGGAGGGGAAATCGACGCCATCGCCATCGTCATCGAGCGGGACATCATCTCCATCATCATCATCATCATCTCCACCATCTACACCGCCATCACCACCGCTGCACCTCGTCATCGCTGTAGCAATTCGGGTTAAATCTTGATTGTTTGATAGGGGAAACTCTCCCGGTGTTATTCTATACTTGTTGTAGATGCTATTGAGTGGAACCATTGAACCAAGGTTTATGTTCAGATTGTTATTCATCATCATATCACCTCTGATTGTATTCCATATGATGTCTCGTGAGTAGTTCGTTTAGTTCTTGAGGACATGGGTGAAGTCTAAATGCTAGTAGTGAATTATGGTTGAGTAATATTCAATGTTATGATATTTAAGTTGTGGTGTCATTCTTCTAGTGGTGTCGTGTGAACGTCGACTACACGATACTTCACCATTTATGGGCCTAGGGGAGTGCATCTTGTATTCGGTTGCTAATTGCGGGGTTGCCGGAGTGAAACCTAAGCCCCGTTAGTATATCGATGCGGAGGGATCGCAGGATCTCAGAGTTTAAGGCTGTGGTTAGATTTATCTTAATTACTTTCTTGTAGTTGCGGATGCTTGCAAGGGGTATAATCACAAGTATGTATTAGTCCTAGGAAGGGCGGTGCATTAGCATAGGTTCACCCACACAACACTTATCAAAACAATGAAGATTAATCACCGTATGTAGCGAAAGCACTAGACTAAAATCCCCGTGTGTCCTCGGGAACGTTTGGTCATTATAAGTAATCAAACCGGCTTGTCCTTTGTGCTAAAAAGGATTGGGCCACTCGCTGCAATTATTTCTCTCGCATTTTATTTACTTGTACTTTATTTATCGCAATATCAAAACCCCCTGAATACTTGTCTGTGAGCATTTACAGTGAAACCTTCATCGAAACTGCTTGTCAACACCTTCTGCTCCTCGTTGGGTTCGACACTCTTATTTATCGAAAGTACTACGATACACCCCTATACTTGTGGGTCATCAAGACTATTTTCTGGCGCCGTTGCCGGGGAGTGAAGCGCTATTGGTAAGTGGAATTGGTAAGGAAAACCTTTACTGTTTGTGCTGATTTTATTTCTGCCTGCTGCTATAATCATTATGGAGAGATCTTCTCTTCAATTTCTATTTGGGAAATCTACTACTACTGCAACGGTAGTGGATGAAGCGCCAGGTGAGGAAGTAGTACCATATAAAATACCTACGAAAATTATTGAACGTGTTATGGATAACCGCTATGAAGGGGATGGAACTGTCCATCCTGGTGATCATTTACTGTTTTTGCATGAATTATGCGGTTTATTCAAATGTGCAGGTATTTCTATGAATGAAGTTAGGAAGAAACTATTCACTATATCGCTGTCTGGTAAAGCGGCGCACTGGTATAAATTGCTGAAGAATGGTGATTCTATTGATTGGGAGGACATTGTGCCTTTATTTTATTCCAAATTTTATCCTCCAAGTGAAATTCACAAAGATCGGAACCGCATATATAATTTCTGGCCTCATGATGGAGAAAGTATTGCCCAAGCTTGGGGAGATTGAAGTCTTTAATGCTCAAATGCCCCATTCATGAGCTTCCTGGTAATGTTATTATTGATAATTTCTATGCAAGACTTTCTTTTCAAGACAAGACCTTGCTGGATACTTCTTGTTCTGGATCATTTACACGCAAGAATGAAGAGTTTAAAAGGGACCTTCTTGATCGGATCCAAGAAAATACTGAAGGATGGGAGAATGACAAAGATAGAGAATCAGGTATAATTTATGATTATAAATGCATTGAAGCTTTTATGGATACTGATAAATTTCGTAATATGAGTGCTACATATGGTCTTGATTCCCAAGTTGTTGCAAATCTTTATAGAGCTTTTGCCTCTCATTATGAACTGCCTAAGAAGAATTTTGATAAGTATCATGAACCGTATAAAGATAAAATTGATTCATCTGTAAACAAATGTGTAGTGATTGAAACTGTTGATAATGTTATTCCTGAAGCTTATATTGAAAAAACTCCTTTCCCTGCTAAAATGAAGGAGTACTCTGTCATATCTAGTGCGGTTAATAAAAGTGAAAAGAAACCTAAAGAACCTGAAGAACAAATTAAAATTGAACCTGCTGTTGCTATAGTTAAAGATCTTGTGACTGAAAATGTGGAGGATGGTCATATTATTTTCTGTGAAGATGCTTCTAATATTGTTTCACATCCTAATAAACCCAAACAAGTTAGTGTTCCTATGCTATCTGTTAGAATTGGTGATCATTGCTATTATGGTTTATGTGATATTGGTGCAAGTGTTAGTGCTATTCCTTATGAACTTTACACGGAGATTATGCACGAAATTGGTTCTTGCGAACTTGAAGATATTGATGTGGTTATTCATCTGGCTAATAGAGAAACTATTTCTCCAATTGGTATTGTTCGAGATGTGGAAGTTCTATGTGGTAAGATTAAATATCCTGCTGACTTTTTGGTACTTGGTTCTGCTGCTAGTGATCATTGTCCTATCATTTTTGGTAGACCTTTTCTAAATACTTGTGGAGCTATTATAGATTGTAAGAAAGAGAAAATTTTGACTAGATTTGCTGGTGAACCTTATGAATTTAACTTTTCTAAATTTACCAAAACTCCTTATAAAATTGACTTGCCTAGTAATGATTTTAAAATGGAGCAGTGTGCATCTATTGTTCTTGTTCCTAATAACCCTTTGCAGCAACATTTGGAGAATAGTGAAAGTGAAGCTTTTAGAAAGAAAGAGATGAGCTTGAGGAAATTTTTCGCCAACCTATTCTCAAGCATGATTTACCGGTGGAAGATCTGGGTACAACACCACCACCGAAGGAAGATCCTGTTTTTGATCTAAAGCCCTTACCTGATAATCTTAAATATGCTCATATTGATGATAAGAAAATATATCCTGTTATTATTAGTTCTAAGCTTTCAGAGATTGAGGAAGAAAGGTTATTGGAAATATTGAAGAAACACCGAGGAGCTATTGGCTATACTCTTGATGATTTGAAAGGGATTTCTCCTTCTATTTGCCAACATGCTATTAATATGGAAGAAGATGCAAAGCCTGTTGTTGAACATCAACGTCGTCTAATTCCGAAGATGAAGGAAGTGGTAAGGAACGAGGTATTAAAACTCCTTGAAGCTGGTATTATATATCCTATTGCTGATAGTAGATGGGTTAGTCCTGTTCATTGTGTTCCTAAGAAAGGAGGAATGACTGTTGTGCCTAATGATAATGATGAGCTTATTCCTCAAAGAATAGTTGTAGGTTATAGAATGTGCATTGATTTTCGAAAAGTGAATAAAGTTACTAAGAAAGATCATTACCCTTTACCCTTTATTGATCAAATGTTAGAAAGGTTGTCTAAAAATACTCATTTTTGCTTTCTTGATGGTTATTCTGGGTTTTCACAAATTGCTGTTAAAGCTAAAGATCAAGAGAAAACCACTTTTACTTGTCCTTATGGAACTTATGCTTACAGGCGTATGCCTTTTGGTTTATGTAATGCTCCTGCTACTTTTCAAAGATGCATGTCTGCTATTTTTCATGGTTTTTGCGAAAGTATTGTAGAGGTGTTCATGGATGATTTTTCTATGGGAATTCTTTTGATAATTGCCTGCAAAACCTCGATAAAGTTTTGCAGAGATGTGAAGAAACTAACCTTGTTCTTAATTGGGAGAAATGCCACTTTATGGTTAATGAAGGAATTGTATTGGGACATAAAATTTCCGAGAGAGGTATTGAAGTTGATAGAGCTAAAGTTGAAGCAATTGAGAAGATGCCCTATCCAAGGGATGTTAAAGGTATTCGTAGTGTTCTTGGTCATGCTGGGTTTTATAGGAGATTTATTAAAGATTTCTCTAAAATTTCAAAGCCTCTTACTAATCTTCTTCAAAAAGATGTACCTTTTGTTTTTGATGATGATTGTAAGGAAGCTTTTGAAACTTTAAAGAAAGCCTTAACAACTGCTCCTGTAGTTGAACCTCCTGATTGGAATTTTCCTTTTGAAATTATGTGTGATGCTAGTGATTTTGCTGTAGGCGCTGTTCTTGGACAGCGAGTAGATAAAAAATTAAATGTTATTCATTATGCTAGTAAGACTCTTGATGCTGCTCAAAGAAATTATGCTACAACTGAAAAAGAATTGTTAGCTGTAGTCTTTGCTTGTGATAAGTTTAGACCTTATATTGTTGATTCAAAAGTTACAATTCATACTGATCATGCTGCAATTAGATACCTTATGACAAAGAAAGATGCTAAGCCAAGGCTTATTAGATGGGTACTTCTGTTGCAAGAATTTGATTTACATATTATAGATAGGAAAGGTGCTGATAATCCTGTTGCTGATAATTTGTCTAGATTGGAAAATATTGCTTATGATCCTGTTCCTGTTAATGATAGTTTTCCAAATGAACAATTGGCTGTAATAAAGGTGAGCTCGCGAGAGAGCCCTTGGTATGCAGATTATGCTAACTTTATTGTTTCAAGTACTTGCCTCCAACCTTTTCAGCTCAGCAACGGAGGAAATTCTTTTATGACTTGAGGCATTATTTTTGGGATGACCCACACTTATATAAAGAAGGAGTGGATGGTATTATGCGAAGATGTGTTCCTGAATATGAACAACAGGAGATATTGAATAAATGTCATGGAAGTGTTTATGGAGGACATCACGCTGGAGATAGAACCGCGCAAAGGTTCTACAATCAGACGCAATGAAATGCCTATGAATTATACTCTTGTTATTGAACCATTCGATTGTTGGGGATTCGACTTCATGGGACCTTTCCCTTCTTCAGACGGTAACACTCATATACTTGTCGCTGTTGATTATGTTACTAAATGGGTAGAAGCTATACCTACAAAAAGTGCTGATGGTGAGACCTCTATAAAAATGTTGGTAGATATTATATTTCCTAGATTTGGAGTACCTAGATATATTATGACTGATGGAGGTTCTCATTTCATTCATGGAGGTTTTAGAAAAACTCTTGCTAAGTATGGTATTAATCATAGAATTGCTTCTGCTTATCACCCTCAAACTAGCGGTCAAGTAGAATTATCAAATAGAGAGATTAAAGCTATCTTGGGTAAGACTGTTAATAAATCTAGAAAGAATTGGCCTAGCAAATTGAAAGAAGCGTTATGGGCTTATAGAACTGCTTATAAAAATCCTATGGGAATGTCACCTTATAAAATGGTTTATGGAAAAGCTTGTCATTTACCTTTAGAACTAGAGCACAAAGCTTATTGGGCTGTTAGAGAATTAAATAAAGATCCTAAATTAGCCGGTAATAAGAGGTTGTTGCAATTAAGTTCTCTAGATGAATGGAGAAGTGAAGCTTATGAAAATGCTAAACTCTTTAAAGAAAAAGTTAAGAAGTGGCATGATAGAAGGATCATTAAAAGAGAATTTAATGTTGGAGATCAAGTTCTATTGTATCGGTCTCGTCTCAGATTCTTTGCAGGGAAATTACTCTCGAAGTGGGAAGGACCATATGTTGTTGAGGAGGTGTATCGTTCAGGAGCAATTAAAATTAGCTCTCTCCAAGGCAATGCCACACAAGTGGTGAATGGACAAAGACTCAAGCATTATATCTCGGGCGATTCTTATAATGTTGATGTTGATATTATTCAAGTGGAAACACCGGAGGCTTTCATCAAAGGACAAATTGACAGTCCGCCAGAACTGGACTTTGAATAGGTAACAGTATAGGTAATAAAAAGTCCGCGTTTACCTTTCCGAACATTATTTCTGCTGTTTTTGGAAAATATGAAAAATTACGGAATCGAAACGGAGTGGAAAAGACGCGCGAGGGCCCGTCACCACAGGCCGGCGCGGGCCCCACCCTCGCGCCGACCTATGGTGACGGCACCTCGGCGTCCCGTTTCCACTCGTTTTCGACCTGGAACCTTCCTTTTGTCGTAAAATATTTGCTATATAATCCCCCGGACCCCTGGAGGTCCGTAATATCGTTTTCTCGTCGTGTTTTGTTTCGAGCTGTTTTCTCCAGATTTGTTTTGATCTAGAAGCACCGTGGTCTCTAACAACAAGGACAAGGGGCTTTGGAAGGAAGAGATGGATGAAAGGATCAATAAAGAGAAGGAGAAGATAGCATCTGCAGAAGGAGAGTGGGAAACTACGAAGAGTAAGCCAATCTTGGTGGGATCGGTTAACACTGGGCGTTCTTTTTCTCATAACTTGCAGGGAGCTCTTCCGCCTGCTCTGGACCTCGACTCTTTCCCCTGTGTGGAGGAAGCCATACGGGTTGCGATGAGTTTTGTGATCAATATCGTGCTCTAAGAAGGGAAGTGGAGATACTTCAGGAGGAGAATCAGCGACTTCGCAGAATGTTGGAGTATTACTCAAATCCCAGCACAAGGCCGTCACCGCCACACTCGGGTAACGATAAGTCTCTTCAAGTTTTGGTGCAGAATTGCAAACTTGAGAAGCTGAAGGAGATCCTTATGAAGCGCGAGAAGAATCCATCACCATCATCACCGAAGGAGTAATTCATCATCGGTATTGGCATCCCCTTGGTTTGTTCCAAGCTTGGGGAGTGCCGCGGTATCACATCACCACCACCTTTATCTTTTACTATCAAGTAGTGTCATATCATGAGTAGGGAAGTTATCATATAGAATAGTATGCAATGTGGAAGTATCTCTCTTAGTTAGCTATCTATGTATCCGTTGGTGTGAGTTATCGTTATGGAATATTAATGAGAAGTCTTATCATTTACTTTTTGCACACCTTATTTTAGTTTGCAATCTCCATTATATGATTACTCTTGACATGAGTATTGATATCACTTTGGGAACATTAAGTAAATCTATTTGGTTTTGGCAAACTTAGCATTGGTCAATAGCAACAACATCTTGATGTTTAATAGAAGAGAGAAATACACTTAGATACATTACTCCATTATCTCTATGCTTAGTATTCTTAAGTTAAAATTGCTTGTGCTTATGAGAAAGATGCATGATTGTTTCTATCATATGTATATTTGTTTGTTTCCCTCAACCTTTATGCTTGCTATCAAACCTTGCTAGCCAAAGACCTGTATCGAGAGGAATGCTTCTCATACATCCATAACCTTAGACCAAACCTATGCCATTTGTGTCCACCATACCTGCCTACTACATGGTATTTTCTGCCATTCCAAGTAAATACTTCATGTGCTACCTTTAAATTATTCAAACTATACTACTCCTTATTTGTGTCAATGTTTTATAGCTCATGAGGAAGTATGTGGTGTTTTATCTTTCAATCTTGTTGGGCGAACTTTTCCTAATGGACTAGCGGCACATCCGCTTACCCAATAACTTTGCAATAAGAGCTGGCAATGAGGTTCCCAGCCTCAATTAATAACTTTCATTAATAATTCTCTTCACATGTTTTGCTCTGATTCATCAGTAAGCAACTTAATTTTGCAATAGACACTCCTCCATGGTATGTGAATGTTGGAAGGCACCCGAGGATTCGGTTAGCCATGGATTGAGAAAGCCAAGGTTGGGGGAGTGTCATCCTAAATAAAACTAAAATACATGTGTAAACAAAAGAGAAGGGGGATGATCTACCTTGCTGGTAGAGATGCCGTCCCTCATGGGAGCCGCTCTTGGAAGGTTCGTTTGGCAAGGGGGTTAGAGTACCCGCTACCATTCGTTGACAACAACAAACACCGCTCAAAAATCTTACTTTTATGCTCTTTATATGATTTCAAAACTTGAAAAGCTCTAGCACATGATTTAATCCCTGCTTCCCTCGAAGGGCCTATCTTTTACTTTTATGTTGAGTCAGTAAACCTATTTCCCTCTATCTCAAGCAAGCAATTGAGTTGTTGTGAACCAATCATTTATGCTATGATTTAGTTGATCATGTCTTTTATACTTTCTTGTTTAGTACCAATTTTATCTGAATGAATATGACTTTGAAGTTATCAATGATTATGAAGAGATTGTTATGCTTAAATATGAAGGCTCAGCTATAAATTCTAATATGAAAGCTTTGCTTAGAAGTACAATCCGTTAGTAGTTCTCTGACCAAGAACAAAGTTTGCCATCACCAATTATGATTTCTTATGCACCTTTACTTGTGATTTCTCTTTACTTATTTCAAGATGAGTTATATGAGGAAGTTGTTTACTAGAATGTCTTGTGTGAATGAATATGATGCTTCTTGTCCGTATTTTATTTATCGACTCTTCACTCCATAAACATGTGGTCTTGTTTATCGAGCTCAGTTTCGCTTGGGGACAAGCGAGGTCTAAGCTTGGGGGGTTGATACGTCCAATTTGCATCACTATTTTGTATCATAATTTGCTGTTATTCATTGATATATTTCATATTGGGACACAATACTTATGTTATTTCATCTATTTTGCATGTTTCATCATCATTGGAGGATCAAGCACCGGAGCCAGGATTCTGCTGGAAAAAGCACCGTCAGAACACAATATTTTCGAAGATCAACTGTGGAAGGGAATTTCACGTAAATTCCTATTTTTCCAAATGACGGAGGTAGCCCGGGAAGAGAGGGGTGGGCCCAGACCATAGGGCGGCCGTGCCCCGGCCGCGCCACCCTATGCTGGGGCCCACGACCCTTTTCGCCTCCTTTTCTTCGCGTACTCCTTCGTCCCGAAACCTAAGCCACAGAGGGATCCTCACGAAGGGTTACAGCCGCCTCTGCGGGGCGGAGAACACCAGAGAGAAAGAGCTCTCCGGCGGGCAGGAATCCGGGGAAATTCCCTCCCGGAGGGGGAAATCGACGCCATCGCCATCGTCATCGAGCGGGACATCATCTCCATCATCATCATCATCATCTCCACCATCTACACCGCCATCACCACCGCTGCACCTCGTCATCGCTGTAGCAATTCGGGTTAAATCTTGATTGTTTGATAGGGGAAACTCTCCCGGTGTTATTCTATACTTGTTGTAGATGCTATTGAGTGGAACCATTGAACCAAGGTTTATGTTCAGATTGTTATTCATCATCATATCACCTCTGATTGTATTCCATATGATGTCTCGTGAGTAGTTCGTTTAGTTCTTGAGGACATGGGTGAAGTCTAAATGCTAGTAGTGAATTATGGTTGAGTAATATTCAATGTTATGATATTTAAGTTGTGGTGTCATTCTTCTAGTGGTGTCGTGTGAACGTCGACTACACGATACTTCACCATTTATGGGCCTAGGGGAGTGCATCTTGTATTCGGTTGCTAATTGCGGGGTTGCCGGAGTGACAGAAACCTAAGCCCCCGTTAGTATATCGATGCAGGAGGGATCGCAGGATCTCAGAGTTTAAGGCTGTGGTTAGATTTATCTTAATTACTTTCTTGTAGTTGCGGATGCTTGCAAGGGGTATAATCACAAGTATGTATTAGTCCTAGGAAGGGCGGTGCATTAGCATAGGTTCACCCACACAACACTTATCAAAACAATGAAGATTAATCATGTATGTAGCGAAAGCACTAGACTAAAATCCCCGTGTGTCCTCAGGAACGTTTGGTCATTATAAGTAATCAAACCGGCTTGTCCTTTGTGCTAAAAAGGATTGGGCCACTCGCTGCAATTATTTCTCTCGCATTTTATTTACTTGTACTTTATTTATCTGCAATATCAAAACCCCCTGAATACTTGTGAGCATTTACAGTGAAACCTTCATCGAAACTGCTTGTCAACACCTTCGCTCCTCGTTGGGTTCGACACTCTTATTTATCGAAAGTACTACGATACACCCCCTATACTTGTGGGTCATCGGGTGAACTACTCACTCATCACTCCGGAGGTGACCATGGCGGTGTAGAGTCCTCCGGAGATGAATCCCCTCTCCGGCAGTGCCGGAGGCGATCTCCTGAATCCCCGAGATGGGATTCGGCGTCTCTGGAAGGTTTTCCGTATCGTGGCTCTCGGTACTGGGGTTTTCGCGACGGAGGCTTTAAGTAGGCGAAAGGGCAACGTGGGGGGCCACACGAGGGGCCCACACCATAGGTCACCACGGCCAGGGCCTGGGCCGCGCCGCCCTGTGGTGTCGCCACCTCGTGGCCCCACTTCGACTCCCCTCCGGTCTTCTGGAAGCTTCGTGCAAAAATAGGACCCTGGGCGGTGATTTTGTCCAATTCCGAGAATATTTCATTACTAGGATTTCTGAAACCAAAAACAGCAGAAAACAGCAACTGGCTCTTCGGCATCTTGTTAATAGGTTAGTTCCAGAAAATGCGTAAATACGACATATAATGTGCATAAAACATGTAGGTATCATCAATAAAGTAGCATGGAACATAAGAAATTATCGATACGTTGGAGACGTATCATGGCCCCACTTCCTTTTCCCCTCGGTCTTCTGGAAGCTTCGTGTAAAAATAGGACCCTGGGCGTTGATTTCGTCCAATTCCGAGAATATTTCCTTACTAGAATTTCTGAAACCAAAAGCAGAAAACAGCAACTGGCGCTTCGGCATCTTGTTAATAGGTTAGTGCCGGAAAATGTATAATAATGCTGTAAAGTGTGTATAAATCATTCAAGTATTGTCATAAAAGTAGCATGGAACATAAGAAATTATAGATACGTTTGAGACGTATCAGGAAGTTACTTAAGAAGCATCTGCTATGTTTGTTGGATTATCAGCATCATTATTGGAAGAAGAGATGCACTATTAGATGGACCAAATTTGGGGATGAAAATACAAAAAAATTCCAAGCCATGGCAACAGAGATGTATAGAAGAAATTCCATTTCTCAGATAACATTACCTGATGGAACAATAATCACTGAGCACAATGACAAGGAGCAGCTGATTTTTGACACTTACAAACAAAGGCTTGGTACCTCCCATTCTCCTGACATGCTCTTTGAGCTGCAACACATAATTCAACATGTACCTGGTTTGGAGGAACTATCTGTGCCCTTCACCAAGGAAGAAATTGATTTGGTAGTGAAGAATATGCCCGTGGATAAAGCTCATGGCCCTGATGGTTTTAATGGACAGTTTCTCAAAGCTTGCTGGCACATTATTCAGCAGGATATTTATCAGTTATGCTTTGATTTCTGTGAGGGTAAATTAAATATTGAAAGTATTAATATGGGACATATTACTCTTATTCCAAAAGTAGCATGTCCAGAATCTATCAATGATTTTAGACCAATCACTTTGCTGAATTGTTTTCTCAAGATTATCACAAAAATACTGGCCAACAGACTGCAAAAGGTGGTTTTGAGAATTGTACACAAGAACCAATATGGATTCCTCAAGGGGAGAACCATCCAGGAATGCATTGCTTGGGCTTTTGAATTTATTCATCAATGTTCTGCATCCAAGAAGGAGATAATTTTGCTTAAGTTGGATTTTGCAAAAGCCTTTGATACAATTGATTATGGAGCAATGATTCAAATAATGAGACAAATGGCGTTTGATGATAAGTGGATACAATGGATTTCTGTCATATTTGCATCTGGCAAATCTGTTGTATTACTAAATGGTGTTCGTGGAAGGCAGTTTTTTTGTAGGAGAGGGGTAAGGCAAGGAGACCCCTCTCCCCTCTTATATTCGTTCTAGCTGCTGATTTGCTACAGTCAGCTATTAACAAGGCCTTTTGGATCAAACCTTAGCTGCTCCCTTTCTTCCTGATTTTGGAATGGATTATCCTGTGATTCAATATGCAGATGACACTCTAATTATTTTGCCAGCATGCACCCAACAAGTATCAGTTATGAAGGATATTTTGGACAAATATGCAACTTCTACTGGTTTACATATCAACTAAGCAAGCCAGTCCTTATTCCAATTAACTTAACACATGATAATGTTGTACTCATGGCTCAAAGCTTTGGTTGCTCAATAGGGCAGATGCCATTCACTTACTTGGGTCTACCCTTGGGTACCACTAAACCCACAGTTGTGGATCTGATGCACTTGTGGATAGAATTGAGAAGAAAATGTCAGCCACCTATATGATGATGTATTATAGTGGAAGAGTGATAGTAATAAATTCTTTGTTCACTTTTATTGCAATGTTTGCAATGTGCTCCATTCAGATTCCTCCAAAGATTCTAGAGCACATAGAGAAACTTAGACGCCACTGCTTTGGAATAAGAAAACAGAAGAAGGAGAGAAATGTTTTTTTTTCTTATTGCTTGGGATAAAGTCTGTAGACCCAAGAAAAAAAGGAGGAGTGGGAGTGTTAAACCTTAAGATACAGAATGAAGCTCTACTTCTCAAGCACTTGCATAAATTTTATAACAAGGAAGAGGTACCTTGGGTCACATTATTATGGAAATCTTACTATCAGGAAACTGAGCCACATGCTATGCAGCCAGTAGGATCATCCTGGTGGAGAGATATTTGTAAACTCACTCCAATATTTAGAGGCATTGCATCTTGTCAGGTGGGGGATGGTAAGACGGTGTTGTTCTGGAAAGATGTATGGATGGGCCAAGTGGCTTCGGAGCAATACCCTAGAGCCTTTTCATTTACTCATAGTGAGGATAAATCAGTCCAGCAATTTCTTACTGCTCCTAGACTTGCAGATAATTTTTGGCTGCCTATTTCTTCTCAAGCCATGAAGGGGATTAGGGAGCTTCAGCTGGTGTCTAGGGATTTAGTACTGGACTCAAATGAGAAAGATAAATGGGTTTATGATTGGGGGACTCCAAATTTTACATCTCAAAAGTACTATCAGTACTGCTTCAGGAATATTACCTATCATGCTGCCTATGGATGGATCTGAAAGTCCAAATGTACCCCAAAGATTAAATTTTTCTACTGGTTACTCATTTCAGATAGATTAAACACCAGGAATATGTTGCGAAGGAGAAATATGAAGTTGGACCCTGGATACAAATGTATGATTTGCCATGACCCACCTGAAGAAACAGCGCAACATCTTATCTTCCATTGTAGTTTTGTCAGTAGCTGCTGGGCTAGTTTTAATTTGTGTTGGGACATAGTTGTAGACAGATTGCCGATCATTTCACAAGGAAAGCAGAATTGGAGGAAACCCATGTTCATGGAAGTATTTATGGTGGGAGCTTGGAATATCTGGAAAGTTAGAAATAACATGCATTTTAAAGGGATGTCTCCAGATTTAAATGCTTGGAAATCTATCTTCAAAGAGGACTTTAGTCTGCTGGTTCATAGGATTAAGCAGGAACACCATCCTTTTATTACTTATGTAGTTGAATCTTTGTAATTCCCCCACCCCCTCTCCCCACTTGTACATATGCAATTGTTTTACCCCCTTTTAATGCAGTAAGTCAGTATGGTTTCTCACCCTACTGTCCATCAAAAAAATGATAACAATAATATTGGTTTAAGATTGTAAATGTTAACAATCTTTTTATATAGTTGGTCACACTTGTTAAATTTTGATTGAGTAAAATACACGGCTAGTCATTGAACTTGAATCGCTTGCTCGCTTTAGTCACTGTACTCTGAAATACGCAATTTACGGTCACCAAATACGTGTGACTGTTCCGTCATGGTCACTGCAACCGTATTGCACTGTATTTCCTGACATGGCGTGGTGTGGATCCCATATGTCAGTGTCCACTATGTTTCACTTTGCAAAAGAAACCCCAAATCTAGTTTCCCCTCAACAGAATATACTCCTTAAATTCAGAAGAAAAAAACATCCTGGTAAAGTAGGATGCGATTGGTCATACTAACCGGCGGGGCCCTAGTTTCAAAAAAAAAAAAAAAACGGCGGGGCCCTGGTCAGGGGCACCCACCCACCTTCTTTCATCCTCTTTCTCTCCAAGGATGCACGCCGGCGCGCCGCCTGGCACCTCCTCTACCCCTCCGGCCCTCCCCAGTTGCGGCGTTGACCCCTCCTACCCCTTGTCAGGCGCGGCTCCCGCCCCCACTTCTCCACCACATCCATGTGCGGTGCGAGCGCGTCACCTCCGCCGTGTACGACGTCGCTGATCGCGGCGAGAATGGAGTCTGGCGCGGAGCCCGTTCTCGACCCCGACGATAACCGAGGATCCCGAGCTCATCTGCGCCATCACCTGCTCGCCCGACAAAAGAGGAGGAGCCCTCTCCCCTACGGCGCAGCCCTCCCCTGCCCTTCTTCCCGGCCGGCGGCGCCCAACCCCTGCCTTGCGCTGGGCCGGAGGCCACCGCAAGTGTACTGGAGACCTCCGTCGGCTGCAGCTCCCTGCTGTTGCGCCGGAGCTTTGACGTGGCCATCCCCGACGGCAAGGCCCCACGCAAAATATCCCAGTCACTCTCCTCCAGTCGTCGTTGAAGACGACGATGACATTGCGCATCCGAGGCATCTGAGCGCAGCACGGTCGCTGCCGGCGTGGTGGCTCACGTCCGCTTCCTCGCAGCACGGTCGCTGCCGGCGTGGCGGCTCACATCCGCTTCCTCAGGGATGAAGTGTTGGAAGATGGTCCCGACGCATCAATCACGCCGGAGCTCGCCGTGGCATCCGACGCTGCCCAAATCCACCACCACCCCTTCGCAGATCGTGAGCGGCTGGAGGAGGAGGGCGTCCAGCAGCAGTTGTTGCACCGGCGGCGGTGGTGGATTAGGGCCATGCGGAGGTAGGGGAGGCCGTGCGCGACCGCGCAGGCAAACGAGACAGTTCCGGGCGCGGCAGCAGGACACATGGCTGAGGTCGCGGGGCGGCGGGGCAGAGAGCTGAGCCGCCCCCTAGCGGCGGTGGGAGGCCGGGCGGTGATGGCAGAGGAGGGAGGCTGGCGGAAGCGGTGATGCTCAGCCACACATGCCTTTTTTCTTTTCCTTTTTCTTTAGATCTTATTTGTTTCCTCAACTTTGCAATCTAGTCCTTTCTTTTCTATTAGAAACTAGTCTCTGCAGATGGTACGGGGCTAATACAAGGCTCTCCGACGACTAGTGACTGTAGATGATTCAAGTTCAATGACTAACCATGTATTTTACTCATTTTGATTTTAATAAAAAACTAGTGTAGTAAGGCAGTTGACTAGTTGAAGCTACCATTCGTTCCCTTGTCTACCAGGGCGAACGGTCGCAAAAAAGTTGGGTTCTTCTTCTTTGAAAACGACGAACCAAGGAGTAGACCCAGGCCAGCAACCCCGGTCGAACCCTGGAATCCGATCTGGTGGCCACCAGCGGCACACACCGCCACCGATTCCTCTTCCTCGCTTCCTTCCACAGCCACTCCTCCCTTCCCCTGCAGGATGCGCACCACCACCACCACCTCCACCTAAACCCCAGCCACGCCATCCATGGCCGCCGCCGCCGCCCTATCCCTCCACCTCCACCTCCGCCTCTGCCCGCCTCCCCATGCCCACCGCAGGCCCCCTCGCCACGCCCCATTCCTTCTATCCCGCCCTCTGCCGCCCCACAACCTCCGCGTCGCCCCTTCACCATGGCGCCCCTCCGCGAGGGCGCGAGCAGGCGCCATCGACGCGCCGAGCCTCGCGCGCCCCGGCGGCGCCGTGGAGACGGACCGCCTCCCGCCCGACGTGCGCGACCGCGCCATGGACGCCGTCGACCACTTCGGCGGCCGCGTCACCATCGGCGACGTCTCCTCCCGCGCCGGCCTGCAGGTTGACCAGGCGGAGCGCGCGCTCCAGGCTCTCGCGGCCGACACCGGCGGCTTCCTCGAGGTGCGTGCTCCTCTCTCTCATACCACCCCCCTTAATTACCCACTTCAATTTGTGGCCCGCCCGCGATGATCCGACTGTGAAATCCTCCTAGGTTTCGGGGGAAGGAGAGGTGCTCTACGTCTTCCCCAAGGACTACAGGGCCAAGCTCGCCGGCAAGTCCTTCAGAATGCGGGTCGAGCCACTCGTCGACAAAGCTAAGGTGCTGGATATAGAGGCAACCGACTGTCTCAATTCATTCATGTGAAGCCAGCAGGTGCTGATGATTTCTGGTTATGTTTCGCTTCTTTGCAGGAAGTGGGCGCCTATGTGGTGCGGGTGTCTTTTGGGACGGCACTAGTTGCCTCCATTGTCATTGTATACACTACCATCATTGCCATTCTCTCCAGCTCCAGGTATGTATGCTATTGCAAGACCGACTTAGGTGTGCAACTCATTATTATACGCTCTACCTTCCAAAGCTATTCAGGCACAATGTTGTCTTCTTTGTCTAGCATTCAAATTGCGGCAACTGATTTTCTGTAAATCACCCCATATTGAAACCGTTAAATGACTTAATCTATGTGGCCACTGTAGATTGGTAGAGCACTAGAGCTCCACTCTCTTTGTCTACAACAAAGTGATCCCTCATCCCTTCCGTTGAAAAAATACGATACCCATTATTAGTTAGTAGATGCCATTCTACCCAGTTTCAGGATTCTATCTCTGTTAACAAATTAGTATTGTTTTATTTCCATGTTTAGGAACTTTAGCAACGTAGTCATTTATCCCCCGTTTCTCTTCCAGTGATAGCACTTCCTCTTCTAATAGCAGTGATGAAGATAATCGTGGCAGAAGGCGCAGATCCTACGGATCTACCATGTTCCTCCCAACAGATCTATTTTGGTAAGTCTCCTCTAGTTTTTGAGTTGGGGATTTGATGAAATATATAACTTTCCGTGTGAACATAAATCTATTGTGTAGACATCATTTTCAATGCAATCTCCTGTGTCCTCCACAGGTACTTGGATGCAGGTTCCTCTAGGAGGCGGCGGGTCGAAAAAGACAACGGGATGAACTTTATAGAATCGGTAACTTAATAGGGTTTGGCTTGATTGCTCATTTTAGTGGGTAATGCTGGCTGGCGTAGGTGCGTTGAAACTGTATATTGTCTAAATCAATGCTCTGCAGGTATTTTCATTTGTATTTGGGGATGGCAATCCTAATGAGGGGCTTGAAGATACAAGGTGGAAGATGGTAAAGGATTTCTCGTTGAGCACATAGCTGCTTCTGTTTGACCTTATCATGACCAGCTATTTTTTTTGTTACTTTTCTGTAGCAAATTTCATGTGTATCCTTGGATAAATTCACAGATTGGGCAGTATATTTCATCAAATGGTGGAGTTGTTACGGCAGAAGAACTGGCACCATATCTTGATGTATCAGCACCTTCAGAGCAGTCTAAGGCATATAACTTCTGTTCCAGAGTGCTATTAAGTATTATTTGTTTCAGTTAGATCTGATTTAGTTTTTCACTTGTCCTTTGAATAGTAAATATATCAAGTATAATTACCCACTCCTCTGATTTATAGTACTCCCTCCAACCCCTTTTAATTGACTTGGATTTAGTAGAAAGTTGTACTAAATCGGAGTCGATTAAAAGGGATCGGAGGGATTACATGTCTTTTATGTCGTTGACAGTCTTCAAGGTGACACTTGAACAAGCAATTTCTGTGCAAATATGTTGGCACATATAAGAATAATATTGATGTTTTGGATGCTAGTAATCCTTTCATTTTAGATGTTGAAACCTAGAAATGTTTGTCTGGTACAGATTCTATAAGGATCTACATTTGTAGCAATAGTGAGTAGTTGATTATCAAGATAATGCTAGTGTAACAAAATTTCCAAATAAATTAGGGATTGAGTTCAGTCTCATCATACCCGTTCTACCTTTGGGTGCAGGATGATGAATCGTTTATTCTTCCAGTTCTTTTACGCTTCCAGGGACATCCAGAAGTTGATGAGCAGGTCTACATTTTCCTCTTCTCAATTCTGACACTTTCAACCTCATTGCTTACTGAACATGACATGCTCGACATAACTGCCTGTGAACTTAAACACAACTTCCTTGAATTGATCAACTTTGAAATCTCAAATATGTTTTAAAATAATCTTTTTTTGTCTGTAGGGAAATATTCTTTATAGATTCCCATCGCTGCAACTTACTGCTTCATCGAAAGGAGGTGTGAGCAGAGAATATGTTGGTACAAAATGGTCTACAATGTTCAGTAGCATCGAAAGATTTATGGAAGAGAAACCATGGGAATTCAGGTTGGTATTTCACCCTAAACTTGTATAACTAGCATATTTGGATGGCAAAGTTTCCCTTGGAATGATATGTCTCACATTACACAATGAGCTGCAGTGGAGTCCAGAGTCCAGGGATAAATATTTTTTGTGTTTCTGTTTGATGCATTAGAGGGTATTCGTCATCAGCTCTAAATTTGCTATCTTGAAATCTGAATTATGTCCTTTGTCCTTGCTGTTTGTCTTCATATGCAACCTGGTTATTTTACAGTAAAGCAAATGCATCAGAGAGGGCAATGGTTGCTGGTCTGGGAGGACTCAATCTTTTTGGTGTCATTATTCTGGGAAACTTATTGAAGTAAGGATTATAATTCTTCCTTTGAAGTATCATTTCTTTGTATTGAAATCTCACCTACTAAATTATTATTCATCGTGAAGGCAAATGACAATGACGCCTGGTGGGCTAATCTCATTTGCTGCACAGCTATTTCCGTTGCTTCAGGTATAGCTGTGCTTACCCTTCCTGATTATTTCTTTATAAATGGGTTGGTACTTGGTACCAATCCTTCCATTACTCATTTTTGCAACGCATACAGCTGAAAGAAATCATGCACCCTTCCTGTTTTCTTCTGTATGTCATTGATGTAGCTGTTGGATATATGAATCATGTGTTCATCATATGATGAATATTATTAATGCCATACTGATACCGCATGATTGTTTGCAGATATATGCTGGCTCCTTTTTTGCAATACCATTATTTAGATGGTTGCTGCTACGTAAGACCAACAATGACATTGCAAGGAGGAACAAGGCTAGAGAAGAAAGAGCCCAGGAACTGGTTTCGCCAGAGCCTTCTCTCAGAAGAAAGGTAACAATAAAAAGTGTATAGCTATCTATTTGATCTAACTGAAAATTTAAGTCCAGCAAACTTGAGCTCAACAAACTTTATATTGTTGCTATTTACACACACGTAGACATGTTTGGAGAAAAGCCAGGTATACTCCAGAGCATTTTCGCTTTAACCTGATAGGCTGAAATTTGTACGAGGTCAGTTATTTGCTCCTAGTTCCAACTTCCCATGCATCATAAGATCCGAATAAGAGTACTACCACTTTTGATGGGCTTAACATACAACAGCAAGTGGAATTGTTCCGCAACTTGATCATCTCTTGTCAACAGCTACAGGGTGCAGTAAATAGTGGCTACTCTGTTGTTGGTATAAAGTGAAAATATATGACAAGCTTGATAATTAGCATTAGACATATATTCTAGTCGCATGCTTCAGTATTAGTACAGTATTAATCTTAGTTGGTTGTCATCTTTTCGTCAACTTGCTTTCTAGGTTACCTTTATTGATTTCTTACAACTTAAACTCTTGTTTTTTTTCCTTTCTGTTATTTAGTGGCATTAAGTTAGCTACTGCTTTCTGGCTTTTCAGTTGCTCAGTGCACGCGACATGGCTCAACGGAAGGTGATTACACCAGATGAGATTGTCTACACAACCGAAAAGGATCTATTGGATCAGGAATATGAAGTGAAGGAGTGGGAAAGGCGATTTAAGAAGATTGAGTCAGACTGATGTTAATGATGGCTATACTTGAAATTCATATCATGCATGGATGGTTCTTTGGTCTGGCTTGCTGATCCATCCTGGGTGTAGGATAGGTCTGACTGAACCATTCAACCAAGTGGGCAGAATGCCTAGATGAGAGACTGGATGGTTCTGGCGCCTGCTGATATTCTGTGAAATTTTTGCAGAAGCGGTTGGTTTAATTCTATGGATGAAGGTACTGCGGCTGCTGTACATATATGTAACATTAGTCTGCAAAATTGTATAGATAGCTGTAGCTCAACGGACAGAAGCAAAGAAATCAAAATTAAGCGCATGACACGGGAACCAGGGATGATATTACTCCCGAATGAGGGCTAGTAGGAAATGTAAAGGATAATGCTCATTAAACTGTGGCCGAGACATGGGCATTCTAGAGTCTAGATTAATGAGACTTCAGGAGAGTTAATGTCAAGTTCCTTGGTTTATTCGTAGGCATTTGTTACTCCCTCTGTCCCAAAAAATAACTTGCTCAACTTTATCTATCTAAAAAAAGCTGAGCAAGTTATTTTGAGAAGGGGGATATTATTCATTCGTTCTTATTTTCAAGGATCAATATGATGGGACGTAGCGTTCTGACATAAGGTATGATTGAAAGTAGCAACCAGTAGCATCATAGTATGTGTATTGCACCATACGAATGACTAAAGATCGCATAAAGATGTGTCCAGACTTGAACATCAGAAACAATACAATTGAATTTGTTTACCCAAGAAATTTAATGTACGGATCATTCGCTAACTATCATCGATCAATAAACGCTTCCTGTCCGTGTGACTGTTTCTCCCTCGAAGGGACAAAGTAAGAATTATGTTTGAAGTCGATGACGTCCAAGCTTCTTGAGTTATGACGCCCAAGCTTCAGTTAGATCTAAACTGATCCGAGTATGAAGCAAATCCCCAACGCCACCAGAATACATCCAAATTGTACTGGATCTTATTGCGTAAATACGTCAGTTCAGTGACCCAGTTCAGCTCTGGCCAATCACGGTAGCTCATTGCTGATGGATGCTGTCATGACAATGCGAAGGCGACTGACGCCATGGCGATAAGGATTAGCAGATGAATCACCTGCGAAAGCACAACCCAGGTGGTGGCTCGTCACGGTCTATATATATATATATATATATATATAATATAATAAAAACATAGTACATAGAGAGAACGTGCGAGTATAGTATATTTCGGGATAAGGAGTATAGTGTTTGATGATGCATGCGCTACGTGCAATATATATAGTATTATGGAGCTACAGACATGTGTGTATGGTGCAGATTTCACTTATATAAAGACTAATTCTTGGATAAGAATTAAGTTAATTCTAAGTCAAGTGACATATCTAATCTCAGTTGCAAAACACGTTACAATTCGTAATTAGCATGAATCACACATTCAAATATCAACCGAACGGTCGGAGATATCTACAACCTATGTTTAACTATCATGAATCACGAAGCAATCGAACGGTTCGGAATTTTTCCTCAATACAATCCCGTGTGTAACTAAAAAAATATCCTAGTTGCAGCCCATGTTAGCCAGTGCCATCCGATGGTTTAGGAGTGGACTGAAAGTTAAGCTAATTCTGAGTCAACTGATTCTTCCAAACCTTTGGATTGCACTGGGATTCATGCTAATTGAGTTGCAACTAAATATTTTCTTAGTTGCATTTAAGGTTGCATCTGGGATTTTAATACTTGCCGCATAGTTTGCAACCGAAAGAAGTACTAATTCAAACTGTTAAATTGCTTTAAATTTCGTATTAGTCATGAGTTGCAACTAAAGTTCAATGATATATCGCCTAAATGAGAATTAAGTCAGTTGTCAGTCTAACTAAAATTAGTCACTCCGTAAAAAACAAATGCTGGAGAAGTGAAATAAATTATATGAAGAAACTGCACCTGCCGTGTTCCTTGTGAATCCGCCATGGGCGGGAGGTAGCCGCGCAGGCCAACGTTGTAAACCGGCCTGCCGTCGGGGTAGAACAGCCCGTAGTTGCGCTCCGACGCAGGCCCAGGCTTGAGGTTCTCGTTGAAGAGCGCGAAGACATAGACGTCGATGGGCACCGCCGGCCTCAACGGTGTGCCCTGCTTCATCTCGATCCTCCTCAGGAGGTTCCCAATGTAGGTCCCGGCGTGCTCTGGCGTGGCGCCGTGCTCGTCGGGGTCGCCCCGGGACGGCCATCCCGTCTCGGAGACCTTGACGTGGATGTCCGTGTGCCCCATGGCCTGGATGGCGGTGTACACGGCGTCCACCTGCGCGTAGAGCATGTTGTCGTAGTTGAGCCCGGTGTTGGGATCGGTGACGCCAGCGTTGGGCTGGAAGAGCACGTAGTCCAGCGGCACGCGCGCCGGGTCGTCCTTGTAGGCGAAGAACGGGTAGCAGTTGATGAGGAACGGCGCCCTCGTAGCGGACAGGAAGCTGAGGAACGGCCGCAGGTGCGAGACGGCACCCGGGTGGAACGCGCCGGCGGACGGCGGGTAGGAGGCGCCCATGATGTCCAGCGAGTGCGCGGTGGTGACGTTCACGCGTCCCTGCAGGCCGAGCGTGCCGAGCGCTTGGTGCACGGAGTGCATGGCCGGGAGGAGGCTCGCCTGCAGGACGGTGTCGTTGCCCTTGAACACCTCGTTGCCGACGGTAATGCAGGTGATGCGCGCGCCGGCGTGGAGGTGCGGCGCCACGTGCTGCTGGAGCCACGCCTGCGCCGTGGCGGGGCTCACCATCGCCGGGACGTGCTCGTTGCCGATGCCGACCACGAACTCAACGCCCGTGCCGAGGAACGCGTGCAGGACGCGGGGGTCGGCGTCGTAGAGCTTCACCTTGCTGATCTTGAGTGAGCGGAGCAGCGAGGACACCCGTGCTGGCGAAGGGAGGTTGTTGGCGATCTGCCCGTAGTTGACTCCGATGGACAAGGCCTCCGCCGCTAGCACTTGCTCTGCAAGTTAATTGTTGATCTTACTCCATAGTAGGGATAAAAATGGAGCGAAAACTAGGTGGTGTCACATTTGTGTTTATATATTTTTTCAATAATGCTACGTTTACGGGATTTTTCCTACGGGGAAGTCCTACGGGATGAGCTGGAGGAAACTGACTGGTGCCTCGCGTGATTTCAGCAACTGTAATCAATCACAGATTTCCACGTCGCCCCGTAACAGACATCCCGTAAGAAAATTTCCGTAGGCATTGTTGATATTTTTTTTCTAGAACGGAAGCAAATGTATAATATAACACCGAAAAGAAATAGAAAAATAGATATTGTCAGTAGTTATGGACCTAAATATGGTATGAACTCGAAGCAAAAAACGCGTGTTTGCCAATAACGAAGAGACAACTTAAATCATGAAGAAAAGAGCAAGCAACACAAGAAACCAACAAACTTGATCCCAACCCTAACGCGTCTGCTCAATATACTGGATAATAGAAGTGTTAAACCATGCAAGCTTCCTTGTACTATTGAAGGGTTTACGTGATTCTCTGTTTTGATCCTCTTTAAAGGTTCAGCTTGACAAGGTTACATATTAGGCCTACTCGATTGGTCATGCATATCGAACCCTGGAGTGGAAATTGCTCACTCAGGTTGTGATTTGGGGGAGCTCTCGGCGGCCCCCTCTTTCCTGGAGAAGATCGTCCGGGAGTGCCTTCCCCTGTACCGCACGATCACCCGTGTCGTGCTTCAGGATGGGCGCTCCACGTCCTTCTGGTTGGACAAATGGCTGCCGGGCAGCCCCCTAGCTGAGCGCTTCCCCGCCCTCTTCTCCCACTGCACCCGCCTGCACGCCACGGTGGCGACCGTGGTTACTCGGGGCCTGGACCTGCAGCCCCGACTCACCTCTGCGGCGGAAGCCGAGCTCTTGCAGATCCGCCAGATCATCGACGACATTCGCCTCACCCCCCTCCCCGACGACCGCGCCATCGACTCTGCCTCGGCACCCCGCTTCTGCTCGAGGGAGGCATATAGGATGCTCTCCCCCCAGCGCCCCAGAGACGAGTCGGCGTGCACCGCTTGGGCTCTTCGCCTCCCGTCCAAGCTGAAGATATTTTCGTACCTCCTCGACATCGACCGCCTGAGCACCCATGCTAACCTTTTCCACAAGCATTGTGCGCCTTCTGAGATTTGTGCCTCCTGCCCCGTCGCTAAGACTGGGAGGCACCTGTTCTTCGACTGCAGCCTGGCCGCTTCGGTCTGGACCCGTCTGGAAGCCCCAATCCCGGACGAGCTGTTCTCCATCTGGGACATCCGTTCCCCCCTCCGGATTTCGGTCTCCGCCTGGCATATGGGAGTGGCGACAACTCTCTGGGCCATTTGGAAAAGCCGGAATGATCTTGTCTTCAACGGGAGACCCTCGACCCCGAGTTCCACGTTGCTCCGAGCTTGCGACGACCTTCTGCTTTGGCGGCATCGCCTACCGCCTACCGACCGAGCAGACTTAGACACGCCGCGGTCTTATATGCTGGCCAAAGCGTGATTTGTATTCTGTTCTCTCTCCCTCCCCCTGTATCTCTCTCCTTGTATTTGTAGACCGGCTGCTTGGCCACTCGAGATAATAAAATAAACGGTGGGGTTCCCCCCCCGTCAACCTCGAAAAAAAAAGAAATTGCACATTAGACAGAAGCAAAATGTTTCCATGTCAGTTTTGCCGTTTTCGCCAAAAGAATTTGGTTTCCGTTTCTGTTCCACGAAATTGTGTTCTTATTGCCATATTTTTGCTTGATTTCCATATTTTCTGGATAAATAGGAAACTTTTCGCTCCATTTTCATCCCTACTGCATAGTGATCGGCTGCTATAATGTAATCTGTTTTTATGCAATTTCTTGATTATTCGATAATTGTCGAAAGAAAAACATGGCAAATAACAACGTATATCTAACACGAAATCATTCCATCAGTGTAAGGAGATAGGGAGTGCAGTACCAAGAACTAGGTAGACATGCTTCCATACTTAAAGAGATCGAGGAGTGCGTGATCCAATGTAAGCAACATTTCGCTGCACCACATGGCCAAGTTGTGGCAGATCCACTACCAAGATCTAATTAATCCAACTGTTCTAATTCCACGTGCACTGCCGGTGAACACTTTACTGGACTATTGGCTAGTTGCTAGCTAGCATAAGAAATGTAATTAGCTGCAGACAAGATATGAATGTAAAGATGGCAAATAACAACGTGTAGCAAACATGAATGTATCATTCCATCGGTGTAAGGCGATAAGGAGTGTAGTACCAACATACAGCTTTATTGGACTATTAGCAAGTTGCTAACATAAGAAATTGAATTATCTGTAGACTGCAGGATAAAAAATTATCAAAGCCTGGCTTTCCAGAGAAACTTTGTGAAGAAAGCAACTAGTACAGCTCGGGAGCAGATCAGATGCGGGAAATTGGGAGAGGAGGAGGAAGAAATGCCAACATGGGGGTACCTTAGGCTTTTGTAAAGAAAGAGTGAAAGCTGATAGAAGTATATATATTTTTTATTTTTTCTCGAATAATCAAAAAGATTAGCGTATCATTTAAAGTGGATTTGTTGATACGGTTTTGTCGCCTAACTTAGGTTGTGGAGCACTTAGATAGAGGGAATCAAGTGTCCTCAGCTCAGGTTTGTATGATATGATCAGCCATAAGCCCACAACCACCAACACACCTAGATATGATTAATCTCAGTAGATGCACACCTGCTGAATAGTCTAGGACAATTCCAGCAAATGCAACCACCAAGTAGTCTAAGATAATAGTACCAGCGAACGCAACCTCTGTTCACAAGCTGGCACGGACGACTTGTGAAATGGTAAAATAGGCGTCGAAGCGTTCTGAATAGCACAAGAACATACAGGTTAGTTAATAATAGTTCAAGCGGCGACACTGAAGATACCAGGAACTCAAGGCTCCCGATTAGATAGAGTTCCTGCAGGATCTTGGACGTGCAGCTCAAATGGCGGAGCGAAAGATTGCCGACGAGAGCATAGAAGCAAGAATGGCAGAACATGGAAGAGAAGCTGGATGAGTGAGTGAGTGACCACCATAACCTATCTCGCAATAGGTGTACCTCCACCGTCCCGCGCTCAAGTTATACTACGTATTACAAAATTTTGCATCAAGATTGGCGGAACTCACCTGCGAGGAGGACGGCGAGGAGGAGGAGAACTCCGGAAGCTGCTCTGGACGACGGCTGCGTAGCTGCCGCCATCCAACCGCGCGTACCCGGCCCCTACGTACAAGCGAGCGGAGGAGAAGCTAGAGAGCAAAAGCACCGTCGTCCGTCGAGCCTCGCAGCTCTCGTTTGCTGTATCTGTACGTACGTCTGTTGCCTTTGCCTAGTGTTTTTCTTGGATCGCGCGCGCGAAATGGACTGTCGTAGAGTTGACGAAAATGGCCTATTTAAGCAGAGCGAGAGAGGCTGGTGCAGTCTTCGCAGGCAAGGAGGGAGCTGGTGGTCTGGCCTGATTTGTGCTTGCCGGTAGGAAGCGGGGAGGAAGCAGAGTGATATGGCAATCCGCGTTGGCTGCCACTCTACTATCTCTGACCGTCTCTTTCAGGTTCCTGCTTTGCCGTTGCCGCCTGCTTGGTTTGTAGGCTCATGTTTCGATCGGAGGTCTATTGGCGATCCTATGCAAGGGAGGTCCTATAAGACATAGTCATGTCTCGGTCAAGCATGGACTCTACTACGAAAGTAACACGTACTGCGAACCTACGGCCGGCCTGTATTCACGTTGTGAGTCGGTGAGCATCGGTATGTATTACTGCATCTCTAAGCGAAGGATCTGCGTAAATCCCCATGTCCGAACGCTTACATTGTGATCAACCTGCTGCTAATGAATAGCCAGACTGCAAGATATTGCTACACTCACTGAACACGAAGAGCACACACCAGCGGCGAGGGCGTCGGTGGGCAGGAAGGCGGGCGGCGTGACGCCGATCCGAGTCACCCCTCCGTCCGATTCGGCGGCACGTGCGCACACTGCAGGCTTTCCTCTTGAGACCCACTTAAAATGGGCCGGACGTGGGCCCCGTTCTCCGATCCCAGATCCTTCTCCATCTTGCACGCATTTCGCGTGATCCTGTCCTGCCCAATGCCTCTTCGGCTCGCCATTCCGCCGACAGGTAGGACGAGCCGGCCACTGGTATGTCATGTCGCGTCAGTGCGTCACTACAAGTGAAGCTGTGAACTGAGCCATAAACCGAGAATAGTTGTTGAGTGGTTAAAGATCTCCACCAGGCCGACTCAAATGGATGATCCAAATCGTTCGATGTTGTGTGATTTGATCCTCCTAGATAGTTTGACCCAGCTTGTTCGGCCTACGTGGATACATGCCACAGCGGGACGACCCAATTTGTCCTGTCATTGGTCTAGCCTGTCCTGCCAGCATGGGAGAAAGGGCAGGCCGAACACCAGCGCTGTCCAGCGCCTGTCCGGCTTGACCCATCCATGACGCAAATTTGGGGAACGGATGGGTCAAGCACGGATAGTCGGTCCGTTTGGATCTTGCCGCTAGAGGCTTTTCTTTGTCCGCTCGTCTGCGCGCACCATCCTAAACTGCGCAGGATAGGATGGGTCGGCCCGCTGGAGATGCCCTTAGAGGCTATGGTGCCCTCAGCTAGTCGAGACTAAGGCTATCTCCAACGAACCCGATGCAAAACAAATATGTTTGGTCCGACGTATTTTTTCTAGAATGGGCACTTTTACATTATTTCTCACTCTATTCTCCCTAAATTGGCACATAGATATGTTAATAAAACAAATGTTCTAATGTGATGTTTAACAAACTTATCACATTTAAATAAATAACAAAGTTATACAAGCATTTCCATGAATGAAAAAAGAATGAGAAAATTAAACGAGATGAGATTGACTAGTACTCATTCTCTTCATGGCCTGCGAATGATCATATACAATCAATCAGATTCGTCTGCATAACTGGAAATGTGGCTTCTGTGACTTAACCAAGTCACTCTGAAATTCCCACTCATGGTCATTGAGGTCATCAGGACGGTGTCAACGATCATGCTGTGCATGATCACACAACAAGTCATCACCTCATGCATGGTCTTCAAAGATCATGTGTAGTTGGGTGACGAACAATAACCCACCTAGCCTGGAGCACAGAACAAATGCCCACTACACATCTTTCCTGCAAGCCTCTTGTCTCTGGATAAACCTCTTGGTTTTCTCTGTCTCAGACATGCGGACTGTCTTCACCAGTGTAGCCTAGTCAGGATAGACGCCATCAAAAATATAGAATGGCTTGTCATATGCATTTTCATTGATCTCATAGTTCACAACGAGCAGTGCCTTGTAGAAGTTGTTCGAATACCAGAGAGCAGTGGACCACATTAATTTCATTGTAGGAACCGGCTATGCCAAAGAAAGAGTGCTAAATCCATAAATCATGCGATGCCACTTCTTCAAGAATGACAATGGATCCCTCGGCATGGCAGCTGTACTGGCCATGCCATGTAAATGGACAGTTCTTCCACTCCTAATGCATGCAGTTATGCTACCTATCATCCCTGGGATCCCTCTTGCCTCATTGATCGATCATAGTCGTGATGTATCCTCAACAATTGGCTATCTCAAATATAATTTTCCGAACACCACAATCACGGCTTGAAAAAACTATACATGAATTCAAGGCAGGTGCTCTCACTCGTTCAAAGGTACTCGTCAAAGATAACACCAGGCACTCCATACGAAAGCATACTAATATTTGCGGAACACTTCTGGTAAGACGTGAAGCCTAGCTTGCTAGTGGAATCATGCATGCATTGGAAGTAGGGATCATAGTCTGTGATGCCCCGTAAAATTATCAAGAACATGTCCATTGATATCCAATAGAGGCGCCGGAGCATGACTTCCGTGTAGACCGGATCGGTGAGGTGGAAGTACTATTTATAGAGCTGGTTGTGGCCACCCACTCGGTTGCATTTGATATTGGCCAAGCGACCCTTCGTCGAGCCCCAGTACACTAACATCTTCCTGCCATTGTGCTTGTGGATGAGGGATGCCACAGAAACCATGAGCGGCGACGTCTCGTCGGAATCCTCGTCGGACGACGCGTCCACGACTTCCCTAAGGAGCATTTCCAGTGACTGTTTAAGGTCCATCTGCAGGGAAACGACAATGTATAAATGACCAACATAGGTTGCTGATACGTCTCCAACGTATCTATAACTTCTGATGTTTCATGCTTGTTTTATGACAATACCTACATGTTTTGTTCACACTTTATATCGTTTTGATGCATTTTCCGGAACTAACCAATTGACGAGATGCCGAAGTGCCAGTTCCTGTTGTTTTTGGTTTCAGAAATCCTAGTAAGGAAATATTCTCGGAATCGGACGAAATCAACGCCCAACATCTTATTTTCCCGGGGAGCTTCCAGAACATCAAAGAAGAGTCGGAGACGAGCCAGGGGGCCCCACACCACCTGGCGGCGCGGCCAGGGGGTGGGCGCGCCCCCTATGGTCTGGCCCCAGGACCCTCCGAGGCTGCCCTTCCGCCTATATAAAGTCCCTGACCTAAAACTTCGATACGAATAAGCCACGGTACGAGAAACCTTCCAGAGCCGCCACCATCACGAAGCCAAGATCTGGGGGACATGAGTCTCTGTTCCGGCACGCCGCCGGGACGGGGAAGTGCCCCCGAAGGCTTCTCCATCGACACCACCGCCATCTTCACCGCCATCTCCATCAACGCTGCTGCTCCCATGATGAGGAGGGAGTAGTTCTCCCTCGAGGCTAAGGGCTGTACCGGTAGCTATGTGGTTAATCTCTCTCTCGTACTTCAATACAATGATCTCATGAGCTGCCTTACATGATTGAGATCCATATGATGAGCTTTGTATCGCTACTAGTCTATGTGCTACTCATGTGATGTTATTAAAGTAGTCTATTCCTCCTGCATGGTGTAAAGGTGACAGTGTGTGCATCGTGTGGTTCTTGTCGTAGATTATGATCATAATCTCTTGTAGGTTATGGAGTTAATTATCGCTATGATAGTATTGATGTGATCTATCCCCCTTCATAGTGTAATGGTGACAGTGTGTATGCTATGTTAGTACTCGGTTTATTTTGCAAAGATCTATTATGCTCTAAGGTTACTTAAATATGAATGCCGAATGTTGTGGCGCTTGTTAACTCCGGCTTGAGGGAGCTCTTGTAGCCCTACACAACGAATGGTGTTTGTCATCCAACAAAAGAATGTATGTAGCACAAATGAGAGAAGTTATTATTTATTATGCGATCAATATTGAGAGTTCCCACTAGTGAAAGTATGATCCCTAGGCCTTGTTTCCAAACATCGAATCTCCGTTTATTTACTGTTCTGTTGCATGTTTACTCGCTGCCATATTTTATTCAGATTACTATTACCACTCATATACATCCATACTACTTGTATTTCACCATCTCTTCGCCGAACTAGTGCACCTATACATCGACAAGTGTATTAGGTGTGTTGGGACACAAGAGACTTCTTGTATCGTGATTGCAGGTTGCTTGAGAGGACTATCTTTGACCTCTTCCTCCCGAGTTCGATAAACCTTGGGTGATCCACTTAAGCGAAAACTTGCTGCTGTTCTACAAACCTCGCTCTTGGAGGCCCAATGTCTACAGGAAAAGAAGCGTGAGTAGACATCAAGCTATTTTCCGTTGGGGAGGAAAGGTAAAAGGCACTCATACTCCGGTCCCAGGTAACTAAGTTATTTTTTGTTGCCGTTGTAAGTGCTCGAAGCTATTTCCTTTAGATCCTGCAATTGCATCTTTTGGTTTCTTGTTTACACTAGTTAGGCATAATGGAAAGCAACAATGAGCTTCTTATTCTATTTCCTGAGTTAAGACATGGATTGTTTGCTGCGAAAATTAAAAAACCTATGGAATCTTATTTGCATGCTAGTAACAATGATATTAGTATGAACGCTTTGAACACCATTGTTGCTAATGATATGGAAAATTCTAAGCTTGGGGAAGCTGGTTTTGATGAGCATGACATTTTTAGTCCCCCAAGCATTGAGGAGAAAATTTTCTTTGATGATACTTTGCCTCCTATTTATGATGATTATAATGATAGTTGTCTTTTGGTGCCGCCTACTATGGAGAGTAAATTTTATTATGATTATACTATGCCTCCTACACTTGATGAGAATAATAATGATAGCTACTTTGTTGAATTTGCTCCCACTACAACTAATAAAAATGATTATGCTTATGTGGAGAGTAATAATTTTATGCATGCGGCTCATGACAAGAATGTTTTATGTGATAGTTATATTGTTGAGTTTGTTCATGATGCTACTGAAATTTATTATGAGAGAGGGAAACACGGTTGTATGCATCTTAATAATATTAATTTTCCCCTCTTTATGTTGAGAATCTTGAAATTGCACTTATGTTGCTTTTCTATGCTTGCCACTTTGTTCTTCATGAATTTATTTGTGTACAAGATTCCTTTTCATAGGAAGTGTGTTAGGCTTAAATGTGTTTTGAATTTGCTTCTTGATGCTCTCTTTTGCTTCAACTCTTATTTCTTGAGCGAGCATCATTAAAATTACTGAGCCCATCTTAATGGCTATAAAGAAAGAACTTCTTGGGAGATAACCCATGTGTTTATTTTGCTACTGTTTTGTTGAGTCTTGGAAGTTGTTTACTACTGTAGCAACATCTCCTTATCATGTTTTTGTGCCAAGTAAAGTCTCTATGGTAAAGTTGATGCTAGATTTGGATTGCTGCGCAGAAACAGCATTGTTGTCTGTCACGCGCAGATCTCTCTGTAGAAGAGTCAAAAAATCTGAAAATTTACGTGCGTGATCCTCAGATATGTACGCAACTTTCAGTAGTTTTGAGTTTTTCCGTTTGAGCAAGTTAAGTGCCCCTGCAAAATTCGTCTTTACGGACTGTTCTGTTTTTGACATATTCTGCCTTTTATTTCGCATTGCCGCTTTTGCTATGTTGAATGAGTTTCTTTGTTCAATTAACTTTCAGAAGCTTTGTGCAATGTCCAGAAGTGTTAAGAATGATTGTGTCACCTCTGAACATGTGAATTTTTATTATGCACTAACCCTCTAATGAGTTTGCTTGAAGTTTGGTGTGGAGGAAGTTTTCAAGGGTCAAGAGAAGAGGATGATATACTATGATCAAGAAGAGTGAAAGGTCTAAGCTTGGGGATGCCCGTGGTTCATCCCTGCATATTTTAAGAAGACTCAAGCATCTAATCTTGGGGATGCCCAAGGCATCCCCTTCTTCATCGACAACTTATCAGGTCACTTCTAGTGAAACTATATTTTTATTCCGTCACATCTTATGTACTTTACTTGGAGCGTGTGTTTATTTTCGTTTTGTTATTTTCATTCTCTGAATAAATTCATGCTCATGTGCGGAGAGAGACACGCTCCGCTTTTTCATATGAACACTAGTGTTCTTCATTCTTACTTTTAATGTTCAAGGGCGAAAGTTGATCGCTTCACTTGTTGTTATTTTGTTGGAATCAGAAAATGCTTCATATGGTCTTGAATAATTTGATACTTGGCAATTGTTTTGAGCTCTCATAGTTTAAGCTCTTGCATCATGTAGTTTAAATCTAGTAGTGGAGAACTACTGTAGAGCTTGTTAAAATTTGGTTTGCATGATTGGTCTCTCTAAGGTCTAGATATTTTCTGGTAAAGTGTTTGAGCAACAAGGAAGACAGTGTAGAGTCTTATAATGCTTGCAATATGTTCTTATGTAAGTTTTCTGTCATTCATACTTGTGTTTGCTTCAAACAACCTTGCTAGCCAAAGCCTTGTACTGAGAGGAAATGCTTCTCGTGCATCCAAACACCTTGAGCCAAAACCCATGCCATTTGTGTCCACCATATCTACCTACTATGTGGTATTTCCTATCATTCCAAGTAAATACTTCATGTGCTACCTTTAAACAATTCAAAAGCTATTATCTCTTATTTGTGTCAATGTTTTATAGCTCATGAGGAAGTATGTGGTGTTTTATCTTTCGATCTTGTCATTTACTTAGAATTTCACAATGGACTAGTGGCTCATCCGCTTATCCAATAATTTTGCAAAAAGAGCTGGCAATGGGGTTCCCAGCCCCAATTAATTAACTTGCATTAATAATTCTCTTCACGTGTTTTGCCCTGATCTATCAGTAAGCAACTTAATTTTGCAAATAGACACTCCTCCGTGGTATGTGAAACGTTGGAAGGCACCCGAGGATTCGGTTAGCCATGGCTTGTGTAAGCAAAAGGTTGGGGGAGTGTCATCTAATAAATAAAACTAAAGTACATGTGTAAACAAAAGAGAAGAGGGATGATCTACCTTGCTGGTAGAGATAACGTCCTTCATGGGAGCCGCTCTTGAAAGTCTGGTTGATAAGGTAGTTAGAGTACCCATTACCATTCGTTGACAACAACAAACACCTCTCAAAATTTTACTTTTATGCTCTCTATATGATTTCAAAACTTGAAAAGCTCTAGCACATGATTTAATCTGCTTCCCTCTGCGAAGGGCCTATCTTTTACTTTATGTTGAGTCAGTTTACCCATTTCCTTCCATCTTAGAAGCAAACACTTGTGTCAACTGTGCATTGATTCTTACATACTTGCTTATTTGCATTCATCATATTACTCTATGTTGACAATTATCCATGAGATATACATGTTGAAGTTGAAAGCAACTGCTGAAACTTATATCTTCCTTTGTGTTGCTTCGATGCCTTTACTATGAATTTATTGCTTTATGAGTTAACTCTTATGCAAGACTTTTTTATGCTTGTCTTGAAAGTACTATTCATGAAAAGTTTTGCTATATGTTATCTATTTGTTAGCGAGCTATAGATCATTGCTTTGAATCACTTCATTCATGTCATATGCTTTACAATAATGTTGATCAAGGTTATGATGGTAGCATGTCACCTTAGAAATTATTTGTGTTATCGTTTACCTACTCGAGGGTGAGTAGGAACTAAGCTTGGGGATGCTGATACGTCTCCAACGTATCTATAATTTCTAATGTTCCATGCTTGTTTTATGACAATACCTACATGTTTTGTTCACACTTTATATCGTTTTGATGCATTTTCGGAACTAACCTATTGACGAGATGCCGGCGTTCTGTTGCTGTTTTTGGGTTCACAAATCCTAGTAAGGAAATATTCTCGGAATCGGACGAAATACACGCCCAACATCTTATTTTCCCGGGGAGCTTCCAGAACATCAAAGAAGAGTCGGAGACGAGCCAGGGGGGCCCCACACCACCGGCGCGTGGGGTGGGCGCACCCCTATGGTCTGGTGGCCCCAGGACCCTCCGAGGCTGCACTGCCTATATAAAGTCCGACCTAAAACTTCGATACGAATAAGCCACGGTACGAGAAACCTTCCGAGCCGCCGCCATCGCGAAGCCAAGATCCGGGGACAAGAGTCTGTTCCCGCACGCCGGGACGGGGAAGTGCCCGGAAGGCTTCTCCATCGACACCACCGCCATCTTCACCGCCATCTCCATCAACGCGCTGCTCCCATGATGAGGAGGGAGTAGTTCTCCTCGAGGCTAATGGCTGTACCGGTAGCTATGTGGTTAATCTCTCTCTCTGTACTTCAATACAATGATCTCATGAGCTGCCTTACATGATTGAGATCCATATGATGAGCTTTGTATCGCTACTAGTCTATGTGCTACTCATGTGATGTTATTAAAGTAGTCTATTCCTCCTGCATGGTGTAAAGGTGACAGTGTGTGCATCGTGTGGTTCTTGTCGTAGATTATGATCATAATCTCTTGTAGGTTATGGAGTTAATTATCGCTATGATAGTATTGATGTGATCTATCCCCCTTCATAGTGTAATGGTGACAGTGTGTATGCTATGTTAGTACTCGGTTTATTTTGCAAAGATCTATTATGCTCTAAGGTTACTTAAATATGAATGCCGAATGTTGTGACGCTTGTTAACTCCGGCTTGAGGGAGCTCTTGTAGCCCTACACAACGAATGGTGTTTGTCATCCAACAAAAGAGTGTATGTAGCACAAATGAGAGAAGTTATTATTTATTATGCGATCAATGTTGAGAGTGTCCACTAGTGAAAGTATGATCCCTAGGCCTTGTTTCCAAACATCGAATCTCCGTTTATTTACTGTTCTGTTGCATGTTTACTCGCTGCCATATTTTATTCAGATTACTATTACCACTCATATACATCCATACTACTTGTATTTCACCATCTCTTTGCCGAACTAGTGCACCTATACATCGACAAGTGTATTAGGTGTGTTGGGGACACAAGAGACTTCTTGTATCGTGATTGGGGGTTGCTTGAGAGGACTATCTTTGACCTCTTCCTCCCTGAGTTCGATAAACCTTGGGTGATCCACTTAAGGGAAAACTTGCTGCTGTTCTACAAACCCCTGCTCTTGGAGGCCCAACACTGTCTACAGGAAAAGAAGCGTGAGTAGACATCAGTTGCGCAAATGGCCAAATAGTTAATCGGTATCATACCGCTCAATTGACCAAACATGTCATGTCCGTTGAGGCCGGCGCAGGCTCCGAGAAAATGGGCGACCAACAAGGACGTGAACGATGCGAGCAAGGGCTCTCGCCTCGACGCCAAGCGTGGATGGCCCGTACAGAGCTTGTCTAGTACTACGAGGTGGAGTGGGCGGCGGCGTGGTGGCAGTGTCGCACTAGGATGCAAAGAAGGGGACGAGAAGGGCAATTTTGGTCTAATGGATTTTGTTGTATCTGGCGGGTGTGGCCGGGTAGTTCACGTAAGCTGACCGCGCCATGACCGCGTGGACGGATCCACGACCCAAATTTGGGCCATGAATACGTCCAAGCGGACAACCTAGTCAGTATGTGTCGGGCTGCTGGGATGGGAGCAAACCCGAATTTTGACCGTGAGGACGCAACCGGTCACTTTGCGCCCGTTTGCGCCGGGATGTTGCATCAGTGCCACTAGTGGAGAAGAGGCCTTTGGTCCCAAGCAAATGACCCAGTGTAGAACCAAACCGGGACCAATGGGGGCATTGGTCCCGGTTCGTTTTGCCCAGGGCGACCCCACTAGCTCAGAGCCTGTCCGGTAGTGGCCTTTGGACCCGGTTTGTACTAAAAACCGGGACTAAAGGGTCGGCGGCAGGGCGCGGCAGGCCGTGTCAGGCGTGGGAAACCTTTAGTCCCGGTTTGTAATACAACCGGGTCCAAAGGCCCCCCTCTGGACCCGGTTTGTATTACAAACCGGGACAAAGTCCCCAATCTGGCTATATGACCCCCCTGCCCAAGTGTGAGCCACACTTGGCCATTTTTTCACTTTCTTCACAAGAGGGGTGTATTTCTCTTCTCTCTTCTTCACATGCACAAGAGGTGTTCGATGAAATGCTTAAGAGGATTTGCCACTTGAGTTTACACAAATCAAGCCACACTTAACTTGCTTTTTTCTTCTTCATCGAGGTTAACAACTTTATCCTTTTCATCTGTAATTGATAAAATGCATGTGTATATATACATCATGATGTTCTGTAATGGTTTTGATCAGCTTAATTATATCATGCAGATGAATCGGCAATGGATGTACATTGACCGACGGTTTGACGAGTTCACTTCGGGCCTGGATAATTTTATGGCCGTGGCGGAGGCAAACAAACATGGTGGCTTCATGTATTGTCCATGTGTCAACTGCAAGAATACCGTAAATTACGCTCACTCGAGTCTCATTCACAGCCACATTCTGCGATCCGGTTTCATGCCCAGTTACTATTGTTGGACCAAGCACGGAGAAAGAGGGGTTATGATGGAAGACAATGAAGAAGAGGAAGAGGATGATGACGGTTATCCCAATTTCCCTGAATACGATGATACTGCAGAAGGCAATGAAGACAATGAAGTAGAAGATCAAGAGGCACCAGATGAGCCTGCTGATGATGATCTTGGTCGGGCCATTGCTGATGCAAGGAGAGAATGTGAAACTGAAAAGGAAAGGTTGGCCTTCGACAAGATGATAGAAGATCACAACAAATTGTTATACCCAACTTGCGAAGATGGCCATAAAAAGCTAGGCAGCACACTGGAATTGTTGTAATGGAAGGCAGAGAACGGTGTCACTGACTCAGGATTTGGAAAGTTGCTGACAATAATTAAGAGGAAGCTTCCAAGGGGTAACGAATTGCCCGCCAGTACGTACGAAGCGAAGAAGATTGTCTGCCCTCTAGGATTAGATGTGCAAAAGATACATGCGTGCATTAATGACTGCATCCTCTACCGCGGTGAGTACGAGAATTTGGATGCATGTCCGGTGTGCACTGCATTGCGGTATAAGATCAAACGAGATGACCCTGGTGATGTTGAGGGCGAGCGCCCCAGGAAGAGGGTTCCTGCCAAGGTTATGTGGTATGCTCCTATAATACCACGGCTGAAACGCTTGTTCAGAAATAAAGAGCATGCTAGGTTGTTGCGATGGCACAAAGAAGACCGTAAGAAAGACGTGATGTTGAGGCACCCTGCTGATGGCTCCCAATGGAGAAAAATCGATAGAGAGTACCCAAACTTTGCACAGGATGCAAGGAACTTAAGGTTTGGTCTAAGTACAGATGGCATGAATCCTTTTGGAGAGCAGAGCTGCAGCCATAGCACCTGGCCTGTGACTCTTTGTATATATAACCTTCCTCCTTGGTTGTGCATGAAGCGGAAGTTCATTATGATGCCAGTGCTCATACAAGGCCCGAAGCAACCCGGGAACGACATTGATGTGTACCTGAAGCCATTATTCGAAGAACTTCTACAGCTGTGGTCCCTAGCAGGTGTACGTGTGTGGGACGAGCACAAGCAGGAGGAATTTGACCTAAGAGCGCTGCTTTTCGTAACCATCAATGACTGGCCTGCTCTTGGTAACATTTCAGGACAGTCAAACAAGGGATACAATGCATGCACGCACTGTTTACATGAGCTCGAAGGTGATTATTTGGAAAAAGGTCAGAAGGTCGTGTACCTGGGGCATCGTCGATTTCTTAGGACTACCCATCCCGTAAGAAAGAAAGGCAAGCATTACAACGGTGAGGCTGATCACCGGAGGAAGCCTCCCCATCGTGATGGTGTTGATATATTTGGTATGGTCAAGGATCTAGATGTAATATTTGGAAAGGGTCCTGGCGGACGGTCTGTTCCGAATGACGATGCCGGACACGCGCCCATGTGGAAGAAGAAATCTATATTTTGGGATCTACCCTATTGGAAAGTCTTAGAGGTCCGCTCTTCAATCGATGTGATGCACGTGACGAAGAATCTTTGCGTGAACCTGCTAGGCTTTCTGGGCGTGTACGGGAAGACAAAAGATACACCAGAAGCACGGGAGGACCAGCAACGTTGGAAAGACCCCAAAAAGCTGCATGAGAGAGTTAAAGGACGTCATTTCTCCAGCTACGCTCTTACAAAAGCAGAGAAGGAAATATTTTTTGAATTTTTTTTTAGTATCAAGGTCCCGTCTGGCTTCTCCTCCAATATAAAGGGAATAATAAATATGGAGAAGAAAACATTCCAGAACCTGAAGTCTCATGACTGTCACGTGATAATGACACAGTTGCTTCCGATTGCATTGAGGGGGCTTCTACCGGAAAATGTTCGACTGCCCATTGTGAAGCTATGTGCATTCCTCAATGCAATTTCTCAGAAGGTAATAAATCCAGAAATTCTACCGAGGTTGCAGAATGATGTGGTCCAATGTCTCGTTAGTTTTGAGCTGGTGTTCCCACCATCCTTCTTCAATATTATGACACATCTCCTCGTTCACCTGGTCGATGAGATTTCCATTCTCGGTCCTGTATTTCTACACAATATGTTCCCCTTCGAGAGGTTCATGGGAGTCTTAAAGAAATATGTTCATAACCGTGCTAGGCCAGAAGGAAGCATCTCCAAGGGCTATGGAACAGAGGAGGTCATTGAATTCTGTGTTGACTTTATTCCTGACCTTAAGCCGATTGGTGTTCCTGAATCGCGGCATGAAGGGAGACTAAGTGGAAAAGGCACGCTAGGAAGGAAATCAATGATATGTAGGGACGAAATTTCTTTGACTCAAGCACACTACACAGTTCTACAAAGTTCCACCTTGGTGGCTCCGTATATCGGTGACCACAAGAACTTTCTACGCTCCCAGAACCCGGGGCAGTCGAACGATTGGATTAGACGTGAACACATGTCGACTTTCGGCGGTTGGTTGCAAAAACATCTCCTGAATAACAAAGATATTGAAGATCAGCTGTACTTGCTGGCCCAGACACCATCTTCGACTGTAGTGACTTTCCAAGGGTACGAGATAAACGGGAATACATTTTACACGATCGCCCAAGATAAAAAGAGCACCAACCAAAACAGTGGTGTCCGATTTGATGCAATAATGAATGAAGGCCCAAATGACACATATTATGGTTACATAGAGGATATATGGGAACTTGACTATGGACCTTCTTTTAAGGTCCCTTTGTTTAGGTGCAAATGGGTCAACAAAATAGGAGGCGGGGTTCAGGTAGACAAGTTGTATGGAATGACAACAGTGGATCTCAACAATCTTGGGTATAGAGACGAACCATTCGTCCTAGCCAAGGATGTGGCCCAGGTTTTCTATGTGAAGGACATGTCTACCAAACCAAGAAAAAGGAAACATAAGGAAACAAATACATCAAACGATGAGCCAAAGCGCCACATAGTTCTTTCTGGAAAAAGAAACATCGTGGGAGTGGAGGACAAGACATACATGTCAGAAGATTATAATAAGTTTGATGAAATTCCACCCTTCAGAGTGAACATTGATCCAAGCATCAAGTTAAATGATGAAGATGCTCCATGGTTAAGGCCGAAGAAGATTAAATGATGAAGATGCTCCATCATCAAGTTAATTGTAGAATGTTCATGGCACAAATGAGTATCTCAACATGGCAATCAATTTCCCATTTATTTTTATGTAATCATTTAACTGTATGTCAGACATTAAAAAGATTTCCGAAGATGTCGTAGGCGTGTGCACCAACGACATCTTCGAGAAGCTGCGCCACGGGAGATTTCCCAACCCTTTCCCCAACACGTTAGAGGAGATGTAGTCGTTCAGGGGCTTGCAGGAAAAATTCAAGGCGCTTCCGAAGATGCCGTAGGGCGTGTGCACCAACGACATCTTCGAGAAGCTGCGCCACGGGAGATTTCCCAACCCTTTCCCCAACAGTACTGTTAGAGGAGATGTAGTCGTTCAGGGGCTTGCAGGGAAAAATTCCGAGGAGCAGCTTCCGAAGATGCCGTAGGGCATGTGCACCAACGACATCTTCGAGAAGCTGCGCCACGGGAGATTTCCCAACCCTTCCCTTCATCCATGGGAATGAAACTCTGCTTGGCTTGTTGATCTGCTTGGCAAGGCGTATCGATGCTCCTTTTATAGGCACGACACCTCTTCTACTTTGTCTTGTTCCTTCGACAGGGCGTCGTGCGCTACATGCTTTATCTCATCGAGCAGTGCGTCCACCCATGCGTTCTTATCCTGCCGACATCTTTAGTCCCGGTTGTACCCACCAGCCGGGACTAAAGGTTACCCACACGTCCTTATCCCACCGACAGTTTTGTTAGATGACAAAAAAAGGATCTTTAGTCCCGGTTGTACCCACCAACCGGGACTAAAGGTTACCCACACGTCTTTATCCCACCGACAGTTTTGTTAGATGACAAAAAAAATGATCTTTAGTCCCGGTTGTACCCACCAGCCGGGACTAATGTTTTCGGCGCCACTGCGTTCCCGCCTATTTTTCTTCCCGCGCTTTCCACTGCTTCCCGCCTCCGTCCTCCCGCCATTTTTTCACTATATATATGATGGCTTGGCCTCCATTTACATATCACATCTAGACTCATATCTGCAAACCTCATCACTCTGTCCCATGGCTTCCATCGTATCTCTAACCCTCCGGGAGGCGGAGGCGCTTTGCGCCTCGAACTACCCCTGCCCGCCGGGCTACCGCGTCCCGACCGGCTGGTTGCTGAGCATCGGAGGCGTACCGGTCCCTCCTGTCCCTCTAGGTGTGGCGCGCGAGATGGCCATCACGAACCACTACTACTTCGAGCTCACGCCAGAGCAGCGGAGGAATCCCTAGTGGCATCCCGACTACAGCCCGACTTGGGAAAGCTTCTTCATCAATCGGCGTGAGAGGGCGCTTGCCAGGCACGAGGAGGGCGGCCCGCCTCCTTCGAACTTCAACGAGGCCGGCCGTCGGCTGTGGTGGCGCGGCCGGACTCTCCAGGGCGTCATGGCCTACCGTGGCCCCCGCCTGCGCTACCCTCAGTCCCAGCCCACGCGTGCTCTCCCGCCGAGGTTCGACTACCGCGACCCCGATGCCAGCGACGATGATGACGGCGACTACGACGACTACAGTGGCGAGTACTATAGGGCTAGGCACGAGTATGACTGAATGACTCGAACAGTCGAATCTGGCCATGTATCTTAATTAATTTTCAGTTGAGCTCTGTACTTTAATTCCATGTATCTGGCGGGAAACTTTTCTCATCATCAGCGTCTGCCACAACGACTTTATTGAAAATACAATTAAAATAGATAAACAACTAGTCTAGTCGATCTACTCGTCGTCGGAGGTTGTCTCGGTCCAAATGTCGTCCCACCGAGGGTCGTTGTCGGCCCAAGTTGTATTCGGGTTGTCGAGCTCGAACACGGCGACGGCCCGACGGTGGCGCCTGTTGGACCTGCGATGTGCCCGGAGGTCAGCGAAGAACGCGTCGGTGTTGTCGACATCGTTGGGGAACTGCGCCCTCCACTGGCGCATCAACTCCTCGTCGTGCTCGGCGATGGCGATCCGGCGCTGCACCTGGCGGTGGCGGCGACGGTCCTCGTCGTCGACGAGGCACGGCGTCGGCGCGAGGAACTCCGCCTCCTCTAGCGATTCGACGTCTGGGAAGTTCATGTCGCGCCGTGGCCGCCGAAATCGCCATGCGGCCGCGTCGTAAGCGCGCGCCGCCAGCTCCGGGGTGTTGTACGTGCCGAGGGTGAGCCGGAAGCCACCGGCGCGCATCTCGGCGTAGAACCTACCGTTCGGACGCGCTCGGACGCCACGGAAGCCGGACGAGCCGCGACGGCGCGGCGGCATCCCGGCGATGAATGAACGGAGGCGACGGCGACGTGTGGTTCCGCGCGCACGCGGCGCTTTATAGCACAGCGACGCGGCAAGTTTGGCGACAGGTGGCGCGGGGAAGCGGCGGGGCGTGGCACGTGGAAGCGGCGGCGACACGTGGCACGGCGGCGGCGGCGGGGCGAGGCACGTGGAAGCGGCGGCGACACGTGGCACGGGGAAGGGACACGTGTGGCGGTGGCGGTGGTGGGCAGTGGCGGTGGCGGCGGTGGCGGTGGCGGCGGTGGCCAGTACACGGCGGTGGCGGTGGTGGCCAGGCGGTGGCGGTGGCGGTGGCCAGTACACGGCGGTGGCGTGTGGCGGTACGTGGTTTTTTCTTGATTTGAAATAAGGCGGGAATGAATTTTTTTTTTAAAAATTGGCCTTTAGGCCCGGTTTGTTATACAAAGGCTGTTTTTTGTGCGCAGCGAAAATCGCAGCAAAGGCCTTTAGGCCCGGTTTGTAATACCAACCGGGACCAAGGGGGAGGGTTATAACGCACCCGCCGTCTCCGCGGAGACGAAGCACACGATGCCGCCAGGCTGCCGCGCTGCCGTTCGCCGCCCCACGCGCCGCCGCCGCCCACCACGCCGTTCGCGCCGGACGCCGTCTCGCCGCCGCCTTCTCCGCCGTCGGTTTGCCACCGCCCCTCCGCCGCCGCCCCTCCGTCGTCCGCGCCACATCTCCCGCTCGCGGCCGCGTGCACGCCTGCGTCCCGCCGCCGCGCACGTCGCCTCTGCCGCCGCGTGCGCCACCGGCTGCGCCCCCGCCATCGCGCCTCCTCGCGCCCCGCCACCGCGCCTCCTCCGCCGGTAAGAGCCGCCCCCACCTTCTCCTCTTTTTTCTTTTTTAGTCATTTGTTAGATTAGTTTGTTAGGTTAATTAGTTAGAAAAATAGTTAGTAAAATTAGTTAGTAAAATTAGAAACAATAGTTGCATAAAAAGTTAGATAAAAAGTTAGAAAAATTAGTTAAAACAATAGTTAGAAAATTTAGTTAGTAAAATTAGTTAGTTAAATTAGTTAGTAAAATTCGAAACAATAGTTACATAAAAAGTTAGAAAAATTAGTTAAAACAATAGTTAGAAAATTTAGTTAGTAAAATGCCGACGCCGTTATGAGGGCCGCCCCGCCGGTAACCACTACGCTCGCGATGGCGCCCCCAAAATACGGTAGTGCCGACGCCCCTGCCGGCGCCCCCCAAACGGTAGTGCCGGCGCCGACTAACATAAAAGTAGTGAAGTTATTTTTTAATTTATGTTAACGTTGGTACATATATATATGATTTGTTTTCGTAGCTACGATGCCGCGACAGCCGCCGCGCCGTGGTCTGACTCTTCTAGAGGAGATGCAGCAGCTGGGGGAGGTCCGGGACTGGGCTCCGCCGGGGTGGCACTGGGAGGTCTTAGCTTCCGGGGCGCGCACCTTGGTGCGGAATCCGGGTCCCGTCGTCGACCCGGATATTCTATGGTGGAGGTCTTATGGGCCACGGTCGTTTCAGAGGGAGCCGGCCCCGCCGGAGGAGGTAGCTCAGCGCATTGCGGCGGAGGACGAGCACGTTCGCCGTTACATGTATGCGTTAGACAACATGTATAGGACCGGATGGAGCGTTATGCAGGGATCTCATGTTAGCTATGCTCCCGTGACTGTTCCGTGGCTTTGGGTGTTCACCCGGCGCGGCTCAGGTCCCGGTCGGCGCGGTTGAGAGGTTGTAGTATTGATTGATGTATTAGGGTTAAATAAACATGAACCCGATCTATGTATGCATGTAACTGCACTATCTGCTTTCAGCACTATATTATCGATCCTTAGTTAAGAACTACATATGTAACTCCATTTTCAGTTTTCTGCATTATCCTTAATTTGATCATATGATGGTTCCTATATATAGCTTGCAGGTCGTTGTAGAAAGCATGGAGAGAGATGAAACTCAAGAAAATTTCATGGCTGACCTCATAGCCAACGGTACTCTGGATGATCGCGACGACGACGTTATTCCAGATGATGGCGGTGACGATGTCACCGCAACTTTTTTGAATGACTCCGGTGAGGGAGCGGAGAATATTGAGGAAGAAGATCCTAATGGCGCCGGTGAGGAAGAAGATCATCATAATGGCTCCGGAACCGTAGTTATCACCCAGGTATATAAATTAATTAAGCCGCTGTTGATCGACTAGATGCATTAACTAATTAAATTGTACTGACTATGAATTATTTCTTTTTTAGCCCTCCGGATCGAGCACTTCTTCTATAAAGTCGAAGAAGCGAGGCCCGGCCAAAAAGTTGGACGACGGTGTTAGGCACGACATCACCCATATCGCTAAGGATGGTAAACCGATTGCTCCAGAGAAAAGTGCAAAGTCATTTATAGCTCAATGCGGAGTGCTTGTTAGGGACCACGTCCCGATCACCGTTCGAGAATGGAACAAGCCGAAGGGACTAGTGCTGTCTGCAGAGGAAGAAGCTCAAGGTCTTTATATCGATGATGTAGCCAAAAACAACATTCTGACCAAGCTCATGTCACATTTCAACATAGTACCCGAAGAGGGGGGTGCCGCTGAAAAGGCCAAGATGGAGCAGGCCCTCCGCGAGTTTGCCAAGAAGAAGATGGCCGAACTATTCAAGGGCCACAAGAAAAGATTGCGCGCCCTTATCAAGAAAAAGAAGACTCCGGACAGTGAGAAGGTAAAAAATCACTGGGACGAATTCGTGAAGTACAGCACGGAGTCAGAAGAATTTAAGAAAAGGTCGGAAACAAATAAGGCAAATGCTGCGTTGAAGCTATATCACCAAATTCTGGGTCCAGGTGGATACAGGGCTAACCGTCCTAAGTGGGAGGCAGCTGAGGCGGAACTGACCAGGAAAGGAATCAGATTAGGGACACACGGTTGGATCGAACGGTGTAAGGAGTGGTTCTACGGGATTGGGGGAACGTTGCATCCAGAAACAGGGAAGTGCATCTATAAGAAAGCTCATCTGAAGTTTCCCATTGAAGCCCTGGAAAAAGCACATAAGGACGTGGAGGAGGGGAGGTTCCAGCCCGAAAGAGAGAACGATGAGCTGACACGCGCCCTTGGGAACAAAGAACACGGCGGACGAACACGAGGCACAGAAGGCTCCGTTCCGTGGAACCTTGGCTTTCCTGCGGAAAGGAAGAGATTTCCTGATAAAAGCCATGAGAGGAGAAAGGCAAGGGAAACAGACCGCATAGCGTCCTTAGAGGAGGGTTTTAGCACCATGCAAGCCCAATTAACCATGGTAACCCAAGTACTTACATCCCAGATGGCTCAGGGGCAGGCTGTAGATCCTGCGCCATTGCTCAATGCCCTCGTCCCGCTGCAATCTCAACACCGGAAAAGCAGCGTGGCTTCCACTCAGCAGGAGGATATATGATGATGACCAGGTGGTCGAGCCTCCTCGCTACCCCCCCGTGGATGATCTCACTGAGAGCCGTCCTTGTGAGCTGCATGTTAAAGTTTTCAACCTATCCTTCAAGGCGGCGGTCGGCATCCTCTTACCTACAAGGTCTTACCATTGCCGTCCGGTCCAAGACGACTTTGCTGTTGTGATGGTGGATGAAGTGTTGAGAGATTATGAGGGGATGGTGCTTGAGCACCCTGCAGGTGAAGATGGGGAAATCAAAGAACTGGGAGAAGCCCGTAGAACCACCGTGCAATGGCGGAAGGAGAACATTGTGTTTCCAGGTGAGAAGCCACCAAGCAGGCCACCTCCTCCGCCTCCTCCGCCACCTGCAGGGTCTCCTCCGCGTGATGATTCTCCTATGCGCGATGATGATTCCCCTGTGCATGAGCAGTCTCCTCCGCGTGAAAATACTCCGCCGCCTCCTCCTCCTCGTCAGGAGACTCCGCCGCCTCCACCTAAGCAAAAGAGGAAGCTAACCGCGGCACCTCCTACAGCTCCGAAGAGATCATCAACTCCGATGAGGGCACAGACTCCAGAGTTGTTACCACATGAGCAGACTGAAGAGCAAAAGGCGTTTCTTGCGCCGAAGAAGATGTTTATTAAACCGCAAACAATGAAGCACTTTGCCGAGACGAGAATGAAGAGACCTGAGCTGAGAGCTGATTATGACCGCTCTCTTGGACAGTCCTCTAGAGCGAGCAAAGAAGCAAAAAAAGTCGCCCAGCTTGGACAGCAGGACAATCAGGCCATACCCCACTTCGTCGTGCAGCCCTATGATGATCCAGAGACGGCATCGATGATCGAACGGGAGGCTAGAGCTCAGGGAGCATCAGTTGAGTACGAAGATTACTATCCAACGGCTCAAGTGGTAAACACGTATAGATACGGAAAAGATCTCGTCAAACCTGGCGAGCTCGCGCGTCTAGGGACTCAGATGCGAAGGTTGCATGACTGGTACCTGAAAGCCTGTCGAAGAGGTGATCCCTACCTCACGGTGTATCTTAGAGATGAGCATTACTTCCGGGGGCGGGAGGAGATAAACCTTGAGTTAGAAGAACTATTTCAGTTATTCAATCAAGACGCCCTCGACAAAGCTGTCATCAGTTGCTACTGCCTGTAAGTGATTTATTTATGTAATTAAGTCTGTAGCTCAGCTCATTCATTTGCACTAACAATTATCCTCACTATATTCTTTGTGTACGCTATATATTAATTATGCAGAATGAAGAAGCTCGAATGCAAAAGAGGCAAGCTCCACAAGCTGGGGTTCATTGACCCAAACACAGTTAATGAAGTTACGGTTCGAGACTACCCCAAGGACACAGAGGACAACATGCTAATGTTTTTAGTGAAGCAAGCAGACAAAGAGGATATATTCTTTCCCTACAACTTCAAGTGAGTGTTATAACATACATTATGCTTGTGCAACTTCCACTTTATTCTCCTAATCATTGAGCTATGCTTGTGCAGATTCCACTTTATTCTCCTAATCATTGATCTTCACAAAGGAGACGTAAAAGTCATGGACTCGAAACGTAAAGAACATGCGGAATGGGCGAACATGGCTGCTCTGCTCCAGAGGTAATTTCAATCAATTTCGTATCGGCATCTTCATCTGTTCTCATTCGACGATATCATCAACTAATCAATAACTCATTTACTCATTTCTTCTTTGCCGGGCAGGGCTTGGAAACGGTTCATCAATACTGTTCCGGGTAAATGGAAACCGGAGCTTACATTTAAAGATTACCCTGTAAGTAGTACTATATATATAGCTATGTCCGTGAATCTCTTTGATATTTTGTTTCAAATACGATGCTTGATTACTAGTTTGATCGAACTATTTTTTCGTAAAGTGTATGAGGCAGGAACAAGGGAATAACTTATGTGGATACTACGTCTGCGACTTCATTCGTGAGATGGCTGTTTACAGGGATGCGGAGGACGCTATACACCACTCTCGTGTACGTGAACAAATATTCACAATTAATCTTATTACCATCAATTGTATTGAGTTCCATTCATATATATTGATCTCCTTTTTTAATATAGATGATACGCCTGCGGGACACTCTCATAACGGAGGATCGCATACGAGCAATTCAAGAGGAAATCGCGGGATTCTTTCTTAACGAGGCCATTGCCCCAACTGGCGAGTACTATCTGAAGGTCGTAGCTGTATTGAACAACTTCGTAGAAGCAAATAGATTTAGTAAAGAGATCCGACTTTATATTGTAAATATGCATGCATTACGTGTACTGTTGACGATGTCTATATATATTCACGACGATATTTTGTGGTTTCTTGAATGATATATATGCATTGCTGAAACTCTTCTGCCGACGCCTGTTTCTGCGCGGAGAAATAGCAATTCTCTGCCGCGGCAGAGAAATAGCAATTCTCTTCCGCGGCAGAGAAATAGCAATTCTCTTCCGCGGCAGAGAACCACAGGCCCGGTTCGTAACACGAACCGGGACCAAAGGCCATCCACCGCGAGCTCCCTGACCACACCACGTGGCGCCGCCTTTAGGCCCGGTGTAACTTTGAACCGGGGCTAAAGGGTCCCCCCTTTTCCCGCCTAATTGGTCCCGGTTTGGAAACCGGGACTGAAGGCCCAAATGGACCGGGCCTATAGCCCCGTTTTCCACCAGTGTGCGTCACCACAAGTCAAGACTCCTCTTCGTATATTTCATATGACATCATTAGTCTTGTTACCTGTTACCACCAATCATGGTCAGAGCAACAATAAAGGTCTATAGACCAGATCAATGCAATAGGCTTTATGGTTTCTTGTTATCTCCAAGTCATACTAGATCAACTCTGAGTTCTACCGTGTGACCCGGAGGTCGCGAAAGTTTTAGTAGGCAAGATCATGCTTGTGGAGTTCTCTGGATCATGTTGTCGAGGCCTTTAAATTAGATAACAAGCATTATGAATAACACAAACAATCAAAACAATCATAGCCACAAATGGACAAGTAATCACACATGAGAGGCGGAACACACAGAGAGATAATCATGTTGTAAATAGTGTTCATCTCAATATTACGATGGATATCCAAAATAAAGTTGTAAATCAAACTAAATACAAGCAAATGCTTGAATAAAGTTCTCCAAACCCTGATATTACCCGTTGATGGTGCTCCGGTGATGGCAGTGGTGGAAGCGGCTGGTAAACCCCAAGAGGAAGGTGTGATGAGCACAACAACAAGTTTTCCCTTAGTACGAAACCAATGTTTAATCGACCAGTAGGAGAAAGCCGTGACTTCTGAATGTGTTGCTGGCTGACTAGTGGCAGGACGCACTACCAGCGTCAGCGACAACGTGGAACCTGCACACAACACAACCAAAGTACTTTGCCCCAACTTACAGTGATGTTGTCAATCTCACCGATTTGCCGAACACAAAGGATTAGACGTATCGAATGGAAGGAGATGTTTGCAGAAAGTAAACAGAACATGATTGCAGTTGAATTTATCAGTAAAGGAAATAGGACCGGGGTCCATAGTTCACTAGAGGTGTCTCTCCATAAAGAAATAGCATGTTGGGTGAACAAATTACAGCTGGGCAATTGACAGAATATCGATCAATACATGACAAGATGATTATTATGAGATTTTATATGGGCATTACAACATAATACATAGACTGTAATCCAACTACGTCTATGACTAATAATGCACCTTCAGGTTAGCGTCCGTACCCCTTCCAGTCAAAGTTGCAAGCAACAAACTATCGCATAAAGTAAAGTAAACAATAGCATTACCCTTGGATAAAACATTGTTGTTTTCTCCCTAGTAGCAACACCACATCTACAATCTTAGAAGTTATAAAGTCACTCTCCCAAAAAACTAGAGGCATGAACCTACTATCGAGCATAAATAGCCCCTCTTGGAGTCATAAGTGTCCACTTGGGTAGAGTTTCTACTAGCAACGGAGAGCATGCAAGATCAGAAATAACATATGACATGAATATATAATCAATCTCAACATAGTATACAATATTCATCGGATCCCAGCAAACCAAACATATAGGATTACATAAAGATAATCTTGATCATGTAGGGCAGCTCACAAGATCGATACATGAAGCACAAAGTGGAGAAGACAACCATCTAGGTACTGCTATGGACACATAGTCCAGGGATGAACTACACGCATCACTTTGGAGGCGGGCATGGCGATTAGATGCCTCCGGCGATGATTTCCCCTCCGGCAGGGTGCCGGGAAGAGCTTCAGAGCCCCCAAGATTGGTTCTGCGATGCCGGCCGTGACGGAACTTTTCGTGGATGGAGGCTCGGGTATCCAGGGTTTTCCCGAGAAGATGTATAAATAGGCGAAGAATTTAGGTCGGTGGGACGCATGGTGGGCCCATACCACCCCTAGGCGCGGGCTAGGTCCAGGCCGTGCCTAGGGTAGGTCGACCTAGCCCGCGCCTAGGGTAGGTCTGGCTGACCTGCTACGCCTCTTCGATCCCCCCTTCGGACTTCACGTTCATTTCGGTAAAATATTGACTTCGGCTTTTGTTTCGTCCAATTCCGAAAATATTTCCTGTACAACTTTTATGAAATACAAAAATAGTAGAAAACAGGAAACTGGCACTGTGGCATCTTGTTAATAGGTTAGTGCCGGAAATCATGTAAAAGTGCAACGAAGTGTAAGCAAAACATATATGAATTGGTGTAAAACAAGCATGGAGCATCAAAAATTATAGATACGTTTGAGACGTATCAAGCATCCCCAAGCTTAACTCCTGCTCGTCCTCGAGTAGGTAAGTGATAACAAATATAACTTTTGAGGTGACATGAAGCCAACACAATCTTGATCAAGCATGTAAAGCATTGTGAGCTGGGATCTAAGTACTCTAACATAGGCATGATAGATATAATTCAATTGAACTTAGCAACTATGTTATAACATGAAGAGTAACTCAAACAAAGGATCATGAATAATAGTGCATTGAAAGCAACTGTGTGTTTATGATCATAGAGTAAACATAATAAAGTAGTACTCAACATGTCCTTATGGAATAGCAAAACATAAATGCAAGGACACCTTCAAAGTTCAGAGGGTGACTAGATACAAGTAATTTAAGAACAAGCAATAGCACAATCATGAATCAATCAATAATAATTTTAGGACTATGCACATTGCACTAAGAATGACAACTATGCTCTCTTAATCGGTGCATAAAGTATATAAGGTGAAGACTCAACATAATAGTAAAAGAAAGGCCCCGCGCAGAGGAAAGCAGGGATTACCCATGTGCTAGAGCTTTTTATTTTGAAAGCAATATGAATGTTGAAAATATTTATTTTGAGAGGTGCAACTCATGTCAACGGTAGTGATAAATAATATGCCTTATGTATAAAAACTTCCTATAAGTTTACTTGCCTCATGCATAATATACTAATAGTGCTCACACCTTGTCCTAATTAGCTTGGACTTCCATGGATTTTCATCACAAACATATGTTTTTTAGCCAAGTGTCACAAAGGGGTATGGTAGAGGCTAAGGGTTCTACCGGGACGGGAGCGTAGGTTGTAGGGGTGGAAGTGTTGCAGAGGAGAGAAAGCGGCGCCGGCAGGGCGCCGTCGCGAGCTGAGGAAGGCGCGCTAGGGGCTGCGCGGCATGGGCAGGAGAAGGCCGACTCCTCAGGAGTCGGCAATAATGAGATTGATTATTGCTTGATCGTAAAAGTCGATTACATCTGTTTATATAATAGAATAACTGGGCTAAGCCCCTAATTTGGCCCACTATTTGGGCCCCTTCCTGGAATAGGAGATGCCGACCATAACATCTCTCCCCGCCTTCTCAAACAGCTCGTTGATACGTCTCCAACGTATCGATAATTTCTGTCGTTCCATGCTTGTTTTATGACAATACTTACATGTTTTGCTTGCACTTTATGATGTTTTTATGCGTTTTCCGGAACTAACCTATTAACAAGATGCCACGGTGCAGTTCTGTTTTCTGCTGTTTTTGTTTCAGAAAGGCTGTTCGGGCAATATTCTCGGAATTGGACGAAATCAACGCCAAAGATCTTATTTTTCCCGGAAGCATCCAGAACACCGAAGAAGAGTCGGAGGAGAGCCAGGGGGCCACCAGGAGGGTGGGCCGCGCGGGCAGACCGCGCCCCCTATGAGGAGGCGCCCGTCGACCCTCCTGCGCCGCCTCTTCGCCTATAAAACCCCTTTCGACCTAAAAACACCGTACCACTTGACGAAACTCCAGAAAGACTCAGGGGGCGCCGCCATGTGCGAAACTCAATTCGGGGGACAAGTCTCTGTCCCGGCACCCTGCCGGGGGGGAAGTGCCCCGGAAGCCATCTCCATCAACGCCATCGCCTCCATCATGCTCCGTGAGTAGTTCCCCCATGGACTACGGGTTCTAGCTGTAGCTAGTTGGTATACTCTCCCCATGTACTTCAATACAATGATCTCATGAGCTGCCTTACATGATTGAGATTCATCTGATGTAATCGGTGTTGTGTTTGTTGGGATCCGATGGATGATACATTATGATTAGTCTATCTATAAAGTTTGTGAAGTTATTGTTGCTGCAATCTTGTTATGCTTAATGCTTGTCACTAGGGCCCGAGTGGCATGATCTTAGATTTGAGCTCTATAATTATTGCTTAGATTGTATCTACAAGTTGTATGCACATGTCACTGTCCGGAACCAAAGGCCCCGAAGTGACAGAAATCGGGACAACCGGAGGGGATGGCGGTGATGTGAGGGACACATGTTTTCACGGAGTGTTAATGCTTTGCTCCGGTGCTCTATTAAAAGGAGTACCTTAATATCCAGTAGATTCCCTTGAGGCCCGGCTGCCACCGGCTGGTAGGACAATAGATGTTGTGCAAGTTTCTCATTGCGAGCACGCACGACTAAATACGGAAAACATGCCTACATGATTAATGAATTGATGTTCTTTCTTAATGCCTTATCAATCCTATCAATTGCCCAACTGTAATTTGTTCACCCAACACTTGTTATTGGAGAGTTACCACTAGTGTAGATAGCTGGGAACCCCGGTCCATCTTTCATCATCATATACTCGTTCTACATGTCAACTATTTTCTGGTACCATTGCTCTCATATTACTACTACTGCTGCTGTGTTACTGTTACTATTGCTCTCATATTACTGCTACTTTCACATCACCCCTGTTACTAGTGCTTTTCCAGGTGCAGCTGAATTGACAACTCAGTTGTTAAGGCTTATAAGTATTCTTTACCTCCCCTTGTGTCGAATCAATAAATTTGGGTTTTACTTCCCTCGAAGACTGATGCCCTATACTTGTGGGTCATCAAGACTATTTTCTGGCGCCGTTGGGAGGCATAGCTCTACTCATAAGTTCACCTGGGGAGTACACTCTACCTCTCTCTCTGCTTTTATCTTATTTTGTCTTGCTAGTTTATTTCTGTCTAGTTTATTTGTGCTTAGTTTATTTCTGTCTAGTTTTACTTTGCTTAGTTTACTTTTGTCTAGTTTATTTTTGTCTTGTTTTATTTTCCCTATATACCCGAAAATCCATAAAAATTTGAAAAATCTAAAAATTAAAAACTGCTGTTATGGGAGAACCTACAACCTACTTGGAGCTTATAGAATGTTATAATAATTATAGAGAATCAAGAACTGGTAAAATAATGAGTGCTATGATAGAGAAATTAAATACAATTGCTAGAATCTTGCTTAGACGCCATGATATAAACTGTTGCTCTCAACATGATACTAAACATCTTAAATTTCAATGTGGCTCTAGTGAGGAATTTTTAATTAAGAACTATAATCGGAATTGCTATATTCATTATGGGTTCGAAGAGGTAGAACAATTTGTCTTATTTATGGGAGCCTTCGAGATAGAATCCTTCATGGTTGAGAATTATGAAACTTGTGCTATTTGTAAAGACCTTAAAGATTATGTCTCTACTATCCTTAATTCTTGCATAGAATGCTACAGTAGGAATCCTTATATCCTTGATTATAAAGAGAGACACATTAATGCACAAGAATGCACTCACAATTTGCAGGAACCGGTGGAAGAAGAAATTGATGAACCTGAAAGCTCATTGGATGAAAAAGAAGAAGAGAGCGACGAACAAAAGGAGGAAGAATGGATTAGCTACCCATACCAACCTTCTAATGAGAGTAACTCTTTATCTCTTACACTATTTGATTGCCCTCCATGCTTACCGAAAGAGGTTGAATGTTATGTTCCTGTGGATTCTCTTGAAATAGTACCTATGAGTAATACTTGTGAGAATGATTATGCTACTGTTATTTATGATAATCCATGCTACTTTGATAAATCTTATGATAATGCTTTGTTTGTGCCTGATGTCGAAATGCATGGTACTAAAGAATTTTGCTTAGCAAATGTTTATGATAAAGCTCTAGATGATGGTCCTATGTTACTTGATAATATTAATTGTACTACTAATGAAAATGGGATTGGAGAGTTCTTGACTTATTCTATGAGTCCCATATCTATTGAGATTGATCAACTACCTTGTTATATTATTAATAAAAGTAAGTTTGAAAGTTTTAATTCCACAATTCTTGAACTTGATAAAAATTATGTGTTTGGAAATCATGAAAAGTATGCTGCATGTGATAGTTATATTGTTGAGTTTATTCATGAAGCTACTGAAAATTATTATGAGAGAGGAAAATATGGTAGTAGAAATTTTCATGGTGCTAAAACACCTCTCTATATGCTTAAAATTTTGAAGTTACTCTTGTTTTATCTTCTTATGCTTATCACTTTGTTCTTCATGAATTTATTTGTGTACAAGATTCCTATGCATAGGAAGTGGGTTAGACTTAAATGTGTTTTGAATTTGCTTTTTGATGCTCTCTTTTGCTTCAAATACTATTTCTTGCGAGTGCATCATTAAAACTGCTGAGCCCATCTTAATGGCTATAAAGAAAGCAACTTCTTGGGAGATAACCCATGTGTTATTTTGCTACAGTACTTTGTTTTATATTTGTGTCTTGGAAGTTGTTTACTACTGTAGCAACCTCTCCTTATCTTAGTTTTGTGTTTTGTTGTGCCAAGTGAAGCCTCTAATCGAAGGTTGATACTAGATTTGGATTCCTGCGCAGAAACAGATTTCTATCTGTCACGAATCTGGGCAAATTTCTCTGTAGGAAACTCAGAAAAATATCTGCCAATTTACGTGCGTGATCCTCAGATATGTACGCAACTTTCATTAGTTTTGAGTTTTCTGATTTGAGCAACGGAAGTACCCCGTAAAAATTCGTGTTTACTGGCTGTTCTGTTTTGGCAGATTCTGTCTCTCTTTTTTTTGCATTGTCTCTTGTGGACTTTATGTGAGGCTTTCTAGACGTGGAGAGCTGTAGCTAATGTTTTATTGAGTTCTTGCAATGTGCCACTACAGGACCAAGGTGGACTAAAGTTTTTTGAGTACTAACCCCTCTAATGAAGTTTATGAGAAGTTTGTTGTGAAGGAAGTTTTCAAGGGTCAAGAGAGGAGGATGATATATGATCAAGAAGAGTGAAAAGTCTAAGCTTGGGGATGCCCCGTGGTTCATCCCTGCATATTTCAAGGAGACTCAAGCGTCTAGCTTGGGGATGCCCAAGGCATCCCCTTCTTCATCAACTTATCAGGTTCCTCCCCTGAAACTATATTTTTATTCAGTCACATCATATGTGCTTTACTTGGAGCGTCTGTGTGTTTATTTTTCGTTTTGTTTATGTTTGAATAAATTCGGATCCTAGCAATCCTTGTGTGGGAGAGATACACGCTCCGCTTTTTCATATGAACACTTGTTCTTCGTTTTACTTTTAATGTTCAATGAATAAAAGTTGGAAGCTACAATATTTATCTTTATTTGGTTGGGAAAAGAAAATGCCTCATATGTCTTGGATAATTTGACACTTGGCAATTGTTTTGAGCTCTCAAGTAGATCATGATTAAGTTTTTTCATGTAGTTTAAACCTATTAGTGGAGAACTACCGTAGAGCTTGTTAAAATTGGTTTGCATAATTGATCTCTCTTAAGGTCTAGATATTTTCTGGTAAAAGTGTTTGAGCAACAAGGAAGACAGTGTAGAGTATTATAATGCTTGCGATATGTTCTTATGTAAGTTTTGCTGTACCGGTTCATACTTGTGTTTGCTTCAAACAACCTTGCTAGCCTAAGCCTTGTACTCGAGGGAATACTTCTCGTGCATCCAAAAACCTTGAGCCAAAACCTATGCCATTTGTGTCCACCATACCTACCTACTATGTGGTATTTCCTGCCATTCCAAAGTAAATTGCTTGAGTGCTACCTTTAAATAATTCAAAATGCATCTCAATTTGTGTTAATGTTTCATAGCTCATGAGGAAGTATGTGGTGTTTAGCTTTCAACCTTGTCATTTACTTTTGACAGACTTTCACAATGGACTAGTGGCACATCCGCTTATCCAATAATTTTGCAAAAAGAGCTGGCAATGGGGTTCCCAGCCCCAATTAATTAACTTTCATTAATAATTCTCTTCACATGTTTTGCTCTGATTCATCAGTAAGCAACTTAATTTTGCAAATAGACACTCCTCCATGGTATGTGAATGTTGGAAGGCACCCGAGGATTCGGTTAGCCATGGCTTGTGTAAGCAAAGGTTGGGAGGAGTGTCATCCATAAATAAAGAAAAACTAAACTAAAGTACATGTGTAAACAAAAGAGAAGAGGGATGATCTACCTTGTTGGTAGAGATAACGTCCTTCATGGGAGCCGCTCTTGAAAGTCTGGTTGATGAGGTAGTTAGTGTACCCACTACCATTCGTTGACAACAACAAACACCTCTCAAAATTTTACTTTTATGCTCTCTATATGTTTTCAAAACCAAAGCTCTAGCACAAATATAGCAATCGATGCTTCCCTCGTAGAAGGGCCATTCTTTTACTTTTATGTTGAGTCAGTTACCTAATTCCTTCCACCTTAGAAGCAAACACTTGTGTCAACTGTGCATTGATTCTTACATACTTGCATATTTGCATTCATCATATTACTCTATGTTGACAATATCCATGAGATATACATGTTGAAAGTTGAAAGCAACCGCTGAAACTTATATCCTCCTTTGTGTTGCTTCGATGCCTTTACTATGAACTTATTGCTTTATGAGTTAACTCTTGTGCAAGACTTTTGATGCTTGTCTTGAAAGTACTCTCCATGAAAAGTTTTGCTATATGTTATCTACTTGTTAGCAACTATAGATCATTGCCTTGAGTCACTTCATTCATTTCATATGCTTTGTAATAGTATGATCAAGGTTATGTAAGTAGCATGTCACTTCAGAAATTATCTTTGTTATCGTTTTACCTGCTCGGACGAGCAGAACTAAGCTTGGGGATGCTGATACGTCTCCAACGTATCGATAATTTCTGTGTTCCATGCTTGTTTTATGACAATACTTACATGTTTTGCTTGCACTTTATGATGTTTTTATGCGTTTTCCGGAACTAACCTATTAACAAGATGCCACAGTGCCAGTTTGTTTTCTGCTGTTTTTGGTTCCAGAAAGGCTGTTCGGGCAATATTCTCGGAATTGGACGAAATCAACGCCAAAGATCTTATTTTTCCCGGCATCCAGAACACCGAAGAAGAGTCGGAGAGGAGCCAGGAGGGTGGGCCGCGCGGCCGCCCCTGGCCGCGCCCCCCTATGAGGAGGCCGCCCTGTCAGCCCTCTGCGCCGCCTCTTCGCCTATAAAACCCCTTTCGACCTAAAAACACCGTACCACTTGACGAAACTCCAGAAAGACTCCAGGGGCGCCGCGCCATCGCGAAACTCCAATTCGGGGACAGTCTCTGTCCCGGCACCCTGCCGGGACGGGGAAGTGCCCCCGGAAGCCATCTCCATCAACGCCATCGCCTCCATCATGCTCCGTGAGTAGTTCCCCCATGGACTACGGGTTCTAGCTGTAGCTAGTTGGTATACTCTCCCCATGTACTTCAATACAATGATCTCATGAGCTGCCTTACATGATTGAGATTCATCTGATGTAATCGGTGTTGTGTTTGTTGGGATCCGATGGATGATACATTATGATTAGTCTATCTATAAAGTTTGTGAAGTTATTGTTGCTGCAATCTTGTTATGCTTAATGCTTGTCACTAGGGCCCGAGTGGCATGATCTTAGATTTGAGCTCTATAATTATTGCTTAGATTGTATCTACAAGTTGTATGCACATGTCCTGTCCGGAACCAAAGGCCCCGAAGTGACAGAAATCGGGACAACCGGAGGGGATGGCGGTGATGTGAGGGACACATGTTTTCACGGAGTGTTAATGCTTTGCTCCGGTGCTCTATTAAAAGGAGTACCTTAATATCCAGTAGATTCCCTTGAGGCCCGGCTGCCACCGGCTGGTAGGACAATAGATGTTGTGCAAGTTTCTCATTGCGAGCACGCACGACTAAATAGGAAAACATGCCTACATGATTAATGAATTGATGTTCTTTCTTAATGCCTTATCAATCCTATCAATTGCCCAACTGTAATTTGTTCACCCAACACTTGTTATTGGAGAGTTACCACTAGTGTAGATAGCTGGGAACCCCGGTCCATCTTTCATCATCATATACTCGTTCTACATGTCAACTATTTTCTGGTACCATTGCTCTCATATTACTACTACTGCTGCTGTGTTACTGTTACTATTGCTCTCATATTACTGCTACTTTCACATCACCCCTGTTACTAGTGCTTTTCCAGGTGCAGCTGAATTGACAACTCAGTTGTTAAGGCTTATAAGTATTCTTTACCTCCCTTGTGTCGAATCAATAAATTTGGGTTTTACTTCCCTCGAAGACTGTTGCGATCCCCTATACTTGTGGGTCATCACTCGTCCTCGAGCTGAACATCAGAAAGTGTCTTGGAACTCCTCAGTTCTTGGCGACAAGCGAAGTCTAAGCTTGGGGGGAGTTGATACGTCCAATTTGCATCACTATTTTGTATCATAATTTGCTGTTATTCATTGATATATTTCATATTGGGACACAATACTTATGTTATTTCATCTATTTTGCATGTTTCATCATCATTGGAGGATCAAGCACCGGAGCCAGGATTCTGCTGGAAAAAGCACCGTCGAACGCAATATTTCGGAAGATCAACTGTGGAAGGGAATTTCACGTAAATTCCTATTTTTCCAGATGACGGAGGGAGCCAGAAGGGGAAGAGGAGAAGAGCCACTGTGGGCCCAGACCACGGGCGGCGCGCCCAAGGCCTGGCCGCGCCTCGTGCTCGGGGGCCCCACAGCCCTTTCGCCTCCTTTTCTTCGCGGCTCCTTCGTCCCGAAAACCTAAGCCACAGAGGGATCCTCACGAAGGGTTACAGCCGCCTCTGCGGGGCGGAGAACACCAGAGAGAAAAGAGCTCTCCGGCGGGCAGGAATCCGCGGGGAAATTTCCCGGAGGGGAAATCGACGCCATCGCCATCGTCATCGAGCGGGACATCATCTCCATCATCATCATCATCATCTCCACCATCTACACCGCCATCACCACCGCTGCACCTCGTCACCGCTGTAACGATTTGGGTTTGATCTTGATTGTTTGATAGGGGAAACTCTCCCGGTGTTATTCTATACTTGTTGTAGATGCTATTGAGTGAAACCATTGAACCAAGGTTCATGTTCAGATTGTTATTCATCATCATATCACCTCTGATTGTATTCCATATGATGTCTCGTGAGTAGTTCGTTTAGTTCTTGAGGACATGGGTGAAGTCTAAATGCTAGTAGTGAATTATGGTTGAGTAATATTCAATGTTATGATATTTAAGTTGTGGTGTCATTCTTCTAGTGGTGTCGTGTGAACGTCGACTACACGACACTTCACCATTTATGGGCCTAGGGGAGTGCATCTTGTATTCGGTTGCTAATTGCGGGGTTGCCGGAGTGACAGAAACCTAAGCCCCCGTTAGTATATCGATGCAGGAGGGATCGCAGGATCTCAGAGTTTAAGGCTGTGGTTAGATTTATCTTAATTACTTTCTTGTAGTTGCGGATGCTTGCAAGGGTATAATCACAAGTATGTATTAGTCCTAGGAAGGGCGGTGCATTAGCATAGGTTCACCCACACAACACTTATCAAAACAATGAAGATTAATCAGCTGTATGTAGCGAAAGCACTAGACTAAAATCCCCGTGTGTCCTCAGAACGTTTGGTCATTATAAGTAAACAAACCGGCTTGTCCTTTGTGCTAAAAAGGATTGGGCCACTCGCTGCAATTATTTCTCTCGCATTTTATTTACTTGTACTTTATTTATCTGCAATATCAAAACCCCCTGAATACTTGTTTGTGAGCATTTACAGTGAATCCTTCATCGAAACTACTGCCACCTTCTGCTCCTCGTTGGGTTCGACACTCTTATTTATCGAAAGTACTACGATACACCCCTATACTTGTGGGTCATCAAGACTATTTTCTGGCGCCGTTGCCGGGGAGTGAAGCGCTATTGGTAAGTGGAATTGGTAAGGAAAACCTTTACTGTTTGTGCTGATTTTATTTCTGCCTGCTGCTATAAATCATTATGGAGAGATCTTCTCTTCAATTTCTATTTGGGAAATCTACTACTACTGCAACGGTAGTGGATGAAGCGCCAGGTGAGGAAGTAGTACCATATAAAATACCTACGAAAATTATTGAACGTGTTATGGATAACCGCTATGAAGGGGATGGAACTGTCCATCCTGGTGATCATTTACTGTTTTTGCATGAATTATGCGGTTTATTCAAATGTGCAGGTATTTCTATGAATGAAGTTAGGAAGAAACTATTCACTATATCGCTGTCTGGTAAAGCGGCGCATTGGTATAAATTGCTGAAGAATGGTGATTCTATTGATTGGGAGGACATTGTGCCTTTATTCTATTCCAAATTTTATCCTCCAAGTGAAATTCACAAAGATCGGAACCGCATATATAATTTCTGGCCTCATGATGGAGAAAGTATTGCCCAAGCTTGGGGAGATTGAAGTCTTTAATGCTCAAATGCCCCATTCATGAGCTTCCTGGTAATGTTATTATTGATAATTTCTATGCAAGACTTTCTTTTCAAGACAAGACCTTGCTGGATACTTCTTGTTCTGGATCATTTACACGCAAGAATGAAGAGTTTAAAAGGGACCTTCTTGATCGGATCCAAGAAAATACTGAAGGATGGGAGAATGACAAAGATAGAGAATCAGGTATAATTTATGATTATAAATGCATTGAAGCTTTTATGGATACTGATAAATTTCGTAGTATGAGTGCTACATATGGTCTTGATTCCCAAGTTGTTGCAAATCTTTATAAAGCTTTTGCCTCTTATTATGAACTGCCTAAGAAGAATTTTGATAAGTATCATGAACCGTATAAAGATAAAATTGATTCATCTGTAAACAAATGTGTAGTGGTTGAAACTGTTGATAATGTTATTCCTGAAGCTTATATTGAAAAAACTCCTTTCCCTGCTAAAATGAAGGAGTACTCTGTCATATCTAGTGCGGTTAATAAAAGTGAAAAGAAACCTAAAGAACCTGAAGAACAAATTAAAATTGAACCTGCTGTTGCAATAGTTAAAGATCTTGTGACTGAAAATGTGGAGGATGGTCATATTATTTTCTGTGAAGATGCTTCTAATATTGTTTCACATCCTAATAAATCCAAACAAGTTAGTGTTCCTATGCTATCTGTTAGAATTGGTGATCATTGCTATTATGGTTTATGTGATATTGGTGCAAGTGTTAGTGCTATTCCTTATGAGCTTTACACGGAGATTATGCACGAAATTGGTTCTTGTGAACTTGAAGATATTGATGTGGTTATTCATCTGGCTAATAGAGAAACTATTTCTCCGATTGGTATTGTTCGAGATGTGGAAGTTCTATGTGGTAAGATTAAATATCCTGCTGACTTTTTGGTACTTGGTTCTGCTGCTAGTGATTATTGTCCTATCATTTTTGGTAGACCTTTTCTAAATACTTGTGGAGCTATTATAGATTGTAAGAAGGAGAAAATTTTGACTAGATTTGCTGGTGAACCTTATGAATTTAACTTTTCTAAATTTACCAAAACTCCTTATAAAGTTGACTTGCCTAGTAATGATTTTAAAATGGAGCAGTGTGCATCTATTGTTCTTGTTCCTAATAACCCTTTGCAGCAACATTTGGAGAATAGTGAAAGTGAAGCTTTTAGGAAAGAAAGAGATGAGCTTGAGGAAATTTTTCGTCGCCAACCTATTCTCAAGCATGATTTACCGGTGGAAGATTTGGGTACAACACCACCACCGAAGGAAGATCCTGTTTTTGATCTAAAGCCTTTACCTGATAATCTTAAATATGCTCATATTGATGATAAGAAAATATATCCTGTTATTATTAGTTCTAAGCTTTCAGAGATTGAGGAAGAAAGGTTATTGGAAATATTGAAGAAACACCGAGGAGCTATTGGCTATACTCTTGATGATTTGAAAGGGATTTCTCCTTCTATTTGCCAACATGCTATTAATATGGAAGAAGATGCAAAGCCTGTTGTTGAACATCAACGTCGTCTAATTCCGAAGATGAAGGAAGTGGTAAGGAATGAGGTATTAAAACTCCTTGAAGCTGGTATTATATATCCTATTGCTGATAGTAGATGGGTTAGCCCTGTGCATTGTGTTCCTAAGAAAGGAGGAATGACTGTTGTGCCTAATGATAATGATGAGCTTATTCCTCAAAGAATAGTTGTAGGGTATAGAATGTGCATTGATTTTCGAAAAGTTAACAAAGTTACTAAGAAAGATCATTACCCTTTACCCTTTATTGATCAAATGCTAGAAAGATTGTCTAAAAATACTCATTTTTGCTTTCTTGATGGTTATTCTGGGTTTTCACAAATTGCTGTTAAAGCTAAAGATCAAGAGAAAACCACTTTTACTTGTCCTTATGGAACTTATGCTTACAGGCGTATGCCTTTTGGTTTATGTAATGCTCCTGCTACTTTTCAAAGATGCATGTCTGCTATTTTTCATGGTTTTTGCGAAAGTATTGTAGAGGTGTTCATGGATGATTTTTCTGTCTATGGGAATTCTTTTGATAATTGCCTGCGAAACCTCGATAAAGTTTTGCAGAGATGTGAAGAGACTAACCTTGTTCTTAATTGGGAGAAATGCCACTTTATGGTTAATGAAGGAATTGTATTGGGGCATAAAATTTCCGAGAGAGGTATTGAAGTTGATAGAGCTAAAGTTGAAGCAATTGAGAAGATGCCCTATCCGAGGGATGTTAAAGGTATTCGTAGTGTTCTTGGTCATGCTGGGTTTTATAGGAGATTTATTAAAGATTTCTCTAAAATTTCAAAGCCTCTTACTAATCTTCTTCAAAAAGATGTACCTTTTGTTTTTGATGATGATTGTAAGGAAGCTTTTGAAACTTTAAAGAAAGCCTTAACAACTGCTCCTGTAGTTGAACCTCCTGATTGGAATTTGCCTTTTGAAATTATGTGTGATGCTAGTGATTTTGCTGTAGGCGCTGTTCTTGGACAGCGAGTAGATAAAAAATTAAATGTTATTCATTATGCTAGTAAGACTCTTGATGCTGCTCAAAGAAATTATGCTACAACTGAAAAAGAATTGTTAGCTGTAGTCTTTGCTTGTGATAAGTTTAGACCTTATATTGTTGATTCAAAAGTTACAATTCATACTGATCATGCTGCAATTAGATACCTTATGACAAAGAAAGATGCTAAGCCAAGGCTTATTAGATGGGTACTTCTGTTGCAAGAATTTGATTTACATATTATAGATAGGAAAGGTGCTGATAATCCTGTTGCTGATAATTTGTCTAGATTGGAAAATATTGCTTATGATCCTGTTCCTGTTAATGATAGTTTTCCAAATGAACAATTGGCTGTAATAAAGGTGAGCTCGCGAGAGAGCCCTTGGTATGCAGATTATGCTAACTTTATTGTTTCGAAGTATTTGCCTCCAACCTTTTCAGCTCAGCAAAGGAGGAAATTCTTTTATGACTTGAGGCATTATTTTTGGGATGACCCACACTTATATAAAGAAGGAGTGGATGGTATTATGCGAAGATGTGTTCCTGAATATGAACAACAGGAGATATTGAATAAATGTCATGGAAGTGTTTATGGAGGACATCACGCTGGAGATAGAACCGCGCAAAAGGTTCTACAATCAGGTTTTTATTGGCCAACACTCTTCAAAGATGCAAGGAAATTTATTTTATCTTGTGATGAATGTCAAAGAGTTGGTAATATCTCTAGACGCAATGAAATGCCTATGAATTATACTCTTGTTATTGAACCATTCGATTGTTGGGGATTCGACTTCATGGGACCTTTCCCTTCTTCAGAAGGTAACACTCATATACTTGTCGCTGTTGATTATGTTACTAAATGGGTAGAAGCTATACCTACAAAAAGTGCTGATGGTGAGACCTCTATAAAAATGCTTGTAGATATTATATTTCCTAGATTTGGAGTACCTAGATATATTATGACTGATGGAGGTTCTCATTTCATTCATGGAGGTTTTAGAAAAACTCTTGCTAAGTATGGTATTAATCATAGAATTGCTTCTGCTTATCACCCTCAAACTAGCGGTCAAGTAGAATTATCAAATAGAGAGATTAAAGCTATCTTGGGTAAGACTGTTAATAAATCTAGAAAGAATTGGCCTAGCAAATTGAAAGAAGCGTTATGGGCTTATAGAACTGCTTATAAAAATCCTATGGGAATGTCACCTTATAAAATGGTTTATGGAAAAGCTTGTCATTTACCTTTAGAACTAGAGCACAAAGCTTATTGGGCTGTTAGAGAACTAAATAAAGATCCTAAATTAGCCGGTAATAAGAGGTTGTTGCAATTAAGTTCTCTAGATGAATGGAGAAGTGAAGCTTATGAAAATGCTAAACTCTTTAAAGAAAAAGTTAAGAAGTGGCATGATAGAAGGATCATTAAAAGAGAATTTAATGTTGGAGATCAAGTTCTATTGTATCGGTCTCGTCTCAGATTCTTTGCAGGGAAATTACTCTCAAAGTGGGAAGGACCATATGTTGTTGAGGAGGTGTATCGTTCAGGAGCAATTAAAATTAGCTCTCTCCAAGGCAATGCCACACAAGTGGTGAATGGACAAAGACTCAAGCATTATATCTCGGGCGATTCTTATAATGTTGATGTTGATATTATTCAAGTGGAAACACCGGAGGCTTTCATCAAAGGACAAATTGACAGTCCGCCAGAACTCGACTTTGAATAGGTAACAGTATAGGTAATAAAAAGTCCGCGTTTACCTTTCCGAACATTATTTCTGCTGTTTTTGGAAAATATGAAAAATTACGAGTTCGAAACGGAGTGGAAAGGACGCACGAGGGCGTGCCACCATAGGCCGGCGCGGGCCCCACCCTGGCCGCGCCGACCTATGGTCTGGCCGCCTCGTTGCCCCTTTCCGACTCGTTTTCGACCTGGAATCTTCCTTTTGTCGTAAAAATATTTGCTATATAATCCCCCGGACCCCTGGAGGTCCGTAATATCGTTTTCTCGTCGCGTTTTGTTTCGAGCTGTTTTCTGCCAGGATCTGCTTCGGATCTAGATCCATCATGTCTTCGTCGGGAACTCAGAAGGACAGCTTCTTTGAGGACGTCGTCAACCCGTACATGAACGAGCTGAAGATGCACCCCAAAGAGTTGCAGCTCGTGGATGGAGAGTTGCAGATCAAAGATGTCCAGGGTCCTAAGGGAGAAGGGAGCTTGGAAGACAGGATGGAGAAGCTGGAACAAGAGGTTTTCAACTACAAGAAGATGGCTGAGCGTGAAGTGGATATCTTTCACAAGATTGTGTCTGAACTCATTGATGGACACAAGAAGGAGACTGCAAAGCTGTGGGACGATATCTTCTCACTTCACGACACCACCAACAAACTCCAAGCTCAACTCTATGATGTCCATAATCAGAACTGTGAGTATGAAAACAGGTTTAAGCGCATAAGTCATGCTGCTAGTTTCAGGTTTCCGGAAACCAAGATGTCTTTTGTTGATGGAGGGCCTCTTCCATGGAAGTCTGATGACGACAAAGATTCACCATCATCACCGAAGGAGTAATTCATCATCGGTATTGGCATCCCCTTGGTTTGTTCCAAGCTTGGGGGAGTGCCGCGGTATCACATCACCACCTTTATCTTTTACTATCAAGTAGCGTCATATCATGAGTAGGGAAGTTATCATATAGAATAGTATGCAATGTGGAAGTATCTCTCTTAGTTAGTTATCGATGTATCCGTTGGTGTGAGTTATCGTTATGGAATATTAATGAGAAGTCTTATCGTTTACTTTTTGCACACCTTATTTTAGTTTGCAATCTCCATTATATGATTACTCTTGACATGAGTATTGATATCACTTTGGGAGCATCAAGTAAATCTATTTGGTTTTGGCAAACTTAGCATTGGTCAATAGCAACAACATCTTGATGTTTAATGAAGAGAGAAATACACTTAGATACATTACTCCATTATCTCTATGCTTAGTATTCTTAAGTTAAAATTGCTTGTGCTTATGGGAAAGATGCATGATTGTTTCTATCATATGTATATTTGTTTGTTTCCCTCAACCTTTATGCTTGCTATCAAACCTTGCTAGCCAAAGACCTGTATCGAGAGGGAATGCTTCTCATACATCCATAACCTTAGACCAAACCTATGCCATTTGTGTCCACCATACCTACCTACTACATGGTATTTTCTGCCATTCCAAGTAAATACTTCATGTGCTACCTTTAAATTATTCAAACTATACTACTTCTTATTTGTGTCAATGTTTTATAGCTCATGAGGAAGTATGTGGTGTTTTATCTTTCAATCTTGTTGGGCGAACTTTCACTAATGGACTAGCGCACATCCGCTTATCCAATAACTTTGCAATAAGAGCTGGCAATGAGGTTCCCAGCCTCAATTAATAACTTTCATTAATAATTCTCTTCACATGTTTTGCTCTGATTCATCAGTAAGCAACTTAATTTTGCAATAGACACTCCTCCATGGTATGTGAATGTTGGAAGGCACCCGAGGATTCGGTTAGCCATGGATTGAGAAAGCCAAGGTTGGGGGGAGTGTCATCCTAAATAAAACTAAAATACATGTGTAAACAAAAGAGAAGGGGGATGATCTACCTTGCTGGTAGAGATGCCGTCCCTCATGGGAGCCGCTCTTGGAAGGTTCGTTTGGCAAGGGGGTTAGAGTGCCCGCTACCATTCGTTGACAACAACAAACACCGCTCAAAATCTTACTTTTATGCTCTTTATATGATTTCAAAACTTGAAAAGCTCTAGCACATGATTTAATCCCTGCTTCCCTCTGCGAAGGGCCTGTCTTTTACTTTTATGTTGAGTCAGTATACCTATTTCCCTCTATCCTAAGCAAGCAATTGAGTTGTTGTGAACCAATCATTTATGCTATGATTCAGTTGATCATGTCTTTTATACTTTCTTGTTTAGTACCAATTTTATCTGAATGAATATGACTTTGAAGTTATCAATGATTATGAAGAGATTGTTATGCTTAAATATGAAGGCTCAGCTATAAATTCTAATATGAAAGCTTTGCTTAGAAGTACAATCCGTTAGTAGTTCTCTGACCAAGAACAAAGTTTGCCATCACCAATTATGATTTCTTATGCACCTTTACTTGTGATTTCTCTTTACTTATTTCAAGATGAGTTATATGAGGAAGTTGTTTATTAGAATGTCTTGTGTGAATGAATATGATGCTTCTTGTCCGTATTTTATTTATCGACTCTTCACTCCATAAACATGTGGTCTTGTTTCTCGAGCTCAGTTTCGCTTGGGGACAAGCGAGGTCTAAGCTTGGGGGAGTTGATACGTCCAATTTGCATCACTATTTTGTATCATAATTTGCTGTTATTCATTGATATATTTCATATTGGGACACAATACTTATGTTATTTCATCTATTTTGCATGTTTCATCATCATTGGAGGATCAAGCACCGGAGCCAGGATTCTGCTGGAAAAAGCACCGTCAGAACGCAATATTTCGGAAGATCAACTGTGGAAGGGAATTTCACGTAAATTCCTATTTTTCCAGATGACGGAGGGAGCCAGAAGGGGAAGAGGAGAAGAGCCACTGTGGGCCCAGACCACAGGGCGGCGCGGCCCAAGGCCTGGCCGCGCCACCCTGTGCTCTGGGGGCCCCACAGCCCCTTTCGCCTCCTTTTCTTCGCGTACTCCTTCGTCCCGAAAACCTAAGCCACAGAGGGATCCTCACGAAGGGTTACAGCCGCCTCTGCGGGGCGGAGAACACCAGAGAGAAAAGAGCTCTCCGGCGGGCAGGAATCCGCCGGGGAAATTCCCTCCCGGAGGGGGAAATCGACGCCATCGCCATCGTCATCGAGCGGGACATCATCTCCATCATCATCATCATCATCTCCACCATCTACACCGCCATCACCACCGCTGCACCTCGTCACCGCTGTAACGATTTGGGTTTGATCTTGATTGTTTGATAGGGGAAACTCTCCCGGTGTTATTCTATACTTGTTGTAGATGCTATTGAGTGAAACCATTGAACCAAGGTTCATGTTCAGATTGTTATTCATCATCATATCACCTCTGATTGTATTCCATATGATGTCTCGTGAGTAGTTCGTTTAGTTCTTGAGGACATGGGTGAAGTCTAAATGCTAGTAGTGAATTATGGTTGAGTAATATTCAATGTTATGATATTTAAGTTGTGGTGTCATTCTTCTAGTGGTGTCGTGTGAACGTCGACTACACGACACTTCACCATTTATGGGCCTAGGGGAGTGCATCTTGTATTCGGTTGCTAATTGCGGGGTTGCCGGAGTGACAGAAACCTAAGCCCCCGTTAGTATATCGATGCAGGAGGGATCGCAGGATCTCAGAGTTTAAGGCTGTGGTTAGATTTATCTTAATTACTTTCTTGTAGTTGCGGATGCTTGCAAGGGGTATAATCACAAGTATGTATTAGTCCTAGGAAGGGCGGTGCATTAGCATAGGTTCACCCACACAACACTTATCAAAACAATGAAGATTAATCAGCTGTATGTAGCGAAAGCACTAGACTAAAATCCCGTGTGTCCTCAGGAACGTTTGGTCATTATAAGTAAACAAACCGGCTTGTCCTTTGTGCTAAAAAGGATTGGGCCACTCGCTGCAATTATTTCTCTCGCATTTTATTTACTTGTACTTTATTTATCTGCAATATCAAAACCCCCTGAATACTTGTTTGTGAGCATTTACAGTGAAACCTTCATCGAAACTGCTGCCAACACCTTCTGCTCCTCGTTGGGTTCGACACTCTTATTTATCGAAAGTACTACGATACACCCCCTATACTTGTGGGTCATCAATATGCCAAGCGCTCCTACGCAGCTGCGCCTTCAACACCTTCTCAGGACCCGGAAGCACGCGACCATCATCATGAGGAGGAAGCGTCGGCGCCCCGGCCCGAGGATCTCCCTTGTGAGATTTCAGCAAGCTCACATGGAAGACGTCGTGGATGCGGGACACCACCGGCAGCTCCAAGCGGTAGGCGACGTCCGAGCACGCTCTAACGCGAAAGGGCCCGGCATAGCGAGGCCCCAACTTGCGCCCGGCACGCGGTCCCCGGCGCACCGTCTGTGAAGTAGGCGCAGCCACCCAATCGCCCACAGCGGACTCAGCGTCGCGATGATGAGCGTCGTAGTACTTCCGCGCCAGTTGCTGTGCTTGGAGAAGACGCTGGCGCGCCTCAGCCAGAATCTCATCACGGGTCCGTAGCAAGTCGCCCGCGGTCTCCGAACGTGCTGAGCCCAACTCATACGGCAACATCCTCGGTGGTGGATGCCCATAGACTACCTCAAAGGGGGTGGCGTGCAGGGCGGAGTGATAGGAGGTGTTGTAGCAGTACTCCCGCCCCAACCAATCCACCCAAGCGGACGATCCCTGTAACACAACGCAAGTACATGGCAATAATCTTGTTAACCACCTCGGACTGGCCGTCTATCTGCGGATGGAAGGCCGTGCTCATCGGCTTCACACCCGCCAGGCGAAAGAGATCGCGCCCACATGCCCCGTGAACACGGGATCCCGGTCGCTGACAATGGACGACGGGAACCCATGGAGGCGCATGATGCAGTCGAAGAAGGCCCGCGCCACGGACGCGGCTGTGTACGGATGGCCGAGCGGGATGAAGTGGGCGTACTTGGAGAAGCGGTCGACCACCGTGAGGATGACGGACTTGCCGCCCACCTTAGGGAGGCCCTCGATGAAGTCCATGGAAATATCCGCCCACACCTGCGAGGGACGTCCGAGGGCTGAAGCAGCCCCGCCGGCCGTAACGTCTCCGTCTTGTTGTGCGGCACATCACACACGACCCCACCAAGTCGCGGACAGGCACCATCCAGGAATGTAGAAGTCATCACGGAGACGCTTGAGCGTCTTTGCACACCCTCGTGGCCTGCCGAGTGCGCGAGAAGCGGGCTGGTTGTCGAAGGTCGTCTGATCGGGCACGAAGATGCGGCGCCCGTGGAGAAGCAGCCCCTCGGCCAGTGCCAGACGCGGCTAGCTCACCGCGTAAGGCGTTGGTGCAGCGCCTGGGCATCCGCGGCGCCCACCGTGGCCCGGCGGATATCGTCGATGAAGGCGAACGGCGGCCCCGAGCGGATGCACATGACTATGCCGCCGTCGAGGGAGTCCGCAAGCTCCTCCGTGTCGTGGCGAGAGAGCGCGTCGGCGACCGTGTTGAGGCGGCCCGGACAGTACTCGACGGTGAAGTCGAACCCGAAGAGCTTGCTGATCACTGGTGCTGCGGAACGGTGGAGAGGCGCGATCAAGCAAGAACTTCAGGCTGTAATGATCCGTGCGAACACGGAAAGTGCGCCCCCACAGGTAGGGCCGCCAATGGCGCACAGCCTGAACCAGCCCAATGAGCTCGCGCTCGTACGCCGCAAGCTTGAGATGGCGAGTGGCGAACGGCCGGCTGAAGAAGGACGGCCTCCATTGATGGAGGACGGCGCCGAACCCGATGCGGAGGTGTCACGATCCACGACGAAAGGTAGGTCGAAGTCCGGCATCCGGAGCACGGGCCCCGTCGTGAGCGCCCGCCGAGCGCACAGAAGGCCTCCGTTGCCTCGTGTCCCAGGCCAAGGCGCAGCGGTGCGGAGGCGGTCGAGGCACGGCGATGAGGCCAAAGTCCTGGATGTACTCCGGTAGTAGCCCGCGAGCCCCAAGAAGCCGCGAAGAGCCCGCTGTGACTGCGGCGTCGGCCATCCAGCGACGGCCGCGACCTTGTCAGCATCCATCGCGTCGCCCTCCGCCGTGATGACATGTCCCAAGTACGCGATGGAGGTCGTGCCGAACGAGCACTTCGAGCGCTTGAGGTGGAGATGATGCGCTCGAAGCTCGTTGAAGATGATGGCGACGTGTTGTAGATGCTCCTGATACGTCGCAAACGTATCTATAATTTCTTATGTTCCATGCTACTTTTATTACAATACTTGAATGTTTTATACATACTTTACAGCATTATTTTACATTTTCCGGCACTAACCTATTAACAAGATGCCGAAGTGCCGGTTCCTGTTTTCTGCTGTTTTTGGTTTCATAAATCCTAGTAAGGAAATATTCTCGGAATTGGAAATCAACGCCCAGGGTCCTATTTTTGCACGAAGCTTCCAGAAGTCCGAAGAGGAAACAAAGTGGGGCCACGAGGCGACGACACGCCAGGGCGGCGTGGCCTGGGCCTGGGCCGCGCCGGCCTGTTGTGTCGCCACTCGTGTGGCCCCCTGACCTACCCTTCCGCCTACTTAAAGCCTCCGTCGCGAAACCCCCTGTACCGAGAGCCACGATACGGAAAACATTCCGAGACGCCGCCGCCGCGAATCCCATCTCGGGGGATTCAGGAGATCGCCTCCGGCACCCTGCCGGAGAGGGGAATCATCACCGGAGGGGCTCTACATCATCATGCCCGCCTCCGGATTGATGCGTGAGTAGTTCATCCTTGGACTATGGGTCCATAGCAGTAGCTAGATGGTTGTCTTCTCCGCTTGTGCTTTCATTGTTATAGATCTTGTGAGCTGCCTAACATGATCAAGATCATCTATTTGTAATGCTACATGTTGTGTTTGGTGAGATCCGATGAATAGAGAATACTATGTTAAGTTGATTATCAATCTATCATATATGTGTTGTTTATGTTCTTGCATGCTCTACGTTGCTAGTAGAGGCTCTGGCCAAGTTGATACTTGTAACTCCAAGAGGGAGTAATTATGCTCGATAGTGGGTTCATGCCTCCATTAAATCTGGGATCGTGACAGTAGGTTCTAAGGTTGTGGATGTGCTGTTGCTACTAGGGATAAAACATTGATGCTTTGTCTAAGGATATTTGTGTTGATTACATTACGCACCATACTTAATGCAATTATCTGTTGTTGCAACTTAATACTGGAAGGGGTTCGGATGATAACCTGAAGGTGGATTATTTAGGCATAGATGCATGCTGGATAGCGGTCTATGTACTTTGTCGTAATGCCCTGATTAAATCACATAGTAATCATCGTTGATATGTATTGAATCTTTATTTGTCAATTGCTCACCTGTAATTTGTTCACCCAGCATGTTAGTTATCTTATTGGAGAGACACCACTAGTGAACTGTGGACCCCGGTCCATTCTTTTACATCTGAATACATTCTACTGTTTTTACTGTTCTTTGCAAACAAACACCATCTTCCACTCGATACGCTTAATCCTTTGTTTTCAGCAAGCCGGTGAGATTGACAACCTCACTGTTACGTTGGGGCAAAGTACTTTGATTGTGTTGTGCAGGTTCCACGTTGGCGCCGGTTTCACCGGTGTTGCGCCGCACTACATTCCTCCACCAACAACCTTCACGTGCTTCTTGGCTCCTACTGGTTCGATAACCTTGGTTTCATACTGAGGGAAACTTGCTTCTATACGCATCATAACTTCCACTTGGGGTTCCCAACGGACCTGTGCTTCGCGCGTATCAAGCATAAATTTCTGGCGCCGTTGCAGGGGAGATCAAGACACGCAGGGGAGTCTCCACTTCAATCTCTTTACTTTGTTTTTGTCTTGCTTTATTTTATTTACTACTTTGTTTGCTGCACTTAAACAAAACACAAAAAAATTAGTTGCTAGCTTTACTTTATTTACTGTCTTGTTCTCTATATCAAAAACACAAAAAAATTAGTTACTTGTCTTTTCTATTTGCCTAGTTTACTTTTTACTACTGTTATAATGGGTACTCCTGAGAATACTAAGTTGTGTGACTTCACTAGCACAAATAATAATGATTTTATATGTACTCCTATTGCTCCACCTGCTACTACACAGAATTCTATGAAATTAAACCTGCTTTACTGAATCTTGTTATGAGAGAGCAATTTTCTGGTGTTAGTACTGATGATGCTGCTGCCCATCTTAATAATTTTGTTGAACTTTGTGAAATGCAAAAGTATAAGGATATACATGGTGATATTATAAAACTGAAATTGTTTCCTTTCTCATTAAGAGGAAGAGCTAAAGATTGGTTGCTATCTTTGCCTAAAAATAGTATTGATTCATGGACTAAGTGTAAAGATGCTTTTATTAGTAAATATTATCCTCCTGCTAAGATTATATCTTTGAGAAGTAGCATAATGAACTTTAAACAATTTGATAATGAACATGTTGCTCAAGCATGGGAGAGAATGAAATCTTTGGTAAAGAATTGCCCAACCCATGGACTGACTACTTGGATGATCATCCAAACCTTTTATGCAGGATTGAATTTTTCCTCAAGGAACCTATTGGATTCAGCTGCTGGAGGTACTTTTATGTCCATCACTCTGGGCGCCGCAACTAAATTACTTGATGATATGATGATCAATTACTCTGAATGGCACACTGAAAGAACTCCTCAAGGTAAGAAGGTAAATTCTGTTGAAGAAACCTCTTCTTTGGGTGATAAGATTGATGCTATTATGTCTATGCTTGCAAATGGTAGATCTCATATTGATCCTAATAATGTTCCTTTAGCTTCATTGGTTGCTCAAGAAGAAAATGTTGATGTGAATTTCATTAAGAGCAATAATTTCAACAACAATGCTTATAGGAATAATTATGGTAACAACTTTAGGCCATATCCTTCTAATAATAGTAATGGTTATGGTAATTCTTATGGTAATTCTTACAATAATAATAAGAGTGTACCCTCTGGTCTTGAAGTGATGCTTAAAGAATTTATTAGTACACAAACTGCTTTCAATAAAACTGTTGAAGAAAATCTTGGTAAAATTGATATTCTTGCTTCTAAGGTTGATAGTCTTGCTCTTGATGTTGATCTTTTAAAATTGAAAGTCATGCCTGAGAAAGTTGAAGATGCTAGGTTTGCTAAAACAAATGCCATCCAAGTTAGAATTAATGATAATATTAGAATGTTGGCTGAATTGCATGCTAGGTGGGATAGAGAAGAAAATGAAAAACTTGCTAAAGAAAATAATGTAGCTAAAGTATGGACTATTACCACCACTAGTAATGTTGATTCTTCACATGTTGCTGCACCTCCTACTATCAATGGTAAAATAATTGGTGTTGGCAATGTTTCTACTCCTAGTGCAAAGCGCACAAAACTGCCTGAAACTGCTGAAACTGCTGTTTGTGATAAAACTGCTGAAATTTTTCAAAATATTGGTGACAATGATTCCATTGCTGTAGAACATAATGGTTTAGACTTTGATGATTGTCATATTACTGAAGTTATAAAGTTCTTACAAAAACTTGCTAGAAGTCCCAATGCTAGTGCTATAAATTTAGCCTTTACAAAACACATTACAAATGCTCTCATTAAAGCTAAAGCTAGGGAAGAGAAATTGAAACTTGAAGCTTCTATTCCTAGGAAGTTAGAAGATGGTTGGGAGCCCATCATTAAAATGAAATTCAATGATTTTGAGTGTAATGCTTTATGTGATCTTGGTGCAAGTATTTCTGTTATGCCTAAAAAGATTTATGATATGCTTGACTTGCCACCATTGAAGAATTGTTATTTGGATGTTAATCTTGCTGATAATGTTAAAAAGAAACCTTTGGGGAGGATTGATAATGTGCGCATTACGGTTAACAATAACCTTGTCCCCGTTGATTTTGTTGTCTTGGATATCGAATGCAATGCATCTTGTCCTATTGTGTTGGGAAGACCTTTTCTTCGAACCGTTGGTGCTATTATTGATATGAAGGAAGGTAATATTAGATATCAATTTCCTCTCAAAAAAGGTATGGAACACTTCCCTAGAAAGAGAATGAAGTTGCCTTTTGATTCTATTATTAGAACAAGTTATGATGTTGATGCTTCTTCTCTTGATGTTACTTGATTTGCACTTTCTGCGCCGAAAGGCGTTAAAGAAAAGCACTTCTTGGGAGATAACCCATGTGTTTATTTTACTAGCAATTTTTGTTTGTTGAGTCTTGGAAGTTGTTTACTACTGTAGCAACCTCTCCTTATCATGTTTTTGTGCCAAGTAAAGTTTCTATGCTAAAGTTGATGTTATATTTGGGATCGCTGCGCAGCATTGCTGTCTGTCACAAATTCTGGCATAAGTCTCTTTAAAAAAATCAAAATCTGCAAAATTACGAGCGTGATCCTCAGATATGTACGCAACTTTCATTAGTTTTGAGTTTTCCATTTGAGCAAGTTAAGTGCCCAGTCCAGATGCATCTTTACGGACTGTTCTGTTTTGACAGATTCTGTCTTTTATTTCGCATTGCCGCTTTTGCTATGTTGAATGAGTTTCTTTGTTCCATTAACTTTCAGAAGCTTTGTGCAATGTCCAGAAGTGTTAAGAATGATTGTGTCACCTCTGAATATGTGAATTTGTGGTTATGCACTAACCCTCTCATGAGTTTGCTTGAAGTTTGTGTGAAGGAAGTTTTCAAGGGTCAAGAGAAGAGGATGATATACTATGATCAAGAAGAGTGAAAGGTCTAAGCTTGGGGATGCCCCGGTGGTTCATCCCTGCATATTTTAAGAAGACTCAAGCATCTAAGCTTGGGGATGCCCAAGGCATCCCCTTCTTCATCGACAACATTATCAAGTCACTTCTAGTGAAACTATATTTTTATTCCGTCACATTCTTATGTTCTTTACTTGGAGCATCGGTTTGTTTTTATTTTTGTTTTGTTTTGAATAAAGTTGGATCTCGCCATTCTTATATTGGAGATATTACGCTCCGCTTTTTCATATGGAACACTTGTGTTCTTAATTGTGCTTTAATGTTCATGGCGAAAGCTAATTGCTTCGTTAAATTGCTATTTGGTTGGAATTGGAAAATGATGCATATGGTTTGACAATTTGGCAATTGTTTGAGCTCTCTTAGATCATGTTTAAGCTCTTGCATCATGTAGTTTAATCCATTAATGAAGAACTACTGTAGAGCTTGTTTAATTTGGTTTGCATGATTGATCTCTCTAAGTCTAGATATTTTTGGGTAAAGTGTTTGAACAACAAGGAAGACGTGTAGAGCCTTATAATGCTTGCAATATGTTCTTGTGTGAGTTTCGCTGTACTTGTGTTTGCTTCAAACAACCTTGCTAGCCCAAACCTTGTACTGAGAGGAAATGCTTCTCGTGCATCCAAACACCTTGAGCCAAACACCATGCCATTTGTGTCCACCATATCTACCTATTATGTGGTATTTTCTGCCATTCCAAAGTAAATTACTTGAGTGCTACCTTTAAATTTCATTCCTCTACCTTTACAATATATAGCTCATGGGACAAATAGCTTAAAAACTATTGTGGTGATGAATATGTAGTTATGTGTCTTAATTTTTATAAGTTGCTTGTTGAGCGGTAACCATGTTTTCTGGGGACGCCATCAACTTTATCTTTGTTTGATATCATGTGAGATGCTATGCATGTTCGTCTTGTCTGAAGTAGTGGATTTCATGATCAAATGGTTTGAGTATGCATATGTTAGAGAAGAACATTGGGCCGCTAACTAAAGCCATGTATCATGGTGGAAGTTTCAGTTTGGACATACAACCTCAATCTCTTATGAGAATATTAACTATTGTTGAATGCTTAAGCATTAAAAGAGGAGTCCATTATCTGTTGTCTATGTTGTCCCGGTATGGATGTCTAAGTTGAGAATAATCAAAAGCAAGAAATCCAATGCGTGCTTTCTCCTTAGACACTTGTACAGGCGTGTAACATCCCAAGTTTCAACAATAATAAAATCAAGAGAGAGTTTCAATTATTCAAAAATTGCAACAAACAAAAACTTTTTACATGCATATAGTGCCACATATAGTTTTGTGCATTTGAGTGTTTTACCTATGTGCTATTGCCATGATGAGTGTTAGTATGTTTATCAATTGCTATGTGAACCCTAACCAAGATGATCAAACCCTAAATTGAGGAGAAATAAAGAAAATGGGAAAAACCCATATTTCACTTACATACACAATATGCCATTTTGCAATTCTTCAACCTAGGCCACAATTGCTTGCCCCATTGCTTCTAAAATACTTTAAAGTGATAAACTAACACAAATGCATCCTTGGAGCAAGAATCAAATCCAAAGAAATCAAGATTTCATCATACATGTGATAATGGTCATATGGCCCAAAAATATTTTCTTCACTACTTTACCCCTCTGTATTTCTCAATTCTTAAACTAAGCAAGGTCAACTAAAGCCAGGTCATCCAAGACCATGTCAAGGTCTACAAATTTCATGTTGACCATAATGGTTAAAGTTGACTAGGTTGACCAGTAGAAAATTGACAAGAGAGGACTTTAAATCAATGTGAAGATCACCTCAAATTTGAAATGTTGCAAATCACTTCCAAATTGAACACCACCACCACCAATCCAACACATTAATTATATAATTGAGATGTACCAAAAAGAATTCCAAAATTCGACAAAAATGTTCATGCGGGCATTGTGTCGAACACTTGGCAGGCATAGTTCCAGATTTGTGTTACACTCTATTATCCTCTGGTTTCTTCCTAAATTCCTTTAACCTTGTGATCATTACACTCTCCCTGCACCCCTGCATCAGCTTAGTACTTGCTCGGTTGGGGAAAGTGGAAAAAGAAATCAGCCCATGCCAAAGCCACCCGGCCACCTTTGGCCAAAACCCTCTCTGGCCTCTCTCTCGACTTTTCTCCATGTCCTGGAGTATCCCTGCAGCTCAAGGACACCGCGGTACACGCCCTAGCAACGCCAAGCCACGGCATTGGCCACAACGGCGCGTCCAAAACGCGCCAGAGCATGCCAGCCAGCGGGTGATCACGCTCTGGGCGCGCCAGGACGTCGTGCCCTCGGCGCCCTACGCGCCTCCCTGCCAAGGCTAACGCCGCGTCGAGCATACTCCGCCCTCTACCAGCTAGCCACACTCGAACGACGCAGCGGCCTTGTCACCGTCGTCCTCGCCGGCGAAGTACCGCGGGTACCGTCATGATCACTGCAAGCGCTCGAGCGATTCCGTAGCCCTATCGCTGCGCCCGCTACACCTAGAGCATCGCCAGGACAACGCCTACACGCTGCCGTCCTTCGCTTGCCCTTTCGATCGCCAGAAGCGCCGCGCCATGGCCGCGCCCTTGCAGCACCTCACGGCCACCGATCGACACTATAAATAGGGGCGATCGGCTCCTCCTTTCTTCACACCAAACACTCCCCTCCCTTCACTGAGCAACACCCCCCGATCAATTTCACCAGTAGCCGTCGGAGCAGCTCGAATCGCGAGCTCGAGTCCGCCGGAGCCCGCGAAGCTCTGCGACGCCTGGAGCCTCCCCGAGCGCCGCCGCTGCACCAAGCTCTTCCTCGTCGACCACCACTTCTCCGCGCACACTGCCAGACACCTGCAACGGCCTGGTAGGCTCTCCGACCCCCTACTGACACCGTGAGCTCGCCGGAATCCCGTCGGAGACGACGACGCTCACACGCCGTTGATCGCGCTCAGATCCAACGGCCTAGTTTGCGCGTACCGTTTCGCGCGTTAAGAGCCGCTGACGGGTGGCCCCCGCTCGTCAGGCAGCCCACTCGCACCAGATGCGTGTTGGGCCGCGCAGTGATGGTTTAAACCGTTTCGGCCCATTAGGTTTTCCCGCGTGGCCCAAAAATTCAAATATGATTTAACCTATTTAGTTCAAATTCAATACTGCCACTTCAAAATTGAATATTTGAAATCTACTACACCAAATTTAGCAAACTTTATATCATTGGAAAGCCCATGAAATTATCTAACTAATGCCACTGGTCCCATCTCCAAATTCGTAGTAGAATTTAAATGTTAAAAATAACAAGTCAGGGACTTTTGCAACTTGAAACTTAATTTAAAATTCAACCATAACTGATTTTGAGTTGATTCCAATTTCAATAAATCACAAATGATGTCCTCTAATTGATTATGCAATAATATAGACATGTTATTTGCATGATCATGGACTAGATGAAATAAAATAGCTATGTAGTCAATTCTAGTGCTTTTCAACTTGAATTCAAATTCAATAAGTAATATGAGAGCTATCCTCTCATTTAAATCTTGATCCTAAGTAATACAACCAGAGGGAATGACTTAGAATAATGAACCTCTGATAATTATTACTTAGAGATTTTAATTCATTTAAATATAAAGTTAAAACTATGTGAAGTATAGCACTTCAATTAAATTATACTCACATATAATAGATATGAAATGTTGACTTGGGTCAACCTATATTTCATACCTGATTATTATATGAAGAGATTAAATCTTAAATGAGATAATGAGAAGAATTTAAGGTCTCTAAGGATCTACTACCAAATGTAAGAAATAAGAATAATGAGAGGAAATTATTTTCTCTAATAAATAAAAATCATCAAATAACTCACCATGCCATGTTTGATTGATAATAGGATTAATGTGTGAAACTTTTAAGTGTTTCTAGTATAGTATGTGAGCTTGGTTTAGTATTTATACCTCGTATTCGTATATAGACGCTAGTAACGAGGAGTATCAAGAGGAGGAAGCCTACTCCCAAGAAGAAGAGGAGAACTTTGATCACTACTCAGCTCAAGGCAAGCTAATAATCTTGCTAACCACCATGATGCAAGCTCTACAAGAGCAATGCACCATCACCCCTTTAAATTTATGTTTTACCTATCCCATGTTTTTACCTTGCAATTACTTTTGCTTATTTATTTCAAAGTACTTTTGAATTTATGATTTTTACTTGGTATAGAGTAGAACAAGATCAAAGGTTATCTTAGAAACAATCAAAGCTAGATAGCACCCCTCATGATATAGTTGCTAGCGCTAATCAATTAAAATTTGACTACTCTAGATGGGAACATGTGACTTTGAAATAAAGTTGAAACCTTGGAATGATGGTTCATTCCATTGAATGACTTTGAAGGTGAATATGACCAAGAGAAGATGGTGATTTTTGATATAAAACTGATATGGGTTTGAATGCGATACCTTTCCAATTATACAAGTACCCCCACAATACCTGATTATGGGTAGGGCTTAACTAGAAACTTGTGTATTTTAGTATGGGTTCCCTCTAAACAAGCATCATAGGGGTTACGCCGAGGCTGCCTCCGTATATGAGAAATGATGTGAATATGAGGTGAATGTACGACCCAAGCCCTGTGCAGTTCCCGGGTTAACAGTTGGTTCTCACCGGGAGGCCAAGCTCATGGGGAGAGGTGCCTATACTAGGACATATAAGTGAAAGGTTAAGGTTGATGATCCGCGTACTGAGTTACGATGATTCGGGGTTATCCTCGACGGATGTAATCAAAAGTTGTGGCACAAGAGTACAACCTCTGCAGAGTGTTAAACCTATTCGAATAGCCGTGTCCACGGTTATGGACGATTGGAAAGGCCATACTATTTCCCCTATCAGAATTTTGTGATCTTAAAAAAGAATGATGAACTGAAAGGTGAATTTGACTTGGATCCCCAATGATTTGTGGGAATGACACTAATGTTCCCACTTGAGTTAGTCTAGCAAATAATGGGTGTTTACTAAATGTTTATCAAATGAAAACTTGGCTTTATGCAAATAAACCTAGGGCTTAGTACCCTTTACTACACTTAATATGTTTTACCTTAGTATTAGTTTGCGAGTACTTTAAAAGTACTCATGGCTTTGCCCTGGCTATTCAAATGCCAGACTTTGAAGAGGAGCAACAGTATCAGGATGACGGACAGCAGGATGTCTACGATAACTAGGATCGTCTTCTAACGTCAAGCGTTGCCTGTGGAATATATAGTCCACTACTACTACGCTTCCGCTACTTATTTGTGATGTTGAACAATCTATTTGTGTAATATTGGATCATGTGATCCATTGTTGTAAGACCTTATGTGTTGTAATAAATGATGACTCTGAACTACTTACTATTATGTCTCGCAAAAACAATCTTCCTGGGATTGCGATGTATGATGTAATAGGGCATCCGGACTTAAAAATCCGGGTGTTTACAAGGCGGCATAGAGGTACCCCTTTGTGACACTTGGTTGAAGCATATGTTATGCGATGAGAATCCGTGTTTTCCGAGATAGTAGGACAAGGTGCGAGCACTATTAGTACTCTATGCATGAGGCATGCAACTTGTAGGAAGTATTATGCATAGCACATATGAATTATTACTACCGTTGACAAAATTGTTTCTATGCTTTCAAAACAAAAAGCTCTAGCACAAAAATAGTAATCAATGCTTCCCTCTGCGAAGGGCCAATCTTTTACTTTATTGTTGAGTCAGTTTACCCATTCCCTTCTATCTTAGAAGCAAACACTTGTGTTAACTGTGTGCATTGATTCTTACATGTTTACTTATTGCACTTGTTATATTACTCTATGTTGACAAATATCCATGAGATATACATGTTACAAGTTGAAAGCAATTGCTGAAACTTAATCATCCTTTGTGTTGCTTCAATGCATTCTACTATGAATTTATTGCTTATGAGTTAGCTCTTATGCAAGTCTTATTGATACTTGTCTTGAAAGTATTATTCATGAAAAGTTTTGCTATATGATTCATTTGCTTAGTCATTATCTTTGTTAGCAATATTTTGTTCAGATCATTCCATTCATCTCATATGCTTTACAATAATGTTGATCAAGATTATGTTGGTAGCATGTCACTTCAGAAATTATTTGTGTTATCGTTTACCTACTCGAGGACGAGTTGAGGGATGCTTGATACGTCGCAAACGTATCTATAATTTCTTATGTTCCATGCTACTTTTATTACAAACTTGAATGTTTTATACATACTACAACATTATTTTACATTTTCCGGCACTAACCTATTAACAAGATGCAGAAGTGCCAGTTCCTGTTTTCTGTTTTTGGTTTCAGAAATCCTAGTAAGGAAATATTCTCGGGTTGGACGAAATCAATGCCCAGGTCCTATTTTTGCACGAAGCTTCGAGAAGTCCGAAGAGGAAACGAAGTGGGGCCACGGCGACGACACGCCAGATGGCGCGGCTCGTCACAGGCCCCGCCGCTTGTTCTGTCGCCACCTCGTGTGGCCCCTGACCTACCCTTCCGCCTACTTAAAGCCTCGTCGCGAAACCCCACATGAGAGCACCACGATACGGAAAACATTGAGAGGCGATACGTCTCAACGTGTCGATAATTTCTTATGTTCCATGCTACTTTATTGATGATACCTACATTTTATGCACATTATATGTCATATTTATGCATTTCTGGAACTAACCTATTAACAAGATGCCGAAGAGCCAGTTGCTTGTTTTCTGCTGTTTTTGGTTTCAGAAATCCTAGTAAAGAAATATTCTCGGAATGGACGAAACTTTCGCCCGGGGTCCTATTTTTGCAAGAAGCTCCAAGACCGAAGACCTAACGAAGTGGGGCCACGAGGCAGCCAGGGGGGTGGCCGGCGCGGCCCTGGCCGCGTGATGACCCACAAGTATAGGGGGTGTATCGTAGTACTTTCGATAAATAAGAGTGTCGAACCCAACGAGGAGCGAAGGTGTTGACAAGCGTTTCGATGAAGGATTCTTGTAAATGCTCACAGACAAGTATTCAGGGTTTTGATGTGCAGATAAATAAAGTACAAGTAAATAAAATGCGAGAGAAATAATTGCGTGAGTGGCCCAATCCTTTTTAGCACAAAGGACAAGCCGGTTTGATTACTTATAATGACCAAACGTTCTGAGGACACACGGGGATTTTAGTCTAGTGCTTTCGCTACATACTGATTAATCTTCATTGTTTTGATAAGTGTTGTGTGGGTGAACCTATGCTAATGCACCGCCCTTCCTAGGACTAATACATACTTGTGATTATACCCCTTGCAAGCATCCGCAACTACAAGAAAGTAATTAAGATAAATCTAACCACAGCTTAAACTACGAGATCTGCGTCCCTCCTGCATCGATATACTAACGGGGGCTCAGGTTTTCCTCGGCAACCCCGCAATTAGCAACCGAATACAAGATGCACTCCCCTAGGCCCATAAATGGTGAAGTGTCGTGTAGTCGACGTTCACACGACACCACTAGAAGAATGACACCACAACTTAAATATCATAACATTGAATATTACTCAACCATAATTCACTACTAGCATTTAGACTTCACCCATGTCCTCAAGAACTAAACGAACTACTCACGAGACATCATATGGAATACAATCAGAGGTGATATGATGATGGATAACAATCTGAACATGAACCTTGGTTCAATGGTTCCACTCAATAGCATCTACAACAAGTATAGAATAACACCGGAGGAGTTTCCCTATCAAACAATCAGATCAAACCGATTGCTACAGCGATGACGAGTGCAGCGGTGGTGATGGCGGTGTAGATGGTGGAGATGATGATGATGATGGAGATGATGTCCCGCTCGATGACGATGGCGATGGCGTGATTTCCCCCTCCGGGAGGGAATTTCCCAGATTCTGCCCGCCCGGAGAGCTCTTTTCTCTCGGTGTTCTCCGCCCCGCAGAGGCGGCTGTAACCCTTCGTGAGGATCCTCGTGGCTTAGGTTTTGGGACGAAGATGCGCGAGAAAAGGAGGCGAAAGGGTCGTGGGCCCCCAGAGCATAGGGTGGCGCGGCCGGGGCAGGGGCGCGCCGCCCTATGGTCTGGGCCACCTCTCTTCTTCCCCTTGGCTCCCTCCGTCATCGGAAAAATAGGAATTTCGTGAAATTCCCTTCCATGATTGATCTTCTAAATATTGCGTTCACGGTGCTTTTCCAGTGAGAATCCTGGCTCCGGTGCTTGATCCTCCAATGATGATGAAACATGCAAAATAGGTGAAATAACATAAGTATTGTATCCCAATATGAAATATATCAATGAATAACAGCAAATTATGATACAAAATAGTGATGCAAATTGGACGTATCAACTCCCCCCAAGCTTAGACCTCGCTTGTCCCCAAGCGAAACTGAGCTCGATAAACAGGACCACATGTTTATGGAGTGAAGAGTCGATAAATAAAATACGGACAAGAAGCATCATATTCATTCACACAAGACATTCTAGTAAACAACTTCCTCATATAACTCATCTTGAAATAAGTAAAGAGAAATCACAAATAAAGGTGCATAAGAAATCATAATTGGTGATGGCAAACTTTGTTCTTGGTCAGAGAACTACTAACGGATTGTACTTCTAAGCAAAGCTTTCATATTAGAATTTATAGCTGAGCCTTCATATTTAAGCATGACAATCTCTTCATAATCATTGATAACTTCAAAGTTATATTCATTCAGATAAAATTGGTACTAAACAAGAAAGTAAAAGACATGATTAACTGAATCATAGCATAAATGATTGGTTCACAACAACTCAATTGCTTGCTTGAGATAGAGGGAAATAGGTTTACTGACTCAACATAAAAGTAAAAGAGAGGCCCTTCGCAGAGGGAAGCAGGGATTAAATCATGTGCTAGAGCTTTTCAAGTTTTGAAATCATATAAAGAGCATAAAAGTAAGTTTTGAGCGGTGTTTGTTGTTGTCAACGAATGGTAGCGGGCACTCTAACCCCCTTGCCAAACGAACCTTCAAAGAGCGGCTCCCATGAGGGACGGCATCTCTACCAGCAAGGTAGATCATCCCCCTTCTCTTTTGTTTACACATGTATTTTAGTTTTATTTAGGATGACACTCCCCCCAACCTTGGCTTTCTCAATCCATGGCTAACCGAATCCTCGGGTGCCTTCCAACATTCACATACCATGGAGGAGTGTCTATTGCAAAATTAATTGCTTACTGATGAGATCAGAGCAAAACATGTGAAGAAAATTATTAATGAAAGTTATTAATTGAGGCTGGGAACCTCATTGCCAGCTCTTATTGCAAAATTATTGGATAAGCGGATGTGCCGCTAGTCCATTAGGAAAAGTTCGCCCAACAAGATTGAAAGATAAAACACCACATACTTCCTCATGAGCTATAAAACATTGACACAAATAAGGAGTAATAGTTTGAATTATTTAAAGGTAGCACATGAAGTATTTACTTGGAATGGCAGAAAATACCACGTAGTAGGTAGGTATGGTGGACACAAATGGCATAGTTTGGTCTAAGGTTATGGATGTATGAGAAGCATTCCCTCTCGATACAGGTCTTTGGCTAGCAAGGTTTGATAGCAAGCATAAAGTTGAGGGAAACAAACAAATATACATATGATAGAACAATCATGCATCTTTCTCATAAGCACAAGCAATTTTAACTTCAGAATACTAAACTCATTAGCATAGAGATAATAGAGTAATGTATCTAAGTGTATTTCTCTCTTTTATTAAACATCAGGGTGTTGTTGCTATTGACCAATGCTAAGTTTGCCAAAACCAAATAGATTTACTTAATGTTCCCAAAGTGATATCAATACTCATGTCAAGAGTAATCATATAATGGAGATTGCAAACTAAAATAAGGTGTGCAGAAAGTAAATGATAAGACTTCTCATTAATATTCCATAACGATAACTCACACCAACGGATACATCGATAACTAACTAAGAGAGATACTTCCACATTGCATACTATTCTATATGATAACTTCCCTACTCATGATATGACACTACTTGATAGTAAAAGATAAAGGTGGTGATGTGATACCGCGGCACTCCCCCAAGCTTGGAACAAACCAAGGGGATGCCAATACCGATGATGAATTACTCCTTCGGCGATGGTGGTGATGAATTCCTGACAAGCTTCTCAATAAGCTCCTGGAGCTCGTCAATCCTGTATATGAGATTGCGAATCATCTCTGAATTGTGCTCGACGCGGTTAAGGAGTCTGTCCGACGGTGAGTCCCAACTCTTGGAGTTATTTCCCCACTCTTCAGCCTCAGGCTCCTTCTCTCCTGCAGTGTTAGAGCGATCTATATCCCACTGGCTAGGCAATGCTGCCTTGGGAGTCCCTTCAATTTGATTATTGAAAATTAGATTGTGGAAGGGTCGATGAGTGCCTGATAGAGATGACTTTGGAGCTAGGTAATGACGTGGAACCGCTCCTCCAGTGCGAATTCTTGCGCTCTTGTTTGCGCTAAAAGGGTTGTCCACCACCTTGATGCTTGCGATAGTAGCACGCGGGTGCGTGCGCGAATCTTCATCCACCTCTTCTTCATCCTCTTCCTTGACGTCCTTGTCTTCCTCTTTCCGCCCAAGATCTTGATTATCTTCTTCCGGAAACTCCTTGCCCTTGTTCTTGGAGACCATGGCGCTTCTAAACTGAAAACAGATCTGGCAGAAAACAGCTCGAAACAAAACACGACGAGAAAACGATATTACGGACCTCCAGGGGTCCGGGGGATTATATAGCAAATATTTTTACGACAAAAGGAAGATTCCAGGTCGAAAACGAGTCGGAAAGGGGCAACGAGGCGGCCAGACCATAGGTCGGCGCGGCCAGGGTGGGGCCCGCGCCGGCCTATGGTGGCACGCCCTCGTGCGTCTTTTCCACTCCGTTTCGATTCCGTAATTTTTCATATTTTCCAAAAACAGCAAAAATAATGTTCGGAAAGGTAAACGCGGACTTTTCATTACCAGTACTGTTACCTATTCAAAGTCGAGTTCTGGCGGACTGTCAATTTGTCCTTTGATGAAAGCCTCCGGTGTTTCCACTTGAATAATATCAACATCAACATTATAAGAATCACCCGAGATATAATGCTTGAGTCTTTGTCCATTCACCACTTGTGTGGCATTGCCTTGGAGAGAGCTAATTTTAATTGCTCCTGAACGATACACCTCCTCAACAACATATGGTCCTTCCCACTTCGAGAGTAATTTCCCTGCAAAGAATCTGAGACGAGACCGATACAATAGAACTTGATCTCCAACATTAAATTCTCTTTTGATGATCCTTCTATCATGCCACTTCTTAACTTTTTCTTTAAAGAGTTTAGCATTTTCATAAGCTTCACTTCTCCATTCATCTAGAGAACTTAATTGCAACAACCTCTTATTACCGGCTAATTTAGGATCTTTATTTAGTTCTCTAACAGCCCAATAAGCTTTGTGCTCTAGTTCTAAAGGTAAATGACAAGCTTTTCCATAAACCATTTTATAAGGTGACATTCCCATAGGATTTTTATAAGCAGTTCTATAAGCCCATAACGCTTCTTTCAATTTGCTAGGCCAATTCTTTCTAGATTTATTAACAGTCTTACCCAAGATAGCTTTAATCTCTCTATTTGATAATTCTACTTGACCGCTAGTTTGAGGGTGATAAGCAGAAGCAATTCTATGATTAATACCATACTTAGCAAGAGTTTTTCTAAAACCTCCATGAATAAAATGAGAACCTCCATCAGTCATAATATATCTAGGTACTCCAAATCTAGGAAATATAATATCTACAAGCATTTTTATAGAGGTCTCACCATCAGCACTTTTTGTAGGTATAGCTTCTACCCATTTAGTAACATAATCAACAGCGACAAGTATATGAGTGTTACCGTCTGAAGAAGGGAAAGGTCCCATGAAGTCGAATCCCCAACAATCGAATGGTTCAATAACAAGAGTATAATTCATAGGCATTTCATTGCGTCTGGAGATATTACCAACTCTTTGACATTCATCACAAGATAAAATAAATTTCCTTGCATCTTTGAAGAGTGTTGGCCAATAAAAACCTGATTGTAGAACCTTCTGCGCGGTTCTATCTCCAGCGTGATGTCCTCCATAAACACTTCCATGACATTTATTCAATATCTCCTGTTGTTCATATTCAGGAACACATCTTCGCATAATACCATCCACTCCTTCTTTATATAAGTGTGGGTCATCCCAAAAATAATGCCTCAAGTCATAAAAGAATTTCCTCCTTTGCTGAGCTGAAAAGGTTGGAGGCAAATACTTCGAAACAATAAAATTAGCATAATCTGCATACCAAGGGCTCTCTCGCGAGCTCACCTTTATTACAGCCAATTGTTCATTTGGAAAACTATCATTAACAGGAACAGGATCATAAGCAATATTTTCTAATCTAGACAAATTATCAGCAACAGGATTATCAGCACCTTTCCTATCTATAATATGTAAATCAAATTCTTGCAACAGAAGTACCAATCTAATAAGCCTTGGCTTAGCATCTTTCTTTGTCATAAGGTATCTAATTGCAGCATGATCAGTATGAATTGTAACTTTTGAATCAACAATATAGGGTCTAAACTTATCACAAGCAAAGACTAACCACAGCTAACAATTCTTTTTCAGTTGTAGCATAAATTTCTTTGAGCAACATCAAGAGTCTTACTAGCATAATGAATAACATTTAATTTCTTATCTACCCGCTGTCCAAGAACAGCGCCTACAGCAAAATCACTAGCATCATAATTTCAAAAGGCAAATTCCAATCAGGAGGTTCAACTACAGGAGCGGTTGTTAAGGCTTTCTTTAAAGTTTCAAAAGCTTCCTTACAATCACATCATCAAAACAAAAGGTACATCTTTTTGAAGAAGATTAGTAAGAGGCTTTGAAATTTTATAGAAATCTTTAATAAATCTCCTATAAAACCCAGCATGACCAAGAACACTACGAATACCTTTAACATCCCTCGGATAAGGCATCTTCTCAATTGCTTCAACTTTAGCTCTATCAACTTCAATACCTCTCTCAGAAATTTTATGTCCCAATACAATTCCTTCATTAACCATAAAATGGCATTTCTCCCAATTAAGAACAAGGTTAGTTTCTTCACATCTCTGCAAAACTTTGTCGAGGTTTCGCAAGCAATTATCAAAAGAATTCCCATAGACAGAAAAAATCATCCATGAACACCTCTACAATACTTTCGCACAAAAACCATGAAAAATAGCAGACATGCATCTTTGAAAAGTAGCAGGAGCATTACATAAACCAAAAAGCATACGCCTATAAGCATAAGTTCCATAAGGACAAGTAAAAGTGGTTTTCTCTTGATCTTTAGCTTTAACAGCAATTTGTGAAAACCCAGAATAACCATCAAGAAAGCAAAAATAAGAGTATTTTTAGACAACCTCTCTAACATTTGATCAATAAAGGGTAAAGGGTAATGATCTTTCTTAGTACTTTATTAACTTTTCGAAAATCAATGCACATTCTATAACCTACAACTATTCTTTGAGGAATAAGCTCATCATTATCATTAGGCACAACAGTCATTCCTCCTTTCTTAGGAACACAATGAACAAGACTAACCCATCTACTATCAGCAATAGGATATATAATACCAGCTTCAAGGAGTTTTAATACCTCGTTTCTTACCACTTCCTTCATTTTCGGAATTAGACGACGTTGATGTTCAACAACGGGCTTTGCATCATCTTCCATATTAATAGCATGTTGGCAAATAGAAGGAGAAATCCCTTTCAAATCATCAAGGGTATAGCCAATAGCTCCTCGGTGTTTCTTCAATATTTCCAATAACCTTTCTTCCTCAATCTCTGAAAGCTTAGAACTAATAATAACAGGATATATTTTCTTATCATCAATATGAGCATATTTAAGATTATCAGGTAAGAGGCTTTAAATCAAAAACAGGATCTTCCTTCGGTGGCGGTGTTGTACCCAAATCTTCCACCGGTAAATCATGCTTGAGAATAGGTTGGCGACGAAAAATTTCCTCAAGCTCATCTCTTTCTTTCTTAAAAGCTTCACTTTCACTATTCTCCAAATGTTGCTGCAAAGGATTATTAGGAACAAGAACAATAGATGCACACTGCTCCATTTTAAAATCATTACTAGGCAAGTCAACTTTATAAGGAGTTTTGGTAAATTTAGAAAAGTTAAATTCATAAGGTTCACTAGCAAATCTAGTCAAAATTTTCTCTTTCTTACAATCTATAATAGCTCCACAAGTATTTAGAAAAGGTCTACCAAAAATGATAGGACAATAATCACTAGCAGCAGAACCAAGTACCAAAAAGTCAGCAGGGTATTTAATCTTACCACATAGAACTTCCACATCTCGAACAATACCAATTGGAAGAAATAGTTTCTCTATTAGCCAGATGAATAACCACATCAATATCTTCAAGTTCACAAGAACCAATTTCATGCATAATCTCCGTGTAAAGCTCATAAGGAATAGCACTAACACTTGCACCAATATCACACAAACCATAATAGCAATGATCACCAATTCTAACAGATAGCATAGGAACACTAACTTGTTTGGATTTATTAGGATGTGAAACAATATTAGAAACATCTTCACAGAAAATAATATTGACCATCCTCCACATTCTCAGTCACAAGATCTTTAACTATTGCAACAGCAGGTTCAATTTTAATTTGTTCTTCAGGTTCTTTAGGTTTCTTTCACTTTTATTAACTGCACTAGATATGACAGAGTACTCCTTCATTTTAGCAGGGAAAGGAGTTTTTCAATATAAGCTTCAGGAATAACATTATCAGCAGTTTCAATCACTACACATTTGTTTACAGATGAATCAATTTTATCTTTATACGGTTCATGATACTTATCAAAATTCTTCTTAGGCAGTTCATAATGAGAGGCAAAAGCTCTATAAAGATTTGCAACAACTTGGGAATCAAGACCATATGTAGCACTCATATTACAAAATTTATCAGTATCCATAAAAGCTTCAATGCATTTATAATCATAAATTATACCTGATTCTCTATCTTTATCGTTCTCCCATCCTTCAGTATTTTCTTGGATCCGATCAGAAGGTCCCTTTTAAACTCTTCATTCTTGCGTGTAAATGATCCAGAACAAGAAGTATCCAGCAAGGTCTTGTCTTGAAAAGAAAGTCTTGCACTGCATAGAAATTATCAATAATAACATTACCAGAAGCTCATGAATGGGGCATTTGGGCATTAAAGACTTCAATCTCCCCCAAGCTTGGGCAATACTTTCTCCATCATGAGGCCAAAAATTATATATGCGGTTCCGATCTTTGTGAATTTCACTTGGAGGATAAAATTTGGAATAAAATAAAAAGGCACAATGTCCTCCCAATCAATAGAATCACCATTCTTCAGCAATTTATACCAGTGCGCCGCTTTACCAGAGAGCGATATAGTGAATAGTTTCTTCCTAACTTCATTCATAGAAATACCTGCACATTTGAATAACCCGCATAATTCATGCAAAAATAGTAAATGATCACCAGGATGGACAGTTCCATCCCCTTCATAGCGGTTATCCATAACACGTTCAATAATTTTCGTAGGTATTTTATATGGTACTACTTCCTCACCTGGCGCTTCATCCACTACCGTTGCAGTAGTAGTAGATTTCCCAAATAGAAATTGAAGAGAAGATCTCTCCATAATGATTATAGCAGCAGGCAGAAATAAAATCAGCACAAACAGCAAAGGTTTTCCTTACCAATTCCACTTACCAATAGCGCTTCACTCCCGGCAACGGCGCCAGAAAATAGTCTTGATGACCCACAAGTATAGGGAGTGTATCGTAGTACTTTCGATAAATAAGAGTGTCGAACCCAACGAGGAGCAGAAGGTGTTGACAAGCAGTTTCGATGAAGGATTCACTGTAAATGCTCACAGACAAGTATTCAGGGGGTTTTGATATTGTAGATAAATAAAGTACAAGTAAATAAAATGCGAGAGAAATAATTGCAGCGAGTGGCCCAATCCTTTTTAGCACAAAGGACAAGCCAGTTTGATTACTTATAATGACCAAACGTTCCTGAGGGACACACGGGGATTTTAGTCTAGTGCTTTCGCTACATACAGCTAATTAATCTTCATTGTTTTGATAAGTGTTGTGTGGGTGAACCTATGCTAATGCACCGCCCTTCCTAGGACTAATACATACTGGTGATTATACCCCTTGCAAGCATCCGCCGCAACTACAAGAAAGTAATTAAGCTAAATCTAACCACAGCCTTAAACTCTGAGATCCTGCGATCCCTCCTGCATCAATATACTAACGGGGGCTCAGGTTTCTGTCACTCCGGCAACCCCGCAATTAGCAACCGAATACAAGATGCTCCCTAGGCCCATAAATGGTGAAGTGTCATGTAGTCGACGACGTTCACACGACACCACTAGAAGAATGACACCACAACTTAAATATCATAACATTGAATATTACTCAACCATAATTCACT